>OY292277.1:21041281-22286281 GCA_958496175.1 Sisyra terminalis
TATTTATAAAACATCGTATGAGGTAATTATTTTTCATATATCATATACAAGTATATATATTTATTATATTTATAGTTAGCGGCAACTTTATTAGGGGTAATTCACAAATTATTTATTTAATTTTGGATAAATAATTTACTGTTGGTTTTTCGGAGGAGCTAAATTTTTGAGAATATTATATTTAAAGTTTGAAAAAAAAATCAAAGTTTTTCCACTGAAACAACAACAAAAAATTATTAATTCAAGAATAAATTATAAATACAAAACCTAAAAATTTGATTACTACCCCTAATAATATGGCCATCCACTGTAAATATCTGCATAACCACAGGAAGTCTATGGTTAAAGTAATGAATATGATACATAAGGGCGCGTCTATTATGTATATTTTTTTTATTCAACCACTTCCGAACAAGGGATGATACAACCGTATTGTATCAGGTTATTGGTCCGTTAATCCGGTTAGATTTTTATTTGTTTTTTCCCACAAGCTCGAAAATAATAACAAGTAGATGTCTACTTAAGTAGTTGATTATAGCAGACTTAGAGAATCCATAGCCGGCGGGGTGATTTCGACTCCCATTAAACTCATATTGTTAATAACCTTATGTTCAAGTTTAAGATGAATAAACTTTTTGTTTCCGCAAGCGACGATCTACGTCCATTACCATGACAACGAAATTTCTTCTTAATGTCTTCACCTACATTTCAAAAAGTCGTTTTGCTCATGTCTTTAGCATCTGTTTAACGAAAAACGGGACCAAAAGTTTACAGGATTTCTCCATGCATTTCCATAAATTTTATTTTGAAATAACTGAAACGAAGAATAACCGTGAAAACATTCATCGAGTTTTCTTCTCGTTTATATCTTCTGTTGAGCACGAAAATAAAGAATATTTTTCTGCGATCTGAATCACATCTAGTACGTTCAATGGCATCGTTTAAGACATTGTTTCATAATTGAAATAACTTAATTGCGATATTTTATAATTAACTATTTTTGTCCAAAATCAGCAAAGAAAATCTTTCCACTTAAAGTTAATTGGTAATAAGCAATTAATGAGATAAAGAGTAAAACTAAAGAAAACTATCGCTAACATTATTGGAAGTAATGATAGCCGTTAAATATTGAATCCATACAACATTAATGAAAAGTTATTTTATATATAAGAAGATAACTCGAAACCTTAGAAAATTTTTATTAGAAAATAGAATGAAACGTTGATGTCTTTGCCCTATTAACAAGATTAAATGGTTGAAACAAAATCATTTTTGAAGAAATTACTTTTAATTAAAAATTGATCAATGTAGAAGAAAGTGGAGAAGATTAATGAAATTTGAAGGCTAAAAAAGTTTGTTTTCTTTTTTTTCTAAATTAATGGTTTGATGGGAAATTTCAAGCACGTAGCATACTTCCCAAAAATCAGCTGTTGAAACCTGATTTTTAGAGACGCTTTAAAACCAAGTAGTCTTGCGATAATTATGAAAAAATCATCTTTATATTATCTATTGAAAAGTGTGCGTAATTTTGAATGAATCTTTGTATTTGTTTTGGAAAAATCTTTCACTAACTTGAAAAATTAAATATTCCGTAAAAATTAAGTAATGTTCCAATAGTGTTATTGTTCTTTTAGTTATTAATTTCTACATGCCTTATGGCCAGTTGTCAATATTCTAGACCATTATTTCCCAAGCTTTCATATAATTGAATCTCTTCTAAAATTTAACTGAAAGAAAGATATTTTGTGTGATACAGTTGCAACTCCAAGTAATATTTTGCCGCACCAAGCATAGTAGGTACCGTGAACGTTCCCCTACTAAATTCTTTCCGTACCCATACTAATCTGTGGGACACATTTTTCTAGAGTATTATTCCGACTGATTTAAAGTGTTTTAATATAAAATATTTTAGACATATATACTGTTAAATATATCACAAAAATGACAATTTGAAATTATGTAATAATTATCATCAATTTGTTATAAGAAAATAATACAATACTAATTTGTATTTTTGCAATTTTAGTTGAAAAATTGTTAAATCAGAATCAACAAATACGAATTATTTGCATTTTGTATTATTATTTTGAATCATCAATTTAGAATTAAGTAAGGCTATGACTTACTTCTTATATTGCTTTTATAAAACTTTTATTTTATATCAAAGTGGTAAATTTCATCCATGCTAATTTATTGTCAGTTGCATATTTCTAGGGAATTTGAATATGGGATAATTTGATGTTCAAATTTTGCAACGTTTCGTTAATATTTTTTTCTTCAGAAATTGAAGAATTTGAGACTGCTGATACCTTGAAGCCTGAAGAAGCTGAATACATAATATCAACGAAACGTTGCAAAATTCTAAACTTTAACATCAAATTATTTCGTATCAAAGTTCCACAGAAATATTCAACTAACTTTTATTTTATGGAATAAACAATTGTTAAGTTATTGTACCGTTTCTTTAATTTATCTAATTGAAAAATGTTTTCTAATGAAAATATTTTGAGTTTTATGATTCTGGTTTTGTTTTCGATTAATATTGATTTGTATCGATTAAATTAGTCTAGAACTTAAAATTATGAATTTATATTTAAAAGCTTTTCTTATCAGACATTGACACCAAATATATCAATATTTTTGTAAAATGGAGGCCCTGATGTACCCCTTAAATGACTTCTTTTGCCAAAACGAAATTTAAATCGCAAAAAAATTTGCTTCAGAGACGTTTACGAAAATATCAAATTGAAATTTAACTTTACAATTTAGTCATTTTCGGCATGACGTATAGACGTTTACATCAATAAATTTGCCTTATATATATCGAAAACGATAAAGTATAGAATGTTGAAGTTTTCAATTGCTTTTATAAGAAATTCTGTGCACTTCAGGCAAATTTATATTTAATGGGTAATTTATGATATAATTTTTTTTCTATTGATAAAAAGTAATATTTGCATAAGAAATTTGAGCCGCTTATTTTGAAAGTAGTTTAAGTTCATTTCAAAAACATACCTACTGTTCATATTCCTATTTTTTTCAACACTGAATATATAAATTTCTCAATCAAAAAAGTTACTACTACTGTGTCAAAAACGAATACCGTATCAATAATTTTGTTAAAAATTCAATAGTACAACGGCTCATTGAATTACACCACAATTTTTTTAATTTTTTTGGATATTGATTTCTATTAAACTAGAGTTATTTTAAAAAAATACCATTTCATAACAATATGTAGTGTTTGATATGTGCAAATATCATAGTGGCAAACAATGTCGTATATGAATTTACATATATTGAGTGAATCAAGGTCTCTCATAAATTCACAACAATAGTCATTCGAGGTATTTGATTAACGATATATTACATAACAACGAAAACTCAAAAACCAATTTCTTGTTAAAAGTTTTAAAAATACCTTTAAATATTATCCTACAGTTTTTCTACAGTCCTACTGTTTAATTACTTGCTTATTTAAAGTTGATTTCATAGAACATAGAAACCGATTTTAACTTCTAGCATTTATAATTACCACATACGATATAAAAGTATATACTATATATTTTTTGATATTATTCTAAATATATTCACTTTAAAATTATAAATCCTATATTGAACCAAGGTTTTTGCACTGACAAACAATCAATCTTAAGCTTTGATAAATACATTGAAATCGTGCTTTTATTTATAATTAATAATTTTATACAAAAAGTTAATTATTTTAAAAATTGAAATAATACTTCTCAAGTTTTATGACCAAAAAATTGTGTACAAATCAATAATATTTTTTCTTCCATTTCCTTTTGTTAAATATAATCATAATCAAAATTTTATTTTTCCATGGTTTTTATAAACAGTAGTATATACCAAAGTAATATTTTACACATTTTTATTTCCAGTAATGCTGAATTGTTTTTTCGTACTTCCGAAATAAACAAAAACTTAAAATTTTCTTCATACCTATTGAAAATTATTCTGTAATTTACCTTATTTTTGCAACAAAGTAGTTCAATGTTAAAATAAGCTTATTAATTCAAATAAGCCAAATATTGGTAACTTTACCTTGACTGGACCTTATTAATAGATCTACCTTATTACAATGAACAGTACAGCAATGATTGGCTGCCCACCCATATCATGATGTAATAATAAATATCGAATTAAATAATATATGGAATTATACCTAAACCGAGACAGGAACATGATAATTTTACATTGATACAATCAGAAACTAGACGAATATTTTTTTTCTCTTTTATCTGACGTAAAAGTGACGACATTCAGGGTTTCAAATTTTACTAAAGTTGATGGAAAAGATAAAAAAGATGGGCCTAAAAGTGATTTGCGGGGAAAAAGGAGAGAAAGTTACTGGTAATGTCTGTTCAGAGAAAACAAAACTATTATTATATGCAGAAAATTTACATGCAATACTTGCAGTACTCATTTTTTCAACGGAAATGGGTGTTTGAAAAAGAGAAAAAAAAACAATTGAGCATATTGTTTGTGCTTGTTTTTTCTTGTTTTGTTGAAATTCAATTGTTTTTTGAGAAAATAATAAACATTTGACTGTGATTGTTGGATAATGTCAACTAGGAAAATTTTAAAAAAAAATACGTAGATTTTGAAGCATGATATATTTTCTATTTTTTCATATAAATTCATGTACCAAAAGATGATAGCATTTTGTCGTCTGTGTTTAAGAACCTTATATTTCTACATTTTTTTTTCAATACTTTTATCTTCATGAATCTTATATTACAGACTTTTTTCAAAAAAATTACATGATACCAGAAGATAAATAAACCGTAGAAACGTTTTTTTGACCTTTCACAAAAAAAAACCAAACTTTATCACAATATATTTTCTGAAAAACATAATCCTACTCCAGAGATATCTAAAAACTTTCATCTCTCATCGGCCATTAACGACAATCTGATCTAAAACGTTTACGTTAATTTTGCATGTTGCAATATACTATTGATCATTCATGATAAGAACATTTTTAAAAAAATGTTAAAAATGCTCAAAATACAAACTTTCTAACATCGTATTTTTACCAAACATCTGTAAAAATCGTTTTTGGTGAAACTTATTTTTGTACTAAAACCAATTTTTATTATGATTTTTTTGCACAAAATGTGAAAAAATTAATTTCTCTTCCCGTTAGATTTGATTTTTTTCAATTTAAAATCACTAAAAATGTAAAAAAAATTATCTTAACCATAAATGATCAACATTATAAATAGATACGTAAATAACTTCTATTTATATTTTCGATTATCAACCCCGTTATGTGATCAAAATACATTGAAAATGAAATGAAATTTTAACAATTTGATTATGAAATATTACGTGTAATTCAAGTGGAAAAAGTTATTTACAAAATAAATTTGTACAAAATTGTTGGCAATATATAATCTCAACTTTATATTGTATGTAATTATTGACAAGTACAATCGTTATGTTTTCTATTTTAAAATTTATTTACGTTTTTGATTTTTTTTTTAAAAATCAATTTAATTTTTAATACACCAGACACGGTGTAATCGTGGGTAGTTCGATGGCTTAGGCAGATACAAATCATAATTAATCAAAAAATCCCTATTCAGATCATTTAACATTTCTTTTTAGACAAAAATAAAAGATTATGAGTCAAAATCAAAGGTTAAACCAACATGTGTGTGTTTTCTTATAAATTATTTTCTTCCAAACTTACTTTTTTGGACAACTGTTTATTTATAGAGTTTTTCTCTTTTTCTTTATTTTTCATCTCATTTTTCAATTACTCTCATTATGGGAATTTTACTTTTGGGTGAAGACATGACTTGAATATTTCAAATACGATATTGGATGAGTTCATAGAAAGTGAGGTCATATATTGAAACTATATTTGGATGGGTCAATAAATTATTATTCAAAAAGCTTTGTTCAATTTCGAAATGTTCACGAAATATATTTGTTATTTACGCTTTGGCTTATACAAATGTTTCTAGTTTGAGATTAATAGTTGATAATACTATGGATACTAAGTAGCAAGTACTTTTGTAGAAAAAACTTCATAATTATTTTGACGTATATACAAATAGGATAATTATAAAACAAATTAAAATATAAAAAAATGAACTTTTTCAGAAAATTAGGGTATAGACAACATTGCCATGTAAGAGAGTAACTGGCAACGAATAATTCATAAAACCCAGTCAAAAAAATTAAAAATCTTCTGAAATTTGTTCTACACAATAACAAAACAATTTATATAATAATATTCATTAATATGGTAAAGACAAGAAAATTAATCAGAAAATTATTCCATGATTATAAAAACAGAACTTTATAGTTATTTCATATAATCAATTTAATTATGTGTAAAGACATTGTTGTCATATTGTGTAATGATTATTATTTCGATTTACAATACTACATCATTTATAAATGTGACTCTTTAACAAAAACCATTATTAATATTAAAGAGATAATACTTCTTCAAAAGTTTCCATTTTTTCATAGTTTAATCTTTTTTCGCTAGATATTTCTTTTTCTTAATGAGGACATAATTTGCAAAAATTGTTTTATTCGAAACAACTGAAATTTCTGAAAATGAGAAAAAAATCATTGGTTTTATTAATTATTTTAAATCAATTATATAAGGTACCTATTAAAAGCAAAATGAGACATTCCGTGGAATAAACCAATGAACAATGTAAAAATTAATATATTGATAGATGCAGTATAGTTTTGTTTAAAATTTGAAGTAAAAACTGTTTTGTTTTGGGTAAATATTTTTGATTTGATTTAACTTTCCTGTAAAAGTGTAACTATTATGCTTATTACCAATTACCGAGGATTCTCAACGTAACACGCATGTTTTCTCTATGCTCCGGATAAAGTTGTATCTAGAAGATAAATGTCACTAGAACTGAAAGTACCAGCCCTAATTAAAGCCCATATTAAGCTATATTCAAATTTTTGGGGGGAAATGGAAGAGAGACTTCTGGAAAACTATTTCCATTTAGGAATACAGACGCATATTTTAAACTGTCGTACAAAAAATGGAAAACATAAAGACTATTATTTTCAGAAACTCAAATGGAAAACAATGCAAAATTTTGTATTGCGGATTGAGATTGCAATACAGCTCAATGTTAGGCTCTGCGGGTTCCCACAAGATCCCGCTTTTACGAAGTCAGTCCAGCAAAATGTCACGGGATTGGAAACAGTGCCGGATTGCAATCCCTAATTACGGATGTATTTATTTTTTCAATACTTTTTGAGATTTCTATGTTTTTTTTCTAAAAGTTCCAGTAGTTTATTCTTATTTTTAAGTATAAAACCCAAATTTCTTGTTTTGTATTGATTCCTGTGTAGATTCACTATGACCACAAATTATTAATCCAAAAGAAAACTTGTTTTTCTTATTTCAAAACAGTACTTCATTAAAAATAAATTGAATAGTAAGCTCTATAGGTTGAAGTGGTGCCCGCTTTTATATCAATGGAAATAAATTTTATAAGACTTCGAAATTTATGAATTTTTATAAATTCCAGGATTACCAAAAATTTAATCAATCGTAATGCGATAGTAATTAATCATTAAAACAAACAAAAAAATAGTTTTTAAATTAATTAATCATCAGCGTAAATGATGTTGGAAAAGTTGCATTTTTTTCAATAATGACATCCAGAAATAAACTGATATTATATTGGAGTTTCTCAAAATATGTTTAATTCATTGAAATTTAAAATACTACTCCTTCTATTATAATCTTTTGTGCGTAATAACCCTTAATTTTTTTTTCAAATAACACCATGTAATAACGTTAAAAACTGTCCATTGTCATCATACCATGCTTTATCTTTCATTTTCAATAATTACCTCGAATGTAGTCCTGATCTTATCTAGAGCCTATTGTCATTATGTTATTACCTATTTTTTTCTTCTTAAATCATAAAAAATAATAACAAAGAAATTACTGTGTATATGAGAAGTAACGGTTTTATTGTTTCAAGAATTATTATGCCTCGATCATTATTGACAAATTTTTTTCTCTACGTTCCCTGTGATCAGTTCTTTCATGATTTCACGTACTTGTTTTATGTTGTCATAGGCACTTATTGTAAGTACATAAAACCGCGACGATATAAATTTAATTTCAATTTTAACGACATTTATGATTAATAGTACGAATGCAGACTGAAAAACGTTCGGAAAATGAAAAAGTTGGGTTCTTGTCTCCATTTGAAAAAAAGCTTGTTTCCATAGTTACAGGTTTATGTTTATATTTATTATTATTGTTAATGGCTGGTTGTTGAGGTTATGCCTATATTCTGTTATTAAATCGTGACTAACTTGATCTTAAAGCTAACAACAATCGTTAATCATCTATTGTTGTCGAGTGCTGATCGCTTCAATTGGCTGAATCGCACTTGTATTTGTGTGAATATTTTCGTATTGAATCTATGAGTAAATACACAAAAGCATTATAATATTTTGTTGAGTTGATTGCTTTCTTCAAGAATATTAAATTTATATTTTGAAAAATCAGCACTTGAACGCAGCAAAAGTTTATTCGTACAGTATAATTTATGCATGAAATCTCAAAGAGGGAGGACTTTTATGTAAAACTTTTTTCTATCATGTTTGAGGTCAAGTGAATTCTTTGATATTTTATAGCTATTTTTAGCTTACAAGAGTAAATTTGCTGTTAAAATGTTAATAGATTTTTAGTAACAAATTTCTTCCCTTGCAAACATCCGTTGATATTTTAATACTGAATGTGAGTTGAGTGATTAAATATGGTTTTTAAAAAAATACAATCATTTACATTGTAGTATGTACTTTGATTCTGATTGGCAAGTTTGCGAAACTGCAAGGTTTATATGTGACAATTTCACTTTTAACGGATATCCGCTATAAACAACAAAAAACTACAAAAACAATTATTTTTTTTCCAACAAAAGTAAGAGTCTTAATTAACGTTAAAATTAATTGTAAATTAATAAAAAATCTCATACGGGTACCATATGACTTCCTTGCCCTCGGATATGTATGTATGCTGCACTCGAGGCTGGATTACTATTGTTTGCGAGGTAAAAGACTAATTTAGTATGTCATTAAATAAGTCATGATAAATCATTAAAAAAATTCAGATAAATTGTTTTTATAATTTAATTTTTAAAATTGTAAATAATTGTCTGACAACTTATACTTCTAATTTTACTGCATTACTGTTATAATCATAATGCTTATGCATTATAATAGCTTATATTGAGGAGCCCGAGTTTAAAGTCATGGAGTCAAAATATTATGAAGGAATTGAAGCTGGATTGTAACAGAACCAAGTTCGATTCTAACAAAATTAATGTTGATTTCAGCTCCTTAAAATCACTTGTGTAATACAGTACAGTGAATATTTAACACATATTTACTTGAAACCTCATACATTTGGCCAAATTTCATTAACTTAAAATTACATTAAACTGGTGCTAAATATTAGCGACTTATGATCAAAAAAAACTATCAGTTGTTACAGTTTAGACTGGAGTTGAAGCCCTTACCTTGGGTCTGAAGCCGAATCTGGAATTTCAACTTAAAAAAATAGTTCCAAAGTTGGAATTCTTTGACTAATTTAGCCCAGTTTTCCAGTGCTGGTAAGCACACGTACAAAAGAATTATAAATAATTGAAGATATAAACAAAGTTTTGGTATGCCAGTGAATTTAAAATTGTGGGACGCATTCCCTAAGGGGGCTTTAGAGTGAGAACTTATGATGAAGGGACAGCAAAATTGTGCAAAGGATATTTTTGTTTAAAAAATTGGTAATTTGAAGTATTTTCCTATATTAAGATAATATATTAATCTGAGATGTATCTAAGTTTTGTTTTCAAAGCCGTGACTGCCGAAAATTACCAGAAACATCAATGAAATAAAAACCAAGGATATTATTCTATACCTTGTTATTATATGACAGGGGTGTACATTGGAAATTATGATTGAAAATTGGGCTGCATATATATTTAAATTTGGAGAAGCATTGGATAAAGTTTTTGTTTAAGTCATTTGTATTTCCAAATCAATTACTCACTTGCATAATTGATATGTTGAATCTTTTAACTTTAACAATGACATGTGTCGTATATGTTTGAAAAGGAAGAGTCTTTCTGCACTTTCAAGACTATTAATGACTGAATTAAAACTGCTACTGGAATTCAATTAGGTTTATTTATAAACTTGACTTAGGCGACAAAAACATAAAGAAATCTACTATTGCAAAAATGAAAAAAATATATTAAATAATTAATTCATAATTACCGCTCGTTTCGCTTATGAAAAAGAGGAAAAAAAGTGACTTTTACATTGATATCTTGACTAATTAAGTTTCATACTGAAGTCAATTACAGCAAAAATGTGGACTTATCACTTTTGTCTCTGTCATTCATACAAAAGGCAGTCGTCATTTGAGATCGACTTGAATGAAATTTCTTGAAATTCTCCAAGTATCCAAAGCGTAAACATTAAAGGAAAACATAATTTTCGCATGAAAAGTGAATAAATTTCATTCAACGTTTGTGTGAAAACTGTTGCAATTAAAACAGAAAAAAAAAATTCCATAACCATCAATGAGAAAACTAAGTGAAAGATCGCAGCTTTCAACCCAAATTAGATATTAATTTAACACTTTTCTTGATGTTTACATGTTGCAACCTTTGGAAACGTTTTTTTAATGATAATTATGTAATGGCTGCAGTTGTATTGTTCGTAATTGTTGCATATTTATAAAGAAAAATGTGAATTTATGTGCATTCAATAATTGCCTGCATAACAAAAATACAAGTAAACACTGCAACTGAACTCTATTGAAACATTAATGAATGGGAAAATTTAGCATTTAAAATGCAGATTTCA
The DNA here is from genome assembly GCA_958496175.1 of Sisyra terminalis. Lineage (NCBI taxonomy): Eukaryota > Metazoa > Arthropoda > Insecta > Neuroptera > Sisyridae > Sisyra > Sisyra terminalis. Next base: position 21,052,187 of record OY292277.1, read on the forward strand.
GTGGGTAATTATTTTGAACAAAAGAATTAAAAATGTTTATTTTCTGATTAATTAATGCGCTAATTCGTTTTTCATTCAAATGATTACTTAATTACGAGATGCGTTTTACTGTGATATGAGTAAGAAGGGTACGCGTTTTAAGCTATTAATTTTCTTTTTTATGAAAAGAAATTGATTCAGATAATGTATGCACGTGAGTGAAATGTTATTTTATTGTATTAAATGCATTTGTGTTGCAACAAAGAATTATGTTATATTTGTATGTGACATAATTAATACAAATGTCAAGGAAGCCTTTTATATTCTCCAACTATGTGATATAAAATACAAAGAAATTTATAATATAATAATTCACGTTGAATTATTTTTTAAGAAGTTGTATTTAATTTATTAATAATGAATATAACCTTGTTAGTGCATTTGCTATGAATATAATTAGTAATTGTAATAAAGTTTTAAAAAAATATAGTTCAGTAAAAAATTTAGCAAATTTAAAAAATAATTGTTCGTAAATTTTTGATACTACAAATGTCAACAATACAGAATTTTATTAAATTTAAATTGTATTTCTTAATCGTAAAAGATTTCTTAAACCTAAATCTTTCTTCGTACGGTTCCGGGACTGATGTCAAGGCAAACTAATCATGAAGCCCTTGAAGCTTTTTCTTTCGGAAGCTTTTCTGAACAGATCTTCTACACTAAGCCGTGTCAGGCTCTCAGGTTCTGTAATTATGCTAAGTTCTTTCGGTTTATTTTTCTTTTACCTTCTATGTTGCTTTGCAAGAGCTCTTACTTTGGATGGTGTAGCATAGGCCCGAAACTTTCGCCGTTTTTTAGTTGCAAGGACATCCCTATCATTCTACATCCCACCTAAGACGCTTTTGTTACTTATTTAGGCAATCTAAAGAATTTGAAAGTTCTTAGAGTATCCCCACAACTTCAAAGCTTCTGAGCGGCTTATGATCAAGTCTTTGAAGGTCCATTTGATAGTCTGCATCGCAGAATGTTGAGACAAATGAATAGTTTTGGATTTCGGCAGCACAAGGTACACTTTAATTGTGTAAATTCTGGTTGGGCAATTTTGGTTTATGTTCAATTTTTTCGTATGGGTTAAATGATTTTTTTATGCTGATGAATCAACAACATTTTGGTTTATGTAGTTCATAAAGAATAAATATTAAGAGAACGAACGAGATTGGAAATTTGTTGGTTCCCGCGTTCTTAAAAATTCGGACAGGCTTAATTACTTTTTCGTCCACTAGCAGCGTATTGTCGCGAAAAACTTGACATTCTGAATTGTTATTGGTTGTTCGATTTTTTTTGTTATTACTGTCGCTTTTTAACTACCAAGGTCTTTAGCGCCTCTAGAGTTAATAAAAATCCATAAATCACAAAATATTGAAGACTTCCTAATTTTGTGAACGACTTGGCAATACTGCGTAGGTTCTCCTGTTGTTTATATTTCGTGGTGTGGTTGATGGATAACGCAATACTCCGATATTCCCAACAAGCATTCAACCAATACTAAAACAACATAAAAAAGATCTAATACAGAGATAATTTCGAACATTGATTTTACCCCAAGTCTAAGGGATCGTAGACCTTTGCATGTGTGGTATCAATTTCAAGTTGATATTTTCACGCGTTTCTGAGAAAAATAATTTGATAAATCGACAGTCGAACAAGAAAGTGATCGTATAAGAGTTCCCTTTGGTCGTTCTATGTTACGGAATTCTAAATATGTACTCGTATTAGGTACAAAAATTAAAAATATTTATACAACATAGCACATAATGTTATGAAAAAAAAATCAAAAATGGGAAAGAATTGTACTAAAATTTATCTTACAAACCGTAACCAGATGTAATTAATTTTCAGTGATAATTTCAAAATTCAAAATGCCAATTAATGGTTTTTGAAAAACTGAAATTTTATAGCAAAGTTATCACAGACGAAACATGATACTTATATTTCATGATTACTATGCATTATTTTAAAATTCAAAAACAAAGCAGTCTGTTTAATTACAGCGAATCCAAACCTGTTTAAAATGTTATTGTTTAATTAAACTCTTATTCAATAAAAAAAGGAAATGACTTTGCCGATTTCTTAATTCCTTCGAATTACTACTTTTCATAATAAGATATTGCATTACGGTGCGGAAGAAGTTCTTTGAAAGATTCATGAGTGTAGGTGTACATATAATATATTAAATTAACCTTGTTTAATTTTTAAATTAAATTTATTTTGCTCCAATTAGTTTACTTACTTCTAATGAAATTTTCGCAAATTAATTTATAAAATTGCTTCTAGTATTAACAGTTTTACGTCATTGAAAATTTTTAACAGTTACCCAAAAAATTGTATATTTCGGGGTATTATTAATGAAATTGTCATGAAAACGGGAAGTTTTACTGAAAAATTTGCTTAAACTTTGTGGAAATAAAACAATAACAACATAACATTTTTTTAATCATGAAGAAATAAGAATTTATTTAATTTTTCGTTAAAATTTTTTTAAGGCTACGACCCAACGAGTGGTCAAGGTGGCCACTCAAAAAATGATAGCTGCTAGGATGAAATTTTACATGTAAATTTTCAATATTTAAAATTGAAGAATTTGTATTGGCTTTAGAGTAGGATCAATTTTTGTAATTATAAAGCGACGATAAATAACAGTTAAAAATACATTTTCATATTCTTATTTAAAATTTCGAAATTTCTGTGAAGCATTTTAATACAACTTACGATAATTATATGGATGCATAGATACTTGTACGAATATATTGATGGTCATAGGCGGTTTAGTGTATATATATTTATATAGATACATGTACCTATATCAATAATTTTTATTTTTGTTTGGGTTGTCGATGAATTGTGACTGATTGACCTAGTTGGCGGGTCCGAATTCAATTTAACGACCCAATACTATTAGCATCACTCACGTTGGGTAATAACGCTATATTATTATTGCCATCATCAACTTTTCTACGATCAAATTATCAGATTATTAGGTTTTAAATCTTCGATCTCACATTATGAAGTCTACAAACAGAAATTGTTGCAAGAACGATTAGAATCTAAAATTAGATGAAAAATAACTGCTTCATACAGGGGAAATGCTATTCTATTTATTTTAATTTATAAATTATATGTAAATCAAGAATTGAATGCCGTAATTTTGGAAAAGAATGATTTTATTAATTGAATAATTAGTTCTCAAATTAAAAAAATAACTGTTAAACTTATACATTTAATTTCTATGATAATTATCTATTTATACGAACTAATTAAAACATTCATTTTCGATTACGTGAACGGAACTTTGAAGTAATAGTACTACTAAATTAATATTAATGAAAAAATTATTTAGTTAATGGGAACTATATTAGCTAGATTTTTTTTGTTCTATAAAACTGTACGGAAGTTTAGATAAAAACAATTTTAAGTACATATGTAACATCAAATTAATACATAATGATTTTTTATATAACTTAAACTATTAAACTGATTTGGCTTATGGTAGTGTAAATATTTTTTTATGACAAATACATTTATGAAAAAATATTCTATAGTAATATTATATTTGTCATCTAATATAATGCTTTTTTTATTAGATTTTTTTTGAGAGAAAAAAATCAAAAGCAACGAAACCCATAAATTCTCAGAAAATCAGGCTTACGTGAAGACTAGACGAAATCGCAGGTCAGTTTCAAATTTATCAGGGAGAGTCACAAAAAGTTTACTGATATGGCCACCAGAAATCAAATATACTTAGGGTAGATGCCGAGTGATGAGGGTAAAGCAGGAAATAAAAGGGCAGAATATTTCGCTCGTCGAAGATTCTTGGCACCATTCGTTGGTCCATGCCAAATGCTTGAAGTCAAAGTCGGCAATAAAAAAAAACATCTAAGCATTATTCCCTATGGAATAACACGGACGGAACACTTCACCAGAATGATGGAAAGACTTTTTTGAAATCCAGCTGCTAAAATTTTATTTCAAAAAATAACTTCGATCTGACTACTGAGCACTTGGTGGGCAGAAGAAATTTTTGAATATAATTGATGTTTTTGGATTTTGTCAGGAAACGGTTGTAATTGCATTCCAAAAATCGCTGGATGCATTTTTTTGGTAGTGACTTATTAACAAATAGAAATTATTTACGACTTTTTGGTGATCAGTTCCGGTTTTTTACTCAAATGAAATCGTTGAGATATGAAGAAAATGAAAACGCTAACACAAAAGGCTTCTATATATGTAATGAAGAAATTAAATTAAATTAATGAAGAAAATCATAAATGCTAATTGCTTTCTTTGTTTTTTTGGAGCAACTATTGAATAAAACTAAATAAATCCAAAACTGTACAACTTCAACATTATTTTGGCCTTCTTCCGTAAAAACTCAAAAAACCGACCAAAAATATGCATTAAAAACACTCAGTAGGTACTGTTTTCTCTATATAATTAAATTGATTCACGTGAATAATTTTTTGAAACCATTTCTGTATTTTATATAAGAAAATTAGGACGTTCCACCGTTAAAAATTGAAATACGTCATTATTCTTTAATTAACGATTCAAAAAATTGATTAAAGCGTTCAAAACACTAACTTAATTTGCAAAAAATATAAAGCGTTTCATTATTTTGCAATTTTGTTTTAAACATATAAAAAATAACAAAGCTAAATTTGGATTTATTACTTCTATTGCATTTTTGATATTTTTTTCCCGCTCTTATATATTGTTGTTTCGATAACATAATTAAGGATGAACAACCACAGTTCGATGCATATACGATTAGATATCTCAATTTTAGTGTATAAATTTCGAAAGTTTTCCAAAAATTAGTCGTTTATGGTAATATGTTATATCGAGAAAACTTTATGGGAAGTAGTGAATGGCTTTAAATGTACCTATATTTTATGTTGACTGTTTTGTACGAAAAAATTTCCTTGGCAAGCGAGACACAAATTTAAAAATACAAATGGATCAATAATTATAAAGCATATTATTAATTTTTTTCTTCATTAGAATTAATTTTTGCTTACGACTTAAAGAAAAGTATGAAATTTCATTTTTAAAACAAGAATTTAGTTTATTATTGGATTTGATGAAAATTTGGAAAACCGTTTTTAATTTTTAATCAGTTTTTTATAATAAGATTTATAAGCTATTATATACTACCTGGTAACAGCAATATTGTATTTTTTAAAACATTGTTACCATTAAAATGCTATTAATAATTGCACATGAAATATTTCAATAATCTTGAGCTTTCAAAGAGTGCTATATATATTCCAAACTTTTGAGATTTTATTAGATTACTTTATTTAAGATATTTTGGATATTATTTATCCCCAAATAATAGAAATTAATAAACAAACATAAATATTTGTGGCCTGAAGGAATTAACATAGAAGATTCGTTCCGGAAGGATATTTAATGATATTTTGTTAGTATGTACGTACAAAAAAAATTCTAAGATTCTGGAAGTTTCAGATTTATATCTCAATTAGTTTTTGGGAAAAAAATAACAATTGTAAAGCAGAAAATGTTTTCTTCTTAGAATTTTCTTGACCAATTGATCTATAATTTAAATACAATTTAATGGTTGATTATGCAACTTTGTAACTTAATAAAATCTATAAAAAATAATATTTTTGAATCATGAAGCAATTTTATTGCCACTAAGAAAATATATTTTTTTCAATTTTATATATTCTATATTGCTTGAATTTTTTAAATTTTTTGAATGAATAATACTTTGTGAAAAAAAACACCATTTCGCACTTAATGACAATTGCTTAACTAACCTGAAAGAAATATGTATCGATAGCGTACATTGTCTCTGGGAGTGGTCTTATAATATTTTGAAAATTTTAACAATCAAAACAAATGAACATCTTTCAATCTTGCAATTCCATTGGCTAATAGCGAATTGCATTGAAGCGGATATACTTTCATCAGATGTTAGTGCATTGCCTGACTTATTTATACTTTATTTGCTATTAATTAATTAACTTCAATCGATCAAAAGTCAAAATGTTATCCAAATGGTAATTGAAATAATGCTCAATTAATCAAACTAACAATTTTTTATTGAAGTAAGTGAAATGTTTATAAATTCTGCAACTGAAAAATCTTAATGCCGAAAGTGTTGGTTACAATTCAATTTTTAATTGATGTTTTTGAGAAAAATAACATTACCAATCTTAAACATTAAATGTAGTATAATAAAGTATAGAATAGGAAATTAAATAATGAACTACAGACAAGTGAAAGCAAATGAATTAAAAAACGAAGAAAAAACTGTGCATCGGATGTAATTCAAGTGTAATTAAATTTTCAAGAGCTAACATTGAAAGTCACAGAGTTTTTATATTATTTGCTTTGTAGCTAATAATAAAAGTATATTGTTATTTGTCTCGATATCAATAGATGTAATTAATAAAAAAATTCGTTTATTATGGCTTATAGTTTTCTAAATTTGTTCTTTTATTTTTATTTTTTTTTTTGAATAAGCCAAAAAAAACATAAAGAATTTGATAAATTAGAAAATTTTAATTTTAATAGATTAACGATCGATATTGTCATCTTTAGATAATGATATTCTATTTTGTTTTCTAGATACAATTTTATTCAGAAAATTGAAAAACGTTTGAACTTTTCACCTAAGCGTGTTTACGTATTTATCCAACAGATAAATTTCTATATATTAAATAACTATCTTAAGAATAAAGTCTGTCTGGTGAATGAAAACACCGGTAAATGGTGTAAATCGAAAGCGGCTGTAAAATTTTCAATATAACTTTTCCTTGCGTTGTTATTTTACACAAGAAAAAATTTGAGATTATTAACATGGAATCATTTAAGCCATTCAATTTAGAACTCAATAGTTAAAATGTTTTCATTTGGTTAATGCTGTTGTTAATGTTTGAAGCACCCGGAAAAGGTTAAATCGCTAGTAAAAGAAAAGTTCAAAAAACGATTGTATTACCTTTTCCTTCTCTTATAACATGATGTTTATATAGACGCAATTAAAGAACTTTTTACATTGCTAATTCGATTTGTCCGTGAAGTGAACCCTTTAGATACCTCTTTGTTGGGTTGTATTTTTCGAGTATGTTAATGTGAAAGTATATTTTTATTAATCTAATCCGAAACTATATACCTCTTTTAATTTTTAATTCCTATTTTTTTCCTACTTGGAGAGATTAAACCTACGAAATCTTTCAAATTTTATCAATATACAATATTTTTTTTAATTCTCGTAAAACGATGAATAATCAATATAAACGATTGTCAAATTATTCAATACCGATCCAACATATTTCATCTTCACAATCAAAGCTCCATACGCTTTAAACTTCATTATTCCAAAGGATAATTCAACTCAACTAATAAGTAGCGAATACTTTAAAGACCATTTTTTTTTGCTCACCAATTCTAATTAATTATTTTTTTTCAGAATGATAAAGTATACTAAAATTTGTTTGTGTTCATGAATACCGAAACAAATTGTTTAAGTGTCATTTTTATTAACCATGCTTCATAAAAAATATTTGTAAAAGTATCGACAAAACAATTTCCATTTAACATTTTTAATGATTCATACAAAAGTTATTCAACTAACAATTAGGTATTACAATTTTTACAAGTATAAAACTTTAATATTGAAATATTTTTACAATTATCATAAGTGAAATTTCAATTGTACGAAACTCAAAATTATCATTCTCTTAATACAAAGAATAATTGATATTATTTAATTTATTAATTTTTATTTTTACAAAAATAAAATGAATTAAAAATACATTAGAATACTTCTCAAACTTATTACCAAACTTTCTTTTAACTCTATTTTGACTTTTTCCAATTTTCTTAGCATTTCTATTATTCTAAGTGAAGAATTGTAACTAGTCCTTTTTAGTAATGTTAAAATTTTGTTTAAGTACCATCATTTGTTTTTGGACGAACTTACTTCAAAAATTAAGTTCTCCTTTGGAATGTGAGCTTTTGGTCAAATTGTGATCAAAAACAGATTGGGCAAAAACAGATTGAGATATTGTTCCCGTTTTCAAAAGCCGGGTAGATTTCTCTGTATACTTCTAAGAAATAGTTAATAGGTACCAAACTATTAGCCAATAGCTTGCGATTGTTTATTTAGTACGGTAAGGTATTGTAATTTAGTAACTGTAAATTTTGTTCTTGTTTTCACTGTTTAAAAAAAAGTTTAAGAAACAGATTCTGATAACAATTTATAAAGTAATCAGAACCAAATAAACTGTAATTGACTTTAGACATGACTTTGACGTGGAAGTATGCAGATCGGTTCCCAAGAAAAAGTGTTTTTAAGTAGGAGACTTAGAGTATCAGGAGGCTTTTGCTTTTTTGTGGTACTTGAATTGGTATTCAAAATTCAAAGCATGATTTGGAGGAGCTGGAGTCATTAAATTGTTCATAGGCTCTAAGTCTTAACAATCTTACGTTCAATGCAGTTAAAATTAAAAAAAAAATAGTTTTTTCTCAATTCCGCAAAATTTTGTTTAAATTTTTAAATTTTAATTTGTTAGTTACCATCGCTTTTTAACTATTAAGGTCTTTAGCACTTTAGAACTCAAGGGCTAATAAAAATCCGTATTTAAGGAATATCGAAAATTTGCTCGATACGAGGGTCGAACTCAACATCTACCAGTTTTGAAGTGGCCACCTTGATCACTCGGCCACCAGTAGGCTTGATTAAATTATTATCATTTGGTAATTTAATGAAGGCAATAAATAGCAAAAAAATACCCTCAAAATTTATAACATTTTGAACTGGAATCATACATTGGCTCACTATTAAATAGTCTTCCAGACTGGTTCAAAATCTTTGTTCCGGGCATCTTTTCTTTTGGTTATACATATATTGTGTTTTCATTTATTTTGGTCAGTGACCTCTATGTCGCTATACTTGATGGTGCAGATGAAGGGATATCTTTTTAAATATAATACTTGAAATTAATTTAGCCTTAATAAAGGAAAGCCCACAAAGCACAAATTGTACTTTCACAGTTTGAGGAATCGTTACATTTTTTTATATTTTCCTTTAACGCATTACTATCGTTAAAATAACAGCTGAATTTTTGTTTATTATTTCGAAAAAAAGTATAAAAAAAATATTTGGAACTAGATTGTTTATCATTAATTAAATTTAATTGAATTATATTACTATCCGGTTGCTCCTAATACAGTTCAATCTATCATAAGCCGCTTTGATTTTATGAATGAGATTTTTTATACGAAAACGGAGTAAATCTGAGAAAAAATTCTTAAGAACAAGTTTTCTCAATCTAAATTGGAAGCTTTGTCTATCAATCAATTCGAGACCGACCGTAACAATCTCTTTCTATGAGACGTTTTCTTGTCATTCCTTTTCTGACAAGTCATTGATTCGAACTTAGTTGCCACAAGTCCGCGTTGTGAACTATCGTTTTCGTTTTATTCAACCGTTTTTAGAATTTTTAAGAATGGACATTCTGATCTATTCGTTTGATCTCATTCTTCAAATTAGACCGGAAGGTCTGTGTGACTATGATCTTGGTCTTATTAATCACATATATTAATAATTTTTTTTTTGCTATCAAAAAATTTTAATCAAATTTAGATTTTATCTTTGTTGACATAGTATGTATTCTGATCTCGATCGATATATTTTTGATCCAATTTTGAAAAAAATATTGTTCTTTCCGTGACCTCTATCAAATTTATTATTCCTAAGTTTTTTTAACTTAGGTAAAATTTAGTGAGCTCGTTGTTTCTTTTTTATAAAATATAGCTTTATGCTTCGCCTTTGTCACATTGTATGCTAGAACCGAATTTGTGCATTTGGAGGCATCAAAACGAACGCATTTTTGGAGCCTCTAAGAACTATCAAAAGATATCAATACAATTTTGAAAAATAAAACTTGTTAACAACATTCAAAAAAAAATTTTTTTAACCGTCACCGGTTACTGTTGAGCGGAAAAGTTTTGGGAGTTATAAATCCCTGGTGCCCCTAAGCTCTAGTCAACCTATAAGTATATCCGGCCCTGTGTATATCATTACAAAAAATTAATAAGGTATCTTATATCTCTGAAAGATGAAAAATAAATGGTAATATACTTCATCGTGTAAGGCATTGTTAGGTAGTTGAGTTTTAAAAAGTTGTAGAAAAGATTCATTATATTTAATTTAATATTTATACCAATAGTAAGATTAAAAGCTTATTATTTTTTTTCAAATCTTGCAATAATTAAGATATTTCCTGAAGAGAGGCTGAAAATTATTAAGTATCAATTTCATTTTAATTTCACAATCACAAAATATCTTATATCTTCTTCATTTTTGGATACGAAAAATCGTTCGTTTGATTCCTATATAATCATCTTTGCTTTGTTCATTTCGTATTGCAAAGAAAAATTCACAGGTCAACAACGTTAAAATTTTATTTATTGTTCTTATAAAATAACATTTATTGCTCTTATAATTATAATTACATTTGTTTACATATCTTATTAGTGTGATGAACCTTGCATGAACCATCCAACCGACATCCGTATAATCCTAATCCAGGATCGATTTCGGTTTATATTGTTATAAGTAATTGTTTCGCAAAAAAATACGTTGCAATGTTTAAAAAACTCCAAATATTAATTGATGACTAGTTAGGGAGGTTTTGTCTTTTTGTTCTTTGATGCTCGTATTTTCGGTATTTTTTTTGCTTAAATCTCTTAAAATGTAGTTTTTTTACTGCTGATAAAATTATTGTTAGGACCAAAACATATAAATTCAATGGTATCAACTTTAACGCCTCATATATTCTTAATTTTTCCTCTCCTAATAAAAGAACATCCAAGATATATTATTTTAAATTTTTTTAGTGTTGGCTATAACTTAATTTTTTTTTAGCGAGCTCAACTTAAATTGTATCATTGATGTGTCTTTACCTTGGAATATCCATATATTTCATTACCTAAAACTGTATTTGATTATACTTGTGGAGTCAATAGAAACATGAGCAATATTTAGGACAATACACAGTTAAAAGCTTTTGACTAAAAAGAGATTATTTCTCAAATAACTCTTATAGGTAATCCAAATTTCGAAATGGAATTTTCAGTTCATCAAGAAGTTTGGAAGTTTGTTAGTTGATTATTACCAAAATAAGCGGGTAGACAACCTCAAAAATCACTAAATAGTAGTAAAATCCGCCAATTAAAAAAAAAATACAGGCAAATAGCCTAGGGTTTTTCGGGCATTGTAGATATAATGTATAGTGAGATCTGCTGTTTGTACAATATATAAAATATATTGTGGTCTTATTTATCGTATAATTTACAAATATAAACTAAAAACATAGATTTGAATTAAAGTTCAAAAAAAATATTTTCGACATATTGTCCAGATTCGTATTTCGATTGCCAAACAATCTTTCTCAGTGGTCTGCAAGTAATATTGAATCGCTCCGTAACTGGTATGTAATGAGTCATTAGTTGAATATATGTTTTAATGTTTAAATAGACGGACTAAAATTAACAATTTAGGACCTAGGATGCCCTTATGTTGCAAAGGTGTAAATAAACAATCGAAATTTGTTATGATAAGCAAGCATTTTGTAACTATTAAACGATTCAGTTCAGTTTTAAAGGGTTGTTTTTGTCGACAACAAAACTGAAAGTTATTTTTGCACAGCCTCTTGGATAACTTTGTTACTTAAACTGGTTGAGTTTAAGGTTTTATTTGATGATGGAGAATTTTTTGACGGTTTGTTGTGGTTATTTCGTTAATGTTTTTATGAGAGTGCAAATATGGGTCAAATCTGGGTGCTTGGGGCCGATCTGCCATATAAAGGCAAAGGATATATGAGACCGTTGTCGTTGGTCCCGTTCTTTGAGCATGTTGATACAGATTCGAAGTTGATCGAATTCAGAGTGTTGTTGGAGGGCAGGGATTGGCTGGCAAACAGGAATTCGCCATGTCCGTCTTTGTCAGTGTGTATTTGCGGTCGTGGAGTTCCTTCTTCCTGTAATCGGTTATGTCTCGACATCAACGTTTTTTCCTCCTTTTTTCGTGTCGTGCGGCGGTTGTTGTTATTGTTGCTTTTACAACAGCAGGTTGTTGTTGATAGTCTTGCAACAAGTCCATAATATTATTATTATCCATACATAAAATATAATGTGTAAGATGAGAGAGAACTTTGTGTCTATGTCAATGGGTCAGTTCAACATAACGGGGCTTCATCTCTCCTTTCTTGTTTATATAATTTTATATTCTCTTTGCCATACAATGTAGGCAGACACTTGGCTCTTCTCGTTTAATATTGAGAGATGCCTATTTAAACGTGCGTTTTTCGATTTGCGGCGCTTCTTCATCGTCCGGTTTGGGTGTGTGTTACAAGCTCTCACGTCTTTTTTCGTTATTGGCATCGCAACAGGTTTATAATGGATTACTTTTGAATATTTTAAATAAATGAACTTATGAGCAAATCTTACGAGAAAGACAACAGCACGTATTGTGTTTAGTTGAAAATTTCGAGGAAATTTATGGGTACTGAATCGATCTCGTATTTGGCTTCGAGTAGAAAAGATGTCAGATCATGTCAATGAGGTTTATGATGATTATATCGAAATGATTCGAATCACAACACGTGTTTTATACACCTGTCTTGTACATGTTTGACGTTTTATAGCGTGAGAACATTTTATTTATAGTTTTAGACAAGGAAATCAAATACATTACTTTAGTAAAAATATTGTTGAAAAATTCAGAAATTGGTTCTAACATTTTTTTTTTGTCCAAATAAAAAAAAACACGTTCGAGAAATAATACTATGAAGAGTCAAATTTACTTTTTTATTTTCTAAACACACCTAAAATGAATAAATGGAAAATTTTAAATTACTATGTTTATAATTTTGGGATAAATCACAGATGCGGCTGTACGAAAATTGTATGTATCTTACATGTTAACGATGTATTGTTTTATAAGTAAGACGAATGCAAAATTAGTCGTTGTTCCCAAGTAAGGGGTCATTTTCAAGTTACGTAAGACAAATTTTGCTATTTATGAAACCTTCCACTTCCTCATTAGTAAGACAAAGTAACGAAATTTTTCTAAGCAGTAAAATATAAAACTAGTGAAATACAATCATCCATACTCCAAATTGACTCATTTATAAATATCCTCCACATGCATGATATTTGCAAACTTGACTTTGTCTTTTTAACTGGCCCCCATACTTTTCCTCACGATCTCGCATTTACAATAACAAAACAAGCTTGGAAATAGTAGAATAGTAGAATATATAATCGATTCTTTGTTACATTTCAGAAAATGCACTTTTAATTAGCAATAAAAATTATTTTAATCGTTCAATATCGACGCGTTTAATTATCATTACAAAAAAGGTAAGAACCCATTATTCCAAAACTTTCAAACAGTCAACTGTAAACAGCTTTTATTTCTGAAAAATTTTCGAAAAAAAAATATGAAAAAGCGCGAAAAATTCGTCATAATTTTGTGTAATTTTTCACTTTTGCGGGAAAACTAGCCAAAAAATAAAACGTAGTATTAGGAAATTCATTATTTGAAATAACTTTGCCAGGTTTTGAAGTAAAACTTCACTGTTGAGATATTTTTTTACTGAGGATTCGCTTAAAGTCAAAAACCATATATGCATAGATTATGAAATTTTTATATATATATATATTTAGATTCCAAGTTACTTTTCCTCCATAAACCATCCAGGAAAATTTAAATCAAATCATCGTATTTTTATTCAAAAATATAGTACATAACACTTTGCAAAAACAATCCCACTTTCACCCTCATTTTTGGCTTCGCTTACTACATCAGTTCTTTATTGCTCACAATCGACTCCTTTAACACCAAAAATTACCTGGTAACATTTTTTTTATTTCTAACTTAAGGCGCCTAGCGCCTTAATTGCACTTTGGATGCACCTTTGACACACAATAGTGTTTTATGTGAAATACAAATAATGCAAAATTTAGATTAGTTATATATCACATTTGTGGATGTTAATGGTCTGAAATTCTCCCTTTTCCGAGTTCTATTTCTGGACAGAAGGGCCTCAAAGGCACAGCAGAAGGACTTCAAATTCAATTCTTGAATCCTCGATTCACGAACTTCGTGAGGTTTATTATAAGATTTGTTAAAATTAATGGTTCTATTAACGGTACTCTCTTAATGTTAATCATTGAAGATTTCTATTATTCTAATGTATTAAAAAAAATGGCATCAGAGCAGTACTGCACAAACTATGTTGTTGTTGTTCCATAAACTAAGTTGAGCCCGTGGAAGTGATTGGCACAAAAATAATTAATCCTTAATAATAGAGAATGGGCCTAAGCTTCTGGATCCAATGCAATTATCGTTCTTCGGTTTTAAGTAGCTATTATTATATCTCTTAATTGCATTCAATATGCTATAGCATTTTCGATAAACTGGTCTTACAAATTACTATTATTGCTATCTAAAGGCAATTTAAGATTAGATTAGATTAGGTGTTAGTTAATGCCAACTATCTTAATATTGCAAATTTTGGAGTTAATATTGTTAAATATTATTACAAAGTCAATATGTCAAAGTGTTTTTCTTGGAAAAAATTATTTAAGGTGTTTTTTTTGTATTTTTTTATATTTGTTATTTAATTGTGAGGTTTGTGTTTTAAGTATTTAATCATTTTCTTGATAAAACTTGATATATTTATTTTGTTATAAAATCAACATACATCTTTTCTTTGGATATATTTTAAAAAACTTAAATTAACTTAATAGTTTACCAGTCATAATTCAGAAACTTTGAGTACTTTTTTGTTTTGCTTTCGTATTTTTGTGCAATTTTTAATAATAAATAAGAAACGATATGCAAATATTGCATGTATCCAGAAATAAGAGTACTTTTAATTTTTTGGATAAAATTTCAATAACATTTTTTATACTGAAGCTATAACAATATCGTAGTTAAATGTTTATATTTCTTCAGACTACCGGTAGCGTGTACAAGACAAAGAAGCCAACAAATACGTATTCCTTACTAAAACCTGAATTGAAATTTAAGTTAAAACAACTAATCATCCAAACCAAATAAATGAAACTTAAGAGTAGAAAAAATAATCAAGTTATAATTTTGCCGACATTAGACCAGGGCTAATTTTTCTTCAATAAGGAATGTTTTTAATCGACTCCTCTTTTATATGATTATTTAACTATTATCTTTTTAACTTTAACTTTTTTAATTTTAAAAGCTAATAAAAAGTAATAAATAATCTTCAATTTATTTTACAACCAAAACCAATGTTTTTAGTCTTGATGAAGAAAAAAATGTAATGATTAATGAAGTTAATATTTACATGTATCTATAAGGACATACATTTGTTATTAACATTATGTGAAACAATTGTGCCGACAAAACGTACCACAATCGAACAATACGCAGTACTAAAATTGAATTTTGGTTATTAATTGAAAATGTTGATAAATACAACGGAAAAATTTCATTTTTCAAATTGAGCTACTTGAATCGTATTCTTTGTACTGTAATTTGCAACCGCAAACGGCCGTGAAGAATTTCTTCTGAAATCTTCGAAAATCTTTTAGTTGATTTCGCAGAAACGGTACATGCGGCATTTACAATATTGCGAATGTCGGCTAATTCTATTATAATAATCTGTTATTAAATAAATTTATAAAATAGTGCAGATCAGAGAAATTGGATAAATACAATGAGATCGCTGTTCAAATATAAACAACAAATATATCAAACGATGTGTACATAAATCTTCGTATAAATTTATTCAATAAAAAAATCGAAATTGATGAATGAACATTATGATCTAGATTTCGAAGAAAAAGTAGATTATGATCCAATTAGATAAAAATTATTTTCTAGAAAAAATTAATAGTTATCTAATTAAAGAAATTCAAAAAGCATAAGTTTTTAATTAACTGTAATGTATGACGTAGAAGATCTAGAAAAGTATTAGTATAATATAGTAAAAGTATTAACATAACTAATATAATTCACTTCAGGAATGTTGCTTGTTCAATTTTCTTTGAATTATTTTTAAATTCAATTTATTTTTTACTTGAGTAGTCTAACATGGAAATAGAAATAGTTGCTAATAAAATTTTGAAACAAAACCTCAAAATTATGAAATAAATTCAGTAGATTCCACAAAACCGTTATTGAAATTAGATTTTTCAGTATTGATACAGCCAGAGGAATACCTATTTCCTACATATATGTATAGTATTTGTGTAAAATAAATTTCGACTTCACCATTTTCCCATTATTGTTTTAATGATTTATACGAAATATTGTTCGCAAGTTACTTATTTGTACACTTTTATTACTTAATTTTCATTAAAGATGAGCGCAAAAAATGTCGGTTCGAATGATTTACTGGCTTGGTAAATTGCTTTTAATTAATGAAAAAGCCAATTAAAAATATGTTTTCATAGAAAATTAGTTATTTACTCTTTTTAAAGAATCATCTATGGAGATAGTTAATGATATTAAATAAAAATTCCGCATTGGATAAAACTTGACGATTATCACAAATTTTTTTCTCACCTTTTCGTTTGATCCGTGATTTTTATAATAATGTGCTTCGAAATTGGCAAAAAATCTATCCACGTTTTATTCGTATTAAATGTATTTGGTATATCCAATCATTATGTCTAGAAAAAACAATGTTTTGAACGATAACAGTCTATCGACCTCATTGTATTTACGGTGAATGAAAAAGAAGTTAAAACGTGGCAAAAACCGAAAGTTTCTGAGAACAAATAGTTGGTGCGAAATATTTTATGTGTTTTTCGATATTTATTTAATTTAATACGTGTTTATTTTTATGTGCAAAAAAATCAAAAATCGAACGACAATGAACCGTGATATTGACTTAGAACACGATAGTTGCACGTCGGTTCTTGGTACGACCGAACCAACGTTTTTTTTTTTCATTTTCTATTTTTATCTGTGCAATTAATATTTTTAATAGCAAACGTCATTAATCATTCGTTTATCTATAAATGCATTTCTCTCTAGGAGAAATATTCATTTTAATAATAATGCAATTAATTGGTAATTATTGATTTTCACCTTTGTAACCGTTTATGGGAAATATTCATACACGTACCTACTCACTTTTCTGCCACTTGTTGGTTAAACGTATTTTTATGATTGCTATGATTGTTGTTAGAGTTATTTCATATATATCCGTATTTGGTTGTAAAAATTATAAACAATTTTAATTTTACAAAAGAGAAAACTAGAAAATGTGATGATTAGAAAATTTTTAATCGAAGAAAATATTGTTGAATTAAAACATAATACCACCTACAGATTTTAGTAATATTTGGAATGAATGTTGGATTATTCAATTAAATCTCAAAACCCACATATTGGAGTTTTCGAGTAAACTCTTACAATACAATTGCGTTTATAATTTTACTATACGATTCATCAATTGAAGGTTTTTGAATTTGTAGCTAAAACTTTTGTATATTCATGATTTATTACCGTTCTTTCTAAAAACCATCACTCCATTAGCACTCTATTGAAAAAATTTCCAAAAAGGTCTAATATTCATATTTAGGCGATTCAAATAATTTCAAATTACATGCATATATACGGATGCTGCCTCATTCTCTAAATCGATTAACTCCATTTTTTGAAATTTTTTAAATTGCTTTAAATATATTTGATTTTTGATTATAATAATATAATATAATATAATAATATTTTTTGAAATAAAGCATAAAATATAACTGAACAAAAAATTTAATAAATCTAATGCCCATGATCTAAAAGTAATTTTAAATGTTTAAAAAATATTCTAACTAATATCATAATATAAAATAGCGGTAATTTTTTAACTTTACCTAACATAATTTAAGAAATATTCATTAAAAAATTCAAAAAGAAACAATCGTTAAATTCAAAACCTCTAAAACGAGTTCCTATTGGCTCGATATTAAAATGACGCCACAGTATAGAAACTTCAAAACTCCATGGATGTTTTCATATGGTAAATTTATTTTAACACAAAATGGAAGGTTGTTTAAATCGTTTAACCATTATGTTAATGATTTGAACTAATTTTCAATTTACACATCTTCTTTTCCTAAAGAAAAAAAATTACAGTAATTTTTAGTGTATAAAAATGTTTTCCATGGCAGAAAATTGTGAAAAATGTTAAAAATTGTATATTATTACGGTTTTTATGGTAACCGCTCAATGATCTGTTTATATCTCGGTTTCAATACGCGTACTGATGCGTACTGTGACGTCACTGAAGACCCATAAGCACACTCATCGTTTTCGGACTCCTATTTGCTCATTGAAATTAAAACTTTTTTTCTGCCAGACACAAGTTTTTCATAACCAAAAATTGTTTTTTTTTCTCATTTTAATATTGTTTCTTATCGATTAAAAAAAATGTGCAAATTATGTTCTACTTGGTTCTCCATTATTAAATTATATGACCACTAGTAAAATTTGATATCATTTTACCACTTTTTTTTGTTTAATTATCAAAAGTTTTCGTATCATTTAATATTAATTGATTATTTAAAAGCTCATTAAACGTAGCTTTAATTATACGAGAAAGTTCCACTTTCTCTCCTATTATGAGTAGTTTTTTTAAGTTTTGCTTAATTAGGTTAATTAGGCAGAATCATACTTTATAAAGTTCGTTTTTAGGGAAAATAGATATCGCATGTCTTAACCAATATCAAATCTCGAACAGTAATCATTTTTCTTTCACTAAGAAAGTGTTGAAATACTATATTTCCCTTAAATTAATCATAAAAATTATATCTCCAGGCAATAACCTATAAAACCTACTCAAAACTATAGTTTTCTATAATGAAATTCATGCAATTTTCAATACCTTTAACGCACAATCCAAATTTCTAAACGCCGACAGTATGATTTATTTCTCTTTATGTGTACATATAATTTACTTAATTACAAAATGATGTCACTGATTTAAAAGTATCGATAGAAAATAGTAATTAATATTTTGATATTTTATGTGAGCAAAAAGCTGTGAAGGAGTTGTGATAATTATCGTTTGTCAGACTAAATATAGACGTGCAATGCTATGGCTTGGTCTTCTTTTTATAATTTAGAAACTTCTCATTAATGTACCTACACTATTTGTACGTGACACGAAAAAAGTAACAAATAAAAAGATCAACAAAAAAGTGGAAATTATCAAAGCAAAAAAAATGTTGCATTATAATTTTTCAATTACTTCAAAAATTGACTACAAGTAAGAGGAAACAAATTGCATTTTACCCGAGGCACATATAATTTGTTAGCCTTCAATCTACTTAATGCGTTCATTTCAACCAACAATGAAATGGGTAAATGAGGCAAAATTTACGTGTAAGTGAATTAGGTGTACCTGTACCTATTTATACAATGGAGACTACAATGGAGAAATGCGAGATACCATATTACCTATTCATAAGAGGCCTTGAATAAAATTATTGATAACATCAAATTATCTTGTTCTAACAATGCTATTTTTTTGTTTGCAGGTAAGCAAATAATGCTGGACTTAAAAAAAATAGAGAGAAACACTTTTGTTGAAGTGAAAGTAAGAAATGATCGTAAGTACACAAATAAATCGATTTTTTATGTTACGATAAATATTGTGGGATATGTCAACTTAACTTTGTGTAAAAGTGATTTCCAATTCTCGTAAATGTAAATTAAATAACATGTCTAGTTTTGATTAACCTGGACAATAGACTATATCTAATAATAAACTTAACTAAACTTACTTTCATATTAAAATAATTGCTGAAATGTTTTGAAAAATTAATGTCATATCTTCAGGAACTGTGTTCAATTTTTAATTATGTCTCTAATTGTAATCACTTTCACTAATTAATAATCATAAAACTACTTCTAAAAAATAAAAACCATAAGGCACAAATTTAAATCGTTGAAACGATTCATTTCTGTAGCTACAAGAATCATTTGCCTCCCAAAAGTTATTGAAGACATCTTAGGACCTAATTTCTTTTTCTAATGAATTAGTTGTTAAAAAAATGACAGAAACTTATAAACAATATATCTGCTGACAAATATAAACCTGAATTACTTAATTGTACACATCAATTTCGAATTAATATACGAAATTTCTCTAGAGTTTTGATATTGTGTCGAAAAAGTCGTTGGAAAAATCAAAATTTCTTATTATAGGTGATTCTTATTCTTTTACATAATTATTAGCAAACTTTGAATTTTTTTTAATAAAGTTTGTAACATTTGAATAGTTCCAAAATATTTTATTTTATCTCAGATAAATTCAAAAAAATTTAAGAATAGTTTATCCTTTGCTATGGACAGAAAACTAGAAGTCGTAAATAACTTTTGGGCCAAAATTCATAACATCAACCTATTTTTTCATGGCATTTTAACATGACGCGCCTAAAGAAGTATAACTTCAAAAAAAATATTGTTCTGTCGTTTTGCTAATCTTTGTTTGAAAATTTTTTCAAAACGACTTGACATCACTCGTGTTTGAAAGTTAAATGATCCATAAATACTGAGCTCATTTATTAAAGACGGCGAAATGTTTGTTGCTTTTATATCTATTGAAAATCTTTTTATTAATTGAAAAGTTGAGTAAATCTCAAAAGTCGACCAATAAGTTAGGTCCCGTTCATCAGTCAAACCTTCGCTTTCCAGCAAAACATAGTCCAAGGTAGATACTTTTTCTACTTTACTGAATCTATATATTAGAGTTAATAGAATATCCTATAATAGTGAACAGATATTCTCCAAAATCACAGTGAATAGTGATTAGCCCCGTTAGCTACCTGGCTTAAAACTGTGTTTTAATTTTTCCATAGTTAGATTAAGAACTATTTCATTATTATCTTTTTACTATATTATTTCGCCTCTCACCCCTTCATTGTTTTCTTACTGGAAGCTTTGGTTGCTATAAGCCTATGATCGAATTGTTTTCCTCATTATTCACTTCGCAACCTCAACTTGGAGTTTTGGTGGAGACTGGTAAATGATGTCGAGCTCAGATAAGGAAAATAATCTGCCCACCAATTTTTTACTATAACCTTATTGGCCTTGAGATTGGATGTAGGGCTGAGGAACTCTTAGGAGAGGTCCCCAAAATAATGACGAAGAAAAAGAAGAAGAAAAGGACCATGAGATATTTCGGTTTTTAATGGCTAGATCAATACCATACAAAATCAGTGACATTCTAGATTATTTTTTTAGTTGAATAGTTCTTCAACTAAAAAGAGAAGGATTATCCCCTTTCTTCTCGTATTGGTTGACCTGCTCTTCTGCTTTAAACTTTATTTTCCACCCACAATGGATGGTATATAAGACGACTTGAGGACCATCCTGCGATTAGTTTCGGAGCAATTACGCCCTGAAGATGCGACCCAGAGAGGTTGCGAAACGTTGGCAACATTGTCAATCTTTTGATACGGCTTTGGATCCGAAAGCCACAACTTCTTCAATAAAGAGTTGTATTTTGCATTCTAGATTAGTTTCTAACTAATCTGTTTTCCGGTATTTCTTAATATCATAGCCTGGCTAACGAAGAATAGCTACTGAAATATTTTCATTTACAAGCTAAATATATATAAAGTACATACGTATACTTATCTACTCTACACATGACCTCCTGGAGTTATCCTGGATAATGGCCTCTTTCTTTACAATCCATTCCCCTCTGTTCTTGTCATCCATTTATACCAAGTTGTCTGTTTATCTCAGTGGCGGCTTTCCTCTTAGTCTACCATGGTGTCTCGGCCTTCAGGTGGGAGCTTTCTTATCGTTACCTTAAAATTACCTAAAACCACTAATTTTAATTGTTTATTTTTCTTATGATTTTATAAAAAGCCTTACATTTCCAAATTTCATTTGATTTGAAGTGGTTACGTGATTTTTAACAAGCTGAAGTAAAATATTCATTCATACTATAATAAAAAACAGAATTATTCCGCTAGTTACAAAAAATGGTAAAGCCTACCAACAGAAAGCCCGTTTAAGTTTTGTAACCTTTCATGTTCGGTCCATAAAACATCTGAGGTTTGTATACGAATATTGATTTAACTCGTGAAATATATGATTACTCAAATGAAAAAAATCCTCTTTAGAGACTAAGTAACTTGTAGCTCAATCTATATTGACTTTAGTTTATTTATAGAAGTAGTAAATAAAGTTAAGCCTTTTCAAAATTTTCAAACAAAAAAATAACGGAAGTATGTTTGCAAAAAATCTAGTCAGTTATTTAAAACAAACATAAAACAGTCAGACGTTTAAAAATTATTGAGTGCAAAAAATCCAAGTTCTGTTATATTTGTTCATCTTTCATATTTTGTGACCATAACCGGAAACATTAAGAAATTACATAATTGCTTTTGCATTAGACGTTTCCGTTTCAAGTCTATAATACGGTAGGTAAGCATATCTGAACCAGTTAGCGAATCACTTTAAGTTGATCAAATCTTGTTTGTAATTTGTAGATAACGATTTATATTACACATTTTTCCAACGTCATAAAGCTTCAATTGATAGAAAATTTATTGCATTTTTTGAAAAATTGCTTTCCTATCTTAGTGTAATTTCAATAACCATTATGTAAAGTCCCTACGTAATTGAATTCATTAAATTTTATCACTAAAAACGATAAAACTTTGGGTCATAAAAAAATATATGTTTTATAATTCTCTCGAATATTTGTTAATATGAGTGATCTACATTTTCTTAATCAATAATACGAGTACATATAACTATTATTTCGTATAAATTAAATAGTAGTAAGTAGATGATATAAGTAGATGATAAGTAGATGAACCTTTGGCAATTATTTTCAAATTTTTAGTCATTAAGAACAATGCATCAATCTAGAATACTAAATCTTCGAAGAAAAATTTGAAAATCGGTAATAAATTAGATTGAAGGTAGTTATTTTGGTTTTACCATAAGCTATTAGAAGAAAACGTAACGCAATGTTTATCTGCTTAAAGGTTATTTTTATAATCCCGTTTTAAAGAGTTAAATCATCGAAAACATTACAAATAAATGAATGTAATGATTTAAAAACGAAAAACAATAGATCATTACATAAAATGACCAGTTATCTATGTGGTCTATTGCCCATGAAATTTTTGGTTTATTGGTCTCATTATTTACTGTATTTGGTCTATAAATACACAGATTTTCTTTTAAATTTCTTACGTATTCATTGCATTATTAACAGTAAGAATTTTTGTGATTAGTTATGCAAAGTTCTTTTTGCTTTTTGTATTTCTTCAGTAAAAAATATAAAAAATTGGAAAAATCTTTGAAAAATGTTAAAATGCTTATAATTATTTCTGGTTGAATTTAAAATATTCCATGTTTTCTTTGAAATTACTCAGTTGTTTACTTTTAATTGCATTTCAAGAAAAACAAAACAGTATTTTTTTACAATAATTATAATATTATATATGCAGTGATATTATTATAATAATATGTATTTTTTGCTTAGCAAGTTCAAGTCTAAATCAGTCATTGTATAAAATGAAATACGGATTTTGTTTTCTATATCATCCGTGTAAATATTTAACAACTGTAAAATAACCAAATTTAATGCGAAAAAAGTTCTTTAAGGTATTTTTTGATGATTTTTTGTAAAAATGTTGTTTTATAGATCAAATATTATTATAGTAAGATTCGGCTCTAAAAAAATATAAAAAAGCAAAACAAAATCTTTTAATGACAGAAATCATTTTACAAATCGAAAATGTTACTAGTCTTACTAGTATTTATAAGAAATTATTTAATCTATTTTTTTCATATAAAAGTTTTAAAAGTAATAACTTTAACAATCATTTTTTGGGAACCATATAAGTTTAAAAATGGTCTAAAATATTCTCACGAATGAAAATAAATTTTTTGAAATCCTATTAAATATAATATTCTCAGCCTCTTGAACACTTACGTACTAAAGGGCTTGAAATTAATAATCTTTCATTTGAGTGAAAGATTCCCTCAACCGTTGATAGATCTCTCTGCGATGTCAAAGAGTAGGTACTTCAATATGAAGCACAAATATTTTGTTGGTAAAACTTTACAAAATTTTTTCTCACTTTAGGTTTGTGAAAATAAAAGTTTAAAGTGTAAACATACAACAAATAGTTTTCTCCAATAATTTCAATACCGGTAACCATTAAATGCTAAGTGGTTTAAGTAGTATTCAACCATTACAATGATTTTAGCAATTCTATTTTTCTAGTATTGTCTGCTGGTAAAATTTTGTATTTTCTCTACTGTTTCTTCTTCTTCGTTGTTCTGAGGACCTCTCCTTAGAGTTCCTTTGTACTACGTCCTAAAAGAGTTATTGCTTCCCAGATTTGTTTCTAGTTGTAATTGATCAGGTCTGCTTCTCAGATAAATTTTAGCAGACAGCTTTGGGTTATAGCTGAGCAGTCAAATAGTATGTGGAAGGCGGATTCTTCACTTCTGATGTATTTTCTGTGTGCACTTAACTCAGTATATAACCCTTAAGTTTTGAGATACTTTCTCAAATTGTACGTCCTGTTAATAAGCCTACCAGCTTTTATATATCTTTTCTTTCTAGATTTAGAAATCTTTTATAATTATGACCATTATTATTATGGTTCTTACGATCTTTCCAAGGTTTTTTATCATTATTTCTGAGAATTTGTTTCCTAAATAGTTAACCCAGGATTTCATTTGCTCATATTGAGCCTATTTAGCTATTTAATTTGGGGGTATGCGTATCAACACACCTATTGTCGATTCTGGACTCATAAATGACATAATTGAATCTGTATTTGCAAGCTTATTTGATTCTTCGTTTTCTTTGATACCAGAATCTCCCAGCAGCCAAGAAAGTGTTATTTCTTGGATGTCGCTAACTATGTGAAGAATTTTTGGCATTTTCAGACCAATTTGAAGTTTGCTTGGTGCAATTGGTTCACTTTACTTGTGGCTTGGTTATCTGAGAAGATCCTTATGGTTTTATAATGATATTTTCTTCTAGTGTTTTCCTATAGGCATATGATGATGGTGTAAACTTTTGTTTAAAATACTGTTAATATTTTCTACCCAGGCCTATGGCTATTGGTTTTTTGTTTTTTTTTTTTTGTATATTCTAGCTTGTGTTTTCTCTAAATATCGATTCAAATTTAAGTTTAACGATTAAAAACTTTGATGCAATGGATGCATTGAAGAATGATAAGATGAATTTTCACTGTTTTCATATTGTTCTTACTTGAAAAAATAAATTGTAATGCACAGTTTTTCAATCAGTTTGCAATTTTCTTTTGAATGTTCATAAAGAAAATTTCATTTGATTTTAATTCCTTAGATCAGACATTTGTTACTTGAAAATTTCTGTAACTAGATGCCAATCTCAAGTTTCATAAGAATGTTTCCTTAGCTTAAAAACAAAAATACTTAATGATATACTCAATAACTTAAACTTACAAGAAGGTATCAACACCAAAATCTCGAATTTTACCTTATTGGAACTATGATACCCAAAGAAATGTGAATTGTTTTCCATCTGTTAATTTTCCAAAGTTAATGAATGATTTACGAAAATTATACTTATATTACTCGAAACTTTGCAATTTGAAATAAAAGTTGTCCTCGAAATTTAAGTTTGTGCAACTCCACTATATTATAAAGGTATATACTATATACGAACAATTTTTTGTACTCTGTGTTTTAATCACAACATCAAATCAGGAATTTATTGAAATTTTATGAATATTTTCAAATTATTCTTATAACACTCCGTGACTCTGGAGTACTTACACAATATTCTTAATTTTCTGGATGCAAACATTTATTTAATTCATTACATTCGATTCAAATCATTCACTCGACTCTTCAATTCTCTTAATCTGGATTTTAACAGTACCATACATAACAGTTTATTCAACATTAAATGCATTCGTAATTTAGATTTTCATACTTTTTTTTACCGATTTTTTAAATTCTTTCTAACAAAATTAACACTTTTGTTCAAATTTCCTTTCAAAACAGATGAGTTACAATTTAATTTATTAATTTTTTAATAAAAAAATAGTTTATTAAATATTTTAACGTCGATAAAACTTGTACAAAGAATTCTTGCGTAATTGATAGTTGTATTATGTTGAATATTAAATTGTAGCATATGTAGTTTTTGTAAATGCTAAGGTAGCAATTGTAAAAATTGATTATTATTTAAAATACGTACATAATTTTTACAAAAAATTTCAATAGAAATTATAACAAATTTAATTGAAGCTGTCTTCAATAGATTTTCAATTTATTTTTATAATAAAAAAATAAATAAACCTCACATATTTCTATGAGTCAATGATATTCTGAAAACCAATATTAATTTCAAAACGATAATACAGATAAGAATGGCTTTTAAAAATTTACCCTACAACTTAATTGATTATATAATATTTCATCATTATTTTTTGTGCTAAAACATATTTTTTTATTTGGTAACATATTTGAAACCAAAAAATAAAACTGTTAATTATAATTTAGTTAATTAAATTCATTTTTTATAGAAAATAATTCATTCACACATTCGACCTAAAATTTAAATATAATTTTTAATTTTTTTATTCAATTGTCCATAAATCAATTACAGATGCAATTTACTATACAAATATAAATCCCATCTGATATTAATCGAAATTTAATTATTACTTTTGGAGGAAAACATTTCACTTTCATTTCTAAAAATAAAGCTAGTATTTTCATCTGCTTAATGATTTAATTAGATATACACACAGATTTTAATTATATTTTCTTCCAAAAGTACCATTTGGACCAATTATATGATTTTTTACGGGTATACCGGTAGGTAAAGATATAATATGTTTTTATGCTAGATAAATAATTTTCAACATATGCTTTAAACGTAGCGTTGTGTGAAAGTTTTTTCTTTTTATTTTCTTTGATCACTTTACATCTTTTCAAAAAGAAAATAAGTAGATTTTTCGTACTTGTATTACTTTTTTTCAAGTGCATTGATGTAAAGATTGGTTATTTTAACCAAGCCTCAATTACTCATCTCCGATTAACGGACACATCTTTGTTTTCTAAATAAACATCTTTATGACTTGGTTTTTTTCGTCTTTTATCGTTAAACAAGAAAGATATTTACTGACGAAAACTACTTAACATTTTCTAAAGATAAACGTGTGTATATTCTAAAACCACTTTAAACTAAAGTCAACGTAAATGATAACAGTGTTTTTATATTCTCTCATTAAACTCATTCGGTCCAGTTTTGGTTTTAGAAAAATGCTTTCTCTTCGTATTGGTTTCAATGCTTGAATTATTTTGATAAAATCTCAGATATAAGTAAACCTTAAAATTTAGTTCAAATTAAATAACGTGTTAGGTTTTGTTGCTTATTGAAAATGATTATCATTGAATAATAGTTACATAATTGATTAAATAAATTTTTCCGTTACAGTACCATCAAATAATTTATTAGTCATTAAAAGAGCCGACTTATTGCAATTTATAATTTTATAACTTTCAAAGCAAATGAATTAACATTAATGTGTCGTTAAATGAAATACAAACATTACAGCATTTGAGGTTTTAATATTCAGAGTCAAATATATTTTGGCTGTAAAAACGTCACAAAAATATAAGGTTTCATATAAAAAAAATGTCAAAAAGTCATTTTTAGGCAACGAAATATGAAACACTGCCATAAGACCAAATACATTTGAAATTCTTAGAGCTATTGTACATTATTGGTTTACTAAACCTAATGCAGTTATAGCTTGACAAAAAATTTAGTATAGTTTATTTTTTAACATTTCTTTAAAATATTCTTTGAAGGTTTTCTGCGAAGAAGAAGTATATTTTACCGCAATATTTATTTACTTTTTTAAAATATATTCAACGTCGTTTTCAATATCAAAACCCTTAGCTACTCTACAGTTCCTAGCCAACCACTAAAGAAAGGTATAAATTAGCTTGTCACTGAATTTAAACCTAGAATCTAAGAATA
This sequence comes from Sisyra terminalis, assembly GCA_958496175.1. Lineage (NCBI taxonomy): Eukaryota > Metazoa > Arthropoda > Insecta > Neuroptera > Sisyridae > Sisyra > Sisyra terminalis. The sequence continues at coordinate 21,080,278 of OY292277.1, forward strand.
AAGTACTTAGTCACATTGACTAGTAATCAATAGACTACTTTAAAATTTTTGCCTCAATTTTAAAAACTTGTATCTTAAATTTTATTTGCAGTGACTTTGTGGCACTAACATATTTTTATTTTATTTATAAAAAAAAGTTGCTTTTAATATGTACAGTCAAAGTAAATTTTGTTGACATTTGATTTAATGTGCCTTTGGTGCTTTTGATTAAATGTGCCAAAAAGGTGTATCGTCCATAAACCATCCAACCAGCGTTCGTAGATCCTGATCTAGGATCAAACAAATTTGGGATACTTATAATACATTGTAATTGATGTCTGTGGTGGAGAAAAATTAATTGTAATACTTAAAAATATTGTTTCAGTATCTAATTTAGTTACACAATATCTTTGTTCTTTTATGTTTCTATTTTCGGCATTTGTCATCTAGTCAAATCTTTTGTAATGCAAAATTTTGATAATTTATGAAACCTAAATTAAAACTAGTTCCTTTGTGAAATTTTAACAGAACCATTAAGGAGTGAATTTTCTGCGAATCGGTTTAGTCTGCTTCCTTACTTTTGAAATATTAAAAGTTAAATACAATACTTTATAAAAAAAATTTTTTGATGCTTTGATAGCAATATTGAATAATCTGTTAAATTTTAAAGCAGAGTTATGAATAAAAATTATAAATCAAAGAATAATATTTCTGTTAGTAAAATAATTTGTTAAATGAAATTATCTTATATATTTTTTTATCAAAATAAGAAGTTAATGGTAAAAAGTCAACAAAAAAATATACAGAATATCAAATCCGAAAACAAATTCTCTAAACCAAAAATCTCAATTTTTGTAGGGGATCGTATATGTGATTTCGTATATGGCTACATACATAGAAAAGAAGACCTCAAATTGTAAAACCATTTAAATCATTGAGACAAATAATAAACAAGATTTTCGTACTAATCAGGATAAAAATTTTATTAGTATTTTTGGGGTATAAGCATGACTTTTTTCTTCAAGGACTGGAGTTTTCACTCATTGATAGATAGCCCATAATATCCTTTCATAAGATAGCTATTTAGTAAATAAAAATGTATCTGTTTGATAAATCTCTACACATTCATCCTACAGGTATTACATTCTTATTCTTTACATTTACATTTTTATATCATATTCTTACAAACGTGAAAATATGGATGTTTCCTCTATCCTCCAGATAAAATTTCTTCTAGAAAATAATTATCATTATCTAGATAAGCTTACAAATCAATCTTACTGTATATATTTTGCAGTACATTTGTATGATTTTTAGTTGAAAAAATAATTATGGAAAAAGTTGGATTAAATTTTAATTTCAATCTTTAATTTTTTTCCAATAAAATTGGCAGTTGTTCTTCGAAAACCAAATCCCAAACGGTACGTAAAAGTGAGCTTTTATACAGCTTTCTAAATTTCTCTATAGCAACTGACCAGTGACTCTATGGAAAATTTAATGATTCTTAAATTTCAATATTGCAACTTTAAGTAAAAGTGATTGTAGTGGAGAAATATTCTTATAAGCAGTTTTTATTTCGTAAAACTTGAAAAGTCAAGTTGTTGGATTACAAGACTGCAAAGACAGTCTATAAGTGACATAACAACTTATTATTTTTTGTATAATCAGCTATTTTGTCTGATAAGTGAAATTCAATAGAATATAATAATGTAGAAATGTCCATTCACTGATTTTCTTGCGATTTAAATCAAATGGATGACTATTATTGGATCAATCGATCTTGTCTTATATGTACGTTTAAGTGAAAGGCATTGAAATTGTCTATGAAATAAAACACAAACCGATAAGGCAATAAACATTCACACGTGATAAAAGAAGCTGATTCGTAGCGATAAAAATTCGAAGAAATAGGTTTGTGTTTTAAATATTAGTAGCACTATATATCTATATTCTCGATACAGTATTGAATTGTAATTTATTTGTATTCATAAATGGACATTTTTAGGTTACGAGAGTTTGAATTAAATTCGAAAGATATCTGAGATCAATGCGAGAAATCTTTAAAATCTAAATAACATGTTTGACTTTTGTTGTGTCCATTTTGATTTGTTGGTGGTTTTTGAAAGACAATGTAAAATTGAATAGGAAAATGCATTTGTCCTTATGTACATGCAAATGAAATGATTCGCGAAGGTAACGATTTTTTCCCAATGTAATTGCATAAAATTGAATCAATTAATTAGTCAACGTCTCTATTTTGACACACCTTTGATATTCAAAACTGGCTGGTTAATAATATATTAAATCATTATTAGCACTTATATTTCATTGCCGTCCATTTTTTTTCAAAATAGTATTGTTGTTTCATGAGAAACTTAATGAGAAATATAATAAGACTGTGAAAAAAATCGTTAGAATATCAGCCGGTTTTTTGCTGAAAAAGATAGATTGTTATATTATGTAGATATTTTACAAAAGATGTTACTGTTGACTGATTTAATTCACATAAGTGATATTTGATATTCGTTTCGGTCTCGTTGATTATTTTAAGAAGCAACCTCACAAGTGTTATTGTTTGAGTATTAATTATATTGTAAGAGTGAATTTGGTTCTCCAAGTAAATTGTTAAAGCTTGTAATGCATTAGCAATTGCGGTTTTTCATTGATCATGAAAAATTTATGCAGAATAAAATTGTTGCGGTTTCGTTGTAGTATTCAATTATTAGAATCAAGAATGAAATCATGTGTGACTGCCTTATATTTAGGGATATGTGGATATATAACATTTTAAATTTTGAGAACAATTGATTATATCTTTTATTAATAGGCGAGCCTTTTGTAGTGAAAAGTGAATGTAGCACTGAAAAATTCGTGCATTGGTAAACTTGATTCGCTTTGAACCCTCTTGTTAAAAATCACACATTAATCTGATATGAATTAACCAATACTCAAAATAATACGATTTGGTTTCTCTTATAATCAACAGTCACGATTTATGTTCGTTGGTGATCCCAAAAGTAAATTTAGTCGTGTACAAGCATATGCATTACATTATAAGTCTCAATTAAGTTCATGGTCCATTAACTGCTATAAAAATTATCTACAAATATTTTTAGTTTATCAACGAAAAAATTATATGTGCGGCGAGAAAAGTTATTTCATTCGTAATTCTAAACCAAAATCAAATGGTACTAGATGATGAAAGGTTGTATTCAACTTGATGCTTGATCACGATGAACATATCACCGTATTAGAACCACTTTTGTCTATGCTATTCTGCTCGAAAGTAATCGTTTTGTTATTACATTTAATCAGAACCGAAAGTTAATATATTTAATAACAATCCCATGGTCGATGTTGTAATCGAATTATGCATATTAAACGAATATGTTTAGATACGAGAGTGAAATGAAGATGAGTTTATGCACCCTTGACTCCAGTGAAATGACCTTTGTTTATTTTTTTTTTTTTTGAATGAAAGTTGGGCGTTAAATATTATGCATTGGCTATAACAAAATAATTGGTTGGTGGCTTACAAATTCAATTAGATATCGAATTTTTCTTTTAATAATTGTTGCGTATGCTATGACATAATTACATGTGAAATTGGAATGTCTTTGCATAATACTGTAAGTCCATAAGTAAAGGTAGATAATTGGATGAAAATTAACAAGTCATTCTTTCCAATGTTGAATTCTTTTCTGTGAAATTGAATTTGGAAATTGTTAAGTAGATAAGCAATAAAATACACACAGATATCACGTTTCGAAAAACATAATTAAAAGTTTTCTGTTAAAAAAATGTAATATTTGATTTTGAATAGACATGAATTAAAAAAAAAAAAGTAATAATTTAATGCTTACTTAATCGCGAATTTGTCTTCGGGTTTATTTTTTTCAGGCACTATACTTATTTTTAAAAGAAATTGGACAAACTATTAGGAGATGAAAGTTAATAAGTAATAATAATTATTTTTTAATATTTTTTTTGTTAATGATTTTATTACTAGTTCAACAATTCAACTATTGTTGTACATAGTATTGCTGTCGGTTCTTTTTAGATTAACTTAGGATCATTATAGTTCTGTTCTTTATAGTTTTCTTATTTTATGAGTTAACAAATTACTCTAATCATAAAATATTTTTAATACGACTATGAAAGCACTTTTAAGTCGATAAATGCCGATTTTATGTCAATAAGTTCAAAAACAACAGAAGGTTCCGATTTCATTCAAAACTTTAAACAAGAAATTACTGAAATTCTTAATTCTAGTTTCTTAAAACTATAATTTCCGATATTTAGTCCTTAAAACTAAAAGCTTCTATAAGTATTTTCCTTCTAATTTGGTTGGAAACTTTTCCTTTTTCCTCTCAATTATAAAAAATCGTAACTCTAATAGTACAAACTTAAGTTATATTAGCGACAATCAAGGGTGGATTTGGGGGGGAGCACGTATCGCTAGGGTATTTTTGTGTGCTGTAGAGATTCCATAACAGTACATACTTAGAAGCAAATCAAATTATTAAAGTTGTGAAAATATATGAATAAAGTAACAGAAAGAACATTAGTGAAACTCTAGTCTATTTCTGGCTGGAATTGCGAATTTTTTTCGTTGCATCTCTTTTACGCACTTGCAAATGGAAGATGATTTTGTGCCTCTCCTCCAGAAAAAAATCCCGAATCCGCTCTTGGCGGCAATATTAGAAAAGTCGAATGGGGTAGGAAATAGTTCAAACGTATCAAGATGGATATATTTGGATGAATACTAATTGAAATCCATATGTATGTACACTGTATACGTAACTCGAATGGAACAATATTAAAGTTTACAGTACGAATTGCGGCCTTAACGTGACCAATCTTCGAAAATCTAAACAATAGCCTTAAGAATGGAACAATGTACTATTAAAGCTAAGATGATTATGGTGTGAAATAAAAAATATCAATATTATCATTTGAAGAGTTGATTAAGGTAGAGAATTGTGTAAACTTGTAGTTTAATAAAAATGGCCGAGAATCTCACAATAAAGTATCAAGTGCACACGAAAAACTGTATATAAATGATGAAATCCTAAAATATTATTGATTTCAGCTGAAAGGTTAAGGCTTCATCATATGTCTTCATATGGGTACTTAGCGACAAATGTGTATAGGGTAATGAGAGATTTAATAACGTATAGGCCAAAAATGTCTTGGTAATAGGGTAAAACACAAACAATCTATAGAGATGCAACCTTATATGCAAAAAAAAAACTATTCAAAAGCTGTCAGCCTGTATGAAACCTGTATGACTTGTGCTTTTTGACATCAATATGTCCTCTTCTTAGGATAGTTTTAAAAATCTCAATCAACAGGAAGAAGTAATTATTTTTGTCTTTTTACTGAAGTCATCTGTAATATTCTTTAAAAGTGGGAAGATATCCAAAGAAACAACTGTAATTTCAGTTAAGATATCTCTACCTAATTTAGCTCAAAATTTGAAACTATTTTCTAAGTTTGGAATACATTGAAAGATAATTCATGATTCTGCACTACTTTTTCTATAGCTGATGTTTGATGCAACTATGATTTTTACCACCCAAAGCTTAACGAAAAAGAAAATTAAAGTTGCACAGTTCTAATCTCAAAAAACAACGATTAAATTTGTAGGAGCAAAAGGAAAACAGAAAATTGTATTTCCATCGTTTTCAACAATATCTTATACATTTATACATATATTATTATTTTGTTTCACACTATAGTAACATTAATTGATTTATTTATTATTTCGAAATGCTCAATTTTTTGGTTGAAAATATTTTGATTTTATTAATTTCTTAACATGTACCATACCAATTATGGATTAGGCAAAAAGAAAATGTTATTATTTATAATATGTGCATTGTGCATATAAGAAAAAGATATGTGTTTGAATTTGTTACAAAATAATCAATTTTATTTGAAATTATACGGAAAAAGTGCAAAACTTTTCTTTTAAAAAGTACAATTAGAGAAAGGCTTTTATCAAAAATCAAATGCATTCGAAAACTAAATTTTCAAAAAACCGGAAACAACAAGTAAAAGTTTAATGTAAATCTTTTGTCATTTTATAATTGTTTGTATATCCACTTAAATTGCCAATTGTGTTAGTATCTTTTATTCATTTTCTATTTAATTACAATTTGTAAAATGAATAAATGTGTATGTTTATATAATATTCATTTTATTTATATAATAAAAAAACATTAAATTTGTATTTGTAATTAGAGAAAAACCAATCATTCAGAAAGTATTTCAGTTGCATGCCAGTTTTGTCATTACCTCAGGGATGCATTTCATACAATCGACCAATTATTTTATGACTCTTAACTATAAAACAGCACTTTCAACTTTCGATTGAATTTTGATTTTTTTTTTATATTTACGTTCATTAAATTTATTTCTCCATTTCTGTTTCGCTATTATTAGATAGACCTTTTAATATTTTTACGATTATTGCCATCATTGACCATTAATTCATTACCACGCGAATATTAAATTAATCAAACGATGACACATTATTTTGGATCCGTTACTTTCCTATTTTAAATTTCTCTAAGACAAAATTAAAAATTACATTCACTGCAATTTTCTTCTTCAAAAAAAAGGAAAGAAATATTAGTAATTAAGTGGAGTCGATGATAAAATGGTGCATATTCCCTATTATAGTGTATAGTATGGAAGTTACTATAAATAAAATTAATGATAAATGATAAAGCCTTCGAGATGTGTTTACTGTATAGGTATTCTACAGAGTTCTTAAAATATCATCTCTGGACAGAATAACAAACAAAGAAGTACTACAGTGGCCTGCTAAGACTTCGTAGTTCGTCCATGAATTGGGACATATCTGGGCCACATAATGAGAGTAGATAGATATCAATTGCTCCAGAACATTATCCAAGGAAAAATAGGCGGAAAGTATAGCAAAATATAGGAAGAAGAAGAATGTCTTGGATTCGAAACCTCAATATTTTGGTTTGGTGGTACTTCAGTGGAATTTTTCAGAGCTGAGGTCAATAAGATCAGGATTGCCATTATGATCGCTAACCTCAGAAAGAATACGATAATCTAAGAAGAAGAAGTGGATTTGAAAGAAATAGATATAAACTTTAATTTTTTGGCGAAAAAAAATAGTGAATTTTAAGTTTACCACAGAAAAAGATATTCAAAGTTTGGCATATACATAGTTAAGTTTATTTTTGAAAAAAAACTTTTTTATATTACATTTTGTTACAACCCAAATATTAACACCGTAAAGGTATACGCTAACTATAGGTACGGAAAATAGCCATTTGTTATCCACTATAGCAAATCTTATGATATAATGCGTAATGTTTGGAGATTTGTTTGCAAAGACAGAAAAGTTTGCATTGCTAGTGAATAATTTAATAATTTAACAATTGTTATGAAAGATCATTAGAATGTTTATGAGAATAAAAAAAATGCTAATAAAAAATTTGCCAGAAATCGCAATTAAGGACCAAGAAAGAGTGATCTATTCAAAAATTTGGCGAAATAAAATTATAAAATGTTAAATTTAAATGTTTAGGAAAAAGTAAAATAAATACTTAAAACAGTGTCAATGAGTGACTGTTATGTAAATTAGTTAGTATATACATTGACGTATATGTACCATAGGTAACATCAATAAGAAGTATTGAATAAATGGAGATAAAAACATTAATGTAACCTACAATCAACTGTTTGGTATAAGAATTTTAAAATATTTTAAAAATAATGGAATTTAAGAAAGAAAAAAAGTTATATCGGAAAATAATTATTTTCAATTTTAATTTCTTAGAAGTTTTCTTTCCGATCGATAATTGGTCCATTGTTATTTTATTATTCTCTGTATGATTAAATTTTAAATAATATCAAACCCGATTTGTTTTAATGTGAAAGATAGTACTAATTTCAGTACATTTTATATTTAGAACAAAGCTATTGTTCTCTTTACTTAGAATTCATTCACAAATATCACATGTCACAAGCACAGGGGCTTAAAATTATCAATAATCCATTCTATGTTTTCAAAATAAGATTACTATTAAATTTTTGATACTAAAGTTTTGTATAAACAAAATCGGTTTATTGTTTTATCAAATGAATATAAAAATAAAATGTTTAGATTTTTATCGATCTTTGTAAAATATTTAACAAACGTCAATAATACTTACATTATTACGGTTATTTTAAGAAAATAAATACAATGCCCACCTAATATTACTACATTTTATGGGAACCAATTTTCATTGGAATTCGATTTGACGTTTGTAAGTTGAACAGTACTGTGTACTATATTTTTTATATTTTAATGAAGCTACTTTTTTTTTTGCAAGAAATGTGTATATAATATAAATTTTCACCTCTTCTTAACGCTTCAATTATATAAGGGAAAATTCTGAAAAAAATAGTTTATAAAATGAGCCGTGTATGCTTTTAGATATGCTCAAAAATTAACACAGTTATGCCTTATTTACGGAAAGTCACAAATTATACCTACTTTCTTGTGCATTAAGAATAAGTAAAAAGACAATTCAGGTTATTTAAGATCTTTTTCTTTTTTTTTATTTAATTTTTTTATTAATCAATTAGCTACGTTTTGTTACTTATTGTAACTTTATCAGGCTTCTTGATTCACGAAAATAAAATATTTTCATTTTTTTTTTAATTAAAAAAAAGATCTTAAACAACCAGATTTGTCTTTTTATTTAAAAAAATAAAAGCTGAGATCTGAATTTTATCATCTATTAAGAATAAAAAGAATAAATGAACTAAGTACGTTATAATTTTAATTTTAAATTCTAGCTTAAAAACGAAGAGGTAAACGGATGTAAATGATCTGATTTGAAGACTTGATTGGTTAATTGTTGTCATAATGACTGTCTAATGGTTTGTTACATATAAAAATGCCAGTAATTCAAAGAATTTCATTCTACTCTCGTTTAATACGAATGGCATTTTAATAATACATTTGAATATTGAGATAAATTGAGCTGAAATGGATAAATGAAACAACTAAAGACTGCTTTACGTCAGTGTACACGCGATGAAATATTCGTACGTTGTAATAATAATAATAATCTCTTTCATTTGACTTGTGACTTTCTCCCATTTCCTTGACCACCCGTCCTAGACCTTTCTTCTCATTAACCCAGCGGAGAGGTAGAGCAATGCAGACAATTAATAACTTGTAATTCAGCGGTTCATTAGCCGGCGCGAAGACGGCGAAGATAGAAAATGTGTCTAAATCGTTTCAATGCTGATAATTTTCTTTTATCTTTTATAATAAATGATGATATATATAAATGAAAGAATCAACCCATAAACTTACAGTCATTTGTCAAACAAATATGTATAGTGAAAAGTAAAAATGTATTCCGATAAAATATTCACATAAATAAACACTTGCTGTTGTATGCCGTTGTGTTTTTTACACAAACTTTCTATTTTAAAGATTGGCCCATTTGAAATACAAACGAACCCGGATCAGACACACCAAAAGCCGATGAGGACGCGTTGTAATTATTTTCGAATCTTTAGCCCGCAGCATTTTTTGCAAATTTTATCCATCTTTTCATTATTTTTGTTCGATTGCTTCTCCCTCTCTGCTTACGAGGTCTTGATCTTGAAAGGATATATACTGATACTCATATACCCGCGTTCGGAATAAATTTTTGGTCAGTGAACTTTTCTGATATTTTTTGTGTTTTAATGTGAAAGTTGTTATTTATTTAACATTGAATAATTATTTGTCGTTTTCAAGTCGGCTTTTTAAAAACAAATTTTGGAAAAAAACTTAGTTACATCGAAAAATAGAAAGGTGAAATGCATCGATGTATTATTCAGTATTTATGCATTGATTTCTTTATGGGTAACTGCTTCAGAAAACTGATCTATAGATTACACATGTCGAGTGTAGGTAGTAGATAGATATTCAAATCAATTATGATCAATTATTAATGATAAATGAATCTGTCATATTTTATAAATAACAAAAATATTATGTCCCTAAATATTTTTTTTAAAGTTTCGATCAAATATAGACTTCGTCAATTCATTTATTAACTAATGGTATCACCAATTCAACAGCAATGTTTATTGAATCTATTGGTTAAAACATCATTTATTACAGTTTGTTAATGACGCTTTTTTATTTTTAAAAACACACATATGTATAAAATTTTTGTGCTAAATCTCATCCATGTTAACTCAAAGCCATTTGGGTAAATCTCGGGTATTTGGATACGGAATAATTTGAGATTAAATTTTTAAAACTTTATGTTTCATTGATATATTTTTTAACTTCTTCAGGCAATATTTAAGGTTGACCTTTCCCAGCTTCAACGGCTATAGTGTGCGACTGGCTAAAATGGAAATGGAAAAATAGTTTTGACACTCAATTATCAAATCTTTTCTTATCAATAAATTGACAAAATAATATGAACCAGAAAATTCCAACGACTATGTTAAACCTAAAAATTGCCTGAAGAAGTTGAAAAATATAGCAATGCAGCTTGCAATTTGCAATTGAACATCAATTCTGTTTCCAAATTCGTGAAAAATATCCAAATGACATTTGTATAAAATTTCGATAATCTGGCTACAAAAAGGTAACCGTATATCACATGGCCTTTAGGTTTAGAAACTATATAAGTAGATACATTTTTATAAGTAGAAATCATATACAAAATTTCTAAAAAAAAAAAAACAAACACGTTCTTATCAATATTGTTGATTTGGTAGGAGACCATTTTACCGTCTCAGTAATATAATGTAACCAAAAAAGAGTAAGAGATAAAAGAAGATTTAACATTTTCTATGTATCATATAATTTATTGAGAAACAATCATAAATAGAAGGTAGCTTAAAAATAAGCAATCAAAACTGCACTAACTGTAAAATTATATAACTTATCGTCTAAATTTCATCTTAATGACTTAAAATTTTGAAAATTTATCCTGTAATATTAATTAATTAATATTAATTAATTAATAAACATAATTATCTTTGTATACTTTTTCCCCGATCTCATTTTAAAAATAATATTAGGGGTTCGTACTTAGGGCGTCGCTTGCATTTTTTTGGCATAAATTGATTTTAAATTTTCTCAAAGTCTAAAAGGCAACAAAATATTTTTTTCAATGGTTATTTTGATAATTTCTTAATTCTGGAGTTGGTAACATTAAATGATTGTAAACTGAGTATAAGTTTCTCTACTATATATACTGTGTAGTATATATATATGTACATTATATTAATATTTAGCTTATGGAGCAGAGCTTAATAGTTCTATCGACGACCATGAGAGCGCTGATTAAATTATCTTTATATTTTTTGACAAAGTTATGACCAAGTTCACTCTAGTCATACAATCTCTGGTTTTTCCACATCTAGATAGTGGCATTTATCTTCTAGATAAATTTTATTTGGAGGATAGAGAAAACATGCGTATTTTCACCTGAAAATAGTGCTTTATGTAGTTATATGTTATCTTACATATTTTTGTATCTAATAAATACCAATCATTAGGATATTTTCTTTCATACGTGCATACGGAAAAATATCGGCCTAACTAAAGAACTCAAATGGATTCCATGAATCTCCTATAAAATATTCATCCACTAAAATAGTTAATAAGATTGCAAATTATATGTAAAACTACAAATAATATATTTTCGAAGCAAATGGTCTAAATGTTTTCTATTTTAAACTATTAATATTACAGCTATTAGTTATATAATTCTCAGCAATCTACACACATCCATTAACCGAATATTTTACTTAATAAAAAGAAATGAAAATACCGAATTTTATTATAGTTGCAAGTAGTAGTGAAGACATTTTTTGGAGTTTGATTACTTTTCTTTAACTTTCTTTGCGATTCAAAGAAAAAATTCTTTGGAACCAAAACAAATTGAAAAAAAATTGCATATGACTTAGAATGTTTCAGTGATCATTATTGTAATCAAAATTTCAAATTTCTTTGTGGACCATGTAAAATTTTATTCAGGCCGTGTCTAAACAAGCCCATTGTTCGTGCGTGCCAATTTTTAGCAAGAAAAGTTTGTCTACTTATCTATTAAGAGTCATTAATTTACTTTGTGCAAATTTCTCGCGGATGTTGATTTTAAATTTGTATTTTTCATAATTCATAATTCTTCCTAGTTAATTCCTATTGAATTTGTTTTGCACAGAAAATAACTGACCAATTTTCAAAATCACCTTAAAGTAGATCGATTTATTAAAAAAAAAAGAAGGTTTTACCAATTCCTATGTAAATTTTATTAAAACACTTAAAATGCATAAAAAACATGAGTGCTTTGTCGGAATTTTTATTTCTTCATAGTACAATATTTGTATAAAAAATTAAAGAAAATTACCACAACTTAATTTATGTTACTTATACAATCACTACTTGTCCCAATACCGACAATGGAATAAAAGTTCTACATTTAAATAAATATTTGATTTAGATGTGTTCTATTGAGCTCACCTCCTACTTAATCCGTTTTCTAAATAAATAAAAAAAATTGTCAATTCAAATGCGGACAAAATAAAATGCATTTCAAATTGACCGAAACTCTTTCTAATAATCTACTCCACCCAAATAAGTTATTTGTATAATGGCATAATATTTAAATTTTATCTTTATCTAAAAGAGTCAATGCACTCCATTGTCCATAAAAAGATTTCTTACCATTTTTTTTCAACATTTTTATTGTAAACTATTTGACAAGTGAAAGTGTTTATACATAAAGATAGTATAAACAGGACAGGTGTTTGATTTGGTCAATATTCAATAACTATTGAATAAGCCATTATAAGCAAATATTGGTATTACAAGAGAAAAGCTTTCAGAGAACCAATGCCAAATTTCGGACGTAACCGAATTCAATTTCATAAGGTAACTGGTAAAAATCAATTGTGAGTTTTATGCAAAAGGATGGAAAGTTTATTGAAAGCACCTAAGTTTCTTCTTTGATAAACCAATTTACAAGTTTTTAACAAATAACTATCATATAAACAAAGATTTTATCCTAGTTGTTTTCGATTTATTTTAAAATCAATTGAAATTCTATAGCGAAAACACCTACTTCTATGGTATCACTTTAATCATTGTTAAATAGGCTGAGTTTATTTCAAGAAAACTTCAAATTAATGATCCGTAACGAGTATATAGACCCATAAATACATAAAATACGAACACTGAATATTTCTTATGAGTTTCACTTTTCTCGATCGACAAACGGAACGTCTCAATAAAATAGTATTGAAGTATTAAGTGCATGCAAATGAATGTGAAGTATGCAGTATGATAAGATCGCTCATTAAATTAGAGAGAATCTTTTTTCGATTTGAGATGTTTGAAAGATGCGTCTATAAATATTTTGTGTTTAATTCATCGCTGTAATTATGATTAATAAAAAACTCTTCTGTGTCCAGTCAAGCATCAGTTGCGCAGAACAAATATCAAAAAAATCCGAAAGAAAATCTTACAATACATCTAATTTAGTTCCATCATTCATGTTATTGGATAAAGAAAATATTAAAACTTATGTTTTTTGTGTGTGAAAAATTAATTTTTTTAAGTATGTCTTGAGGTTACGAATAGAAATCGGATCATTGTTTCGTTTTTTTTTTTAGGAAAGAAATCACTGCATTTGGTATGCAGTTAGAAAGGATTGAAAATTGGAATAAATGAAATGGTTTTTCTAAACTTTAAAAGGAAAATAGTATGAAAATAATAAGGGTGGCATCTTTATATATTTTCATATCTAGATAGTGGCATTTATCATTCATATCTTACGGGTAAAAGTGTATATAAAACATAGAGAAAACATGCGTATTTTTATCCATGAATAGTGATATAGTTAAGATTATTCCAAATATTTTTTTTTATGAAGTAGTTATCTTTTATCCCTGAATGAAAACATTGGTTCTAAGTAATATTGAAAAAAATAATTACAAGTGAAGCAGTTACTAAAGTTACCAAAGGCATATGATCGGTAAACTTTGGGTTCGAAATTATTTATAATTCTTTTTTACTAAAGAGAACTGTAGGGTACTAAAACTAAAAAATCTTTTAGTATAATAAATTTAAAATTTTATAAACCAATACTATGGGAATGGCATCATTTGAAAATTAGTCGCAGGTAAACAAATAGTATTCAAGAAACATACTATTTGTGATTGATTTGTGATAAAAGTTAAAATATTCTGCAATCAATTAACAAATTACCGAAACCAATATGATAACTATTTTAACTAATATGAAAAACATTAAACCTATGTAAAAAACATTTTTCTGTAAGTTTTTTAAAAATAGCGGTTAATAATAGTGAAATATAGCTACTGGTGGCCGAGTAGTTAAGATGACCGCTTCAAAACTGGTAGGTGCTGGGTTCGAATCTCGTAATGAGCAATTTTTAATATTCTTTAAAATACGGAATTTTATCGACCCTAGAGTCGCCAAAACCTTAGTAGTTATTAAGCGACGATAAATAATAATAAGACATAATTTTTTTTTACTATATAATTGTACTTAATGATGATTTTTGTGAAGTTTTACCAAGCTATGTAAATCAAAATCACTTCATTATTAACCCTTAACGTGCTTGAAATTTGGAAGAAATCTTTAAGAGTATTATTTATTTTATTTTAATTGTTAATTAAAAAAGTGAAATTGTATATTAGTTGTAGGATATTTTCCCAAAAATGGTAATGATCAGCATGAAATAGTTTACCTAATAGTAAAACTCCGAGTCTAGTTTCTTAAGGTTACGGTAATGGTGTAGAATATTTGTGCAGAAAAAAAATATTTTCTTAAAATTTTACAAAAAATTCCATGCTTCAACTTTATGTTTATTATGTTATTTTTCTGTATTCTACCTGGCGACAGAATTGAATCCTTCTTTTCAACGTCATCTATTCCTAGCGTAGTTTTTTAAATAGAAGTAAAGAAATTTATCTAAAAAGTTATTTAAAATGCCTACGATCGACTGTCGACCTGTTTGCGATAGATCGTTTGCCCACCCCTGATCTACACTATAGATTCTAGGCCTTAGTCTTTTAGTGGTTGCAAAAACTTTTAATAAACTATTTACCCTTTTTCCTCAGAAAAAATCCGTTAATTTTTTTGACGGTGATTTAATTTACAAATTTGTCCTTTTTTATTTTCAAATAAATTTTTGCAAAAGCTACTACTTATTTAGATTAAATTAACTTTTCTTGTAAAATATAGCTGTTATGAAACTATTTTTTTCATAGTATTACCGTTGGTGAATCTAGTAGAACTATTGTTGGCACATTAAACCAACGAGAATTTGAAATATAATTTATGCTTATTTGAATTCTTACTTTAAAAGATAAACCCTTTAAAATTACCGTTCAAAAATAATTCTCATTAGTATTGAATGTCTCTACTTTGAATCCATTACTATTCAGTTAGCCATACAAAAAGCATTCCCCGACCAGCCCTGTTATGATACTCTCAATTTTCGAAATGAAAACATGTTTCATAATAAACTTCAAAAGATTTAAATATCTTAAGAAACAAAAAAATAAATAAACATTAATCATAGCAGAAATATGTTGTAATACTATTTAAACAGAGACGCACCCACAACTATGAAAAAATTAGCTCCGTCATTTTCTGCTTGAAACAAACTTGACAACAAATCAAATAAACAGTATATCAAACTTATTATAACTATAAAAATATCATTTAACGATCAATAAATACTTTTGAATTTAAGGCTGATTGCACAATTGGTAAAATTTAACGAAAATTAACTATCCATGTCTCAATCACTGCCATAAAATTCGATGAGAATCGATACGAAACAATAGAACGTAACATAGATCTATTACACATTGAGGAACTCATTGATATCTAATGAGAGGATATTTTCCGGTTTTTAATTTTCATAATGATTTTCCTTCTGTTACACACAATTGGTTTGATTTCTTAAGTCGATTTACCTTTTATTTGAATGAAGCGGATCTTTCGTAGTCCGAATAGATATAATGGGAAATGTGTGCCATGTTTGTTTTGGATATTTCTAACCTTTTGTATATAATCATTGATGTATGAAAAAATTCATTCATCTTTTCTTAATAGACTGCTAGTTGTTAATGTTTCTGAATAGCATTAGTACACTAATCAATGAATTAAGTTTTATAGAGAAAAGGTTAAAATCGTAAAAAGAGTTATAAAAAGTTTTTAATTTGATTTTGATTTATATTTATGGTCATGCTTATTAGATGGAGGTTTTGATGTGTTTCCGTATTTTTCTGTTTTTGACTTTTTGAAATTTCATATTATTTGATGTTTAAAAAAATACGAAAGTATTTAAAAACATAAAAATTGTTCTAAGTTACTAGTGAAATCAAGTTCTATAGTCAAGCTTATACACAAAAAACAAAATACATTTCATCAAATAAACAGGAAATAATACAAAATATACATAGAAATAGTAATAAATTTGACAATTAAAGACCCAGAATTAGTTGACGTGAAATATTTTTTTTTTTATTCGAATCCATCAGAATCTGTAAAGCAGGCCATTTACGCTCCGACTCTTAGTCCAACTAGTCGGACTACTAGTTGGATCTTCTAGTTGGCTCGCCTAAATGATCCTAATCCAACTAGAAATCAAACTTCCATCAACACCATTCATGGTCCGACTTTAAATCCAACTTCGAAAGTCGGACCACAAGTTAGACTGCAAGTCGGAGCGTGAATGGTCTGCTTTACTACTTCAGATCTATAATCATTGCTTTTTTTCGTACGGTTACGATTTGAAGAACCTCAACATTGCTGCCTTTGGCTTATTGTGTTCCCTGGGCATTATTTCACCTATTGTAAACTGACCAGTTGAGCTTATTTCAGAAACCGGTGAATCAGATGATGTTCGATTAGTTTAGTACTGAAGCTGGAGGCCCTTAGCTCTTTTATACGTTGTAAAGACAAAGTGCTGCATTCCAATAGAATATGCGTAATAGAGGGTTCAATAGTATGAAGATGCATTTTCAAGCCACAGTGCCCGACTATAAGGTCTGGTACCAATCTCGATTGAGATTTACTTAAATTGAATACTTTAGCAGTAAAATTTTGAGGCGGAATCCTCATCATTCTTTCGATGTATTATCGCCTCATGCTGAGTTTCGCCATTCATTGCTTCACAAATATAAAACCACTCTTTAGTGGTTTTTCTTACCACTGATTTTGTGAACCCAAACACTGGTTCTGGACTAATGAATAGTGTCGACATCCCTCAAAGAAGAAGAACATCTAACTTTTTGTTCTCCAGTATACCTTTATTTGTTAGGAGATGTTGGCATTCTCATCACAGTTTAGAATGGACCTGTGGCTTTATAAATGCTTTAAGCACAGCTTTTCTGAAGGGTAATGTATGGATTTTGCCCCATTTAAACTACTTAATCATTGTGTACTCTGGTGCTTCCTTTTAACTAAAATATAGAACGCTCATACCTGCGGGCTTTTATTTTTATTATTAAGTAATTTTGCAAGATAATATCTTTGGCATTAATCAATGAATATTGATGGATAATCATTCTTCAATAATAAGACATTTAGACTATTCAAATTTACAAATTATTAAATTTTAATATACAGGGATTTATGATTCATTTGGGATTTTTGAGCCAAACGTAGATTTGTGAACTCCGTTAATTTATAACGCGTTAGATTATATACTAACGCTAGGTTTGGTTAGGTTAGATTGCAATTCAATGACATTATATTTTAAAAACTGATAGAATTTTCGATTTTATGGTTTCGTATATTATTATTTTGAAATATTTTATAGAGATATATTTAAGTGGTGGTAAAAAGAATCGATAAGTTTGTAAATTTCGATGTATATATGAGCAATGTCGCATCCCTACATGTAATATTCAAACAATTTAATACATTTTTAATTAGAAAAATAACGTGCAACTGCTTAATTATATGCGTCCATGCTGCATAAAGTTTTTGTATGGCAATATTCGTCTATGATAAGTATAACCTTATAGTAACTCATGAGTCATATTTTTTTCTCAACGAAAAAAATAATTTGGTTTGTTATCAATGAACCTTTGTTTGCGTCATATAGAGATAATTATGTCTTGACCCACTCGGCTTGTGCCTTTGGAAACCCTATTTCTGCATGTTATGTACCTACAACTATACACATACTTCTAAATTATGATGAAGTTTTAATTATAATTTTGACAGCCTTTTAAGACTTTTAAAACATTCCCATAATTAAAACTGCTAAATTGCCTTATAAATAGATTTTATCATTCTGTGTGAATATAAAATATTAAAACAATATAAGGCTTACAAAAATCTATCAAAATAACATCAAAATAAATAAATATACGTGAGAAGTGTAAAACAAGTTACAAATTTCTTTTGTAACTCCTCTGCATTTCTTCTAAATTTCAGTCTTTCATTATGCTTATTAAAACATACCAGCATAAACTTTTGTGAGTTATTGTTTTTTTTTTAAATTATTTATTTATATGTTAAATATATATATACTAGTAACAATAACAACTAAAAACTAGTCCTCCTGAATCATAATTGGTAAATTTCTCTTGTCAAGACGTGTTGATTTTTGCCGCAAGCACTATTCTTTACCAGCTCATTTTGCCGTCCCATTAGCCACATTTAAGGAGTGCAAAATTTGTTTTCCCAATTCATTCGCTTTAGGCAACATAAGACCTCATTACATCCGACTGCAATATCCATCAAAAGATTCGCCATTCAAATTAAATATTTCACAATTAATTATCAATACATTGTACCGGTACAGTGAAATAGAAAGGGATAAAACGAGAAGATCTTTAAGAAAAAAATGAGGCTGTCATTTTTTATTTTTTTTTTAATAAAACGATCATGGGAAAAACGATGATTCGTCTCTGATTTATATTTAGTACTGTATTTAAAGATAAAGATCAATGACTTACTTTCACTTGCATTATATTCTTATTTGTATCAAGAGTAATGAGAAGATGATATGGTAAATAGAGGATTTAAAAGAAATGGCCTTAAGATCTTCCCGTCATCATCATTACCGGTTTGAGGGCTTAAGGTCTTAACACGTCTTCGTTTAATCTTCGCTTCATCAATAAGTAGAAATCCTTCATTTCCATTTACCAACTCAATAACTTTCTCTGTTAAAATATATGGGAAAAGTGCTTCAAATTGTTTATCAAATTAGTATTTGTTTAATAAAAATTCAATAATTAAATAGGTGTTATACAAAAAGGCAAAGTGTTATGTAAAAAATGAAAGAAATTTATTATTTAATTTGTTATTGCAGATGCGGAAATTGATGATTATGCATACGGACAACGATGAAAAATCGATATCACCCACACCAAATTCGCCTGCATCGGCACAAATCAAGTGTTTGTTATCACCATTGGAAGTTGGTGGTGGTGACAATGTTAACACGTTGAAAAATGAGCCGAAAATGCTGGTTATTGATAATGTAGGAAGGCACCAAATGTCTGAACCACCGTCCTCAGTCACTGTCGAAATGACAATAAATAATAATATAAAAAATAGAAATAAAAATGCTAATGCTGACGACCGCGACGTCTTTGGCGGTCTTGCGGTGAGTAATCAAAAGAGCTTATCCTGCTTTTCTCTTCTTTATGATTATAACATTTTGTCTCCAACCACACCCTGCATTTTTTTTTCGAGTGACTCAAATTTGAGGACCTCAAACTAATGTTTAAGCGACATGACACAAACGACGCACCTACGAAATTAAACTGTTTAAGTACGTTTTAGTATTTGAGCAGCTCACATGCAAAGATTTTTAAGTGGCTTTTAAAATTATTTATTGGTCAATTTGATAACACATTAAAAACATAATCGAATCAATAGAATTACTTTTAATCTCTATATAATCTCTTACTCACATTCCATCTTTGTAAATACATATTTCGAAAATATTTCCGGAGTTAATTGCGATGAATGAATCCGAATCTTGGAATACCGAAACAATGGAATAAGTAATAGTTTGTTTTTTTTTTGTATATTCAGGATGTAGAAACATTTTTATTGCCCAGTCGGTGGTCCAATTTTAATATTTTAATTTTTTTGCTTTGAAGTTACACAAAAAGTAAAGGAATATAAATTAAATCAGATAAAATGGTCGTTAGAAACTTATAAAGTCAATGTTATTTTTTTTGCATAGTAGAAAGAAACTAAACTGCCTCACTTTATAATACTTTTTGAAGTCAAATTCCAAGATAGGGCAATATAAAGGAAGATGACTTATCTTAAAATCTTTTCAAAACTGTGTAGCAATACTGAGCTTTAGTATCCGAAAAGTGAATGATATCATATGTATTTTTGAAGTTTTATGCACTCCTTTAGTTATAATAGTTATAAAGGCAAAAAAATTTTTAATTTTAAATTGATTTTTCAAGAAATAAATTAATTTCAAATTAACATACAGCAGTGTGTAGAATAAAAGACGTATATCTTTACTTGGAATTAAAATATAATTCTCTACAAATCAAAACTGATAGCAAAAATGTAATTATTATTTTACAACGTAGTTTACTTAATGTTTGTATATTAAAGTTTATATTGTAGTATTAATGAACAACGGCAGATTTAATCAATATTTTTATAGAAAATCCAGAAAATCATTAAGCAAATACAGTCTACCTAAAATCTGAAAAACAAGTTTTCAGTTTTTATTTTAGTGACCGGAAATTATATTTTTTGCACTTCAAACAATAAATATAAGAATAAGATTTTCCGGAGAAGGCAAATGCCTCTTCTCTTACCCACAACCTCATGAAGGAAGTTGTTGGATCATTAAATTTTTTGCTATAGGTTCAAAGTAGGATAAAAAGCAAAATTATCTTTATTAGTTCTAATTTTGTTATTGGAAGTTAATATATTAAGAACTGTGATCTTCGATGGTAAATAATTTGGTCAAAGAAGAACTTAGAACTACATTTTAATTTTTATAGATTTGGTATTTATATTTTGATCTTAAATTGGTCATAACTTAGAGTATACAAAATATATTAACGAAGTATTACAAAATGATAGCAAAAGATATATTTCTATCAAATCAAAATCTATAGTTTGTTGTGCAATCAATAACTGTTAAAGTAGAGCTAAGAATTTTTTTTTTAAATATTTACCGAAAACAAAAAAAACACATTCTCCCAAAACTTTTTCTTCAGGAGTCATCTCTATTTCCTGGTGTAGGCAATCACCAATGCTTTTTCTAAATTCATCCAGGATCCCAAAAACTGTTCTGAAAAGATTTTCAATATTTAAGTTGGGCCTAGCTTTCAAGTTCCATAATTATGTATAATAAGTTCTTCTGGTTTATTTCACTTTTTTGGCATAATTGTTCTTTCCATAATGGTCGACAAAAGCTCATATTTAGGACTCCAAAAGCTGCTTATTCTATGGATAAAAATATTAAAGACATTTTAGTGATTGTAATTTTGTGGTCAAGGATTGTAAGTAGTAAATTAGTATTATAATTATCATTTTATCATGTAAGGGTTGTTATTGGCATTATCCTTAATTTTTTGAGATTAATTATTCATTTATTTAAGCGACTTACTACTAAAATCAAATAAGTAGTTATATTCACGGTCATACATATATTCTGTTGGTTCCGACAATATTACATCTCCATCACCTAGTTAAAACTAGTACTTTTGCGTTTGCTATTATAAGTTTAAACTATTAAGTTACACCTATAGAATGGACCCCAAAAGCTAATCTGTGAATTTTAATTTTTAAGTCGAGGGCTGGTTATATTTTCTATTTTTTTTTTTTATTTTTGTTGTTTTAAGAACGGTTTCACCGAATAAAATAAAATTTACTTATTTCCACCATATTGTGCATATGTAATTTTTTAATTTCAAATAAAATTTTAGGATCATATAATTTTTACCGAAATGTTCTACCTCTTCATTTGGGTAGCAAGAGCTTTTGTACCCAAAATATAACCTAAAGCGTTAAACAAGCCAACCAAATGAAAATAGATTCGAGCCTTGTATCATTTATCTTTAAGAATTTATATAGATTTATTTAAATTTATTTACATTTAGTTTTAATTATTTAATTTTATTTATATAGATTTGTTTTCTACGCAATAATTTATGCGAAAACTAGGTTCTGATGTATTATTCTTTGATATACGAATTTACGAAATTGTCGGATGAAATTGAAATATATGTGTAACTATTACACAGCAAAGTAATTTATCCTACAGTAATTGAATGTTGAACATCGAGTCGCTAGATTCATTCATCTTCTTTTAATAACCTTTTCAAATATAAATTATATTTAGTTTTGAAACCAAATACTTGTGACAGCTCTCGTTTCAATGATTTGTTTTGCCTAAACGTTTTTTTTTTCAAATCCGTGTGAACCGAAAATATAGGCCACGATTCCACTAAATCGTACAAATCGAATGCAATAATACATAAACTTTAGGCCATAAATAAATGCGACGTTAAAAATTATATACGTAGTACGGTAAAATTGTTTTATAAATCATTTATATTGCATAATAAATGACCAAACCACAAAAGAACACAATTCATATAGCTACGTTAAATATTGTTCTAGACAAATATAATTAGTCACCTACTTTCAAGTTAAGGTGCGTTCTGGGAAATAAAAGAGGAAAAATATTTTGTGCCATTTTTCCAATATTGAATACTATTTCTTGGTTGAATATCCATTTAGATTAAGTTATCAAAAGCCGATTGATTAAACATTTTCTCGCTATTGTGAGGCGGACGATTTTCAATTACGTTTTTTCATATTTCAAAATAACGGTAATCTCATGCGTCGTATAACTTTATGTGGATATATGATATTGTTATTGGTATTACTTAGGTTTGCGTAATGTGAATGACACAAAACAATCGATTCATATCAAAGATTTAATTGTTCTTGAAGTCGTGCATTTCATTGCATAAAAGCTCCGTCGTGTAAGGTGTTAATGGTGTAATTATAAATGGAAATTATTTTATGTTTGTTTCGACAAGGGCATACATTCGTTTATTATTTTAAACAATTGCTTTTTCAACGACCGCACGTTTTATAGTTTCAAAAAAAATGATATAGCCTATAGGATATAAATTCAAGGGAAGTTATAAAACCAAAACTTGTAATGTAGGAACACGTAATTATTTGCTATTACATAAAACTTGTAATATTTAGTCAAATCACCATTATAATTGAACCTACTCGTTCAATATGGCTCTAATACAAAAGACTCAAATTGTTTTACGTTTCAAAAATCATAAATCGTCAAGTGTGCGGAATAATTAACCTAGTGAAGTGGTTTTATTGCTTCTAGTTACAATGATATCAAAACTTACGCTCGAGTAAAAATAAAGAATACTTTTTAAGATTACATTTACAATTTTAAATTTGCGTGAAAAGATTCAATTGTTTTGACTTTTAGCCTTGAAAAAAATTAGCATGTGAAATTGACAAAATTCTTTAGCACATAATGTAGAACTATCACAAATTTGTATCTGACGCAAATTATATAAAACTTTAATGTCAAAAAGTATAATTCACCTAGTTATTAGAATTTTTCACGGTTTACAAAAGTAACAATAAAATTAACCGTTTATAATGGTTTTCAATCTTACTGTTTTTAAATTCCAAAGGGCCTAGGGGAATGTGCATAATGAATTGGTCCCGGAAAGATATTTTAATGATACTCAGTATGTAGGAACTAAAAAAATAGTAAGATATTGGAAATTTCAGATTTCGACCTCAATTAATTTTTGTGAAAAAGAAAACGACAACTAAGGGAAAAGCTGAAAACATTTTTCTTAGGGCTTACTTATCGATTGATCTAAAATTTTACTATTATTTAGAAGTTGATATTGCCTTTTTTTATAAGATGAATAAATTTATGCATAGCAATGAAATTTGTACCTATAAAAAATAGCGATAAAAATTGTTTAACCAATAAAATTCTGGTACCGCTTTAAAAATATATTTCTTATATATTTTTTAAAATTAATAAATATACTTTTTAACGCAGTACTTCATAGTAAAAAAATAAAATAAAAATCACTTCTGTACTTATCAGCAGTATCAAAATGCTCTGGTTTAACCTAAATCTTAAGTATAGGTATTGCATATGGCATTTCATTGACTTGGGGGGTGGATTTGTTAAATTTTCAAAAAATTAACAATCAAAACAAATGAATGGCTTTAAATCTCGGGAATCCCATTGGCTAATAGCCTCTTGTATTGAAGCGTGTGTGCTGTTATTGAATATTAATGCATTGCTTTACTTATTCATACTTTCTTGGTTCTTAATTATAATACTTTATTTCATTTGATTTAAATCAAAAAAAATCCAGCGTTAATCTAAATGGTGGTTAGTTAATCAATACAACAATTCTTTTAATTAAGCAAATTAAATATTAATAATTCTGAGAAACAGAAATCTTGGTGACAACAATGTTGGTTTTAACTCAATTATCAATTGAGATTTTTGTGAAAAATTTATATTTTCAATGCTTCGATTCAATACAATGCTGTTTCCATGCTTTTACGTATTGGCCCTTGGTCCTGAAAAAGTAGTAACTGATATGTTTTGAAATGTGAGCTTAATTAAATAAACAAAACTGTAGTATGTACATAACATTCAAAAGTTGTTAATTCATAAAAATATGCGCAGTTATCTCCAATTAACAATTTTTTCTCTATGGGAAAATATTGATCTTAGAAAACAATTGACTTTGATATCGAATTTTTTGGATTTCTTCATTGCAATACTACTTAAAAGTTATTCTAAATATAAAAAAAAAATTAACTCCAAAAACTGTAGGAACCAGAGAAATCTCGTCTATCCCTGGCAAGTTTCTTCAAATAGGGGTAGTTTATTCCTTGATTTAATAAACTATAGATCTCAATTTGTTTTCTGCCTCTTTTCATTGGGATTTTCGGGTTTATCTTGTACAATATCAAGTAAAAATCCTTTTCTTTTCAGAATGTGAAAGCTTTTCTTTTCGTCACTAAAACGATGGTATTTTCTTTTCTCAACACTTCCTCCTTTGTGAGTCGATCTGTCCATTTAATTTCCTCCACTATCATGTAGAACCATTCGCGGTTTTTTTTAGAGTTCAGGTTTCCGATCAATTTAATTCTAAGTTCCTTTTATAGCATTTTAGCGATTCTTTTCGAAATGCAAGCTCTAATTCAGTGGTGTAACTAGACTTTAAGGTTCATAAGCAAATTGAAACTACGCGACCCTTACTAATTTTTTTTTTATTTCAATTATTTATACATAGGAAAATTATTTTTTTACTTAAGAGCAAAGATAGAAATAAATATATTAAACTAAACAAACATGTTTAAATGATTTTTCATTCGATTTTCTAGCCGCAAATTCATCAATTTGAGACTTCGTGATTAATTTCCATGCTTCTTTTTCTCAATAGTTGTAATTTGATCTCTCTTTGTTGGAAGTAGTATTTTCATAAAATTTTGATAAGCAAAATATAATGTTACAAATATTTTGGCTTTCACAAATACTAACAAACCTTTTCAATCCTCATACACCACTTTTCTTCAGGTGTATCATTACTTTTTCTATATGTCCTGTATTTGTTACCTATTGCTTGGCTGATGATACATTAGTAATTGCAATGATACCATTTAATAAGATATGACTATATTAATGTACCTAATATGATTTACAAAAAAAGAAATGAATTTTTCTTCTTCTTCTTCCTCTTCTTCAGCTCCACGCCAACCACTCCTGAGTATGAACTTCCTTCAAATTCTTCCAACGCACTCTGCCCTAGGCTGGTTCCATCCACCAAAGATTTATTATCAGCCAAAAATATAGATTTAAAATCAGTATTATAATTTAATTGCGGCTACTCATGAAACTTGTCATCAATCGCATGCATTTTAGAACCATTCTTACAGATAATACTACATAAACTTCTTTACCTTTTTTAGACTCTACTGTACTTAATTAATTGTTCCTCTGAAATGCCTAAAATTTAAAAAAATATTTGGTTTAATTTTTGTAAAAAGTAATTGTAAAAAAGTGAGATTTCATTTATATTTTGTTAAAATAAGTCACAAAGCATAACACCCAACAATCCATTCAAATATTTTTTTTCCTAAAAAGAACAATCGAGCCGAAAACTTTTCCAATTTCGATACTTTATCGCGTGTCAAATTTCGTTTCGTGTTATATCCAAATCAATTGTGTACCACAAACATTGACCTTAACCTGTCAAATATATTTTACAATTGGACAAAATTTCGATCATTGAAAGTTCTGAAAAACGAAATCCAAATACGAACACAACCTACTTTCAAATCGAAATTCGATCATTTAATGAAAAACAATCCCAAAACAGAATTCAATACAAACGACTGAAACTTATTCATTATTAATTTTCTCTTTGATTAGAAGAAATTTGTAAATGAATTTAAACTCGTAATTATCTTAATTCATTAATTCAGGTCAGTTCACGTGTAATGAAGTAAGTTAACTATATGCAATTGTACGATAAGGTTGAATTTTTATCAAGTATAGGTTAAATTTATGCGATTGTTCGATTGCTTTGAATTGGTTTTGGTGTTAATTATTGATTGTATATTGGCGCATATACTTCATTTTCTTTTTCGTCCCGTTTCTTCATTAGCTTGCCTTGCACGTATTTGATTTCCATAATAAATCCGCCATAAGTAAAACTAACTATTTTAGTACAGTAAACTTTTAAAAATGAAATTGCATTGTATTTTCGTACAAATATGGAAAAGTGGCACATTCAGTCACTAATACAATAATTAATTTTATTGTTGTGATTGCCGTGGATGGATGATGAGAATAAATAAACGATTTATTTGTAAATTATTGCACGTTTATTTCGGATGATTATTGATAGATTACCAATCAACGTACATCATATAGAAAATTATGTGAAGGGAGTAATACAATGTATCGTAATTTTCTTCAATTGAATTCGATGTAGGTAAAAAAGACAATAAGGAAGCAATATTTGAGATTAATATTTTATTTTCAGTCAAAATGTAATTGATTTCTGTTTGTTAATGAAATCTTATCCTTCTATATTTCAATGCTAAATCTAAATAATGATAAATTTATTATTTAAATTTTATATAAGGGCAAAGTGAATTATTTGCTATGGTCCTAAGTACATTTGTTTATTTTTGACTTCTGAATAAATATTATGAGTTATTCATATTTTGTTGCACACCTTATTAAATCATTTGTGCTTTCAAAAAAGAAGCATTGTTTTGAAAGTATAAGTTAATTTTTCCTAATTCCTAATGCGACTGTTTTTTTTATATTTTTAAAAAAAATGGCATTATAATTCTACAACTCGTTACTCTTTTGCAGAACTTTAAGGCCATTATAGTTATTAAAGTTTTTGAAATTTTATATAAAATTTTTAAAAATTATTTTTACATTTTATTTACATAAAATGAATTATTTTTTTTAATTCTATGCAAAAATATGTAATTATTCGCATGTTAAGATCAACAATGAAAACGAGAAACATAAGCAAAAACTATAATAGAACCAAATTTTTGTAAAATTTCATGAAAATAAATAATCAGGAATAAAAACCTTCCATTACGTATACATGCCGTTTTTTTTAACTTTGCTCGATATACCATATATCATACGATATCACTTTCATATTTCTCTAAAATTTTGCATTCCAATTGAAAGCTATGTTTTGGATCTAGAATAATCTTTATGAAACGCAAACCGTAGTTGTAAAAGAAAACCCCAGTACTTATTTTCTTAACTATAACATAAGTTCTTAAGGTTTCTGTTTTTCAAGTTTCAATGTTTGGTATAATTAACAGTCAACATAAACGCTTTGTAGATTTTATTTTGGCATAGAAATTGAAATTTTTTAGGTTACACATTGTTTTGATCAAATGACTCATATGATCGATCAACGACTATATCATAGTTTCTGTGATTGAATTTACTATTGAAAAAAAACCGTTAGAGTGCGTTTTTTGAATTTTTTATTATTGTAATTATTAATTCCGAAACATTTAATATGGAAGAGCGCGTTTCATGTTCGATCCCATATAATCACATTCATACAAATTATTCTGCCGTGTATATTTTTTTTTTGCGTTAAAATGGAAAATACCCACGACAAATAACCGAGACCACACTGTTCGATGTATCGAAAACCGTCTCTAATACACCTAACATATGCATTTGTCCCAACACAATACTTGTAGGTAGATTCTTATGTGCTTATTGCTTATTACTGTTTTTTTTTTGAGTTCTTGCCTATATTATTATTTATAATATGATTATGATTATTATATGTACGGTAACGTGATATCAAAATTAATTATCATAAAAATAATTACGATGTATTGTGAACGCGCGTTTGTTATGGCTACGTGTCGAAAATCAATTTAATACAATTACGTGAAAATCGTGCTCTTTCAATTTATACCGTTGGTATTGATTTTGAATTCGAAAAAAAATTATGACTTACATGTTTTTATAAACATTAGTACTTACTCATATGTTTGCTAAAAGGTGAACATTTATTTCTTACTTTAATTATTGTATCAAATTTCTTATATCAGAACGTTTTGCTTTTTATTTACAACTTTTTTCCACCCTTAAATAAAACTTATAGACAATGTAGCTTGATAGTTGCATTTTTAAACTTAGTATATATTGATATTGTAAAACAAAAACTTTTGAATAACACAAAAAGTGTATTATACTTGGATTATTTTTTTTTAAGGTTACTACATGTAAGATAAATTAAATATTTTAGAATAACAATAACTTGGAAAAATAATTAAAATTTCCAAATTTAGATAAACCAATTTATTTCCTTAAAATTTATATTTTGAATTATCCAGAAGTTTTTTCCAATGTTCGTCAAAGAATAAAGACATTGTTATAGTTTCCATATTATATTTTTTAAAGACAAACAAAAAGATCATCCTAAACCAATCAGCATTCTTAAATGCTTCTTTAAATATAATACATAAATAATAATAGTAGAACAACCAAATTGCAAATTATAAAAATTAACGTTTCAGTTTGAAAATTATCTATTATAAAATTACATAACAAAAAATTTCGATACACAATTTTGTCTATCGGGTTTTTTTTAATCTTCAGGCATCCACTACCTATTATGTCAACGACCCCGAAGATCAATTCGCAAATTTTTGCTAGTTCCATAAGTGAAAATTACTGAGAAAAAAAAGTAATAACCTCGAACCCCACCTTAAATTTTCTATTTAATTATTTATCAGTGTTTTTTTTCTCCAAATTCAAACAAAGATTTATGCAGGAACAAAAATCATGTTTATTTCGTAGTAGAAAGTTCTATTGTGCATACCTATAGTATTTGATCACAAAAATTTGAATAATTAATACTGTACACTTACTTCAATTGTATTTGTAACAGAAAATGCTAATTTTCTTTTGCTTTTCAAAGTTTCGATTTCATTTTCTTCCGAAAAACTAAGATTTCCTTTTTTAATTCTGTGAACTATCTAAATGCATATCCGATATCTTTTTTATCGTTCACTAAGAAAAATTGTTTGATTCATCTAGCTCATTGTCAGGTTATTTTTAACTTCACAAGTTTCTATGGCTGAAATTTGTAATTTTAACGAGATAATCATAATTTTACAGTAGAAAACATAAACGCAAAATAAATTAATTAGAAAATTCAAAAACCACACTTTAGTTCACCAAATTATTCATCAAAAAGTTTACAAGTATCTCAAGAAAATAGAGAAAATTATAATAAAAATCCTTATAATTGGAATTGTATCAAGATGTCCGGAAAATTTGTACCGATTTTGATAGAAAATTGAAACGCGATACATTTAAATTTTGATTAAATATTGTTCAATTACGTAGTTGCCACGCAGTTCTGTAATCATTATTTATCTTTTAGACAATTTAAAATTTTGTCCTTCCAGAATCTCTCAGACTTAGAGTGGAAAATTCAGCCATATCTAACGAAAATCAGCCCAAACTTTCCGGACAACCAATATAAGTTTAAAAGCTGTTTAGTATTCGATATCCTAAATTAAAAACATGTTTATAAACTGTTGTATTTTGTATTTGTAAATAAACAATAATAGTTGAAAAAGAAACCAATTTACCAAATCAATTAATTCAATTAGCTTCATGTGCAAAAATATTTGCCGCGGGCCGCAAGTCCATGTGCTACGGTTTGACAACCATTTAAAGATTTCATTGGAAGGAGTTGTTATTTATTAAGGACTAAGAAACATCCTTTAAAAGTCTCATAAATGTTGAAGTATTGTTCCATTATATACCCGAAATTCAAAAGCCAAATGTTTAAAACAAAGATTTTTTTTTTTTTTGATAAAATTTAGTTCATTTAATTTTTAATATATAGCTATTTTTTTTAAATATATAGCTGAATATTTTGGATTTTTATATTACATGATATCGTTTATTTTGTTATCCTGTTGTAGTTTTCTAATGTCTTATATACTAGCCACCTACATCTCTTTACTTCTGATAATTTTCACACGATTCATTTAACGATATCTGCCTCTTTTATGTCCCATTCAATTTTCTTCTCACCGTTTGCTAGTCCGTAGTTATTATCGAAGTCTGTTATTAACGTTACTTATTGTTTATTTTCCTATATGCACCAACAATGTTATTAATTTGAGTAAATTTTTCGTACGTGGTCTTATGCAAACTATTTCCGGCGTTTGTTCCTTTTTCGGACAAAAGTTATATTAAAATAAGAAATGATATCATATGTCTCTTAAATCGAATGTAAACGAAAACTAATGGCAGTTGCAAAAGATTCATCAAAGTTATAACTTGCACTCGTGTAATACTGTTAATGACAGTATGAGTTATATAGGATATTTTTTTGTATATTTTATAAATGATACTTAAAATTTATCAAATTAAAGTGATATTGTTGATGTTTGATTTCGAAAAAGTAAATTACAAAAAGTGTCATTTGGATTGTTTGACAAAAAAATTTCTTTTCTTTTAGACAACAATCAACGATAAAAACAAAAGTAATTGTGGAATTGTTGGCGAAATTGTCTTCGGTAGTATGCCTCCGGCTGCCACGGAACGACTTCATGGCCAAATGATTGAGGAAAATCAACAAGATCTACCCGAAGAAAAGGAAAATCGTAGCAACTGTCGAAATTCATCAACCATTCACAATGATGAGCTCACAATTTCACAGGTATGATACCTACCAAGTTTAGTAATTAATAAATTAACATATATAACATTAAACACGTCTCATTTTTAAGAATATTCAAGAAAGTTTAATACTTATGTACTAATGCATAATATACATAGAGTAATATATCGAAGAAGAAATTTGAAAATTATTCAATGGATCAACAAGTGGTTAAATTTTTGTACTATAATTTATTCAAATTAAAACTAATAATCAAAAAAACACAAAATAATTGAAAAAATGAAAGTTTTTGGAAAGAAGAAACCTAGAAATAAAGATTATTGTTTAATATTTCAATTTTTCTATGTGTCAGTTGTTGATTTTAATGTATAATATTTAAATTAATGTTTAAACCAAACCGCTAACAGAGCATAAATTTATTTTTCCCATTATTAAGGTTTTATTATATCTATAACAAAACGTGATGATTCTGAAAGTAATAAAAAATAAAGAGAAAATTTTCTGATTGTATTTTTTTATTGTTAGACCATTTGCCTAATATATAAATCAGCTTAGGTACTCAGTATTTTATGATGATGATTAACGCATGGTTCAGCATTAAAAATTGAACAAAAAAAAATCTTAAGTAAAATTTAACGTGAAAAAATTTCTATTGAATTGTATGTTAAGTATCTGATTATAATATCTATTAAAATTAAAATCTTAATTTTCATTTGCTCCCAACTATCGTGACTTTATTTCAATGCGTACAATTTACATACATCACAGTTGATTGAAGAAAGTAATATAGCATGGTAGAAATATCGCTAAATTATTTGAAAAATTCAGAATAGTATTTGCTAATTATTCAGTTCATTTATTGGTACATACTTGAAATCGAATTTCAAAATCATACAAAAAAAGGTTTGGCTAATTGAATAGCCTCAATCAATAAAAAGTATTTCATATTAGAAATTCATCATGTTTCGAACAAATATGTAAGTATTTTACCTAATTAAAAAAAAAATGAAATTCGTAATAGTTTATAATTGTAGGTGAATTTACTGAACTACTTCAGAATAAAAATTTTTAACAATATTTCGTGCATTATTAGTTTTGTACAATTTTCGATCCAATTTGTGAATAGATGTTTGTTTTTAAATGGCATTTAAAAAGTTATTATTTAAACAATATTCATCTGCTTCTACGGCTAAACCGATTTTGATGGAATGAGGTGTACCATATATGTAAAACTTTTTCTTCCATTCCCAATGGAATACAAACCATTTTGGAAGCAAAAGAAAAAATTGTTGAATACCAGTATTAACTTTGCTCACCACGTGTTCCTTCAGGTTCCTCCAGCACCTGAACCATTTTCTGCTACAGAACCATCTATATACCAACAATTTATCCTGTAATATGTCGATTGCCACTGAAGAGATCGTGTCAAACGAGAGTCAAGAGTCAGATCTTTGATCTTATCTCCCGTAATAACTGTAGAATAAACTAAAATGCAATCTTCATTAGATCGTGTGCAATATCTTTGGATGAATTTTTAAGAATTAAAAAAAAAATGTTTTGTTACAATTTTTTGTTAAAAGCATTTAGATTAGTATACTTTCTTCATATTGAAATCATGGTTTTAAAATGTGAACATGTTCAAAAGGAAAAATTTCAACAAACTCTATACTCCGCAAAGGGTGGTAATTCTAGGCAAAAAGTATTGTTGACGTTGATATACCATAGTAGGACACTTTTTTTTTAAATATTATCGAAAGTATTCTTTTTTTAAATGAAAATAATTTTTAATTTAATATACAAAAATATTAATCAATTTCTCGCTTTTATACTTACAATTGATTAGTGTCTTACGAAAAAAATTAATAAAAAATCATTACTTATCATTCATTGCATTGATGATAGAATGCAAAATACTTTATGGAATGATTATGAAATACATTTGCAATTATTAATTAACTACACATAATGTACCTTTTAGCTATTGTTCCGAAGAAATCAATGAAATAATAAATCTTTAAATTTCGAAACAAATTGTTGCACGCAACATGTCATAATATTCATAAATGTCTGAACATAATTACCCTCAAGAAGGATTTTTTTCCAAAACAGGCTGTACCTAAACAAATTGCGAATGGTAATATTAACAAACTTTAAACATTTTAACTTAAGTCTTAATTTTCAAATAAAGAATATCATTTTTTTTTAAAAGAAGTGTTGTATATAGTGCCAAAACACTTGGATTAATTTAATCTATGTAATTTATAATAACTTTTCTATTAAAATAATGAATAATTCCACTCAATAGCAATATTAATTTTGTTTTTTATTATTAAATTATATGTCACTAGTGAAATTTGGTACCGTTTAACTCCTTTTTGTGTTCACTGAAGTTAATCGATTGGGCAAGTGGTCTATCCATTTATTAGTATAAATTACTTAATATATCATTCAATATGTATCGGAAGTGCTATAGGGTGACACTATAGAAGATGAATACTCCAAAAATATTTTCTTTTCAGTTGTAACTTAATGTCAATAATCAATTAGAAAAATGTTAACTTATTTAGTTTGGTGGTGCATTTATTATTTTAAAAGTAAATATATTTGACAATAAGAAAAAAAATGGGGTTCCATTCACTGTAAAAATCTAGGGCACTAAAAATGTAAATCTGGCCCTGCAAATGAAGATAATATGAAACTCAAGAGATTTCCTTATAGTTTCTAAACTTTTTAATTAGTCTTTCTAATTTATCCATATACAAACAAATAACATCCTCCTCGATATCCTGATTTCTCAACATGGATTAACCAGAAGTGAAATGAATTCCTCGTCATTTTTAAGGCCAATTCTACTTTTTATCACAACATCAATCATAAACAATAGTGCAGCACTAACAACCAATCTAGGTAAATATTACATACAACTGCAAATACTATTAGATAGATGATGGTCATGTAGGAAAGTTTACTTCAAATAAACGCTAACGATGCACAAATATGCAACAAATAAACAAACAGGTACTATCTAGAAATCGTAATACTTACGAACTGAGATTTAAATTAAAATAAAAACGAAAGTAGATCATTTGTATTTTGTCTCACTTGCTAATCACTATTTTCGAACCCAATCAATATTCAGGTGGGTTCACCTACATCTGATTATTTAATTGCAATATTCGTTCGTTATGACAGGGAAATAAGGCGATTTTGAGATTATGCCTAGGTAAATGGATTGGAAAGGAGAAGATGTTTAACTATAGATAGACGTTAAAAATGTGGGTTATTTTCATATTAGTATGCAAATTTCCATTTGCATTAAGAAGAGGTGAACTAACGCTATAAACATAGGCTAATATGACTAATAATGAGCAGTGAAAGAACGACCACCATGCTAACGTCATAACACCATACCACACTTAAACAACTTCTTTTCAGATTACTAAGTGCTTTTTATGATTACTCTTTATATATTTATTCTTCTGTCCAGTTTGCAGATAAATTACGCTCGTGTCTATCAGCAGAAGTCTGCGTTTTACCTTCTATCACATCCAAGCATCAACTCTTTCTCTTGTACTCTTCCTATATTTATTAGCTGCGTCCATTCCATTGTATGGGGATTATAATGATGAAAAGAAAAATTATTTTTACTGTCAATTCGAGCCAACCTACTATTATGTTCTAGATATGTCGGATTGGAGTTGAAGTTGAAAGTCTTTCTGTCTTTTGTAAAATAATCAATGTATTTCATAAATGGATAAGGGAAATTTTTCTACGATACTTAATGATTTTATCGAAGCGAAATAAATTATTTGAGTATGAGATACCTATATGAAATAATTAGGTTGTATTTCTAATGAAAATGCAGAAAAACTGGATTTTAAAACGGATTTTATAATGAAAGAAAGGCGTAGGTGAATACAAGGTATTGAAACTGGAAAAAAATATGAGCGTTGGGAACTTTTTTACGATTAAAATAAGTTATGATTTTAAATTAAGAAAATAAATCACAATAGCTCTAATAAATAATTTTCTGAGTTGCATGGGTTATTGCACTTAACGTTTTAGGTACTAAAAATTATCAAATTTATGCATTTGTTTATTTTTAGTTTTATGTGAACATTTTTTTTTTGTGTTATGTTTAAAGTTTGTCATGCTCAAATGTAGCATTTGGTTCAATCTAAAATATAGAAATAAGCAAAATAATCTAACAACATGCTCTTTTTAATCGGTAATGGACACTATTAAAATAAGAAAAAAACAATTTTTGAATTTGAAAAACTTATATTTTGGCGATAAAAAAAATTAATGAGCAAATAAAGTAGGAAAACAATAAGTATGCTTATGGGTCTACTATGACGTCAAAGTACGGCTGCAGTACACGTAATTAAAACGAGATATAAACAAATCATTAAGCGGTTACCATAGAAACAGTAATAATTAACACAATTTTTTTACTTTTTTCACAATTTATAGGCATGGAAAATATTTTTATACCCTAAAAATTTCTAGATATCCATTTTTTTCTCAGGAATAGAGGTTATGTAGATTGTAAATGATTCAAATCAATAACATAATATTTTAACGATTTAAACAACCTTTTCTTTAGGTTCAAGTACTTTTGTCATAAAAAGAACATCCATGTGATTTTGAAAATTCGTATTGTAACGTCATTTTAATGCCGAGCCAATAGAAGCTCGTTTTAGGCACTTTAAATTTAACGATTTTTTTTGCATTTTTATATAAATATTTCGAAAGTTTTATCAAGTAAAGTTAAAAATGAACAGCTAAATTGTGATTTGATATTAGTTTAGAACATTTTTAAAACATCCAAAAGTATATTTAGATCATTTATCTTTTTAGTTCATATTAAATTTTTATGCTACTTGAATAGAAAAATGAATAAAATACGTGAAGAAATGAGGCGAAAATCATAGATTTTGGAATAATTTTAACTGTGCAATCAAACAATTTTCAAATTTGCAAGGTTTCATCAACTAATTCCTGAGTTTATATTAGCTCAATGACTACAATGTTTCCAATTTCATTTTATATAGATCGATCTTTGAGTATACCTATTATAAATTTTTGTATACAATATAGAGATGATCAAAATAAAATTTTTTTTCCGCTGACTTTGAACAGTTATACTGTGTATACACAATATAGAGATGATTTCATATTTTGGATCATATTATCCATATATTCCAGATGGTACCTTTAAAGTATGAACATTGATAAAATACACACAATTAAGCGGTGGTGGGTGGTAGTGAGCAATGAACATTTTTATTAATATTGAATAATTTGGCGATTGTTTAGAATAACTTATTGTTATTCGCGAGTCTTCATAGCTTACACCTAGCAAAGAGAAAATAAAAAAAAAAACTTTTGAGTTTGAAATTAATTTCATACATATTATTTAAGGGTATACTTCAAATCTATTTAATCGTAAAATATAGAAACTTGATAGCTATATAAGGAAAAATTGGCATTACTGTTTCAATTTAGATCAATTGATACTGTTTTTACAAGTAAAGGTTACAAACTAAATTTGTACTGAATATAAATCATTGCGATTTAATTTTAACAACTGTATAATTATATAAAATTTATTGCAAAGAATATAGATACAAAGCAATAAGTCAATCATTATTTTTTCTTCAGTCTCATAAAAATATCTTTGAAATCGACTTTGGTGGTGATATTGATAATAATAATGTCTCAACGAGATTATATATAATATCTTCTTATGGTGATACTTATATTTTTATTATATTTTTTATTTCATATTGAATAAAATTTAAATTGAGTAAAACCAGTGGTTACTATCTAATCCGATTATTGATTATATGTTTATCCGCGGTATCTTTTTTGCGGTTTCATCAGAGATTCTTTTTGAATACTTCATTCCAAGAAGCTTAAATACTTACTTTCATTTGACACACACTTTCTGGAATTTTTCCAATTCTTATATCATACAAATAAAAAAATTTGAAAACTAAATGAATTATTACTTTCCTGCTTTCCTATATGCTGGTTAAAAATGCGAATATAAGATTAAAACAACTTTTATCGCTTTGTAACAGTTGCATATCTCTAATTTTCATCATTATAAAGAAAGAAAATCTACCAAAGAATTAACTTGTTTTGTTATTTTGAAGAGAAAACAGAAAATGTTCAATATTCACACCGCAATCGTCGTATGTAAAATTTCTTCTTCTGTTGAGAATTAAATTAACCCACTAGCACTTTAACACTAATTTTTCTAAAACTGATTATAGCATTATAACTCTTTCTAAACTAATTTCATTTTTATTTTCCAGGATGAAAGTTCTAAAGAACAAACTTCAAATAAACACAGAAAAGAACTTTATTATCGGGTAAGTAACAATTGTTGCAGAAAATGAAACATTTGTTTTCATTATTTTTTTGTGTTTGTAGCCTTTCGATTTGGAGCCGGTAATTGAGGAAGATACAGATTCAGCGGTTTCGTCTGCTCCATCGTCGTTGTCGCCACAACCCTTTCATCATCATCATCCTCTTCATCACATCGGAAAATCACCTTCACCACCAGCTACAACCCAAACAAGTACAATTACTTCAACCACGTCTTATAGTTATTCTGAACAAACGACTCCAAAAAATAGTACAACGGCGAATAAAATCACCACATTCATTACAAATTCTTCATTGCCACCGGCGTCTAACACTAGCTTTCCTCCTACTTCGTTATCACCACAACCGTCCGACGATTATATATCGCCATCACCTACGAATTACTCATCGTCACCGATTACATGTCCCTCATCTCCACAACCACCAGATGTATGGTTCAGATCACCTTCCTCGACGCCATCAACACCCAGCGTTGATAATTTTAGGGAACCCCTACTACTTGACAATGCAGTTGATATCATGATGAATAAAGGTGAATTACAATCGGAACTAGCGATAGCTAAAAGACAAGTACGAGAACTAGAACGAGCTTTATTAGTCGTAAGTTCATATCCATAAAGCAATTCCAGCAGATATTTTTGAATATTCTATTTCAGACACGAGAAGTTAAACCCAATTATTCTACGAAACCAGTCGATATCGTACATTTTGCTTTAACTGAACGTATTCGGCGTCTAGAAGAACGCGAAGCGTCACTTTTAGCTGAATTGCAAGAATTACGTGACCAAAACGAATTGCAAGAATTCCGTATTCTCGAATTGGAAGAATCTCAAGAAAAAGTATGGATTGTTAATTAAAAACGATTGTATTTATAACTTTTTCTTGATTTTAGTGGTCACTACGGAGTCAATCTTCTTCAGAAATACGAGAAATCGGATCTTCTCAAATATCTACGTCGTTGCTATCGCAAGATTTACTTGAATATAAAGGCGATGTAGTGCGAGAACATTTGATTATTATGGCGCGGAAATGCACCGATACCGACGATAAGCATTGCTTGCAACAAGTATTAAATCTTTTAGATAATTTAGAATCACTTTCATTAGAACATGCAAATTGTTTGGAAGACCTTTCCGGCGATTTTTATTCGGTTTGTATAAGAAAGAGGTTTAAAATTAAATTGATAGTGTTAACTGGTTTGTTATTTTCAGGGAAATTTTTTGCGAAACGATTCCCGAAAATCAGCTTCGCGAGCTGTAGCGACAGTATTACCGTTTATGGATTGCGGTCCTAAATCCATACTGGATCTGAGTCATACCGACGATGAATTATCATTGAAATTGGGACAAATCAAAAAGAAGCAGTTGTCGAATGCATCTAGTTTACAAGAAAGCGGAATATTCGAAGGCGACTTATTAGAAACTCATAATGTCGCCACTCAAACCGACTTTTCCTCCGATTGTTCCAGTGACATGAAATTAAGTGAACTCACAGCTGAAATACAGAAACTAAATCAAATACGTGAAAGTATTGAAGAGGGGAAATCGAAAAAATTTAATAGTCCCGCAGTTCAATCGTCTCATAAATTCGAACAATTGCCAAGTAAGCTGAAAGAAATCGATTTTTACAAAAACCGCGTTGAAGTCTTGGAGAACAAAATTTCTGTATACGAAAGCAGCGGCGATGAACAATTAAAGAAATTAAAGGAACGCTTAAATCGCGAAATAATTTTAACAGCTCAAGTCAAAGATCTTACATCAAAAGTAGAAAAATTAATAAACCAAAATGAGAAGTTGGAAGAAGAGCGTTGTGAACTGGAGGAAGCAGAAAATGATACTCGTTTACGGTGCCAACAGTTAGAGTTAGAAATGGAATTAATGTCAGAACGATTACGAGATGTTGAAGAAGCTCGAAGTGCCAATAAACGCAAGGCCAAAGATGCAAAAGCATGGGCCACACATTGGGAGACGATGGTCAATAAATATGAAGAACGCAACTACGAACTAGAAGAACGTGAAACTGAACTACAATTTCGAGTTGATAGTTTGGAAAATTTGATTCCAATTGTAATTCTTTTTAACATTTGGAAAATAATTAATAACTCGTATCACATGAAACCGCATTTAAAGCTTCCAATCACTGATAATATGGACCGCGAAAAGAATAACTTAGAAGAAAAGCTAAAGGATCTGGAAGAAAAATATAAAAAAGTTGTGGAAGAACTTGAAGCTATAAATCAAAAAGGTGCAGACCGAAAAAGTCCATTCAAAGAATTGGATTATAAAAGGAGAATGCAAGAACTCCACGAAAGTAACAAGGAATTAAAACGGCAAGTGGAACAACTGGAACAACGAGAAGTAGCCTATATTGAAACTCTCCAACAAGCTGACAATATTTGGGCTGAAATGGAATCGGATTACAAAAAACGCATTCAAATTGCCGAAGACAATGAAGCCCAATTACGTGTTAAAGTACGCCATTTAGAAGAGGCAGAAGTCAAACTACGAAAAGCTGATGTGCCACTACATGAACGTATTTCTGAACTAGAAGAAAGCGAAAAGAAATTAGAAGATCGTGTACATTACTTTGAAAAAGAGCATAAATTCCTGAGCAAAGAAAATACACAAATGAAAGACGAACTAAATCATGTTAGAATCGAGTGGAAAAACATGAAGGAGCATTTGGACGGACCCATCAATAGTGAGTTGGATCGACAAAGAAAACGTTTGCGTCAATTGCAAGAAGAAATAGAAATTTCGACGCGATTACTGGAAGAAACTGAAGATGCGCACCAAAAAGAAATTTCTATTCTAAAAATGCAACTTAATAAAACCAATAAAGAATTGGTTCATTTAGATATAACAAATAGCGAATTGCGAGAAGAAATTTCCCAACTTGAAAAACGTATCGGGGAATTGCAAACAGCCATACTGGAACAGAGAATTGCCTCTGATCGAACAATTAAAACTTTAACCGCAGAACTTACGCAACGCGATCGGCAATGTTTGTTTCGCAAACGATCTTTTGGCGACACAAAAATTGTTAGTCTTCGAGATGAATTAGTTCAAAAATCGACAACCACTATTAGCGCAGCACAAGAACAAAATGATGAAGGTCTTAATTTAATGGTACAAGCGACGACAACGTGAACTTTTTATATTGCATGGCAAAAACTTTTGTAAATCAACTCCTAGGATAAGACTGAAAATGTCTCAAAATGCCTATCTACTTTTACATAAGACGATTTCTTTCTTATTTTAATAAAATGTAATTGTGTCTATTATATTATATTATTTAGTATTGTTATGTTTTGATGTATGAAAAATATATATTCATTTTTTTTAATTCAATTAAATGTGTAATTATTATGCACCACAAGAGATGACAAGAGAAAACAGTTACCTATTTCCAAAAAATATAATTGGTCAAAATGTAGTAAAATAATAATGAAATGCTAAAATATTTGTACTTCTTCCTTATTTCCTTATTTGCAATTTAAAAATGTTCTTTTTCGAAACTTGGGAACAGAAATGTGGCTATCCATTTACACAGGTTACATTTTTTTTCGCCCAACTACGAACTCAAATTTAAAGGATATTTGTGAGGATAAGCCAAACGGAAAACTAAAGAGTAATGTGGAAACAATTTTGTCATGTGTGCAAGAGGAGAGCTCAATTTTCTTTCAAAGACAATTTTGAATTGCAAAATAATAATATTAGGGATGGTTTCTTTCCCTGAAAATGAACAATATATTTTGACCTGTATCCTCCTTTGCGCAATTACATAAAGAGATTTTGCTATTAAACAATATTTATATGGAAAAACAAAACAGAATTCTTAGGAGTTATAAAATCATACACCAATGGGTTTTTTTAAGGGGTGAGGTTTCCTTTTAAAGGCTTAATTTCTCAACAGATTGTAAGACAATTTTCAACAAGAAAGTGAGGGAAAGTTGTCAAAAGATTATTATTCGCTAAATTATATTTAACTTTAAACAAAACTTATTTTAAATTTTAATGTTACCCACAATTCAATACATTCAAGTTATTTTCATGGAAAATCGAATCGTCGAATCATTGAAAATCGCCAAAAATTCGATTTTCTAAGAAAGTATTCTTATGAATAAAGTCGTTTTCAAGGAGCGGGATTTCCGTATAAAGCTTAATTCTTTCAACAGATTACAAAGCAATGTGCCCTCAAATGAGTAATAATGTGGAGAAATTGTCCTGTGTGTAAAAAGAAAGACAAAATTTTAATTCAAAGTTTCAAAAAAAAAAAAGTTTCAATAGCAAAATAAAGATATAAGGGATGGTTTTTTTCCCTGAAAATGAACAAAATATTTCAGGAGAAAATATGTTTTAGATGCATAAAATTAAGGAACATAGGAAAAACTACAGAAAATAGGTATATTGCTAAATTCATTTACAAGTTAAAAAAAATACTCAGGATTTAAGATATCAAATTCAAAAGGAAATAATTTGAAACAAAACTTAAAAATGAGAAAATATATTTACAAATTTTAAAATAAATTCAACTTATTTTGTAATCATACCTATACTAAAATGAACTATAAATAATGACATAAATACAAATAACTTATAAATAAAAAAGTCTTCAAGGAATTAACCCTAATATTTTTTTCATAATAAAAAATAGGAACATTTAAAAAAATAATTCTAACATTTATGGCCACACTTCACTCTCAATCCAATCTAAGTAAGAGTTGACACGTACATAGACTCCTGGAATGGAAGTTGCACATCCTATTCCAAATGAAGTAACGCCAACAATTGACCAAACATTCGGGGTGTTCACTTCCAAAATTTGTAAAGGACCACCACTGTCTCCTTGACAAGCATCGGTTTCTCCAACAATACCTCTAGCACAAAATTGTGAATTCATGATTCCTTGTGGGAGTCGTTTATCAGAGCGACCAGTAACATAAGATGTATTACATGCTGGAATATCAACTGCTGTTAAAGACACTTTTAATAAATTGGGGCTAAACTCCGCAGCTGAAAATTGAAAATAAGTATAAGTAACACATTGTTTAAGTGATGAATATGTTTCTTACTTTCTGTTTCACCCCAACCAGTCACGACTAAGCCCTTTGGGTTGTCTGATTTTTGGTAAAGACATGCTGGATGAACATTTTTACTAAAATTAACAGTTGACGAAAGTCTCAACAATGCTAAATCATGGTAATGTAGAATACTAAAAATAATTAAACTTTGCTATTACGGTTTCTAAGGAGATTTGTTTAAAGTTTCCTTACCTTCGATATTCCGGATGTGGAATTATATTATCAACGGTATAATCTTGATTTTCAGCATTATCGGAATTTCCTTGGAGATCAATTTTTCCAAAGCGCACAGTTGTTGGTAATTTATCATCTACCCGATTTACACAATGAGCCGCTGTTAAGACGAATTGGTTGGTAATTAATGTACCTGCACATTCAAATCTCAATTGGCCATTGTAGTCGTAACCTAGAGCCCCCTAAAATAAAAAAAAAAAAAAATTAATCTATTTTTTAAAAGCAACAATTTACATTATATTTTATTATGTGAGTTTTATATTATCAGATTAAAAGATATCAAAAGGAAGTTACAATAATATTAATTGTTATGCTACGATAGTTTTAAAAAATCCTTTGTTTTTCTATTATAGCAGATCTGTTTTTATCCTATTGAGATAATGGCGGCACATAATGATAATGGAATCTCTATGACTTTTAAAAAGAAATCAACTGTTATATTAATTTCTTTACTGCCACATGAAATGAATAGACTAATAACTTAAAGTAACTATTTTAACATTCGTAGGTTTGAAGAGGTACCCTAATAGTTTTAATAGCGGCAAAACCTTGAGCCAATCTATATTTTTAAGAAAATCATATTTTGTGGAAATCACTGATAAATTAATCAATCATGCTTCAAAAAGTTTCAATGCAATATATACTGTTGAAAATGTATTATTACGATGATTTGCTTTCAAAAAATGGTATATCCGAATTACTTTTAGTTTCATCATTTTCTTCTGAACTTTTATGATGTACTAGGACTTAGAAGACTTAGGCACATGCCCAGAGTGCTCAGTGGGAAAGAAGAGTCTAGATTATATCTTAATGAAATTATATTTTTTATCTAATACGTCATTTGCCAAATCTATTTGTTACATTTCTCATATTTACAACTGGAATAAAAGTATCAAGGGGTATTTTTGTTTGTCCAATGTTTTTACCTAATTATAATGATATCACTTCATACTTCATACAAAAAACAAATCTATGTAATTTTTAAATTTATATTCAATCGCTTGGTGGCATCTGCAACTTCTCTTGAATATACCATAAATGT
This sequence comes from Sisyra terminalis, assembly GCA_958496175.1. Lineage (NCBI taxonomy): Eukaryota > Metazoa > Arthropoda > Insecta > Neuroptera > Sisyridae > Sisyra > Sisyra terminalis. Next base: position 21,124,287 of record OY292277.1, read on the forward strand.
ATTATTAGAATGAAATCAAACCAATTCAAAAATTGACAAGTTTACTTTACAATTTTATTCGACTTAACTGTTATTTGTGTAGTAGATATTAGACAGTATAATGTTATTTTGGTATTTTTACATGACTATTTTTACAAACTTTACGAACTGTGAAAAGGATTTTAGATGAACTGTAAAAAGGGTCGTAAACCGTTGGTTTTGTCTAACTTTCTACCCAGAGATGTTTCATAAAATTGTGAAGATTTGAAAGCAATTTGGTATAAAGGATTGGTATGCAAAAAACAAAGTTGAGTTGTTTTTCAAAATTTCTGTAGCCTTAATACCGAATCTACAAGTCAAAAATAGTGAAATTCCAGTACTGGATGTGTCAAAGGCTACGTCTGTCTAACTAGAAGATAATTAGGGATTAGATATATAGAACATTCGGCAAATATAAAATGTAGAAACGGGTACTTATATATCTGCAGAAGCCAAGTGTTTTAATTACATTAACTGCCCTCGAGAGCATAGAAATTTTCATACGTATCTAGGACAGTACGTCTTAAGTACAGTTTGAACGTTTCTTGTTCATGTTTATCGTTTACCTTTGTGAAATATATTTCATGAATTAGGCAACTTTATAATTTGTATATTGTTCACACTGTATAAACTTTTGAAAGCCAGGAAACAAAATCTAATTTCGAATCATTGGACATTAGGAACACAAAATGTTAGTTTTACACAATCAAATCCTCAAACATGACATGCTAAATCATATTTGTTATATCGTACAACTTAATAACACTGCCTTCTTAGTGTACCAACATTTATATGATATTCGTACTTTAACGGCAACAAATGTTCATATAATTTTATAAGATTTTCACATTTTTATATTTGCTAACAAGTAAACTCATTTTAAAGTGATCTTCACAATAACTGATCATGCATACTCTTTGAAATGAAGTAATAAAATTATTGAAGTCTTAATAAGCTTTAGTGGTTTCAAATCTCAATATTTTCTGCATCCTGCATTTTATATAATCTACCGTTTATTATACTTCAACTTCTATTTAAATAAATGTTAATAGTCAATGTTTAAGCCATAAAATGAGTTTTATTGCAGATTTTTTGCTTGAGGTTTCCCAAGACGTCTATATACATTCTATATGCTAATAGAAATTATACTAGAGTCTGGTATTGAATCGATGACTTCAACTTTGTCAAGGTGAATTTGAAAGTTGTGATTGATTTTCATTAAATCTAATAAACTTGTAAAAATGAGGAGAAAATTGTTGATCTTTCTATAATTAATCAATTTGATATTGTTTTGTTGTAAAACTTAATTTATAGCGGGTTTTTCCACGATTTGATAAAGAATGGCATGATTAAAGAAGAAAGAATCACACATTAAGTTATTTTATACATTGAATAAAGTAATTATTACAATATCAATTTGAAAATTTAAAAACGAAATTGGATGTTTTGTATTGATAACAATCTCTTACCATGTGTGGAAATTCACCAAGAGTGGCTTGTTGACCGCCTAAAATGTGGAAATTCAACGCAACCGGAATTTCGTTGCTCAGTTCATCGCAGGCTGAAAATAAATGTTTTTATTGTAAGAGAAATTCATCTTTAGCAGTTTATGGTAAACAAAATTTTATATAGGTATTAATGTCTCAAATATATTTAGGAATTAATATAAAAAAAAATAAGTGAATGGTAGTAACCTTGCCCTCATGGACTTTTCGCTATAAGTTAAGTCCCCCAAATATTTTTACAGAAAACAAATATTTTTATTTTTTCATGAATGTTATCGTTAATAAATTAAAATATTTAAGCGAAAGTTAAAAGTATTAAATCAGAGATTCCAACGCGTTCACCAATTCTTACCGATTTTACTCTTGCGTCCTGTTCCTGAAGATGCAGTACTAACTTCTTGTCGTGGTCCATCATCATCTGGTCGGACAGTAGTAGTAGTCGTAGTACTTGTAGTACTTTCGGTTCCAAGTCGTTCATTGTAAGCAATCGGACAACAAACAATTTCCGTAAATCCTTCAAAGCCACATCGATTGAGTGAATGTTGACCGGTTTTCTTAATCATTTTAAAAGCTGGAGGACATTTTGAAACTTTTCGACAAACACCCTCGGTAAATGCATTCAATTGGCAAATATCCCCTTCTGTAACAAAAAAACACCGTAAATGAATACCTTCTTAGCCCAATTAACATTTTTTACTTCCACCAAAAGAAACCAGTTAAAAAGTAAGGAAAAGAACAAAGAACAAGTGGTGCAGTGAAGAAGTGAGAAGAGTTAAAATAACTCGAATGACTTACCACATAAATGGTTATGATATCGCCAAAAGTTAAACCATCTTGGATGTGCTAATTAAGAAAAATAAACACAAAATCATTTGATTAATATTTCAAAAGATTTTTTCATTGAAATTCCTTAAAAATTAATTATTGAAGATTGTAGAGTTAAATATTTGTGTGAATGATTATAAAGAAATATTAAAGGGATTGCATGATAATTTTTATACTTGAGAATTTGGCCAAGAACTCAACGACCTTTATTAGTATTAAGTTAAATTTGTATTTAATGTAAACATTATAGATAATGGAAAAAACAATTACGTTTAAATTTTGAAAAATTGACCACTTGATTGTTTTCCAATTAACAAAAACCAATGAAGTATTTAATTATGAATATTAATTGTTACTAAGCGATTATTAATAATTGAGATAAAATGGATGATTGATTATTGTTTGTTATTTGACAAAATTGAACTACAAAATTGGTTTCCTTACCATATTTATCTCCTTCGTAGTCATCAACAGGAAAAGCAGAAATGGCAGTGAAAAATAAGACTGCAATAATGTATTTAATGTGATTTTCCAGCGCCATTGTTGTTTTGAAAGAGGATAGAGTAAATACCACAGTTCACTGAATCAAAGCGTAAAAAAATCACTACACAATATAAAACAATATCAACAGTCTGAACGTATCGAATGGTACGAGGGAATGGAAGAAATTTTTGAAAAAAAAATAAGCAATTATTAAAACTCAAGGTGATTCACAGTAGAATATAAATTAGACAACACAGAGACTAACAGCGTCGCCAAAAGATCGGTAAAATTCACACCAAAAATTTTGCTCGGCTAAGCAACTAATTGGATGAGATTTTAATGAGAACTGACGACGGAATCAGAACCACATTCACGTCGTCGTGGATGCTGCAAAGCACTGTGTTGTTATCTGGTAAGACTTTTTTCTCACTATGTATGCCGGCTACAAAGTTGTCGAACAAATAATATGCCATATGTGGAAATCGCTTCAACCTTATATATAAGAACGCCGATCCCTCTACTGCCACCACGATTTCAAATAGTATCATCACATATAATTACCGCTAAACATTATCAAGACGAGTTCATGACGTATTTCCTCATAAATTATTTTCAGTCGCTTTGAAAATTTTAGGAATAATAAGTAAATCAACGCAAGTTTTACCGCATTTATTATCTCTTCTCACTACACAATTATAAAACGTGTCGGTTTGTGGTAAGTCAAGTTATGTCTTATAGGAAGAACGAAAAATGCTACGCATTCGAACTTAATTGAGAATTTTAAACATTTTTTTTTAGTTCTGAGATTTATGATTCATTTTCTTGGTCATTTACTAATTAGTAATTAGCGTCATTAGTTCCAAGTTGTAGGTACTTTTGGAAACTTAGGGATATAAAAAAAAATTGACAAAACCAACTTTGATTTTTTGTAACTTTTCTACGTAATTGAATTCGTCCCTGCAGCATCGTCTCTCCCTTGTAAGATTCTCCAAATTAGTAGTTCATTTCTCCTTTTCAATTTCCCAGGCTTAGGAAGTGTTGAATGCTTTCTTCCTGGAGAGATTTTAATTTATTTTTTAATGGCGCTGTCCTGGAAAATCTCCCCAAGAGGTTGATTCAAACCAACCAATAAGTCTGCTTCTAAATCTTAAGCAAAGTATATGAAAAATTATTTCTTAAAAGAATACACCCAATAATACAAGACAAAAAAATCCTACCAGATCACCAATTTGGCTTTAGAAATAGTCACTCAACACTAGAGCAAATTCACAGAATCGTTGAAACTATTCGCTATGCCCAGGAAAGAAAACAATACTGTTCTGTGGCTTTTCTGGATGTGGCACAGGCATTTGATAAGGTGTGGCATCCCGGACTGTTGTACAAAATCAAAAAACAACTTCCTGAGTATTTTAACATAATCTAGTCCTACTTAGAAAACCGTATTTTTCAAGTCAAATACAAATCGGAAGAAACGACTCCCAAAAAAATAACAGCTGGGATTCCCCAAGGTAGCGTACTGGGACCTCTGTTGTATTCCCTTTACACAGCCGATATGCCAAATACAACAGATGCCTTAGTGGCAACATTTGCTGAAGACACAGCCATCGTAACCGTAGCAGATGAACCCAATGAAGCTTCGTTAAAGCTCCAAAATAACCTGGACAAAGTAGAAAAATGGGCAAAAAAGTGGAAAATAAAAATAAATAACGCAAAATCTACACACATAATGTTTACATTGCGCAGAAATATATGTCCACCGGTTACAATGGAAGGCACAGAACTACCGCAAAAAAGCATGGTAAAATATCTTGGAATGCACTTAGATCAAAAACTTATATGGGCTGTGCAAATCAAAAAACCTTGAGAACATTTAAATAAAAAATACAAAAAAAATGTACTGGCTAATGGCATCTAATGCACCATTATCAACAGAAAACAAACTTCTTCTGTACAAGGTCATCCTCAAGCCCATATGGACATATGGGATACAGTTATGGGATACTGTATCCAACTCCAACATTGAAATCCTACAAAGATTCCAATCAAGGACCCTACGACAAATAATCGGTGCTCCATGGTATGTAAACAATAAAAAAATACATGAAGATACAGAAATGCCATCTGTAAAGGAGGAAATTCAAAGATTTAATAAAAAATACCTGACAAAACTAGACGATCATTCCAACCATCTCGCAATAAACTTATTGGACAACAGTGAGATGATAAGAAGGTTACAAAAATGGAATGTAATAGATTTGCCTGATAGATTTTGTAACTAAACAAATAATTCCTATTAAGTTTAACATTGATAAGTATTTTATTACTTCCGAATCACAATCAATTAATGGATAATAATATATATAAGTCTTTGAGATTCAATTAAATTTCTTTATTACGACGCGTTTCGACAGTTTTAAACTGTCATCATCAGGTAATAATACAGAATAATAATTATTTTGTCAATTTTAAACAAATTTCATATAGGTTGTTTGTTTTATATAATTTGTCGTTAAGGATGTTATTTGGATCTAGTTTGTGTGCTTTGTATATTTCATATTCTTCTAGGGTGTTCATATGTGATCCTTTCTTGCATATATGTAGCGGCTTAAAATTTGTTTCGAAATTTAAGCATTGATGATTTTCGTCATAAAGGTGTTTTGTGAAATTTGAAGTTGTTGTTGAAGTAGGTTTCTTGGGTGTATGTTCCTTATATCTGGAAATCTGGAGTGATCTAAAATTGGAGTTTCCTATGTTTTGCAATGCATTATTACACCTAATAATTCAGGGAAAAATTATAGATAAAAGAAGTGTAAGCAAAAAGACAACTTCCTGGCTGATAAATTTAAGGGTGTGGTTTGGCAAATCGTTAACTCAACTTTTCCGGAATGTAGTATATAAAATAGCAATTGTTAATCTACTAGCTAGTAAAAATCGTATCAAAGTCAATGATCGTATCGGCCATGACATCTAAAGAAGAAGATGAAGGAGCTTTGTAAAATTACCTTCAAATATTTGACTATTGCAGGGACTTCTGTTCCATTCCGAACGCTTCTGGTCAAAGGCTGTTCAAATAGTCAAACAGCAAAGGAATAGAATGAAAGGAAAATAATTTTAAGTGAACTTTTGTTTCTGCAAAGTTTGTCGAAACAGCATTAGTCTTAACTATATTAATAGTTAGTCTTAAAAGTAAGTTTTTCTCGACAGCTTATAAGATTTCTTTTTTTTTGGCATTGTTATCCTTTAATATTCCGAAAAAATATTTCCTTTAATTGATAAATTTTGTTTCACTTAAAAAGCTTTATCGCATCTTACTATATCGTTCAGATGATTTTACTGTATCGACACTTAAGAAATTAAGCTCAACGCGACAGATACAACACTACACTACTTAAATAGCCGGTATTTGCCCCTACTACTTTGATTTAACTGGAGAACGGTTGAACACAGAAAGTTCGGTAAAGTATTTCGTAAAGTATTTTATGTTAAAAAACATGAATGTTTTTAAGTAATGTATCGATAAGGATCGATGCAGGGTTTCAATGTATTGAATCGAATAAAAAAATCGGTGTATTTTTCCAAAATACCCCTACTTCTACTACATAAAGAATGAATTCTTTTCTTTTCAGAATGTGATCCCTCCAATTAGCTTTTCTTCTTGTCACCATATTGATGATAGTTCTTTCTTCATTGACTCTTTTCAACTTTCACCTTTGTGACCAGTTTATTTGATTTTCTCCACTCTTCTTCAGTATCACAAATCAAAACTCTTCAGATTCTATCTTTGTTGTTTTCTTAGTCTTTTTAGTCTAGGCCTCCGAACTATAAAATATGACTCTCTACATATAGTATTTTAGTGATTCCTTCGAAAGTGTAAGCTCTAATTTTCCAATTTGTCGATCTTTCTTGCTGCTCAACAAATGTTTTCGGCAAATCAAGGTGTTTTTTAATTTCACATATAGTGTTTTCATCTTGAGAAGGCTTCCTAAATATTTAAATTGAACCTTAGTTGTATGTCCTTCGCGTTTTTGTGAAAGAAATTTAAAGGTATGAATTTATTTCGGATTTTCCCAAACCAAGTTCAAAAGAAAGGGGAAGAGAATTTCCGAATTCTAAGGAATAACCGAAAATTCTGGAAATTTCGAAACGTTTAACTAAACTAATGCTATTGAAACATATTTTATGACACCTGTCTGTTGTTAATAGACTCAATAAAAATAATAGCAATTTATTACTAATTACCGAAAGGTAACTTCAGTCTAAATTTCAGCGACTTGCTAAATATGTAATTAAACTTTGTGTAGCTGATATTTTTCAATTTAAAACAAAGGTATGGTTTTTTAACCTTATATAAAATGAAATAAATATACACCTTTATAAAATCAATTTTAAATTGCATTTTTTGGTTCGGTGTTATTTCTTGGTCGGTTTTTAATTTATTCTAATTTTACCCAAATAATAAAGTAAGTTGGCCACATTTTAGACAAATAACTCACAATAAACACAATTCATTATAGTGTAACCAAATATTTGGTGTGTTTAAGTCAATTTTTTCGGTTTATTTTGCAAAATAAATAGAGATGTACCAATGAGAATTATCTTTTTCGCTTGAATGATTTAGATATTTACATAATTAAAATAAATTTGCACGGACTTTATCATTTCAGAATATTAAAATTAAAAGAATAATTAAACTTTTATATTTTTAATTACAATAATAATAGTAAATGGTACTAATACCAATTTCACCTGTTCAATTTGTGTATTAAATTTAAAATTCTAGGAAAGAAAACAACTCAAATCAAATACGCAAATTCGGCAATGTTGTTTTGTTGGTAATAAAATTCTATTTATAAATATAAAAAATATGAATTTATTAACATTTAAAATCTTTTTTTTATTTCCGAGTTTCAAAAGTAATGGAACTAATTAGTGTATCAATTCACTTAAAACCAGTTTGAAATAAGTATGTTTAAGTTGTAGGAATCCCCCAAATCTATGTGTTCTGTAGATGATTCAGAGATTTCACATTATTTACATTTTATAATGTATATTACAACCTAACAGATATGCATCAAATGATTCGAAGAAACCGACAAAGAATCACACCATTTTTTTTCGTTTGTAATTTACTTTAATCTTCTAAAGTAAAACCTCAATAATATGACTAGGAACAATTAAGTTTCTAACTATTAATCAGCAATTTCCTATTAAATAATTTTAATATGAAAATATATTTTTAAAGGTCAAATTAAAATCATTTTCTGGTAGACTTTTCGAAATGCGATTTTCATTCCATACTACTTATTCATAACATGAAAGAAAAAAAAAACTATTTTAAACTTTAAATTATGTGTAAAGGTACAGTTGGAAATATCTGGTTCTTTAATATTTTTCTTAATTTTTTCAATAAGATCGTTATCAAAAAAATATTTTTGAACAATTCGTATTTTAAGCAAACCTGTATGCGTTATGCTACATGATATTGATGATGGTTTTAAAACCTATTATTTGAAAATGTTAAGGTAGATAGTTTAACCGTATAGAGTAGGGGACGAGAACTTTTCTGATATGATATGATAAATCATTTTCAACAAAGGTCAAACATAATAACAAATATTGGTAATATATATAAGAAAAAATAACATACCCATTTTTTACTGCAAAACTTGTATTATTTGGCTGCTGCAATATTGCAAATAATTTGTTAATATATATTTTTCAGCTACTCAAGAGTCACAGGTAAAATTCTACTAAACTGCAGGTTACCAACGCTTTCCATAGGGAAAAGTGATGTAGTTGGGTATCTCTAAATATAATACACACTCCTTACTAAGCTACAAAGGCATTGAAAACTCTATAACAATCCCAATCATATTAGTGTTTTGATGAAGTTAAAATTATACATTTTTTTCGTCATAGAAACACAACAATTAAAAGTTGAAATTATATCTGACTAATTGTTATATTTTTTGTGTCATTTTTTAAAATTAATCTATGTACACTGAAACAAAAATATATAAAAACATATTGTAGTCAAATCTTTATAACAAATGGACAAATGATTTACAAAAAGTAAACTAGATAAACAGAAATAATGTAGCAAAGTTCTAATAAATGTGTTTATAACCAGGTACGTATTTCGATTGCCAAATCATCTCATCAGTGGTCATCAAGAAATATTAAATATTTTCGTATTTGTTGTGTAACGAGTCACTTATTTTATTACATATTTTACACAATAATTTTAGCGCCATCTTCAAATAAATAAGTGAACTCGTAGCAAATACTTGTACCATTTTTCAAACATTCACTTGTACAGAACAATAGTTACGTATCATTAGTTGCATAACTTAAATAAGAAAAAATGAATTTACTTCTCTAAAGTCTAAACGGTCTAAACGTAATGAAATTTGAACTTATAATTGATAACTAAATATTAAATTTCGCTTTCAATAGTTTAATGATATATCTTTCTTTGTTTTTGAGCAAATAACTACAAAAAATTGTCGACTATACATACCTAAATAATAAATAAATCATTCAGTGCATTATTAATAAATAAGAGGTGGGAGCGATAAAAATTATAATTGAAAATTGAGTTGCAAATATTGAAAATTTGAGAATTTTAAGAAGTACTAAATGTACTAAATTATAAGAGACTATAATAATGCGGTAAAAATCTTGGCTGAGACTTTGCTGAGGTTGCTGAGTCTCTCATAGATATCGCTAAAGTTTGTACAGTTCATTGCTGCAAAATTCAAATTCGGAGTAGAAAAACGATTATTACACCGATTACACCGTACATTATCGAATTAACATTATTGAAAATCTTCAAAGAATTTTCATTTTCTTTCTATTGACCATGGGAGAAGATAAAATAGTAACTCCACAACCATTAATTTTACAATTTTTGAAATAAATGCCAACCATGCCTCAGTGCCATTTCAACTCAGCCTCAAGCTTCAAATTTGGTAAATCTGGCTCTGCCAAAGTTCCAATTTTTATCTTCTTACTATGTGAGTAAGTGATTTTCGATCATTAGTTGCAGATTGCATTATTTTGGACTTTCTAACAATGACATTATCTCGATTTTCCAAATAATTTTTAAATTCAGTATAGATACCAGCATAATAGAAAAATTTCAGTTTTTTTTTCAAAGTTGCATTTAGTGCCCTAACTGTTAATATACTTGAAATTAAATAATTAGTACTTACCTTTTTATCTTTTAGTATCTAAAAATCAAATACATATTATTTCATCCGAAGATAATTTTTGTCTACTTTGGTTTTTTTTTTAAAGAATGATACTTACCTTTTAAAATTTCGCGTTTTATATTGCAAATTTCGAGTAGTTTAGGTTGGCAAAATAAAAACGACAATGTATTGTTTTTTCTTTTAATTTACAGATAATTGTTTTTAATTTAGAAATCGATGAAAGAAGAGACAATGATATGAATATAAATATATACAAGTATGCTATATATATATGTGACATCTCTAATAATTGATCGATTGATCGAAAACTTTTTACGATTTGTTTAAAATTTTTCAGAAGCAAATAATTGCTTATATATTTTTCATTTATATATAATATTAGTAATTTATTCTCTAAGTATCCTAAACTGTAGATATATGAGAAAATTGAAATATAGAAAAAATTGTACAGCATTTCACAACGAAACATTTGGGAGGACTTAAAACTTATTGTTAAATGAAATTCTGTACTTTAAATTTGTTTCATTAATTTCATTACTAAACTAGAAGACTTTTCCTTTGCTATTCATTTCTCATATTTCTAAAATTGTATGAAATTTTAATTTAATGTTTTATTATAGGTTCTATCACATACTTGACTCTTAAATATATTATTATAAATTTTATTATTTTTTTTTTTTTGGATACCATATTTTTTTATTATCTGATTCAATGATTTTTCAATTCAATGGAAAAAAGTAAAAAATATATTTATATAAAAGAATAAAGAAAACAGAAACTTAACGAAAACTTTTGTAGATTTCATACGTTTGTTAATATTTTAAGTTCTATGTATAGAAATATATGTACAGTTTTAAAAATACCTCAAATGAAAATGCGTTATATTATCTTTTTTGTTATTTTTCAACATTTGGAAAAATAGGTCCTTGTTTTACGTATTTTGTTTTTATCATATTTATTATTACTGATTAATTATTTTTTTTTTACAAATTGACAATAAATACAAAGTATTTAACAATGGAAGAATTAAAACGTGGAGAACATTTATTACTCAGAGATAAAATACTAATTTTCAATAGAAAATATCTACATTATTGGCACATTCACGTTTTATTGGAATATAAAGAGTAAATCAGTAGAGAAATAAATTATTAAATAATTAATTCAGTTCAATTTTTATTTAAAAATAATAAAGCGTTAATGAAACGTGAATATACGATAATGAAGAATAAAGCTGAAAACTTTTCACACTAAAGTATTCCTTAAAATATTTCCATTATACCCACGTTTATTGTTTGAAGACAAAATAATGAATTTTCAATGATTTTTTATGAAAGAGACATGAATTTAACCTCTGGGTGGAATCAATTGTTCTATAAATATTTTTTTAAAATATTTTTTATTTTAATAAGTATAATTTACATCTATCGATATGCTTTGTTTTTTTTTAATTTTTATCATTAATTAATAATAATATTTTTATGTATCATTAATATAGTCTATGAATTATAATAATTATATTTAAAATATTGAAAATGAATAATTCCATGATTACAAAAAGAAAAGGAAAAAAGTAACAAATGCAGAAAAACTTAACAATTTTTTTAATGTTCTCTTCCCTTGGAAATCAATAATTCACATTTCTTAAATAGTTATAAATATTTAGTTAGCATTAAAATAAATAATATTCTCGATATTGGTTCACTATTAAATCCATCACTTCATATACATAAAAATTATTTCATCTGTGAGAAAATTGCATTTTTAAAAAAAAAGTAATAAATAAAATTGTAATTATTAATATTTTACTTAAAGATATTATAATAGATAACTCAGTTTTTCATTTTTACATATCAAAATTACTTCAAATATAAAATGAAGGATTTAACGCAAAACCTTTTGGGAATAACCCAGAAAAATGCGTATGAATTGAACGGTGGGGAGGGGATTTTTTATAAAAAAAAATATATTTAAAACATTTGAGATCCATTGAAAAAATTAATAAAAAAAGAAAAAATAAATACGGACTCAAAAAAATATTAAAAATTGGATTTATAAAAAATGCCCATTTTTTTCTTGCTTGAATATGTTTGCTTTAAAACACTAGACTAGACAATATATCTTGATTTTTTTTAAATATTTTAATTTTTTTTTTCGTAATACAATTATTAAAAGAGTACGTTTTTTTTTTCTGGAATTTGTGATTTAAAATTATTTTTAGAATTCAACTATATATTTTTTTAAAAGCTAGACGTTAACTCTATGCAAATAATTTGCCAATATTTTTTTCCACTTTTTTTTTAATTTGAATATTTATAATATTTATTTTATTTACATTGAAAAATCAAACAGGGAAATTACTTCTTGTAACTCAGAGCAATATAATTAATATTAATGAAATTATAAAATAATTAAAACATTTTTTTTAAATTTTTGACACATATCCGTCCATTTTACATGCATACGTGTATAATTTTCCATTGCATTTTTGGCCGTTTTTTCTACAGAAAAAAATTAAAAATGGAAAGCACATAATATTACCAGTTTTTCCTTAAACAATTTAAGCTCATTATCACAATACGTGTGTAAATATTAGAAAGGTGGCACCCCCATTCAGTGACCCACCATGTTGAAATGTTTCCTCAAAAGGCTACCTTTCTGTGAATTTTCTTTAAATGTGTAACATTTTGCTTTGCAAAAATAGCCAAAGATTGTTATTAAATACAAAATTATCATTGGCCAGTTGATAATAATATTTATATTAATACTAATTTAATAATAATCTATATTTTTATAATTTCATTTAAATAATCAGTAAAATTGGTAACAGTCTTTAATGTACAGTTTTATTTAACTTTTACGTATTGTGCTGTACATGAAAATTGAATAAAAAATGAAAACAAAAGGAAAGTTAAACAATAATTCTTAAAAGCCATTTGGGAAACTACGTTAATCTTAAAAAATAAGTAATTTAATCACAATGTATAACTAATCAATTTTTGTTTAAAAATCTGTATTGGTACAGAATTCGTTGATTGCACTTTCATTTTCATTTAACTATAAAATGAATTCTGATATTAACTTAACAAATAAATTATTAAAAATAGAAAAGAAACAGAGTAGTCAACCATTTTGTCTTCAATAAGAAGTCCGACATTTGGTCGTCCATTAGAACAAAAGAAAACAACACTGGAGATTCTGCATCTATTTTATTAAACTTGGTTAATAATCCCACCGTTCATCTTCGTTTTCGGTTTTTATAACGTCTTTTTCTTGAACAGCGACGTCATCACTTTGCCGAGCTGAGGAAGAAGAGTTGGGTCGTTCAGAAGGCTCTGGGTCTTCTTCGTCGTCTTCTTGTTCGGTGGTTTTGGGTTGCGTAGGACTATCACTGATTCGGTCATGGGCGCTAACGCTGGACGCATCGCTGCGGTCGTCCTCAAAACGATCCAGGACAGGCGTGGGCTCCACTCGAACAGTTTCTTCTGAATTTAAACGTCCATAATCTTCAGTTTGCATCACACACACACCGTTGATGATAACTTCATCACCGGTAGGTGCTTTATCTTTGGCTTCGTCCTGCCACTCGGGATTGACCCATTGAGGAGCGGCTGGTTTTCGTCGCGAACTACGCGGCGTGTTGCCCACTTGGGAAATGGGCAGTTCTTTTGGCTCGGGCTTGACATCACCATGTAGACTGTTTGCTGACAGATTTGAATCTTCAGAGCCTACATTGCTTTCACAGTCGTCATCGTCATATTCGCCTGATGGCTCACGTTTCAATGACGTCATAGTAAGATCAAGTCCACTCATTTGTTCCTTAACGGCATTGTTTAACGCAGATAAATCGACATCACCGGTGGGCAGTAGACCACGACTAATTAACGCAGCTAAATTAGTATTTGCCGCAAAGTACGGCGGATACGGTAACGGAACGGCTCCCAAACCGATTCGTTCTTTTTGCAATTCTAATAATCTTTGGTTAAGCAATAGTCTAAATTGTACAGGATCGAAGGGTGGCTGATTGCCGGATTGATCACGTACGGGAATATCATTTGGGATGCCATGTGGTCCCTGTTGTTTCAAGCGCATGCGGTGGTTGTGAAACCAATTTGTAATTGTTCTACTTGACAACGTTAGTTCGGCGGCTAAAAATTCGATTGTCGCTACGTTTGGATATGGATCTAAATGAAACGCGAGACGCAGCGCTTCTTTTTGTTCTTCCGAGAAAAGAACTCGCTGTTTTTTGGCCGATGGCGGTCCTGGACCAGGTGAGTTTGAATGATAAAATTCGGATGTATCGTTAGAAGATGTATCCGAACTGTTATCATGTGCTCCAGGACCAGTCGAACGACGACGTTTATTTGCCTCACGTCTTTCGTTCTTTAATGCTTGCAATCGGTCGATATTATGAGCATCACTCAACCATAACTGCATTCGAATGAAAGGCTCACGGCCTTTTATGCTCAACATATGCCACGGTTTTGGTTTGGACAACAATTCGCTAACCGATCCTTGAGATAATCCAAGAACAGCTTCACCGAAAATCTGCAAAAGACATTGAATTAATACAAACAAAATTAATTTTTAATGAAAGAAAATACCTTTTGTCCAATATTATTAGCTAGAAGGGCTTCTTTGATTTTGGTCGTGATTGTTTGAGTATCTAAATCTTGAGTGAGCGCAGCCATTTCGTATACGCTCGGCGATATGTGTTGATGCATGCTTCGCATGTGAGAGTTTTGTTGGGTCATAGGTGAATGTTGAATGGGGTGAGGACTTTGACTCTTCTTCAATTGATCTGGATTTTGAAGATTGATTGGGTGATGAGGAGGAAGTCCAGGTGGTGTGAGAAGCAACGGTTGAGGTGGAGGCTGTGACATATTCTGACTTTGAGGTGGTCCTAACTGTAGTGATGGTGGTAATAATGAGGAATGATTTTCTTGTTGAATTTTGTTTATTAGCCCTGCTGCCTCGGACATCATTTTTTGTGTAGGTGGCATTGATTTTCCCATTGAGGTACATGCTGGACTTCCACCATATCCCCCAGTGCGCATTAGCTTTTCTGGTGCTATTTTATATTGACTTGCAACTAGTTTATGCACGGCATTTTCGTCTTCTAAGAACATTTTCATTCGAATGAAAGGCTCACGTCCTTTCTGGGTGAGCATATGCCATGGCTTCGGACGGGCTAAGAGATCACTAACAGAGCCTTGAGACAAACCAAGAACAGACTCCCCGAATAAACGTTGACTGATTGAATATTGACTGAGTTGTTCTTTGACTTTTTTAACAATATCCTCGGTATTGAGGTTGTTGAAGAGATCGAATTGTTGTTGAGTAATTGGAGGTAGAACAGCTTTAAGTGGCCGTTGGGATGGACTATGATGTGTCTGCGTTGGTGGTTGCGATATCAGTGAATTTGTGATAGACGCCATACGTTGAAGTGGACTTGCAGCAGCTGCTCCCGAAAATTCATCAGTCGGAGTCATTGCCGGAGGAAGAATGCTATTCCCTAATGGACTCGGCGCTGATGAACTCGTATTTGACGCTGGAACACCTGGTTCTAGTTTCGGTCGAACCAAACTAAATGCACTCCCCGAATGTCGACTTTGATCGTCATCTTTACTATTATGCGATTCTTTAGTTTCTGAATCCGATGCGGTACCATTGACCAATTTGGAAGATTTTTCTTTGGGAAGTGATAAGTCTTGAGCTCCATTTAAATGATTCTGTTGAGCTAAGGCTTGTTGTTGCAACGCTAATAAGCCAGGTAAATTGGACATAGAACCAGGAGTTGGACATTGATTTAGTTTTGCCAGTTCTCGGTGATATGCATCCAGAGCCAATCGCATTTCTTCTTGACTACGATCCATTGGAACTGCCCCACTAAATAAATGTGGAAAAAATAAACTTCATGTTAGTTTAAGTTATGCTGTCCTTTAATAAATACAAATTTTAACATATGGATATTTAAATTTCATACTAGCGGAAAGCAACAAAAATCAACTTACTTTGGAAAGGGTTCACGTTGGCTACGAATGTCTTCGATACGTCGGCCCATCAATTTGGCTAGTTCTTCTTGATAAATTCGCAAAACTTTTTCTTGTGGTATATCATCGTTTTCGTATTTCTTCAGTTTTCGATTTTGAGATGATTCTTTGGAGAATGGACTTGGACATTGTCCATGCGACGGCGATTTAGAGTCTTCGTTGCTATGGGTATCTTCTGTTTTCATGATGTGACTTGCTTCATTCAATATGTGAGCAATACGCTCTTCGGTCATATCAGAATCACTTCGACCAAACGTTGGCATGCCAGTGTCTTTACCTGTGGAATTATTAACGATCATTCATTATCGAGACAGTAAAGCGGGGATTTAAGCAGGGGTGCTAGTGATTTGCCTTGGATAACACAGCCGCGGTAAAACCAGGAGAGGCTCGTACGTTAATTGCTTTTCGATTTTGATCAAGGTGGAAGGTGATTGATGTTGTAGGGTGGCAAATTTGAATTACAGGGTAAGGAAAAAATCGAAAGGAGGAAATGGAGTTGAAGACAAAAAAAGAAAACAACAATACCCGAAAGGAGAATTTTACGGCATTTTACACATGCAATCTGCCACGGGAACTTTAGGGAATCGGGGGATGGGAATGCTTTTTTTTTGGACTGGTTGTTCGTATTTTAATAAATAAGTTGGGCGCGCTGTTGTCACGCGATTCGTTGTTACAGGTCGTTCTAATAAATCTGTTACCATTTTGCCCTCATCCCCATTAAGTAAAACCCCCCCATTCCACATTGTTAATGACATGACTCGAGAATTATACGAAATTATTCAACAATGTTCTCGGACCAAAGCAAAGCTCGAGTAAACTAAAACTTCAAGTATGAGAACAGGTAGTTAAAGGGTTGAAATTCACTACTGTATAATCGCTATTTATGTTAATGATTTTATTATATTGAAATATTGATCAACCCGGACCTGTTTTTGATTGTATGATTGCCAGAGCAAATGATTGGTTTTGAAACGGCCGAAATACAGGTGAAATGGTAAATAATACAGATGACGGTTTGAATAATGTCACAAATTATAAGATATTGACGCAAATGATACTGTTGCAAATCAAATGAAATGAAAGATTTTGTGGCTGGAAAATAATAATTTGGATGAAGCGATTAAGGGCGCGAGGGATTTTTCCAAGTCGCATAATGTCTCTGCAATAAAAGATTTTATTGCTCGTTTGTGGCTATCGATTGGCTTCCTGTACTCGTACTCCTGGTCACATACAAATTTCCAAAGGGAAAATGCTGGTATGAAGCTTACACACATGTCGTACAAGTATACAAATAAATAAGGGGCGAAAACATTGAAGTTGAAAACAATGAAAAAAATCACTTTTACCATTTGATATGCAAATTTTCTTGGTATTTGATCGGAATTTATAAGTGGAATGTTTTTTATTTAATATTTTTTTTGCTAATTTCTTTTTATGGTCATTAAAAACATTTATTTGATTTGAATGAGACGAGGGAATGGTTGAAACCATTGAGGGTGGAACGGTAATAGTTTGAGATTCGTGCATCGAGTTTTGTAAGGGTTAAATATGTAATTTTGAGGGATGATATTATAACGGGTACATTTTTTTCATGTATACACCCATGGTATGTATTTGAAACAAGAAAAATATTAAAAAAAAAAACAAATCTCGGCACCGAGGAATTATTTAAATTTACCGTAAAATGTATTTGCTATGCTGGGGGGGAATTTGTCTTCTCCAGGTCAAGTTCCCATGAAAAATCAACTAAATTATAAGCTTAATGGAAAAGTACTAGTTTCACAATGTCTTTTTCATTAAAGAATTTTAAATAATAGCAAATAATAAAATTACAACGTAAGGAAATGAAACGCCTTCATACTTTCTTCTATTTTAATATCAGTCAATTTCATTTAAAATGACATTATTTAATTTTCTATAAGATTTTTTTCAAGTTCAAAGAAAAATATCTCACGCTGCATTTTTAAGTGGAATATTTATCTAGTACTCATTTATTATAATATCGGTATTATACTTTCTAAAAATAAAGTATACAAATTTTCAACTGTGGGAAACTGTTTTATTATCCCTTAAATGTTCCTGAATCAATTCTTTATTAAAAAATGAAGCAATTAGTGACTTATACGAGTAATTATCGTTAACATTAGGTATCAAACACCTGAAGAAGCTGAAATTATAAGCGACATTTTGTGCTTTACAAAACAATATTTATTTATTTATTTTTATAAGGTAAAAGTACTTTTCGTTAAATATACATATAAGCCTAACTTATTAATGAAGTTATAGATCTATTCAAGGAGAGTTTATTAAGCAACCCTTTTCAAATAAGGGTTGAACATGTTCTAGAATCTTAGTTCCAATGAATGAATAGAACGAAGTTTTGGTACAACAAAACAACAAATTTGGACTCGAAAATTGAACTTATTTGAGAGTTAACATTCCTGACCTAGCACCACTGACCTTATACAACCCTAGAATATCTGAGCATTAAATTGTCACATTCCCAGCTTTCCCTTCTTTGCAAAACAATTTTAATTGGAAAATACTTTACCTGACTTGACATATTTTTTTTTTATTATAATGATTTAAGTACAACACAGAGGTCGTCGAATATGTCAAATGCCTGTGAAATTTTTTGGCTCGGTCTCAAATCTTGAAGACGAGGAAATATTTATAGATTAAATGTTGGGTGTGAACGAGATGCCAATAATGCAAATACATTTTATGTCAAACAAATTACCAACATTCATTATCCGAATCTTTTTTATTCTTGCGAGAGATCAAAATACGTTTGGAATTGAAACGATTTCTTTGTCTCTTTGTAAAATCAAAATATCTAAGTTTAAGTTGAGAGAAAATTGTGTTCATTACAATGACTAGATGCTTTATTGTAGATGAATAAAGCATTTGCTTAACGATTTATAAATTGTAAACCACTGATTTGTTTCTCATTATACTTATTAATTGTTCAAGTAGTAAATTGAATAATTTCCAGCCTATTCAACTTTGATAATCATTGTTGTTACTTTTTTGGCTTTAATATTGTTTGATTTGAGTAATTACTTAATCAACCACTAATCAAGCTACTTAACTTTTTGTGTCACTTTTTGGTATTTTGATTTGCAGAATAATATAAATCATAAGTACAAAAAAGTCATAATAAATTACTATACTGAGTCATAGGTGCTACCTAGTCACATACTTTATCTCAAGCCTTATTTGTAGATTTTATGAATAACAGTAAGATTAATATTTTTTGCGTCACTTATTGTATTATTTAGACCAGTTTTCAATGGGAAAGTGTTGGTTGGGATGTTTAAGGATAACGATGTGTTACGAGCAAGCAGGAAATTTAGAAATAGTCAAAGATATAGCGAGAAAGAGCAAGGTTCAGCCAAGAAAATTACTTTGAAATATGATGATCGATACAAATACACATGTGAATAATTAAAAAAGACACTCACCTTTTTTCGGGATCAAAGATTTCAGTAGCATGACAGCGTTTTCGTCACAAGCCCACGCATGCATTTTCCTATAACTGTCCCGTCCTTTTTCAGTCAATTTATCCCATGGCTTTGGTTTAGATAACAGTTCTGAGACAGTTCCCTGTGACAACCCCAAAACATATTTGGCGAACAATCTTTGGCCAATGTTGTGAATCGAGAGTAATTCCCGTACACGACGTGCGATATGTAACGTGTCTAAGTTTTGTGTGGCATATTTATCCATGTTGTAGCGCAACATTTCCTGGAGGCGAGCTTCCATTGGGTCTCCTTTCGGGATTAGGCTTTCGCCCAGTCGACCAACCATCGCACCAGGCATGGCTCCAATGTCATCTGCGAAACGAAATGTGCGATGTTCATCGAAACGATACGGACTTTTCAAACTGTCTTCATTTCGAAGGAAATTGCACATAGCAGCTGCATTGAGAGTGATATTGTTATTGCTGAGGTGGTGATTGTTGTTGTCTTCAGGACTTTTCGGTTGGTGCATAGGTTCTGCAGGAGAAGCGCGTGGACCCGATGCCGAGTCTCCTGGTACAGGCGTACTTGCTGTACTCTTTTCAGTGGAGTCTGCTGTTACGGGCGTTGTGGCTTTATTTGGACCACCATCGTTGGATGGCGTCGGTGTTGGAGGTGACTGCAGTTGGGGTGTATTCGCCGAGCCAATTGACGTGGGTGTCGGGGTTGTAGTGATATGATTTGAACTGCTGTTATTCGGGTGCGTTAAGATTGTACGTTCAAGACTTCGTCGCCAATTTGCCACGATTTCCTCGCCCAAAAATGAGCCAAATTGCTCAACATTCTGTAATGGGGGTGGCAAAAGGGTGGAAGCGGGTGGTGTTTGATTTGTACTAGCGCCACTGCTACTACTGCTGTTATTTGTCGATGGCTGTTGTGATTGTGGCTCGGGAGATTGGCTTCGTGGTGTCGCCTGTTGTGGCACTCCTGAACGGAACAGACAAAATACAACGTCTCAATTTCGACCGATATCAAAGCAAAATTCATAATTCCTTTCTTTATTCAAATGATAAGTTTCATGAGAGGTAATCGAATAAAGAAAACAATTATTTTTAAATCAAATTTATAACACACAAACGACGTTATATTTGATTATTACAAAAGCGGCATAACTAACAAATTTAATTTTTATTGTTCAAAAATTTTCAACCCCAAGCACAAACAATAGGTAATTGTCTTTTGTAGAGGAGTTAGGAAAACATAAATTTTAAATCAAAATTGTAAAATAATAAATAAAATTGATAAACGGTTTTTTTGAATCTGTAAGTCGAATACGACTTCGAGACGTTGACAACTCATACTTAAGTATCCTAATAATTAAAATCGGAAGATAAAACACCAAACTATGATATTAGAATAAGAAATTATGTGAACATTGTGCTATTTTCTTGAAAATAAGTGTAAAGATTATTGTGCAAAATTGTAAGACCCATCGCGTTACTTGGCCAAAAATCGATTAATAAGGCATTTAGCTCTCCTGTTTTACAGATAATCTCAGGTAACCAAGTGCTTATACAAAAAAGGCATAAACGATCGAGGATTGTACTTTAAAATTTTTAATATCTTCTGTTCCAAAGGTTTTTAAGTTGTTAGGATCCTTCATGGGAAGTATAACTATAAACGTAATTCCCAAACGATGGACTGTAAAAACAGGGGTAAAGTGGAATTTGGACTTTTGGATTGGGCTTTTTTGTTTGGGATTTTCAGTTTGGAACTTTGTCTTCCTACCACGAACGAGAGTTAGAGAGATAATCAATGTTGGCATTTAATTAATTATTAAAAATATAAACTAAACTCAATTAAAATATAAAACTGCAACTTGCATGTCACCAGATTATAGTAATTCACAATTTAATAAATAACTACTAATAGCTCAGTTACTATTTGGTCTGAGGGGTCACATCGTTAAAAACTAAAAAAAAATAATATATTTCTTTTCAAAGTCTTTGTCTTTTTCTAAGTAAATATAACGAAAACAAAATATAATTTTTCTTAAATCGTATGAGATAATCCAGAAATCATAAAGAATAGAGGTAAGGGACTGAAGCTTACAAAAAGCTTTTACTACAGTGGCCAATGAATGCTTCTTTTTGTAGACTTTATTGATACAACCCTAACATTAACTACAAGATTGAATAGAAATAGAGGTAAATGAGTTAATATAATGTAAATTTTGTATTAAAGAAAAATTTCAATGTACCCAATTTAAATGTCTCATATTATGCTCTTATGGGAATCCTATGCGTTAAAGGTTCTATTCTCAAATGATATCTCAAGAATTTAGACTAAAACCGCTGCAGAAATAATAAAAATGGTAAAATTAAATAATCAGAAATTTAAAATCGAATAGAACAATCTAATAATGAGACTCAATAGTGACTACTAAAGAAACTACTTGTTGATTTTGTCTTCTTCAAAGCTTCAAGCTCTCAAGAGCTTTTCACATACATCCATGTATATATTTTTTATGATGAAGCCATTTTACAGAATTTTGGCTTTGGTGTCAGATTATACGAAAATTTTAGAAGTTTATACTTAAATTATTTAAGGGATCGCATTTTCCAAGTATGGCAAAAAATAGGCTAAAAATCTGAGCAGCATCTTTAGATAAGATATTCGTAAGTACCTTTGTAAACCTATAAAAAGTTTTGAAGTCATCAGATTGATAAATCTTTAGTGATTAAAATTTAATTTCAAAAAGCATTAGAATTTCTACTTTTGAATTGTAGTATCTTATTTTTTGTTAAGATATCTACTATGAAGATATATAAAATTAGAGATATAGTTGACAAAGTATTGAAACTTAATACCATTATTAAACAAACAAAAATATGTGGTATGGTTTTTATTTCTTTCTCTTATTGGCTTAAAAAAATGTGAAACTTTTCTCTATTTCCACCATTGTGCTTGTAGCCCCTATCTTATACTTGCACATCAGATTTAAAGAATGTAACAGACTTAGCAAGTAGTGTTGAGCCCAGTTAGGTAATTGACAGAAAGATGAAATAATTTTTCAAATAACTGTATTTTAGGAGGAAAATTCCAAGTTAGTAGAAGTACTCACTGTGCCTATATAATCGGCAGTCCTTGATTGTAAAGCTTATTGGATATATTGATCCTTATATTTACAGTTGTAGTGGACTTTACTTATAGTTTAGAAATATATATTTTAAATGTTGTTTTAATGAAACATAGAAGAATATATCTAAAGTTAGAGATTCTTCATTATTTATTTTGTTATGGAGAAGAAAAATTTTCAGTCGTTGTTGTATAAATTATTGAACAAATTTGAATCTCCAGTTTCTAACGGTATGTAAATAATGTACAAATAATTAATAATCCACATTTACACATGTAATTTATTATTTACTTACAGATTTGCGTGTCAAAAGACAGATACTTTTCTTGAAGAAGAAAATATCCAAGTACATATAATAATCATAATAAATACATTTATAGAAAGATATGTGATTGCCCCCTGATGTGGGCCGGACACGTAAGACAAGGGGCAATACGAGGAACTGAAATTGCCCCACCTTAGTATAATTTAAATAAGGCAAAATCTTGTTGGTTAATAACAAATGTGTCAACAAATGTAGGAAAATAAATCATACAGGTACATAGACACAAAAGCCATAATTTTTAAAAAAATGGCAGTAAATGATGAAAATTTATTTATATTTTTTTTTTTTTGTATATAAAAATATAAATGGGAGCGTAATTACTTTGGAGCCAATTGCACAAGTCATGAGAACTTTATTGTGTTAACACATAATCAGACTTGAGCGAACATGTTTTTTTTTATTCTAATGAAGATGAAAAAACAATGGTCCATTCTAAATTTGAATAAATAAAGAAAGAAATTATTAAAAATCATGAACAAATTACAATTAAATAAAATGTCATAAAACTGAAGGTGAAGGAGGGCAAAATGCCATCATACTAACTTAACCAGATGAAGAAATGTACAGGAGTCGACTAAAACGTGATTGGATCTAAACTAGTAAGAAATTGAGATCAACTTTTACATTTTTTTTTCATCATAAAATTTTCTTATTTGGTTTCAAAACCAGTGCTGTAATTATATAAAAACAGCCATCGGATACATTGTTTTCAATCTTGTACGCCACTGAATATATTACTGTGATTTATAGTCGAAATAACGAGAACAATTTAATTTTTTTTATTCTACTTAAGTTAATATTGTAAAAATGTCATCTGATTTATAACAATAACGTTAATTTATATGGGGTCTTACAACTGACTGGTTTTTGTCCAATCAAAATCCAAAGATTAGATGTGTAAGCAAAGTGTTGGAGAAGTTCGAGGAAAAACGAGTTCATCTAACTTTACATGTTTTAGGACAGATCCAATATCGATACGATATATTGGCCATATTTTCCTCATCCTCGGAATCCATGTCCATCAAAACTTAGACGTTCTCGCGTTAATCAAGATTTTAATGAATTTTTTATTACTCAATCGCAATGGAATAATAAGCAGCCATATGTCATTGTAAATTACTTTACATAGAATTTTGAAATTAAATAATTAAACAAATGTAATTAAGGGGGAATTGATAGGAATCTAATTATTGTGGAAAAGTAATTGATTGAAAAATAAAATAAAAGTATGAGAGATTCTCTCTTTTATTCGTTTGATTAACGATTTTTAATTATCTATCATTCGTTGTGAGGTGAGAATGTGTTTTTAATGTTTGGAATAGGAAAATCGAAATAATCAATTTTTTTGTTCAGAATGTCTCAGAAAAATTAACAAAACTAAAATGAATTGGTCGTATTTCCATTAAATTCTGGTGAAATAGTGGATTTTGTGGCATGCTACTCTCAATTCAATCAATAAGTAATTAGAAACATTTGTTCTTTTACTTTTCCTTATTTTTAAAGAACATTATTTGAATTCAGTCATTTAGACAATAGGAAAACTTTGGGGTAAAAAATATATGTAGATTTTTGATAATTTGAAGCTTCAGTGTTAAAATAAAATTGATTGGTATTGATACCTAGTTACCAGTATTAAAAAACACCGTTTTATTTTTTTTACTTGAAATAAGCCAATCAGCCTAAATCGTGAAAACAATGAGGGTACATTTTCCGGGACCGGTATCTTTGGACCGTTATAACCAACGTTCTAATAAAGATTTTGGTCTAAAAATTTAATTGCATACGATTACAATAAATATATACAAATGACGGAAAACGTAAAGTTCTATTTTTTTATTGGTTTCCAAAGAAAAATCTCAAAAAATTCTTAAAGGATAGATCCCTCATAAGGGAGAATCACCTTAATAAGAATAATATAGATATCGTTGTTATTTACAACACACGTGTGGAAAGTTAGTGAGCTTTCGATTTTCCATTTCACGTTTGTCTTCCTTAATTAAGATTTTTTACAATATTCACTGCATTTTTTATTAAAAATGATCAACAAAATCACAATACGATAATAATTATTTTCTCAAATCAATTTTTTACATCTTATGTACTTAATTTGAGTTCTACTACATTAAATGATATATTTCAATGAAATGAAGTGCCAAATGTTTTTTTTTTTAAATATATGAGTACAAATAAAATATAAAAAAAAAGATGTTTTAATTGTTATGAGTTCAATTTATCTAATTTAACTAACTAAAGTAAATGGCATTCAATACATGTCCATGCTTAAGTATGAACATCGTTATAGTATACAATATGAGTAGTTAAATTATTTAT
The DNA here is from genome assembly GCA_958496175.1 of Sisyra terminalis. Taxonomy (NCBI): domain Eukaryota; kingdom Metazoa; phylum Arthropoda; class Insecta; order Neuroptera; family Sisyridae; genus Sisyra; species Sisyra terminalis. The sequence continues at coordinate 21,149,641 of OY292277.1, forward strand.
TACAACAAAATTATTGATGAAAGGAGTGTTCGAGGATTTGATTGTCAGCAATAAACATTATATATTAACGTTAAATATTTCGATGATTTTTTTTAACGTTTTCGCAATTTTTTTTAAATTCCCAAAATCAGTTTAATTAAAGAGTATGTGAATTAAAAATTTAAACTAAAAACTTTTCAATTATCTGAGATTGAAAAAAGAACCAAACAATAAGTGAAGTCAAAGCTCTATATATCACAGATTAAGCAGTTGGTGTATACATTAACGTCTGTGTATACTTCAACGGTAATTGATATAAAAACTTGCCTTAGTTTTGATTTTAATTAGTTTATTGTTGGTAGTAATCACAAAACTTGTCACTTTAACGCTTTTCTTATAGTGTTACCAAAAATTTTCGGAAACTTTATATGCAGTCAGTTTGTGTATTACTAGTTAAAAAATATACAAAACGATAAAAATATAAATGATTTCCAAATGATTTCATTTCAATTGAAAATGACTAATTCAAAATATTTAATTTTGTGGTTTTCATTATTATGAATTCCAAGTAATTAAAAATAAAATAATAATCATATAAATGAACCAGAAATGAATAATGAGGAAGAAAATATTGCTGAACGAACTGAAACTGTGAAGTGTTTTGAAAAGTTAATGAAAACAATAAGTGTGTTGTTATTAATAAGTTGGTAATTTTTTTGAATTAAAAATAAGGAAATTTTTGATCGAATCTCATGGACTGTCACGAATTTTTTATCGTTTTACAACTTCTTGCTTAATAACGACATAGGTATTGGACAACTTGTACAATGAACAATTATTATCTCCTTATACCACTTATATATACGTAAAAGATAAGACCGACTTTATGAATTCTATAAACCTAAACAATTTCTACTTTTTTTTTGAAATATATTTGTACAATTTTGAGTAACGTTTTCTTTATATACTTTTTACTTTTAATTGAGCTCAAAAAGAAAAAAAAATGTAACTGTATAGCGTAAATAATAATCTTACAGATGTAATATTTTGATAAAACAATTTCGTGGAATAATTTATTAGTTGTGTTGCTTTTGTTTAAAATAAAATCATAATTTCATAAATTACTTAAAACACAATATAACGAAAATACGTCTTGAGAAAAATAATCCAATTGTTAAGATTTTCTCGTGTACTTTTTAAATATATACGTATTTTTATAAGTTTACCCAATTTGGAAACTTTTTTTCATCAAATACCAGAAATTTAACTATTTGCGAATATTTGAACACTTATTTCGGTTTCAATTGTTAAAATTATGTTAATGTCAAAATTTCACTTGAAACAAATCGTAATAAAACGAAAAATGAAGGAAATTTCGTCAGAAAGAAATTGTGTAAAAATATCATTTGCTCATGGAGTTCATCATTAAGAAAACATAAAGATATGAATAAAAATTAAAGAAAAAATTTATTGTTGGTTCAAGTTGACTTGAAATAGGCCGAAATAATCATAATAATAATAAAAAAATCATATACATATATGTGTTTTAGATTTGAAAGTTTGACAAGAGACTTTGAAGAAGAGAAACAGAAAAAATAATGCAGGAGGAGGACGATGTGGTGTGATGTGGATGATGATGATGATGACGATGATGGTGTCCCAACAATAGAGCCACAATTCTCACGATTACAGAAAAGTAGAAAGTGTTCCCGATAATATTTTATGGCTCAATTACATTATTTGAACGAAACGAGAAAGAAATTATGCAAAAATGGATTTAATAATAAATCAGCATTGAAATACCAAGAAAACAAAACTGGAGTGTTTATGCATTTTGCACGAAAATTTCAATTAATTCATGCATTCGTTGTTGTTGTATGTTGTTAAAATAATCAATTAAATTAAGCAATTGGCAAGCGAAATTTGTCAATTGAAATAAATAGTATTAATTTAAAATTAGTTTGCGCTTTGAAAATTAGTTGAAAGGATTTTTCTTCGTAAATCAGGAACGGGAATTTTTCAAGGATGTAATCGTTCACTTGACCAATTCGAAAATAAAATTTACCTGGAAGCTCTGGCGTGGTGGATGTGGTGGACGTGGTCGTCCCTTTGAGGGTTGATGAGTTCTCGGAAGCGGCTGCAGCCGCTGCGGCCGCCGCTGCTGCTGCTGCTGCGGCTGCCGCTGCCGCCTGCTGAAGATTCTTCTGCCGTTCCAGCAATAGCAATTCTAACGGTTTGCTATTGCCGTTACTGTCGGGACTTGTGTTTGCTGTTACGCTCGCTAAATCGACCGACCGTAAAATTGCCACCTCCCGTTTGATATCTTCGTAATCACGTTGTTGATCTAATCTAGATTCTAATCTATTTATATGTTGTCTATTATGTTCTAATTGTTCTTCAAGTCTTTGGATTTGGGCGCGAGATGTTTCCTTGATTGAGGCAAGACTGCTTTGTAACCGTTGCACTTGCTCAATTAATTGGACAATCTGCAAAAAAAAACAGACGATTACTAATCAAAATTGTCATTAATCACCCCTTTATCATATAACCCCAATGCATTACTATATAAACATATTTGCCTCGAAAACTACACCACTCTGATCCCAATTCAATTCAATAGAAATATACTTTTTTGTACAAAAAAAGTTTAGTTTCCCTAATAATTCGGTCAGTATTTTAACATGTGGAAAAACTTGCAATTTTATTTTTCACCCTTTGATTCCACAGCACGGCTATTGTCGCCATCTCATTTCACCGCAATTTTTTGTGCATCTCATCTCTGTTTAACTACCCTGAACATTTGTTTCTCCAATCGCGCTTAAAACATCGATAAATCATCAACTATGCAAGAGTTGAGATCACCACAAAAACACGGAAAACCAACCCGGAAACCCTTAGAGCTATATATGCCTTTCTGTCTGGATACTATATAGACATGAACAATTTAGATGGGGGCCAAAACTCAAACTGGAAGATGGGAATAAATGTTTCAACCCCCAAATATTCAACTCTAGCATCGTCATTCGATATGTTGTTCAATGCAGGTTTTTTTTTCACTTTTTAATCAAATAACCTTGAATTTCCTACACACAGGTAATTCAATAAGACATTCATAAGCGCTTTTTACCTTCTTAAAATTCCATTGCATTTCATTAATTGTGTAGATTCGCTTCGGGTTATTAACCAATCACAATTTATTTTAATATTTAATTAAATTCTGTTATAATTAAATTAAAATCAACGTTAAAAAGTAAAAATGAGAAAAAAAAGATTATAGAAATTAATGAGCTTTAGCAGGCAAAGTAAACATTAGATGTAGTCTCGAAGTTTATAAATAACTTTAAAATTGAAATGATAAATTATGCATAGTAAATGGTTATTGAAGAAAAATTTGAATATATACAATCATTATTTCGATTTAATTAAATTTATTTAAAACAAAGTTTGTAACGTAAATATTCAAATGAACATGTATCTATGATTCTCTTGTAGCTTCATTTGCCTAGAAATTACTTAATGAAGATTACCAAAAAATATTTTTTTGATTCAAAGTTATTAATTAGATCAAAATTCTAATACAGACATAATAAGTAGTTAAACATATTAACACCGAAAGAAATCTTTTTGATTATTATTTTTTCCCATTGTTTACTATAATTAGTTAAAAACTTTTTATATGATTCGATAAGTATATATTAACATAGTGTGTACGAATATTGATAATACCACTTTTTATGTGAAACAATACGTTAAAACGGAGGAATATTTGGAAAGCTTAAACAAGGAAAAAATATAATGGTTTACCCACTTAGACGATGAATTATCAAGACAAATCATAGATAAAGGTAATAAGGTACCAATAAAGATAATTTTGAAGAAATATTTGGGAAGGTATAATACTAAGGAGCTTTTCTTAATCAGAGGAAAATTCCAAATTCTATTGGAATAAATACCAATTCAACTGAATGCCGAATTTGGGAGTAAACGAAGGAAGTGCTAATCCCATTTTATTTTACAGTAATTTTTGGTTCAAAATTTACTTATTCGTAATTCTTTAGAACCTGTCTGGAACGAATAATTAAATTTGTTGTTTTTTGATATCCTTTGGATAATCGTAAGAAATTTCTACTTGCTAATTAATAACTATTTTCACGTGTGGTATATGTTTGTATTTCACCTATTATCTTCGCGATTAAATAACCAAACTAATATAGCCACTTATGAACTACTTTTCTAATTTCTTCGTTACTATATTTGTCAAGTAGTCATGACAAGTGGTTTTCTTGCTCAAATTCTCAATATAAAGGTGAAAAAAATTATGACTGTGTTTTCCATAGATAATTTTTTAAAAAAGTTAAAATTGTTCAATAGTTGTGTTATCACATGTTTCATAAGGAAACTATTTAAATGGTTGCTTTTTTATTATTTTGCATTAAATATGATTCATTGTTTGCATAATATATGGTTTAAGTAAATTTGTAAGTAATGCGATGAAGGTAGTACAACATAGTGTAGGTATGTACTAAGTATCTGCTTTTAGGTATAACTCAATTACTTAGCCGTAATACATGATGGACTTATTGTAACTTTTAGTTTTATAATTGTAGTACCAAAATTATGTTGGATTTGACTCAAAAATGCAATTTGAAGATTTTTGTGTTTATGGAAGTGTCATGTCACTTTGATTTTGTTAAGTATTTATCTTCTTGTTTGCATTACCTCTGCTTTGAGACTAATGGACATTGATGTCATTTATTCACTAACTTCTCAGTTTCTATTAATATGATTTAGATGAAACAAATGTAGAAGTTTATTTCGTAATCTCTGCACTGACATTGTCAGTGCAAAGCCAATAAGTGTAAAAGCAAAAGTTAATTGTCTTAAAGTATTAAAGTCATTTTATTTAGGTTGTTCAAGAAAAATTGGCGTGTTTTTTTCATTTATCTAAAGTAAAAAAAATAAATTTGATATTTTTTAGGATTTTTTATTGTTTCAAATATAAAATGACATGCAGAGATTTCTAACAATATAAATGGCAATAGAACAAGCGGGAGATTGGTGTGGGGGATGATTTTATGTGAAAGGAGAGGGTTAAAAGCTATCGTTATGTGGCTGATGTCGGAATAGTGGATATGCTGAGAAGGAATGAGTTTTTGCCATACATCTTCTCTCGGACGATATTATTATTACAACACACATATGTAGAGTGGATACCACCCTTAGCCAGCCGACACCCCCATCATCTTTTTCACGTTAGTCTCTCCTCTTTAGCTTTTGGATTCGTTGCGACTTTAGAGAGAATAATCATAATAATAATAAAAGATGAATCAATAATGAAACATACATTGTATGGGCAAAAGTGTATTTCATTCAATCGCATTAGATTATTTGAATATGTGAGCGGAGACGACGTACATCGTGGATTGTTTCACAATGTCGTTATATGAAAAGCTTTATGAAATGGCATTAAACTCTTCGAAACGGAACCGATAACAAATGGTTAATTTATATCTCCTATATATATTACATATGAATACAAAAAATATCCTCTCGCAATCGCCCATTTCTTTCCTATGACGTCGAGACCATCCGACGTTCCGTCCGACCCATCGGCCAAATGTCCAGGCGTTCAAACGAAACGATTCCCTTCCACCCCCATTTTCAACCCCCGTTTGTTTTTTCGTGCGCTCCTCGAACTCAGAGGAAACAGTTGACCAACTAATTGTGTGAAGTTTTTTGTTTAAGGACTTTTTTTTGTTTGCTGGAGCCAATATGTTTGAACAATATACCCCACACTCGTTCCTGGAATCGCTACGCGTACAATCCGTAACAAATGAATTGAATGCCCCCGTAAGGCCGTCCGTCCCATCTCGATCCCGTAGCCATCTGACCAACGTCGTGCATTCCCAATCCCATTTCTATCGGGGGTTCCAACCAGCAAAAAGTTATATGAAATATGAACTTTAGAAAATCGCTTTTATTCTCTCCCTACTCCAACATCGACATCAACTCAAACTATTTCCCAAAGCTTTTTCCCTCATTCGAGATCAATTTAAGGTAAACGTATTATTTCGATTTTCTACAATTTTATCGAGTGGCTATTATGAATTTTTCGATATTTATTTTTAACAAATTGACTTAACTTGATTAAAATTTTTCATGTATTTTATTAATATTTATTAAGAAAATAATCTCGTTTGATAAAGGTGTAATAAATTTTTTTTGAAAGGAAAATAGATTATCATTTTTCACTCTCTTTACAATAAGAGGACAAACGTTGTGGCGCCTCTTGGCAAACAAAACACCTACAATTCGAAAAGCAGCTACTACCAATTATCAAATTCCAAATAACGAAGATAATAAATAAAATAGAAATAATGCTCGAGACCAAGGAGGGAAAATGGAAGGTTTAGACTTATGATGATGATGACACATTTTATTACTCCATCATAAACTAATATAATAAAATTATTTTCTTGGAAAATCAAACAGACTCTCGTCGAAATCTATATTTACTTAAGGGTTGTTTATGATGGGATAACGCTATCGTCATATCTTTCCTCATTTCGAAGCGAGATTTTTTAAAAAATATTATATTTTTTTTCTCGAAAATTAATAAATAATATTCCTATGACAAAAAAAACACATACACGGGCGACGAAGAGGAAAAGAGGTTATAAATTTTATTATAATACATATTATAATGTTTGTTGGAGCAAATGATAAAGAATTAAAAAATTGATAACGATTTTTTAAAAAAATGATAAAACTTAAACACAAAAATAATGACGGGTCATATTAATTTTTATGGTTGATAAACAATTTGAATTTTCTTTAAATATTTCATGAAAAACAACCAATAAACACACGAATAATTTTAAAACTATTTCAGTTTTCTTCTGAAAAATAATTTAACTTATAAAAGGTGGCAATTTTGAAGAAAATGACCTCCAAAACCATTGAAAAAGCTCATAATTTAAGCTTTTATAAAAATTTGATCTCCAATATTATATGTTTTTAATAAGTAATTTAAACCAGCAATGTTTTAGAGAATACAAAATTCATTGTAATAAGTGATTCTTTATCATTTTTTACTGTACAAGTATATATTTAGCCCCAGGTTGTATGTGTATTGCCTTCTAATGAAATTAATTTTTATATAAAAAAAATTAAAACAACCTTCGGTTTTTTTTATTTTTTATGAATAAATTTTTAGTTATTATAAAATTGTGTGATATAAGATATATTCCAAAAACATACAATCGTACTATATACTATTTCAGATGATTTACCTTTGAGCTTTTGCTTTCAATAACAAATTGATACAAATAACATTTTTTATGTCAGTTTCTATAACATGTTTTCTTAAAATTTAAAGTTGACTCGTGTTATACAACGAGATAAAACTTGTAACATTAGTTGTTTTGAGTACCTATGATTACATATTATTGCTAATGAGGCGTACAGGAACATTTACTGTGGTCTCCATTTCTTCCAGAAAATTCGCTAAGAAAAAAAAACAATTTTTTTTATTCGTTTTGAATAAATTGCTTAGTCACTTAAGATATTTAAATTGATTTGGTTATGGTATCTTTATAATTAATTGATCAATTTACTCTAAGACAGTGGTTCTTAACATTGTTATGTACGCATTCACCAAACCCTTCTTAGTTGAAAATATAAAATGTGATTTTTTCAAATTCAAAATATAACTTAATATTTATAGAAAGGCCCATATAAGTCGGGGGTGTGTCTTGATCTCCGTTGAACCCGCAAGACTGACTCACCGAACTCTTGGAGTTCGATCCTTCGACCCAGGTAAGAACCACTGTTCTTAGGATTTGAACTTTAGGGCCTTTTGCATATAAATGCTGTATTGGTTTTTGCTATGAAGATTTTCGATAGCTGTCAGGCAGGATCTGGAGTTCGTAAATATTACGGAGTTGTAGGGATAGTTGTCTGTTTTGATGAGATCAAAGGTTTCAGAAATAGCAATTGCTTCACACATGAAGATTATAAAGTGATTGAAAAGCCTGTAACGTATAATAGTTTGGTCTAATATTACTGCGTTAGTACACAACACTTACGTTGTTTACGTTTACGATACAGTTGTAAGTTGGTTAATTCAGAAAAATGGTGCATTTGCCTTGCAAGTATAGTTTTCAAAAGGTTGCGAATGTCAAAAGCAAGTTTATAAAAAAATGTTTTGAAATGTATAAAAATCAGTTCAGTACTTAAGAAAATCTCTTTATAGAACAAAAACTGAGAAAAAAGTGCAAATTGTGGTTTAAAACTTATAAGTTTAAGAACTATGCATCAAAAACTGTAGGTTAGAATTCAACTACCCTTAAAATCCTGTTATAACAAAGGTACGTTTAACCTTTCCCAATATACGACGTTGCGGAAGTTCTGTCAGTGGATACATTATTCTGTCGACGTTATCTTAGGATGTTTCCTTGGATATTTTGCCCTTTAACTACGGGATATTGAAGTATTTTAGAAGCAGACTACAGTTTATACGTTTTATAGAAATTAAGTGACATTCTTAAAACCAATTATTTTCTGTTTGATAAAAAAATAAATAATATTCCTCCTTATAAGTTGGACCTTTTTGGGATTTGGAACATGAGTTTTGAAATGAATATTTAGTAAGGAGAGGAAGAGTTATACAGTTTTACTTTAGAAAAAAATCATAATGCGCTTACAAAAGAAAAATTTCAAATCAGCAATTATCGCTATATTAATAATGGATGGTTACAAAATTAAAAAAAAAATAGTCAAGTCAAAAAATCATAGAGGTTTAAAGTTAGTTATAAAAAAACGAATGAAACAAATAAACCTAAATATAAATGCAATTATATTATTTTCCACGATGCAAATTATTGCACTATTTAATTATTTGCTGAATGCACATTATAAATAGTGATATTATAATAATAACAAAACTTCTCAGTGCATGTAATAAATAATTTGAGAATGCGATTAGCCAAAGTTGAACGTGCTTTTTCCGATTCAAGGATTGGAGGGAAGACGGGAATACGATGCCGGTGCAGCGGCGACGATTTTGTGACTCACTTCACATAAGGCTTTTGCATCGGATTTACACAACGCATCAAGATCAATCAATTGCCTGAAATCATCACCGAGTACAGCATGCCATCGGAGAACGTGATAATATGCATTATTATGCACACATAGACGTAATTAAATATTTATATGGATCAATGATGAAATGGAAAAGTCAAGATAAATAAATCCAAAATCAGCGAGTGCGACATTTTTTTCACTCAATCCTCATTTCAATATTTGCATTTTGATCACCGATATCGAAACAGGCGCCGTTAAAGATACTCTTTGTAATTGGAATTGATTACAGAGAATCAGCTTCTTCTTATATCTCTGATAACATCACTATCTTATTATTTACGATACTGTTTACCATCTTAAGACAAAACATGTGAACAATGGGACTAATTGAAAAAGTGGAATCTTTTTCTTTTTTGAAATAAATTAATTTGGTATGAATTCAATGAATTTTGGTAGGTATTTAAAACAATGGAATGGTGAATAAATGATTTCGAAACCAATACTTTATCATCCGCCAAATCGTTCTCATCCCCGTTGGAGTTGGCCCCTTCGAAAGCGCGCACCACGATAAGCGTCACTGTCGACGTCGTTTCAATATGAAAATTAATTAACAACCAAATACAATAAGCAACTATCAAATCAATATTTCCTATAACATCTCCTATACTAATTCTCACGACAGCCGAATGCTCTACGTACGATTCTGATGAGGGTGGCAGTGGGCAGTTTTGTGGCGGAGGACTTTAGTGCAACGGCAGCAGCCGCACAGGGAGCGAGTGCTGGAGAGATTGGAATTGGGGTGAGACCAAACACCTACGGGAATGACGCCAGAGTCGCGGGTGTGAGGCTTCGCCGTGGCATCGATGGGGATGTTATGTGAGAGTGTGTGTAGGTATATATGTGAAGGGTGGCGGACAGAAATCATCGTTGCATAAATATAGAGAGTACCAATATGCAAAACAGTATTGAGTTTGAAGAGAAATCTCTTCCTCTTTCATATACAAAGAGTTAGAGAACGCGAATGATGTCGATTGGGGTTTTTAGGATGAAGGATAGAGCAAAGAAGGGATGAAGGAACGAATAAAAGGGTGGTTGTGGTATTGCTCGAGCCCGTTCATATTTAGCTAACCCTTTTCATATAATTATTATTTAGATTTGCCTTTCTACTTTTCTTCATTTCATTTCCAAACCGGTGGAAAAAAAAGTCAAAATCTTTGGAACAAAATTGCCGATAATCTGTCTATCAGTTAACCGTGAATCATTTGCACGATGCTCAAATTAAATATATGCACAATTTTCCCCGAAGCAATACATCAGGAAAATCAGGTGGAGCGATGGCTGAAAGACGAAGAGAAGATAAAGAGCAACTCTCTTTCCTACTTGCTCAACACCTTCTTCATTCCAGTCGATCGCATTGCATATAGCTTAATAATCAACCGATATATCCAGACTCATTCCTACTCAATTCGAAAATCTATCGGTCGGTTTTCCCATCATTTACAACCCCTTAATTTGGCTCGTCTTCCCAAGTCCATCATCAGATCTCTCCTCAGGAAAACGTAAACACTGAACAATATTGAAGCTTATTAAATGGATGTGTAATTCGAGTTTCCTTAACACGTTAAGTAATTTGAACAAAATTAGTAAGAACATATTTCTTGCTATGAAACGAGAAATAATTCGATTGAAAACCAATCTCCGAAATCTTTATTTTTTATTAGAGAGGCTATTGGCAAAATGTTGCAAATACTTTATGGAATTCCCGAAAGTCTTACTAATATTTCTATAATATATTAGGTCTGCCGGACAAGAATGTCGTTTTTAAACCAATAGTCATTTAATTGCCATTTATTTGCTTCTGTGTTATTTCAAACTAAGTAAAAATTACAACTTAGTAAAAAATACAAAATATTTTTTATTCCGAAATCTATATTGAAAAGGTAGGACCAAAAACCAGAAAGAAGATAAATTCGGTATTGTATGCTCGAGGTTCATAGGATAGCAACGCAAGGTTGTTACTAAAAACATTTTCAATGTTAATCTAAGTGCATTAGAAGTTAATAAATGACAAATGAGTTTTTTTAAGTTCAAATTCGATCGTTGTAAGTTCAGAAGGTTTCTTTTTCATATTCTCAAAATATGTTTGTTATTTTATTCAACCCTATATCAGCGTTGAGCTTTGAATCAATATACTTCCTCTTAGTGGAAATTGCATAATTGTCTCAAGTATTTTTTTCGAATTATTCAATCGTAAACTGCAATCTTAATAGAGTTGTTGATCTTACAACGCTAACTTGATTTTTATACCTAATATGATGATGCCGTATTACAGGAAAGGATAAAAGCAGGCTCTGAACTTTTTAATACGGTTATCCGATCAAAGTCGGCTCGATGCCACGTACCCAAGTAATTAACAGTTCGGCGTCGTTTTTCGTCCTCACTTGTTAGCACCCCTAGAGCTTGTAATTTTTGGTTCAGTGTTTTGACGATGATATTCATTCTCCTTACCTATAATATGTATCTGCGAGGAGGGTGAAAGGAATAATCACCCTGCAACAACCCTATTCCTCACCACCCTTAAGCTTCCAATAATCAATAATTATACTCAAATATAAAGAGGGAACGACTGAGATACACACATAGACAAATTCATATGCATATGAGATTTGGTTTTCTGTTCGTTTGGCGTTAATGAGAGACAAAGAGATATGAGTTGAATGAATGATTGCAAATTCCATGTGGTCCTTGTTTGGCACATGCAGTTCGCGTGGCTAAGACTTAGAAGAATCGGAGATGGAAATCGGATAGATGGATAACGGCGTCGTGGCCGTCGTGGTTCCCGCAGGTTTCGTTTGATCGTCGTCGTCGTTCTCTTCGTAACCAAGCGGTTTTACCCCACAAGAAATTGCCCTCCATGCACTCGAAAATTAACGCCGAAACATCGACGTTCGCTTAAAGACCAATAAATTCATACATGATGGAAACACCTTGATTGGCATTAATTCCCATAATTTTTCTCTTGAAAATTCAATTCCAATCGCGTGCTCAGCAATCGAAAAAATAAGGGAGATGTTTTGATTTTTTTCCTTTTAAAAACTTCGTTTAATAGATGAAATGATGGGGGAAAAAATAAATTATTATGTCAAAATATCTTGGAATCGATAAAATAAAATAACAAATTGCTATAGTTTTCGAATTTCGCGTGTACAACTACAAAATTATACAAGCCAACCCCTATCTCGTTCCAAAAGCCGTTCCCGTCCTTATTGCGTCTATCTAATAAACATTATTTTTCTCTATATTTAAATATTGATTGATTTGCACCAATATACTCCATTTGTATTTTCCCATTTCGAATTGGACTATTTAAGACAGACTCGGCATATATATTATATCTTTTTTTTTATGCAGGTTCAAATTTATTATTATTGGGGTGGAATGGGGGAGGATGGATCGTTTTGTTTTAATAAAGACGAATTGGGATGTCGAATGAAATGATGGCACATAAATTGGGGATGATTTTTTTATTTTGGATGTGTGCGTTTCTTGTCTCAATAATTATTATAATAAAATAATTGATTTTGTTGTTGATGACGCATCATCGTCGTCAAAATAATATTCACGACATACGCCGACAGACCGATAGATAACATCCCTCATTGTGAGTAGGAAGTAAAACAATGATTCAAGAATGAATTGGGAATGAATAAGGTTGGGTGGAAGTTTCGTCTATCTAAGGAGTGTGCTTAACCTAAACCCCTTGCTTATTCTTACATTTAGACAAGCCATGTTCGTTCCCTTCTGCTACAATTTCTGTTAACTACCCCTTACTGATTTTAAAGGTGTATTATTTACCTTGGCGTGTTCTATTCGATAACTAATAAAAGGGTTGTGTTTTGTATTTTGTGTTACTTTCTGACGTCGAATTCAATCGATTACGTCGAAATTTTATTATTACTATTATTACAGTTATGATTATTATTAGCAGATTGATGATGGATGGGCTCGGAGAGGTTAAAAGGTTTGAGTTGATCGGGGGTGGAAATTCGTCACGAATTTTTCATTTTCCTTTTTTTATTACGATTATTTTATTTTTATTGTACTTAATCATTGAACTAAATCAGTTTTTGTAGATAATTGTTTTTCTATTTATACTAAGAAACTTATATGTTTTTTTTTTAAAATTGATTAAAATTATTGAAAAATTTGTAAAGGTTGTCTTCTTATTAGCTACTGTTACAAAAATTATCTTTGATTTTAAATTGGGCTTAGTGAAGCGAACGATCAATTATATATTTCAATTTTTAATGCTATTGATCAATAACGATTTTCTTAGTATTCGATTTATCAGTACCGGTTTAAAAATAGATAAAAAGAAGAAAAATTGGAACAAATATTCCTTAATTCTTTACTCGAATTTAGCACTATATAGCAGTATATTTTAGTCACGCTTAGTAATTTGTAAGTGGTTTAGATGAAATATAAAAAAATCCTTGGATCATAATAGACTGCTATGACATAGTGGTCATATGCAATGAACCAAATTCTGAAAAAAATTGGTCAAAATTCAAAACGCTACTCTTTGGAATTATGAAGAAGAATTTGATTTAGGTTTCTGCAAAACCGTGGAATATCTAAATAATAAAAAGATATCTAATTTTTCACTCTTGGAAAGTTTTTTTTTTAAACTTCCTATCTATAATAATTGTTTTAGGGTGAAAAGAAAAGGAAACTGTATATTACTGTAAATAGTAAGAAAGAGAAATTCTTATACGATATACCTGTTATATAAGTATTAATAGATCTAACCTTCTTTATGTTTATTACTTGAAACTTTGTGCGACTAGTAAAACTCAATTAATTTTAACCGAAATCAAATACTTATATTGCTTGTTTTTGGTAAAGGATGCATTTAATTGCGTCTTGATATTTGTGTTAGTTGAAAAAAAATACTGTTGAAAGAAATTGATTGCAGTAGCAAAACCCCTTATTTCCAAGTTTCCCAAGAGTTATGTATGTTGATGATGGGTTAAAAACGTAATAGGAGGCGATAAATAATGATGATGATGAACCTATAGAAAGACTTTGGAACTAACGATTGGAATAGGTGGCCAAGTGAGTTTTGGAGACGTGTGGGAAATGATGGAGGGAATGAACCGCGGCGATAGACAAAAAGCGCTCAAAGCTATTGGTATTGGAATTGTGGAAAAGCTAAAGCTCCGAAATATATAACCATATCTGTACATCCATACATATATATTAAATCAATAGCGAAGAGAGACGAAAATATGCAAATGAATAAGAATGATTGAAAGAAGACACATATGCATGCCGTACAAACATTTACCCAACACCACTGCCACCCTGTTCTTTAGACACCCTTCGACTACTCTTCCAATCGCATCGAATACAACCCCGTAATTTTCATCCCTCTCGGCCTCTCCAATCTATACACAAATTATCCCAGTATCCGACCCATACTCTCATTATCTTAAAAACCCATCCTGATGCTCCACGTTTTCCACGTCGTACTTCTCAATCACAACCACACATATATAGATATTTAGAGTACATCCCCCCCGTTCCTTTCGATTTTCACTCCTAGTCGTCCCGGAGGCTAGAGTTGGGGGGTTGACGAGTGAAGGGCCGTGCAGTATTGTCTCAATGCAGAAATACCAATTCTCTTAATTGTAATCAGGTCCCCAAAGTGCTATTATTTTTAAACGCCACTGTTTCGATTTGCTATTATTAAACAGAGAAAACGATTTCTTCTTTTCGTCGTCTGCGTTCGAACACTTGTTCGAAAATAATAACAATAATAACATTTCAAACACTGCCTCATTTCCGCCTTTTTCCCATTGCCCTACACCAATTCATCCTCACAACTCCATTCCTCTTTCATCCCCGTGAATGATGGCAAATATATAAATATATACATGTCTTCCAATATATTCCTCTTGAAACCACCTTTTCATTAACCACCCTTATTATTCGACCTCGATAGGAAAATTCATTTGAAATTTCTTCTATAGACAAATACATTTTTAAAATGCTGTGGCAGATATTCAAATGCTTTTGAGTGGATGCCACGACATCGCTGGGTGGAAGATCTGTGGGTGGTTGGCAATAAGGGTGGTTTTGATTCCAAATCCGTAATCTATATTCATTGAAAAGAATTAAATTAAGATTTTAAGGGTATTATAGTAGAAAATAAATTCATCCCCAGTCGACTCTCGTTTCTTTTTCTACCCTAGTATTAAGAGGGTATTATACACATTACTGCTTGTGTTTCAATTGTATATAATTATAATTTATATACTTTTTTTTTAAAATAGCAACTATCTCTTTTTAATTTCTTTTCTATTTATCCAATGATACATTAAGGGTTGATTACAAACGACAAAAAAGAAATGTGACTCATATACATTAAAAAGCTGATTTTTTTTCTCTCGATTGCACTTGTTTTAATATTTTCAAGCGCGTGTGTGTTTTATTTTCTTGTTGGCTTACTTCGATAATTTGATTTTCGAATTAGAAACGCGCGCGATTTGAATTATCTAAATGAAAATTATTTTATTAAAATTGTTTAAAATTATTTTAAAATTGAATTAATACGAAAGTAATGATGACAAATTGCTCATATTTTTTTTTTTTGGAAAATTTCTTCCTGCATGACGATTCGACAAAATGGGTTTAGTAAAATTAGATTACAATTTGAATGTGAGATTTTTAAATGGCATGCGTGACGATAATTTTTTTAAATAATTTTTTTTCGTTGTTGTATGGATTTAGGAGAATATGAAAATGCATTGTAATGTAATGGGCGAAAGATTTATTGTGGTGGATATGATTTATGAAATTTAAAACGAAAAAAAATTACAAGAGGTGACCCTTACGGGTGACCGTAAATCGACGATCTTAAATTGGAACAAGTCAAACGAAACAACAAAAAGATTAGTTGTGAAAAGAAAATAAATCACTAATGTTTCAGGTGAGTACGGCAATGTATTTTGTATAGGAAGATTTTGATTGGTAAATATTTTTGAGTATTGGACAAAAATAAAAATGTAATTACTAAAGATTAAATTAGATATTCATCATTGTAATTATTTTTTTTAGGAAGAAGAGAAAGAGGCGAGAGAAGCAGAAGAGGGTTATTAACGATCGACAGAACAGAAAATTGGACGAGACTCAACCAATTTTTAGAAAATGTTTCAATTATGTTAATTTTCCGTAACTGGCGACCGAGTTTGAGACACAACTGACGAGAAAATGACTTGCGCCTCAATTGAAAAACGCGGATTTTTCTCTGAAATTAAAAGTCAACATCTTGCCGAAGAGATATAGCAGGCAAAGAACAACAACAAACTCAAAAAATGTCACATTTCCGGTCATTAAGTTGCGAAAGTCGTAGAACGGTGCAAACGAAATACAACGTCGTGTGGTAGATATTCGTCATCGTCAACGGCCAGAAGAGGGAAAAATGATAGAAAGTGTAGATGATGAGGAAAATAACGAGTTACTCGAGCTAATTTGTCAAAATTCACATATGATTATTATCATTATTTTGTAATAACATAGAAAAAAATGTTTTAAAAAAAAGAATTACTTTTATCGCGTGGAATCTGAGTCAATGACTTTTTCGTCAATTCTTTGGAATATTTTTTTCGACTTTGTCTTCATCGGTCGGCACGATCCTCTTCATCAATGGCGGCCTGAGTTCGCGTCTAGATGATGGCTTGTGAAGGTTTTTGCGCGAAACGATGCGAAACCAACCGGAAATATCCAATGAATACATTCATTGGATCATTATTGAGAAAAAATTGTACATAATTAATAGCAGTAGCAACAAGTGAACCTGGCTGATTCGAAAAATCGCTTTTCGAAAAACAATTCCTCCAAATGCCCCGAAGACATCGCACATATACCTCCTCCACCACCACCCAATGTAACGCACAAAATTTCCTACACATTTAATTGTTCCACAAAGAAAAAAATCTTTTTGTCTCTATCGCAATAACAACCGCAATAATAATGGACTTACTTTATAATCTCGATGGGAAAGTGTTTCTTCAAACAATGACTAAAGACAATTAAGATCAAACATAAAAATAGAATTTCAATAAGAGTGAGCAAGAACGGTGATATTAAAAATAAATAAGATCGTACTGTCCGTAGGAATTATATCTTTGTTGTAATTAGAACAATCTCTCGATGTAATAAATAAATTTTCAAATAAAACTCTTGGAAGAATTAAAATTTATACAAAAGAAACGCAAGAGACGAAGGAAAAAATCAAGTTGGCTAATGGATTTATTTTCATGAATTATACATGAAATTAACAAACAACCGCGACCGTAATTTACTTTTAACCAGAATTAATGGATTTGATAGATTATGTTAACTAGTTCCGGTCAAGACAACAATCAAAATAAAAATGATTCTCACAATGTCGAAACTCCGTAAGTATTCGAAGCCTTAAAGGCTTCAATTAACAATTTACACTCATCCCATTGAATGACAATAAGAGATTTTGTTCGGCAATGACAAGACCAGGAGTCGTAGCCGTCAGTTGTATGATGATGAAGAAGAAAACTAAGAGAACTAAAGTACAGTGCTGTATAGAAACCGATTCCTTTCTCATTCCACCAACTCTTCGAGTTGTATGTAAAAGGGATGAAAACGGAAGAGAGTGAATGTGGGGGGTAGTAGGTAGGTATCGCTCTGTAATCAGACAGAATTAATTGATCAGCAATATTTCCAAAGTGATGTACGTCGCTTTATAATATCTCTTTCTCTTTTTCAACCCTTAACGGCGTCATCGTCTACAACCCCAATATAGTGTTCTATCAAATGAAAATTCTTCTTCGATCAATCCTTCTTTTCCAATTTCCCCTAGTCTCTCAATATATCTAAAAATTTAAATATCAATATCATAAACGTTATCTCTGTCTTCGTTTCCGTGTACAACAACGAGTGATAACAGTTCAGAGATATCGCCATCTTTTCTTCTTTTTCTTTCCATTCCAATTTTTTTTATTTTTTAATTACAATATTGCAAATTGACTGTCTATATGGCTCGGGTGTAATATAATATTGGTTAATTCTTACCGAGTCCCTGTCCCGTTCTAGAAATAATTTCCGATTGATGCCATCCCGGGATTCGATTCCACCTCCTATACAATACTTATCACCGGGGAACTCGTACTTGCGATTTTAATTATACCAATTAGTTCCAATGTGCAACTAAGTCGATCTTGCCTCATTCCACAATTTTTTTTCCTTTCTTCATCGTTTTAGAGTCCTATCTTTGTTTCTGCCTATCAAAATTCGAGTCCTCCGTTTGTGATTCATTGCTTCGACATTCATCACATCTTAAACCAATTATTCTCTCGATTTGATTTCTTTTTAATTTTATCGAAGGAATGAGATTCGTAGACAATTGTTCCATTTAATTTCGATTGTGTTAATCAACCGAAAAAATTTCATGGTTTCTAGAATGACACGATAAGTCTCGCTCATCAAGATAATAGAGGTATCAATTTAACAATACCAATTAAACAGTAACATCCCTTAACCAAAGCTATAGTTTTATTTTTTTTCCGATAAATAGTTGTAAAAAATTGTATCGATGACAATTATTTTTTTTTTTTGGAACTTTGAAAAAGTAAGCTACGATTCCCATCGATTAAAGAACTTGCAACCAATTGTGACTTGTTGAAACATTCAATCAATTGTTCTGTAAGAAGCTAATAATTTTGATCCATCCTAGCAAAATAGTGTCATATTACAGACTCCTTAGAAACATAGGAAAAATTCATCGGTATTAATTCAAAATATGAAGGCACATAACCGCCTCTTGGATATTAAGTAGGAAACTCATAAAGGTCTCCAAATGGCAATAGTCAGAAGCAAGATAGCCAAATTCAAATAAATGATCTAGATCTAGATACTAAATCAAATCATTCCGATTAGAAATTACTTCAGAATTGTCTCATAGAGTTCCAATCAGGCTTACCTAACTCGAAACCCTAATTATGACCCAGTAATTATCCAGAAAACCCTAATTAGAAACTAAATAGTTACTATCAGTTTTTCCCAATTAGGTTTGGTGTGAAACCTAAGTAAGAAAACCAAATGTAAAAAAAAATTTCACTTTTTACTAATTCGGTTTTGTGAGGGACCTAAGTGGGAAACTTTAGGGTGTAAATAATATTTTCAATTTTTCCCAATTGAATACCAGATGGAACCTAACTAGGAAGATTTGATATAAAAATTAAAAAAATACGGTTATTATCGGAACGGTTACACGGAATTATTATATTTGCAAAAAAGTAGAGGATTTTCAATCAACGTTGACATATTTTTAGTTAACTACTTTCGTTTCAATATTTTTTCTATTATATCTCGGGTTTGAATGGCTTTTTGGGATTTCTTTTCTTATTAGGCCATAACTGGAATTGCATAATTAGAGTTCAACGAATTTTGCGTCACGTTTCCTTTTGGGATTCCCATAAGGAATCCAAATTGGGACCTCATTTCTGGTACTACGCTAGAAGAACCTATACAGTGTATGAGATTCTCTTCTAGGGAACATATGAGGAATCTTACTAAGAAAAATAATTCGTTAGTAGATTTTACCAAAATCAGACGAAAATTTACAATTCTGCTATTACGTTTCTGTATGTTTTTGATAGTATTGTTTTAAGATCTAATTTACCATGTATATGAAGTAAACTTTGTACGAAGTTTTAATTTAATGAAAATACAAATATTATTTATCAGCTAGAACGTATTATATCGCAAGAAATAATATTTCATTATTGTTGGAAAAAAAAGGACTTATAAAGTACCAAGCTTACAATTATTGAACTAAGGAAAAATCACGATTTATTTATACACAATATAATTGAATAAAGAAAAATTTTCATAAAAAATCACAGGAATTCCAATTTAAATAATTATCATAAATGTGTTTATGTTAATTTTTCTTTAGAAAATCATCAAAAGTCGTGCAGGCGAGACACACATTTTCTTGATTGTATGAAACGGAAGACTTAAGAATATAAAAGAATAAAAAAAAACTTACCAAAAATAGACGTTGATGGCGGTAATAATTTGAAATAATTCTTTCTATTTCTTTTATAATATTCGACACGCACTCAATTAAAAAAAACAACGTATACCGTGATAGGAACTAGCGAAAAATGATTGAAGTTCGATTTGAAGAAATCATAAAATAAAACTAATAAAATTCGTTTCTTTGAACATTAAAAGTTGAAGATAAAAAAAATCAAAAAAATCGAAACATCCATTCATATTATAAAATAATAAAAATTGTTTATAATTGAGAACGGATTTAGTTCAAGAACGGACAATAATTAATTAATATTTCGCTACATTGGAATAAGGATTGGTGATTTTTTCAAAAATTAATCAGGGCATAAGTTTTCTTTATTCTAAAGGTATTTTTTCGCTAGATTTGAAGGTAAGAAATCATTTAAAATTGGTATTCAATCAATTTGTGTATTTGAAAAAAATCGCTTAACCCCGTCTATGGTGAACCTGGATCAATTTAAATGATAACCTTTGTCGAAATTCTATAATTTTTTTCCAGATCAAAAAGTCATATTGATTAAAATAAATAAAAGTGTTCTTTGATAGATAATCGGTTTATTGGTTCGACAGTTTAGAGATATGTATTATGTCCAAAAATCTTTTTCCCCGAGAAAAAAATTTACAGATATAAAAATTCATTGAACTTTTTCGTGTCTTACAGATAAAACCGAACCGGACATTTATTTTTTTTGTTTCAATCCCATTGTCATCCCTGATATGCATCCCCTTACATACGAATGCCTTTTTATTCTTGCTAGCCCGATCGAAGCTCACCCTTTCCCGATTCTATCCCTATATGCCGAGTATTAATATTATAAATTTTATATGAGTCCATTAATTTTAAAATTTAACACATACACGCACGTTATGTACCATTACATTCATAACAATTTGCGAGACGGGAAGAAAGAATGGAAAATCATCATCCATGGCTGAACCCTATTTTCATTTGGTCTTGATGGTGATGGCGATGATCGGAGGCATCTCCTTCGCCTTTCCCAAAAGCTTCATCCGAAAGCTTCATATTTACGTGTGAAATATTCGCTAATGTCTCAGAGTGAGATAGAATGACATTTAATGGGCGAATACCATTATTAATAATGACTAGTCAGTCGGTTACGAGATCTGCGGTAAAGTGCGTTTTCAAATATGAAATAACAGACTCCATCCCCCCGAATCCTGAATCAAGTCAGCCACCTCGATTTCAGGATATCTCCTTCATTTTTCATTCCCACATCCCCCAATAAAAACCAAATCAAAACTACTCAAAAAAATGTTTGAAAAATTCAGATTTTATCGAAATATTTTGTACGTAGTACAAGTTGTACTAACACGAGTTTAATCACGCGCTCTCAACTATGCCGGCCTCATCCCCCAATTGCTACCGGAGAGAAAACTCGAAATTTTCCGTTCATAATTTGTCCCATTCCGTTCCCGTTGTTTTTTTCCCGACGTTCACGATTTTTGCAACCCGGCAAAACATCGGGTCACGCAATCGCGCCCAAAGAACACCAGCTTCTTCTTTCACCAACCCCACATCCCCGTCTTCCCAGCGACGTCGTCATACAAAAAACGGAATATTCTATAAAGTTGATTTTATCATACGTACGTGTAATATTATAGAAAATGGTGAAAGGAATCCTAATATAGCGGGACGGTGGTGGTGCGGCTAAACGCCGCCACCAACAAGAATATGACTGTTAATATAATAAATTTCAAATAATACATTTCATATATGGGAGAGAGACGACAACGCGAGTTATTTGTGCACGGTTTTACTTATCGTTTTCAAGATCCCCGGCTAGAGATTAAATAAATAATATTAATAATGTTGACTGAAACCAAAACCCAAACCAACCCCCGAACGTCAACCTCACATCATAATAAATGCATTGCTCATATTTTTCGTCCGAGCAAATTTGCATTTTCAAGACCTTATTGATTTTGTCATATCGTTACTAGAAAAAATTAAGTACAATTTGTAAGGGATTGGGAAGTGATAAGGGATGATGGAATCGTTAAAAGTTTTTGCAACATCTTAAGTGGGTTTAGCACGCGAGACAAAACAACACCGTCTTTATTATGGCAACAATAACGAGAAATCGTGAGGGATGCCGCGTAAAACGATCACTTTCCAGGAGAAGAAAACGATTCACACGGAAAAGAGCCTTGTTGTAATCTATAAGTAACAGATCCGATTATCACACTTTTAGAAAACCAACCCTGCTTCACCCTATTCAGCAACACATTCTATATGTGACGTGAAACCTGAAGATTAATTCTACCAATTTTTATTCGATCTGATGCAAGCGTTTTCTTTTTTTAAAAATTGCTAAGTGTTTCGATAATTGTGTAAATGTGTATGCGTGTGCCACAAGGGGTGGCTTTCGCGGTGAAAACTCATAGAGGTGCACAAATGTTCGATACTCATTCCCATATATACAAAGCGTCGTAGAATGAGCGCCAATGTGTTTATGGCCGTGTTAGATCACGCGACATTGTACATAGTTAGTTTTAGTTTAGGTTATTTTATAGTTGGCATGTTGGATCGTCGTAGATAACGCCTCCCATATTGACTTTGTGTCACCAGTTCACCGGGAAAATAATGATTTCAAAACTAAGAAAAACCGGCTACGGGACGAGAAAACGAGCCGAAGAACAGATAGGAATCTTTACAAAATGTGGTAACAATGAAAAGGGAGCGCTTTTCCAATCCCCCATTTTACCGCACAGTCACAGATTAATAAAATTTAAAAAATCTATTGAAATTTTTCAATGGGAAACATTAGGGGGTTGAAAACATAGTGGGAATAGGCAGTTGATTGGACTCTCTTTGCACGGTCTGATTCGTACATGGGGGATGAGGGATCGTATTGTAAGTTGAATCGTATGCAACCAAGGACAATATTCAAGAGTTAAATTCCATAAAACCACATTATAATATGTAGCAATTTCACATTTAAACGTTCATTTCATCTCAAACGTACCACGAGGAATACATGGTACAATTACTGACCATTTATTTCCATAATGAAACAAAAACGCTAAAAGGTTGGAAATATTTTATGATTAAGACAAAATAAAAAAAAACGTTTTTCTATTGTAAATCTTGAACATTTTAAAATACAATTTGTAACTGTCAGATAATCAGTCAGAATATCAAAATATCAAAATACAATGTAAGTGTCAATAAATTGGAATCGTAATCCAAACTTACACATACACAGAGCGGCACAACAGTCGCCTCCCGAATCGTCCCACAAAAACATTTTCAAGGGATCGGGAAAAGGAGATGATGCGATCCATTCAAATATATCCGTTCCTCAGTTGTCTTGTTCCGAATGTCACGGGATTGGGGCAAATATCTTTGGCGGTGGGTCGCCACCCCCTAACCCCCTCATCAACCATCCATCCCTCTCTCAATGTATATTGCATATTATTCATGAGATAGACGTACATTGTCTTTCCACGGGCATCCATTTTCGCTATTGTATAATTTCTCTAATTTATTACTTCATATCGGGTTCTCGGCTAAACTCACCCCAACGTGCGCCCAATTCAGCCCTCCATCACTCGCTCCATGAATTTTCTACCTATCTGTATATATATATATAGATTTATATGTGGCCGTTGCGCCTTGCCTTATCCACATCGCAAACCAACCCTTTGCCACTCTCATATAGAGACGACGAGGATATGGCGTTGGGGTGGAGTGGATGAATCGTTTGGTCTCTCATGTCTCTGTCCCATCAACATTCCCCAACCATCAATATATATCTATATCTAAATGTATATATATAAATACCCCATCCCCACATATCCCCATCTACCGACATCACGTTCATCATCTAACGAGGGATATGACGGACGTCCAAATCGTAAATTTACAATAATACACACACCAACCCCGAGAAACATGTATGCTTTTACACTCTTGAAATAATCCCCAATTTTCCAATAACATTCCCAATTTTTTACAAGGTGTCATTCGAATGGAAAAAGCAAAGATCAAGAGAGCTAATAAATTGCGAAATTTCCGAATTAGTCATTTCGGACCTAAATTACAGAACTATAGGCTTTTAATCATTTCATGGATCATAGGAGGAAGATTTGAAGGGTGAGTATGAATAAGTATGATTGGAACGGTGGCGATATTTTTGTTTGTTGTTCTTACTTTTATTTTAAAGGTAAAATTGAGAGGCAAATGCTTTTCTTTCTCACTCTTTCATTCAACTTCACATAACAACAAACGAAACCTACAAAACTGATAAGAAACTGGTATAGTGCGATAACAGCGCTGCCTGGCGACTGCTACGAACTTCCGGTTCCGGTCTGTTATGTATATATACAAGTATGCATTATATATAATATACCTCCACTTATATATAGAAAAATAAAAGGCATAAACCCAAATATAAATGACACATACCAATCGACACAAAACAAAAATCTATAACTCAAATTACCTTATATTCCATTCCCATTTAATTTTTTTCCACACACATTTTCTTTATTGCTCTTTTGAGTTCAAAGGTTTTAGTGAGGCCCGGGCCGAGGTACTAAAAAGGCATCAAATTCATATCACCGTATAAAATTATTTCGATGAGTATATAAGTGTAAAATTAAAACATGGTTTTCATTTCCTCTTATCAATTTTTTGATAATAAATTGACATTTTAGTGCGCGAATGGCACATAAGCAATACAAATATAATTATCATTTACTTTATGATCACATTTTTCCTGTTTAAAGTACAATAAAAATAATTAAGTGTAGAAAATAATTATTTATAAAAGTATATGAGTGATAATTCTCCATTAAAATCATTGTTTTTTGTTAAGTTTTGACATTTTTTTGAAAAAAATCACGTAGCAATATCAAAAAGATAAGAAATTTTCCACGATTTTTCCCCAAAAGAAACGAAAAGTTTATATTATTTGAATATTAAGCGATAAAAATACAAATATCATTGATATTAAATTAGGAAATTGCATCATAAAGCTCAATAAACTCGTATATGAATATTTGATGTGATTCGATACGAATGCGATGCATTTAAGGGTGTAGAAAACGGTGGGTGAAATAAACTTAAAAGCTCTACAACTTTATCAGGCTAGGCGAACGGTGGGACTTTATCCATTTAAAAAATAATAAAATTTTTATTATTTTATTAAAATAAATAACAAAACGTAGGTAGGTGTTGAATGGACATTGTCCGAAAAGGATTGAACACAAATTTATGCCAAGTGGAAAATGGCGTGATTTTGGTGGATTTATTTTTGAATATTTATTATACAGGATATCCGTTTGAAATAATTATTTAATATTTTATTTACAATGCAATTAATCGGCCGCTATTTTTTGATATTTTAACCGCGAATTTCGAGGCATAAATTGAAAAAAATAATATGTATATGAAACAGTGCCGTGTGATAAGAAAATATTAATTGGAGCCTATTATCGAATATATTGTAAAAAAATAAAAAAATAAAACGAAACATTTATCCTTGATGAGATACGAAATACAAAAACTAAATGGCAGCTAATAAATACTGAATTACTCGATCGCAATTTTCCTTTATCAATGTTTATTGCTCGTTATACAACATTCACAATATAAAAAAAAATACCAAAATCCCTAAAATAGGTCTTGAAAACGTTTTATATAATTATTATTTTTTTCTGTTATTTCATAATAACTGATAACGAGTCGCACTTCTATTAATGACATTATGTGAAGTTTTAAATCGTATAGAGGATATGAAAAGGTTTTCCTTTAAATAACTATACTTTTATTTTATTAACGCTTGATATTGTGGCAAGTAAATTGGTATAAGTAAGTGGACTGAATTGATTGATTATCGACGCAGTATAAGCAAGAAGAAACTTAGGAAAAAAAATCCGGCCAAGAATCATTAATAATTATTTCAAAAATATGGCAGAAATAATAAATCAAAAATTTGATCCTACACCTGCTAGGTATGTCACATTATCATGATGAAATGGCCATGGTCAATAATAGATATTAAAGTATGGATATCATTGAAAGAAAACCAGAAATTGGAGGAGTACAAGTAAAAACGAAGAATTGGATTCTTTAATCGACCGAAAGAAGGAAAGTACTATCCGGACTGTTTCCAATGGGTCTTAAAATTTTGTTTTTTTCCTGCATGAGGCGATATTTATCGCTACGTTTAAGGGGGCGATATTTTAGAATACTCAGTATGCGGTCAAATTATTCTGAGTTCTTTATACTATTAATAATTTTAGTAAGTACCATAATAATTATACTCTAATACATCTGAGAAAATAGATTAATTAGATCAATAATAACAAAAAATCAATTTCAACATACATTTTCAATTTTGCTATCATATTCTAATGGGAATAAGCATACCATTCTTAGACACCAAGCTTAATTATGAAATTGAAAATTTCAACTTTAATGCGGTCCTATAGTCAAATGAAAGAAGAACTTCTTAATTTTGGTAATTGTACGTTTTTTATTTTCTTACTCTTACATTGTTTTGAGTCTTCAAATT
The DNA here is from genome assembly GCA_958496175.1 of Sisyra terminalis. Classification (NCBI taxonomy): domain Eukaryota; kingdom Metazoa; phylum Arthropoda; class Insecta; order Neuroptera; family Sisyridae; genus Sisyra; species Sisyra terminalis. The sequence continues at coordinate 21,176,367 of OY292277.1, forward strand.
ACTACCTTTTTACTTTTAATTTACTACCTTATTCATGAGACCATCGCACATTATTTTCAATTTCATAACAGTGAATATTTTTAAGTAACAACTACGTTAATAATACACACACATAATTGCTACATTCACAAAATCACAATTATATCTATTAGTTAATTGATGCAATAGTATATTTTAAGTCATATTAAGCCTTTTACAAAATATATCCATAGTTCGTATTATTTTCATTATGTTAATACTAATTGCGAATTAGTCTTTGAAACGTTAAATACTTGTTTAAATTTTATTGTATTGTAAGTATTCAGCTAATTATTTATGAAACAAAGTAAAAATAACAATTCATAAAAGACGGCATTATAATATTTTATTGCATGAAAAATAGATGAGTCCTCATTATAGATAAATTGTAATCGACAGAAAAGCAGTGTTAGTTATATAGGCAGCGAGACCATGGAATGTTCGAGTAACGAAAAGTACGAGAAACAAGGCAAAAGTCATAAATCTATTAAATATAAATATTCATAGATATGGGCACGTGGAATAATCTAAAGGTAATGTTTTGGCCAAACTAATTTTTTCGCTAATATCTTTATTAAATGGATATTAGTAATTTAAATTAGTTGTTTTCTCATTAGTAGAAATTAGTTTGAATATTATGAATGGTTTGTCCCTGGGTATGAGTTGGCTGGGTGGAAATTTTCGGGGAAAATTGTTCGAAAGTAATTTGGCGATTCATTGAGAATTGAGTAAGTGGAGGGTGAGTCGAAGAAAATTTCTAAATCTATTTGTCCATCGTTGTAAGTGCTATATAAATGCGAATGTTCAAGTACTTATGGATCGTTATTTTAAGCGACATAGCAGGTGAATGATGCCAAACCAAAAACTCTTTAATGAGAGGCGACTGCTCAAAGTGCATCATATTGCACTTGCACTTAATCTATCGTGGCGGCTCCACACAGAGACCAAAAACTTTTTCCCATAACATCGCTAACTTTTATTAAATCGGCGAAAACTTCATGAAACAATTTCGGGAAAAAAAACGTCTAAAAATAATTTCTGAATTTTAATATTCATGTTCGTTTCTCGGCGAGGCATTGAGTTATGACTTTAACAACAGATATAAAATATTGTTTGACGACTACTGATTTATATGTCTCAATAAACGAAAAGGACACTAACCGATTCTATATTAATGCCACAAAAATGAGCAATAAAATCAAACTCCGTTTGAAAAACATTCTTCTTCTTTTTCGCTGTCATCTTTCCTTTTTTCAAATATATGAATGCTACTTACTTGTTTTCGCGCGGCATTTTTCGTGAAATATGATATTTCGTGGCACGAATATGATTTTTTTCTCTTCGGTTAATTTTTGAAAATAATTCTTTGTTTTGGGACATATGCGGAATATTTGTGGAAAATATGAAATGTTTCAAATAATTGAAATGTTTTGCTCACCTCTTTGTCTTTGGCTGCTACTTCGACTTCAAGATTCGATCTTGAATTTTCTTTATCCATGTTGTTACTGTCTTTTATTTCAGTTGACGAACTGTTGTTTAATTGTTCTTTTAATGATGCATTTTCTTTTTCCGCCAACGTCGCTCTCTGAAAACAATAAAGGAAAAGTGATTTAGTAAAGATTAGAATATTTTTCTTAAAGCTATGGTAATGAGTAGTGGTATATCTTTGTTTTGAAAAGTGTTAATCGCTACTTGAAAGCTTTTTTCGAAATAGCCGAGATGCAAACCTGATTATAGTGTGATATATTAGATCGATCTAATCACCATTGCAAATCATTTAAGTGTTTAAGTATTATGTTTTATGGTAGATATTTCTTGTTATTTTGAAAGTATTCATAATTTTGGAAAAGAAATATTGTTATGATTGTGTAAATTTATAATTCATTTATGTAGACATATTTTTCGGCGAAATGGTTGACATTAATAAGAAAAATGTGAAACATCAATTAATGAGTCACGACACGATGACGAACAAATACGGGCATTGGTCCAAAATGTGCGAGTGTGACAAAAAATCATATGTGACATAGAGGAAAAACGAGCAAGCGACAAAGATCACATGAATCGAATCTGAGAGGGAAATTTTGAAATTTTCTCGTTTCCATGTGAGATCAATGTTAATTAATTTAGGTATAGATGTGTATTTGAAGATGTAGGTAATCCACCACATGCTATAAAACACATACTTGCGATGTCCATCCCAATAGACCACACTAAACATGTGTAGGTACATTCGAAAATAGCGATTATCGACATTCATAAATAGTGCGTATCGTTTTCTCAAGCGCATCACAAATATTTTTTATTGGCTCACATAAATAGATATTTTGGTCGTTTTGTAATTATACGATTTAAATTTGTATCAATTCGAACACCCACCCAATCAACTTCCATCTCTTTCGGTTCAACACACCGAACGCTATCAGTATCAGTGTTTCACCTATTGGGATAATATATCTGAAAAATTCAATCAACTCTAACTTCAGTCTCCGTCCAATCGTTCTATTAAATCATCTCATGATCTGAATCTTTTCTATTTTTTTAACGACAAAGATAATTTAAGTTAATTTTCCTTTTATGTTTCGATTATCCATTTAAAATAGTCAAGTATTACATCCAAGAAAATCTATAGGTCGCTGCCCTCTGTGTTTAATCTTGTCAACTCAATTACATACCTACTTATTTTCAGTTAATATTTAATTAATGAAAAATAAAACTAAACGACAACTTACTATTTAAACACATAAAATAATCAAAAATCAAACTTATATCAATTTTAAAAAACGTCCCTTAAGTTATGTTTTATAGCTGGATTTGTTGTAATTGTTGGAAGTTATTTAAGTATTAAGTTAATTCATCTTTTGATTTTTTGATACATCCAATGCTTAATTTCAGGCAAAAATAGCAACCTAATATGTGTACATTACGAATTCTCTAAGTCGTTGTAACATTTGTAAATCCGACAGTTTTGTTATCAAGTTGCAAAATTAATAATTTCAAAAAACTTTTCCGAGAACGCTTATTTTGTATTATTAAGCTAAAATGAAGTATTCGCTCAGTGTCAAGCCAGGGTAAGAGATATCAAATCGACACAAGCGTTCCTAGTGGTCAGTTTAGTGTTATAGTGGGCTTTTATTTAAGAAATTGTAAGCAATCATAAGTAATAGTCTTAATTTTATTTTATTTTGATATAATCAATATAATTAATCACATATTTCACATATATATTAGAAATTGTGTTCACAGAATTTGAGAAAATTATCAAAATGTAAAATTTAAGTCTTTAGGGATTTACTCAATACGGAAATATTAATACTAAGCAGCAAATAAATTGATAGATCTCAGTTTCTGGTATTAATATACCATCAAACCATGGATTTTTAAAATAAAAGAAAAACAATGAAATCAATCGCACTATTATAGCATAAGTATATCAAAGTATCATAGTAGAGCAAAATATTATTTCTATTGTATTAGAAAATTTTGAAACATGGTGTTACGTCAATTATGAAATCTATCGGTTATTAAAAACTTAATATTATATTACATGTATGCTTGATATAGAAAAGCAAATAATTTACATTTTAGAGATAAGGTATTGATATATTTTAATTTTCAATGCAGTGCAATCTTTATCAATTTTGTTCAGCCATTTTATTGATGACTTTGTTTCACAATATTTTTTTTCATTTTTAATGAAATCCAGGAAAATTAAATAAAAATAGGAATGACAGAAAAGTTATAAAGACGAAAATATTAAGATAAAATTAATTTGAGAACTAAAATTTATGGAATAAATTATCCATCGGTATAAATAACTATCTTGTTAATATTGCAAGTTAAGTAATAAATCAAATTTTTAAAAACCAATTAAGTGTGTATTGGCTAAATAAATCAATGAAGCATAAAATTATATATGATAAATAGTTGAAGCTGTGAAAAATTTAAGAACGAATAATTAAAATGAGATTAATTAATGATTAATAAATGAATTTGAAGCGTTTGAATATTGCAACATTAAAAAACATTAAAAATGTGAAACCACGACTTGTGCATTGCATGCATTGCATCAATTATGCAATTATTTATGCATCGTATAAATAAAGTGTGTTGATCATAATTTTTGCTGTATCAGTTTTTCCAAATGATTAGAGCAAATCTGACCATACATCATTTACACCCACACCACATCGATCGTGTGATTATGGTACTGATGGTGATTATCATAATGGTGCAAGCTCAGCTTCCTTCTGTGCTCGGTTCCTCATGTTAATTATTCGAATATTTCCACGTCTTATGTCGCATCAGCGTTCAATGAAATCAAATATATACCAATACTTTATATTTATAGTATGAACAATAGAAGTAATAAGAAAAGCAATCTCGATTCTTGGCTCATTATTAGTTGAGACTTTTTTCCCATTTGTTTCGAACTAAAAATAATTTTCAAATCGTTTTTTACTCATATTCAAAAAGTGAATAGACGATGAGGGGGGAAATGCCGCCAAGAACGTTAATATCTGTTAACTTTTTTTTTTTGTTGTAAATATAAACTTTTAATCACTCAACATCTGGCCGTTGTCGCGTCTCTTTTACTCTTAATATATATGCTACTTTTTTATATTTTGAAAATATCAAATAATAATCTCAAACACCCCACAAAGTATCGGGACCGGGAATGGATTGAGAGATAGATGAGCAGGACGAAGCCTCGAAATCCTCGCCTCTCTTTCCGACACCCACATTTGCTTGTGCAGTGAATATTTTTTGACTGTCATTAAAATATAAAAATATGTCTCACTAATATGATAAATGTCCCTTTACACAAGTTTTCAAAACCGAACAAGACTCACCGCCATTCGTCTCTCATCCGCCCCCATTTCGTTTCTTTTTTCTTGCTTTGATTTTGAACATAAACGTACAAGTCAAATTGCATTAAAGAAACGAAAATTAAATTAGCTACACGAAATTATTTTGTTTAATGATCTTACTTCGTTTTTTTTTTTATATATATAATTTACGTTTAAGAAGCATTCAAAACATCTTGATGCAGCCAAAGTGATTTGGATTCGAGGCTGAAATTAACTTAAGAACTTTCTGATTATTTAAACAACTCGAAATAATAAATGGGAAACAAATGTTCTAACAAAATTATTTGAGTCAATTAAATTCTTTTACATAAAAAATATAACACATTATGGTGATTTAAGAATGAAAAAAATACATTCATAGGTAAAATGAATAAACTACATTTACGATAAGAAAAAAAAAGAATTATAATTAACAATAGAAAACGGAGATGGAATTCTAAAAATTGCTATTTATAACACTAAAGTGTAAATTGATTCAACTCTAGTTTTTTGAACGCAAAAACTATTTCAATTACAACAATAGCTCACTTGCTATTAAAAACAGTGTTACATTTAAGATTACTAATAATGATTTAAAATGTTTTTCATTGTCTTGTAAACTCCCTATTATAGTTGTTTTAAATGTTTCAATTTAGTTTTTCCAATAAAATTTCCAATTTTAGCTTGAACTTCTGTACACAATTAGATAATGCAGGAAAATACGCGGCCAAGTAACAGTTATTATGTGAGGAGATATCATACGTTGAACCTTAACACAACCAATACTAAATCCTTAAAACTTGGCCATCTCAATTCAATCCTTTTTTTCAATAAAGGCAATAAGCTTTAGGCTTTCTATAGGTAGTGGAAAGTGTTTCATGTTATTTTAAACATTCTAAAGAAGATATTGTGGATTTTTTACAAGCTTCAACAATGAAGGGAACCATTTCTTCAGCCTTTTTTTAGTAAACCCAAAATTTTGTGTATGAAAATCTAGGCAATCCAACCTGAAGTCCTTGATAAGTAAAAAAAAAGCTTTTTTATAAATTTGTATAACATAAATATACTTTAAATTAGTACAATCCGGCAACGTCTCAATCTTTTTACCTCTCTTCTTTTAATTCTCTCAATTTTCTTTTTACTTCAATTTACGAATAAATCGATTAATGCATTATGGTCGATTCATTTTCGATCAATTTATGGTAGCTAAATTCATTAGAGTCGAGTATAATAATAGAAAATGAGACGTCGATAAATTGTATCGGTGTAAAATATAGCTGCACCGTTTATTTTAGAACAAAATTACACCATATTTCAGAATATTAGAGCATATTTCATTTATCAGTTAAGTGACAGTAAAAATTTTAAGAGGCCGCATGCGGCTTGAGGTGCAACATTTAGTCTCTAGCACTATATAACACGATAGCCATGTAATAATAATGAAGCCAATAAATTGCTTTATAATTTCATTGTCTATAAGGAAGGTTAAGCAGATCTTTCATTTACTACTCCTAGCGGTAATATTTGGAAATTTGACATTGAGAAATAGAATTTCAATTATTGCCAATTATTAAAACCAAGACTGAGGAGCAGGAGGTAGAGCCGGAGCTTGAAACCGGAATATTTTAAAAGAGCCGGAGCCAAAATATTTATTTTGGCGGAACCAGAATCACAGTTATCAAAATTTACACTGGTTTCAATTCCTAAAGATCCTTTGTTGAATATACTATAGTGAAAACTTGTTGAAGCTTTTTATATGGTATATAACCAAACTATAAAATTGCACTTAAATCAAAAAAATGAAGTCAGGAGTAATTACAATTTAGACCAGAATTGAAGCCAAAGTCGAAGCTTGAGTAAAGTATTGGTTCCGGAACCAGAACTATAGCTCCGGCCATAACAACTTCTAACATAGTCTGAAAAGATCCTGAATACCAAGAAATCCATTTTTATGTATGTACTCTGAACTACTAGCTGCTTTGGATTTACGACTATAAGTGCTTATAGGTAAAAAAGCACTGATGATGCGATTTTTTCTAAAGCGAAGTTCGATTTCAAAAAATTTAATTAAATGTAAGAACAATCTTCTACTTTGTGCGTAGTTTTAGTGATGGTTACCTCCTAATGGTGGAAGCCTATACGCTGCGACTTATTTAACCTAACCAGTTAATCACTGTGCTTAATAATGCTACTGAATATAATCAAACCAAAAATTCTATTAAACAGGGATTATACATTTTGAAAATCAACAGTAAAACAGCATAAAATTAAAGTAGTAAGTAAATTTGTAACGTAGAACTACATGTACCTATATCTACAATCTACTGACTATAGTACATTTTTTTACCACATACTGATAGAAATTGTATAAAAATTAGACAATTAAAATTACTGAAAAATACTAACTAAATGCTTTATTGTTACATAATATCACTGTTTTGAATAAATGTTTAACATACAACTCACACAAATAGTGTTTAATAATAGTAGATCATATATTTTTATATGAAAAACAGTTAAATTATAATTATTTACAATTATAGTTTCTTATTATTTCAAATAAGTTGTCAAAATATTTAATCGTTTTCATCGTTTTTTATACAACGGAAAACTATTTTACATTCCAAAGATTGAGTTCATTATACACATTTTGAATACTTTAGGGACTTTTCCAGCTTATTTTTAGAAAGAATTTATTTTATTTTTTTCATTTCCACACTCAATTTACAAAATTTCCATTCAGATTTTCTCAATAATTTTTATTTATTTTTTATCTTCAAATTGTAACATTTTTTCGGTTGTGTGACATTTTTTCGTTAAACCGGATGTATGTAAATCATTCTATCCAGCAAGCTTCCATTCTAAAAGCATCATATTATTTACAAAAAAAAAATAAAAGAAAAACGGAATGTAAAAGTTGATTAAAACTTTTTGTGTTGAAGGAAATATAATGGAAGTAAAATAATAAATTTTTCCATTTATTTATATTTACATCAATTCATTGAAACCGTTATTGAAACGACAATAACCAATGAATCGGGGGTTTCGACGTCGAAAGCTTAGTACAATAACCAGAATTGAGATATACGGGAATGACGGGTGTTTAATGGGAAGGTAGGAGAATTGATTCAATTATTATTAGTATTGTTCATACTTTTAGTTGTGTAATCAAATCAAAATGCTGGAAACACTTGTCTATACAAAATCTATTTGTCCTCTCCACCGCAATTCTCCTCACCGTCCAAAACCATTCGATCGCCACATAAAACATATGTTAATATTGTTATAGTCTTTTTTTTCAATAAATTATTCCCATTATTCTTTCAATCTACTTTTCATTTTTATGGTAATAATAAAAGAAAAAAAAAGAAAGAAAGAATGAAAAAAAAAACTTTATTGGATAATAATTCAATTTGTTGTATGGGAAAATGGTTGAAGGACAGAAAAAGATATGATCGGTATTAATTAAAAAAGCTGAAATAATTTATTGTGTATTTGATATTTAGAATAATTTTTTCCATTAAATTGTACGTACTTTTTTTTTTAAATAAATGTTCAATAAAATTGAGGTTACATTGTAAAGAAATAAAGTGCGTGGCAAATTCACAATTATACAAAAGTGTAATATAAAACACTGTAAACAAGGATAGTTGGTTGAAAAAAAAATGATGACCCCCCTTGAATTTTCTGTTATATTTTACATATTTATTTTTAAGATAAATAAACCACTTCTGGTTGTACAGAAAAAAAAACTTTTTTTTTTTGAAAATATTATCTTTACAACTCACCGCTCATTTTAAACGTATAACCATAAAAATATTATAACTATATAAATATATTTTAAAAAATTTATCTATTTTATCAGTAACGAAAAATCTAATGTTGAAAACTCAAAAAATATTATAAATATAAAATTTTGTGTTGTTCATTTTAAAACGATTTGAATATTATTTTTATGAGATTCTTTTCATAGAACGATCTTATGTAATCGATACCGATCTTCAAAAAATTTGATTTTGATGATTTTTCATTATTTTTGAAAAAGTACCGGCATTTATTCGAAAAAATCTAATAATTCTGATTATAAAGTCCTCTTTGGTTTGGCGTCATATAAAAAACCATATTTATCAAATAAATCCCTTATTTTAACGGCTACCGACCATTTTAAAGTTCTACGTACTATACTGGTTTAATTTTTCATTTTAAGTGTCTCATCCCTATTGTTCCGGAGCTAATATAAAGCTGCCTTTTTTATCAATGGTTTATTGGAACTGATTTAAATTTATTAAACATATTATTTTTATAGTCTTCCTTTTATTTTACGTATTCATTGTGAAAGAAAACAGGTCTTGTCTTTACCACTTCAAAAGGGTTGAATTCAGCGTGAATTAGAAGAAAAAAAGAAAGAAATTTTAAATCTGGAAGAACGGGTCAAGGTTTCCATACAATTGAAAAACCTGTTTGAAAAAAAGACGTTATCGATCGTTATTTTACAATTAAGCTTTTTTTTAAACCAAAAATTATGAGATGCATAAATGGAAGGGGAGTAAAGACGCATGTGTCTTTCTCTCCACGTATGAGAGAATTAAAATAATGAAGGGAAAGTTGACATAAACGGAATGAAAAATAGATGTGGATTGATTAGAACAATTCCCTGGATAGTTTGAATTAGTGTGTAGCTCCTACGAATTTCTATGTTTACATGTACGTGTGCGTACGCGTATGGGGCGACAGGAAAGTGGTTGATAGTATGGGGAAACTTTCCCTCTCATTTCCATCATCATCTTTTCGCTTCATACGAAAAACGAGTCCTTAGTCTCTCCCCAATTTTCCAATCGAAAACATTATGTTGTTCTAACAGATAATATGAACATTTACGAAATGTGAATGGTAAAGGGTGGAATAATGTGTTAGGGGTGAGTGGGGAGAGCTTCTGGGGACGATATGTTAACAGAAAATGATGCACAAGTGTGAGGAGAGGAAAATTTTGTCTTTGTTTTAAACACATATACATACGAATCCACATACAGACAGATAGATCAATGATCGTACCATCTTTTTGTTTTATCATCATCAGGATCACGTCGGTTCTGTAACGAGTATTGATAAGGGTTTGAGAGCTTTCGGCAATTGGCAGGATGGGGGCGAAGGTGGAAATCATCGGAGGTGGTTGGGTTGGTGGAATTGGACTAAAGCTCAGTATAAAAGGGTTAGAGCAGTTGTAGTATAAAATAAGGGTATATAGAAGGGAATCACTAATTAGTTATCAAAGGGTTTAAAATCGGAGAGTGGCGACCGTGGATATATAAATGGATGGAAAGGAGTACAGCGTAGATGGAAAGGGTTTGTGTTTTCTGAAACGACGGATGTCAACGGGGATGAGGATGGATGTGTGCGTTGATCAGGGTGACAAAATGCAATGTCTATATGTTGGGCAAATGACGCGCCAACACCACCATCTCCCACATGTACAGTATCTATACATACAACCAATGAACGAAAATTTGATTAGGAAATTTACACAGAAAAGTCCTTTCGTGAAAATTTGAGAAAATCATTTTATCTCCAGCTGATTATGTTTTTTCCAATTACATAAGTTCAATGAATTACACCGTATTGTCATCAGCGTATTAAAAATGGAAATTCCAACGTAGCAAATCGAAAAGCAGAATTGACAAATCTTTCCTCTTCACCGACACCCAATTTTATTCATCCCCCTTCGGTGCAGTTAAATAACGAAGTTTTACATTTCTCGATAATTTTGATAAGGAAATAAAAGGGGTAACGTGTCACAAACATCCCCCTTCAGTCTTTACCAAAATTAATCATATTATATTTTACAGCTCGAGATTATTCCCTCATCGTAACAGATTTCATTCTGAATTCGTCTCAAGTAGGGAAAAAATATGATCTTTTCGACAAGTGCTTTCGAACTTCATGTCTTGGATGAAAACTATCTGAAAGACATGTATCAGTCCCTCGATGGGTGGAATTCTCGAAGAAAATTAATTATTGCCGGCGAATGGTAATTGAATTAAGAAACGGGAAGATACAACACATTTTCAATGTTGATTCGTGCCTGAACATTATTTTAGCTGTATGACGTTGAGGAGAGTCGCAGTGCCAACATTTCAGATAATGAATTCATTCTAAACCCCATTCCCCATTCTGTTCCCACATGTGAGCAAGAAAGAAGAGGCAGCGACAAACGAATGGCAACAACACGAATACGAAATTAAAGACATCGACCAAATAATTGTGTATAATTGTGAATAGCATCGTGTTGTCGCTACATTCATCCCCAAAACTCACCCTTCCGGTAGTAACCAACAACCGACTTCAATGCCTTATAAAGAAATCAACTGCAGTAGTCAAACAGTACGTATTTTTTTTTCGGTACTAACAAATTAACAAGATCCGATGAATTTACTTCAATGTTGAGGATTTTCTAGCACAGACCCTTTTTTCAGGGAACATCAAACGCATTTGCAAATGTAGATGGAGACCTTGAGATAGTAATTTTATTCAAAGCTCATTCCTAGCTTTTTTTATCTCCCATACAAACTTATTTTCAGCGAATTTTTCTTTGGCAGTAAAAAGCAGGTGGAAGGGTTGAAAATTTGTATTCACTGATTTAGTTTGGGATCAGACTGTCTAAATGTGTATACATGTGCATGTTATCGTATGTGAAAATGTAGAGACATAAAGGCGGTCTTTTTGCAACGAATGACAAAAGGGTGCTGATAGGGGTGGTTGAGAAGACGAAGAAGTGGAGTTGGTGCTGATGATGCTGATGCTGTTGATGATTGGTACTGGTACTGAGGATGCTGAGGATGTCGAAATGAAGGATAGAGGGTGTACGGTATACGTCCTTGTCGTAGCAAGATCTAAAAAGACTATTGCGCCGCGAATGCCTCAACTCTAGCGTGGATTAATGAAATTAACAGATAGAATTACTTCAGAGAAGCGACCGACGCCGGCGTCGTCGCTATTGCCACTGCTTTCGAATCGCCTTCGTCGATGCCTTTTGCTAGGTTGTCGCCGTCGCCGTCACTGTTACCATCATCCACATTGTTGTCGCCGTTATTTCGCAAATGCGCCACGAGCGGCGTTGCGACACAATTCCTCCATCTCGCTTTTTCACTTTGCACTAAATACCTCTTGATAAATACTACTAAAGGAATAAAGTAATAATACGGGAATACACGAACGGAGTAGAATGATGATGAAAATGAGGAATGAGAAATGGAGTGGATGATACACTCTTATATTATCTAATATTGTATTATGGTGAAGAGAAGAAGATGAGTAGAATGAACGAATTACAAACGTTCGTTTTCGGGTTGTTCGTTTTATCTCTCTATATGTCGTACTTTTACGCGCGTTTGCATTAGTTCGACAATGACAAAAGCGTTAAATGAAAATCGTTCGGAAAATTGTCTAAAATATATCTACGAAAATGTCTTTGTTCGACCAACCGAGAGTCCGTTCGTTCAAACACCAAAAAACCACCCTTAACCACTTTAAATAATTATCGTAGTTGGTTCGCCCGCATTTACTTTCCCGTTTTGATCTATCACAACGGGAAAACAACTGAAACAATTGCATAATATATGCTTGCATTTTCCAAATCGATTAATCATCAATCTCATTTACAATTGAAATACGTGTGTGTATGTTTTTTTTAATTAGCGTAATTTTTTGCGTTTACCAAGGAAAAAACGTCAGCTGATAGACACCTGAGAAAAAGAAGCGAGCTGGGGAAAATGAGACGACTAGAAACGCGCTTATAAATTGTAATTAAAACGTTTCTCTCGCACTCAATTTTCATTCTTTGGCCCCGTCCCATTTCAGTTGCAACACAGCCATCATCTTCCCCAGCTCCCACACTCTGCACCCATCCAACCATTCTCCTCTTCATCAATTTTAATATTGAAATAAACTAATATCACATCTTATACTCTCTACACATTTTCAAAAACAAACAGCTACAAACAAAATTGTATAGTATATGTCGATTTGAAACTCTCTTCCCACCACTCCACGCCAATCCTGTAGGGTTCATAAACCATTGCCAACCCCATCCATTGCCACTCCGGGTTTTCCGTCATCTTCTCTTTTGTACGTTTCAATATATTATTAGTGTATTATATTAGAGAGACGAGACTTGGTCTCTATTTTACGTTTTTCATGCTGTTGAATTTCGTTTATAGTTGCGATCTTTGTTTGACTAATTGAAACGAGTATTTAATTTTCTTCAATGATGAAATCAAATAGAAGGATAAATAAATAATAACAGTTTTAAGGGAAAATTCAAGATTAAAACATTTCGATCTGTCATACTGTCGTCATAATTATCAACATTAAAATGTTAATATTGAAAAGCTTCAAAGCTTTGCGTATTATTCCAAATATGCTGGATAAGTTTTTTTTTTCATATACAATTGAACGTGAAAATCAAATGATTAATTAATTAAGATTGAGAGGTACAAAGATTCAACGGAAAACCCTCATAATTTTCATCTTAAAACTCATCAAGTTTTATAATAAAATTATTAATAATCACGATTTTTATTTTATATAAAAACCGTTAGATGTACTATACTCGAAGAGGATAAAATTTGCGTTTCACGAGTTTAGTTCGAGCGTAAACGAAATGAAACGATTTTAATGGCATTTCAATTACTTTGATAAATTTCATCTATTGATAATGACTTCACTTATGTAAAATATAATAAATCACAAATAAAACAATGCAGAAGCATCAAAGGAATCATCCCCATCATGTGTATGGCTGATCTATAGATGAAGACACCATCAATACAGACTCCAAGAGAGCAAGAAGCACGGAAACGGAAGAAGGGGTTGAATACGCGAATAAATCTTATAGTGTGGGACTCGAAAATGGGAGATAGGGTTAAAAGACGATTTTATCTCTTTCTCTGTTATGTATCGACGTATGAATTGAAAAAGAGTTTAAGTGGGTGGATTGACGGGGTTGATGAGCCACACAAAAATAAATTTCCCCACACCGTGCCCCATTCCCTAATTCTCTTTACTTATGTATATATATTTACAGGGTATAAGCGGCAGTTCGTTTTATAAAAGATAAAGTGGATAAAATGTACGCTTGGCGAATTATTCAAGATTTTGATTAAGCAAAAACCGTGTGGTATTTTATAGCCATCATTCTCATCAATACAGTGGAGATATTTGGACTGCTGGGAAGGCGGGAGGGTGGAAATCATGGGAAGAACTAGAAGAATGAGACCAACTCGGAGAATTCGGTTTTAAAACGGTCCAACAACGCGTGTTGTTCTTGCACGTTATTCACTAATCTACCTCCATCTAACCCATCCAGGTTTGATTTTCAAATTCCACCCTTATTCATCTTCTTTGCAACCCCTCTATTACTTAATTAGCAAATGTGATTAGTATATATCTGTATTACGGATACATCCAAAAAGATATTGGTTTCATTAACAGAGATTGGCTTTTGAAGAAAAGTTTGTCCGTAATTAAAGTTATTGCACCAGCTATACGATACACGGACTTATGAGAGAAAGAAAATCGAAATAAATGAGTGGAAATGGAGGAACGAATGAGAGAAAAGGCATCAATTTCACTTTCAACACGACCGCTTTACGCGCATTTCCTCTTCTTATAATTATCGTTATTACTTTTTCAAAAACAAAACGAAGAACAAAATTATTTCGTCTCTTCACCACATTGGTTTAAACTCAACATTTATTTGTACCAGTATCGAAAAATTCAGTGTTATCCATTCGGTTAACCGAAAAAAAAATTATAAATCAATTTTTCCTTATCGCATTAATGAAATTTTTATACAATAGGGGTTGTTTTTTTTTTAAAAAATAAGCCATCCAATTTTCACACCAAATATAATTCCTTATCTCTACCATAAAATGATAATAAAAATAATAACAATTCGAGCAAATATGTGATATCGACGAAACTCATGAAATGCATACCCCGCCGATTTTCACCCTTAATCATGTCATCTAACGAAGAAAAAATGCATAACAGAAAAACAATGGCAAGGGATGTTCCGTTATGGAATAATGCCTAGAGAGTAGTAGAGACTCACCTTCTACCCTCGTGTTATCATTTTCTTTTATCCTCTTCCCATTTCCAATTTAAATCCACCCAGAACTGTCGCGGTTCAGAACTATTCGTATTTTGCTATTTGATTATTAGGATGGGAAACTTGGGGTGAAGTATCATAACTAGGATGGGAGTCTATGTGAGGCGTATGGAGGAAAATATTTACATACACATACTCGAAACCACGACTGGGGGATACGTAAGTTATTAAAGTATGTAGCGCTTTCTGTGCTTTTATTCACATATTGCTTTTGCGATATATCTTCTCCCATCCTTCGTAGTGCGGATATTCTTTCGAATCTCATGGAAATTTTTTATATAACCAATAAAACAAGTAAACTTCGCGTGTGAAAAATGAGAATCGTTAATGGAATGGGACTTTGGGGGGTGAGATGAGAACACACTACCAATATAAGAGGCAGGGTATTCCATTTTTAATTTGAAATATCTATAAATCATAAATGAGAGAATAGTTTTTCAAAGAATATCCTTAACAAAACAAAACATAATTTAGTCTAACATTTCTTTAAATAAATACTCATCAAAGGGATATGATGGTAAGAAATTTTGCAAGACTACGAAGCGTAATACTCGTAAGTTAAAAGAAATTATAAACTTTTGTTTAAACTTTCAATTGAAAATATGATGATACTCCACATGTTAATGTAGATAGTTTTCACCTTTTAGTTGGAGTAGAACAATTTCCCTTATATTCTTACTTAACTTAGTCCTTATTGTTATCTCAATGCTAAATTACATTTACAATGGTTTAACAGTTCTTGAGTTATAAAAACCCATGCTAACAGATTAACAGAGCAAATTTTTGAGGTTTTTTTGTTTTTGTTTTTTAATTTTATTATGAGGAAAAATGTTTAAGGTGATGTTGACGATAGTAAAATATTTGCATATAAAATTTATGAAGTCATTATTGCTCTTGTTATTATTGGGATTATGGGGATGCAAACAAGAAGGAATTGATCAAAATTTAGTAGAGAAAAGAGTCGTAATTTAAGGGGGTGGAAGCGAAAGGCAAAATTACGTCTTCATATCGTTATAAATGTATGTTCCACCCTTATGGAGAAGTAACGAGGGATGAAATAATTTATATATGACGAAGAAACAATGATGCTGTCAAATGGTTTTTATCTGCCATTAATATGAACGAGGAGAATATTCAGGAAAGTATTAAATTTTCCAATATATTTTTATACCGGAAATAGGGATATGGTGAAGCGGAATATTTAAACACGTCATATCAATATTTTTCAATTAGAATCAATTTTGTTCTCATTTTCGGGGTAATGGTAAGAAAAGGGAGTGCAATAGATTCAAATTTCATAAAAATTCTGTCGATCAATTTAATGTTTATTAAATGCAAACATTTGCATTAATGTATGCATGCAACGCTCCTTGCTTCGCTTCAGTCTGTCTCAACGATTAATAGTTTTTCTTATTAACGATCGTAATCAACATATGGAATCGATCTAATTACGCAACGTATAACAATTATTGTGTTATTAAATATGATTTGAAAAGTGAATAAACGCAAAGGCAAAAATTAGAGGGAGATACTAGAAAATAAGAGCGTTGGCGCTGCTGTTTTGTATTGTCAACTCATTTTATCCTTGTTATCCCCTTTGTATCCAGCTCATTGTGATACCACTCACTCGTTTTATCTAAATTTTTCCATTTGTTTATATCAAATATTGTATGACAAATAACACATTTTAGATTCGTGGGAAACGAGATTGGAATTTTTTTTGTAATTTTTTTTCTTAAAGTTAATTCATCAAGTATTGAACATGATTTATTAGTGCAACATCATCGATTTTTTTTATCGCAACCCATTCAATCAAGGCTAAAGCATAACTTCCCGGAAAATAATGTTTAATACAAATATTTAAGAAGTTTTTTTCTTCTTATTTAAAATCGTATTTTACGGATAGTAAAACAGCCCTGAGTGCAATAAGGGGGTGGCATTCTTTGTCGAATAAAAGTCTGTCTCGGATCAAGTGCACTTTTTTGTGAGTCGATAAATATTTTGGTGTGTTTAAAATATTTAAAATTTCCACTCGAAAAATTTCATCATTTACGATGGGAAATATTGAGTTTGCATTGACAAGAGAAAGATACGGCGACTATTATTTGTTATTGATTTATTGAAGGGTAACTTTTTTTTGGGCTCTTCAGTGTTCGAAGGATCTAAAACGAGGGACAAAACCACTTCATTTTGTCAATCAAAAATATAAATATAACGACTAATGGGGAGACGAAAAATGCTCGAAAGGATCTTATAAACAAGGGATGGTTTTGTGTGTTATGCGCTTAAAGTATTTTTAAATATTTATTTATATTATTTAAAAAAATGACCTAGATTCATGTGTTTTATGTGTTAAAATGAGGAAATTGTTATTAATTTTTTTTTTTGTTAGTGTAAGCGAAAATATTGAATTTAAATACTTATATAAAAATATGTTCCAAGAATTTTATTTTAAAATAAAAAGAAATGTAAATATTTTGTTACCATCAAATGAATAAAAAATTTCAAAATTTCAACTATTATTGTTCAATAGTTGAATAAAAAGTTATTGTTTTTACATTTAAAGCATAACTTATGGATAAATAAATTGTTTAATAACTTTTCTATAGAATATTAAAGGTTTTTTTTAACATTGATAAATATTTTTTCAGTATAATTCAATAATTATATATGGCGTAGGCCTCAATTTATTTATTTTCTTATTAAAAACAACGTGTTTCAATAGTCTTTGGCTGACATCATCAGGCAATGTTTTATTGTGGCAATTGTAAACAAATTTCATATAAGATGTTTCTTTGAATCAATTTGTCGTTATGGATATTAATTGGAACCAATTTATGGGATTTATATATTTCAAATTCTTCCAGGGTGATCATAGAGGATCCTTTCTTTCAAATATGTAGCGGTTTTTCAAAATTTATGCATTCATGATTTTCGTTAAGTTTAAAGATGTTGTTGAACTAGGGTTTTAGGTGTATGTTTCTTAAATCTATTTCCAAAAGATGTACCAGTTTGGCCAATTTGGAATTTTTTCCATAAACCACGTTTAATTTTATATATTTCGGTTTAATTTTCCATTATGATGTTTTTTGCATATGCATAAGAAAAGTTTTTCTAGCAAAAGCCTTCACAGATATTTATAGTGGATATCAACAGTAAAACGTTTCTTATTAAATATTTGTATTAATCACATCTTTTTTCTTTCATATTGGTTCTCTCTGTTTTATGTTTTACTCTCATTTATTATAGATCACATGTTCTAATCAGTCAGACTTCCGGTTCCGTTATTATAATTCGAGTAAAGAGAGCAAAATAAATTAATAAAAACCCATTTTGATTGATATTTGAAATAAAATTCTGTATTTATCAAATAATAAATAAATAAAGCGTCCCACGTCGTCCCAATTAGCGCGCTTTGATATGGTGAGAAAGGACTCTTTGTTGTTGGGAAAAAATCATTCAAAAACAATATTCGATCTGAACAAATGACATCCGTATGCAAATTAAGATTGAGTTGCACTTTCACGTGAAATAAAAGTAGAAGGGCTCAATGATGTGTGTCATTTGCGAACAATACAGAAATAGCTGATGGCTCGTTTGTTATGGACTCGGGTTTTCGTGACAAATCAAAGAATGGAAAAAGGAATGAGGGATGTGGATGAAAAAAAAAATAAATACGCATTCAAATCTCCTACGTTCATTGAAATTGTTCACAATTCCGACTTTTCCGATTCGTTCACAGATGGCAATTGCTCAATTTATCCATAAATTGATAAAGTTTTAAATAAGCAGTGGGAGAGTTATCCATTATTCGAGAAAAAAACACCAAAAGGATGTATTTCATCCGGTCCTAACTGATATTTCAATTGAAATTTTTCAATTTTTATACTTCTCTTCAAAATCAGATTTTAACATTCTCAACTCAGTAATATCTGTGGAAAAGAACTGCAATCAACCGTTTTTTTTTAAATTCTATTTAAGTGAAATAACAAACAAAAAAAAAATCATGTTTAAGACGTATTTTTGTAAAAGGAACGATTTTATATTTTGTATGTGTATGATATTTTTCATACGGTTTAACGAACCATGATTTTTATTTTTATCATCATCATCATCGTCATCATCATCATCGTGTCTCTTCATCATCAACTTCTCCCGACTTCACAAGCCATTAAATACAATACTACTTAAAGTAACTCCGAGAAGTCGTTTTTCTCGTGTCGTTCTCTCGATCTTATCATTAATAAAATTATTATATTTCTTTCATTCTTTCATACAGGGTGTCTTCTGTATCGAATAATTATACCAAAAACTGACAATGTTAATAATAACACAGAGTTTTAATCCTATAATATCATGCAAAATATGTTATAACCAGAGTTGTCCAAGATACTTTGGAAAAATATCTAGATACTAGATAAATTGTTTTTTAAAAGTTTTTAAAAGTTATTTGGATATCTAATTACTCTTACAAAGAAAGGAACTAAAATACTTATCTTAAGTTACATTTAAGATACTTTTTAAGTTCCTTTGTATACTATGGATGTACTAAGTTTCATAACATATAAGATCAAGTCGTTGGGTAATCAGATAATGTATTTATTATCTTTATTAATTTAGGAAAAAGGAAAGTATGTTGGTTTAAGCTCCTTTAAATACAAAGCACTTAAAAAAATAGAAAATTAATATAAGAGGTATAAATTCAATCTTATAGAACAAAACAAAAAAAACTTTGAATCTAATCTTTCGGTATCTAAGTAGCTAAGATACTTTTTAAGTTACAAGGTACAGTTCCTTTTAATGTATCTAAGAAGATACTAGATACTTTTTGTCAAAAAATAAATGAACTGAAGATTCAATATCTTATATATTTTAAAGAAACTAAGTTGCTTTTTCTGACAGCTCTGATTATAATATATAAGAATGAATTACTTATTGGCTTTTAAAAATTTATGGTTTCATCATTCTGTGCTTATCAAACAAATGAGAATATCCCTTTAGTAAAAGTATTCGAGAAATTTGTAATTCTCAACAAAACGCATCCTTTATCTATCCATTTACCTATTCCCTTTCTTTTTGTATAAAAAGCACTTTATCACAGTATAAAAACAACTTTTTAAGAAAAGAAATATTTCATTATTTTTCCATTTTCAATCTTCAATATAGGTATAATAAAAGAGTAAGGGGAGCAACTGAAAGCGACACTTTCGGGCCTCTGGCTCTAAGGAACCCCTTCAAAAATTATTTATTTATTACGAATAAAAACATAATATATTTATTTTTACTAAATGAAAAATTTTGTTTTTTAGAAAATGGTTTATATGAAGTATCTATATATACAGTTTTTATTATATAAATCGTAGAAAAAAGAAATGCACTTTTAGGTATATGTTTATTGTTTGATCGGCTACAATAACCAGGATATAAAATCGATAGTAACAATGAAAAATAAAGATACAAATTAAAAAGTGTTTTAAATATTTGCATTCGATCATAATAAATGTTCATCAATTTATTGCTACTATCAAAGTAATAAACATAGAAATTAAAACGTTTTAAAGATGATTTTTATTTATTTAACATTAAGACAAACATATTCATGAAACACTCTATATATTGGGTAAATTATTATCAATTAAACAAAAAATACAGACGAAATTTCATCAGACAAAAATAATGAAAGCCATTAATTAGCGAAGATTCAAATATTTATTCTCATTTCTGTCAGATATAAAATAGATGGCAGTACGTTAATCCAAATTATTACAAATACTTTCCTGTGGGTTCTTGTACCAAAAAAAATTAAACAAAAACCCATAATGATATATTTATTAATAAATTATAGGTTATATACAAATACGAGCCATAGCCTCTATAATATACTTTATTCAAAGAAGACAATGAACGTTTTGTTTGCATTTTTGATTCTGTTATATATTGACGATATTTTAGTTCTCTTTTTTTCATATTATTTATAGAAATTTTCACTGTATTTTTCAAATGATTTGATGTGTAAACCCATTTCCGTTCAATTTAACGATAATTATTCGTTTTGTGTTGTATTTTTTTACAAAAAATTTAAATGTAGTAGTCTACGACGATTATTTATCACGCGCATGCACTCAATTGAATTTGTTAATAATTTTTTGAGACGGGAAAAGTGAGAAGGATGAGTAAAACAAAAGACATAATAATTTAGCGATTATAATTTTTTTTCCTCCGAGTCCTTGAATATCTCTCTTTCCCACTCATATCAAATAATATAATAATAAAATAATAAATCATTCAATAAAATATTTATTTTTTCTAGATTAGATCTTCGAATTATTTCTCTAGACCGTGACGTGTACAGAGAGAAAAATTGAAAAATCGTGTTCATTTAACGTAAATATATAAAATGTTGAAAATTTATTAATAATTTGTTCATGCGCGATTCCGTTCCTCTCGTCGACTCCATTGTAATTAATTGTGTAAATATCATCTGTAGACCGAAATATGTGAGTGTAGCAATGAATTTATGGCAATGACGTAAATTTAAATTGAAATTAATTTAGAAAAAAATATATTTCAGAAAAAAAAAGATGAAATCAAATCAGGCCATTCGTTAATTGGAACGAACACAAACAAATGAACGTAGAGCAGCGTCGTCAATAAAAAAAAACACACACAAACAATTTGAAAACAAAGAAATCACTAAAAAGAGCATCGTACAAAATTTAACGATTTCTGCCTCTGGTGGTTGTTTGTCGTTTGTTTTCGCCACTAATGACAAAATAAATTTACAACCCCATACGTCTCCATTGGATGCCCACCCCATTTCCATTTTATATCAAAAATAAATAAATAATATAAAAAAACGTAAATCTCTCATCCTTTTTATCATCCACTTTATCCTGCCATCCCTTTCAGTAACACCTCTCAAAAATCCCTAAAAACCAAACCACCCTAACTCGTCCTCAATAATTTTTTTTCTATATTGAATATTAATTCATTAAAATCCCTGAATGCGTTGTAGATAAAAGGATTCGTTCCTGTTTATTATTTATAATTGTATTTTTTTTGTATTTAATGTTTGGTTCAATGCTTACGTGTTGATTTTTTCTCTCGTTATTCGTCACATTTGCTATCGAACGAGGGGGTTGAAATTAATTTATATAGTCCATAATATATTATATAAAATAATATAAACGAGGCAAACTCAAACTCTTCTGCATGGCTTTTATTTCGTTAAACACAAATTTCAGGCATTGACATCAACCCTTTACCTTTTACCCCTAAATCCACGTTCCCTTATTATCATCCACCCGATAAACTCATCCCACGCACGTCTCTGTTCTCTTACTACCTTAAAACAAATGGATATTCTCACAAAAGAATGACTGATCAAAAGTGAAAGTGAGGGATGAACACACAAATGTATCTCGAACAATTTTCAATGAGTTTTTATTGGTATTGTTGAACATTGTTAATTGTTATATGGAATGCAATGATAACATGAATGAGGAAATGATAAGATTTTAAGGGAAGTTAACTTCATAAATGACGTTGACATGAAAAAAAATGACGCAATGGCCTTCCACTTGAAACTGTTAAGACGAAATGAGAGACAAAAAGAAAAATAAAACTGAAAAAAAAAATAGACAGACATGACGTGAATGACGCCCCTTGAGTCACGCAAACGTACATAACCTATAAAATTATGTAGTATTTGGCCGTCGTTGTTTCGGGGCCTTCGTTTTTACTACGACTTCTGTTGCTTCTCTCTGGAATGTTCATTGATGTAAATTTTTATGAAGTTCACGGCAAGACTATTTTTATTTCTTTAACAGTTTTTTTTACGTTTATCGTTGAAAAAAAATGTAATTATTTATTTTAATTTTATTTACGGAATATGCGAACAATGTTTCCACTGAAGGAAAAAAATAATAAATAAATATTACGTGCAATAATAATAAACAGTGCAACAATTACTTCATAAAAATAATATACAACATGCTTAACATCCATATTCGATAATAACGAACTTATTTGACCTAAATTTAAGATTAAAAAAAAGAAAACTATCCCTATGTGATTTAAACTGCCCCCATTTAACACTGTTTGATCTACCCCGTCCCTAGTGGAGATTCACTTTCAATTTTGATTGACATCCAAAACTATTATTTAGGGAGTGCACATATAAACCGTATTTACGGAAACGACATGACTACTACGGGGATGGAAAATGCAGAGTTGATGTGAAGGGTAGTGTGCGACGTGTGAACAAAATAGGCCACTAGGTTTAAAAGGGGTTGGTTAATGTTGTAGTGGAGACACTAGGGGGTAGATCAGGACTATAGAGTCTATGTAATAGGCGTAGGTGGTTTGGTGCCGTTGACAACTACGATCAAAAACAGGTGTTTATGAGTCTGTGTATGTACGAATATGTTGACATATGAGTGTCAATTATTTTCATATGTCATTTGATCCGACACCTGACATTAAATACTCCATCTTTTTCCATTTCATTCAACTCTATTAAACTTTTTTTTCTTATATTTTCATAGTATAAAAAGGTATTTCTTTATAAAGCAATTTAGGCTTATTTTTAAATCTCTGAGTCATCCAAACTTTAATATTTAACGATGAATAAACCTCAACATATTGTTCCTTTAACTATCGTATCTTCCATATTCATTGATAATTGTATGAAAGGATTTATAGAAGTTAAAATTATTAAATATACGAGGGCGGAAAAGTTTATACGATTTTTTTATGGGATCGGAGGATTTTTAATGTTTCACATCTCCATATTACCGTCATATTTAACGTTAATTCTTTTTAATACAAAAGATGCACGATGTATGACCCACCGTTCTACCTACATTATGGTTTATTTGTAAGTCCATTTTTCAAAATCGTATTCTTTGGTCTTACAAAAACGTTGGAGACAAATGAGACAAACGGCCCCAATCGCAATGACAATGCTGATGACGATGTGCGCTTCTATTGTGTTGTTTGTCGTTACCATGTCTCGAATGCAAATGAACGTGTAGGTGTTAAGATTTTTCAAAAAAAAAAAAAAAACAAACAATTGTACCACACTCGTTTATATTTTCTTGATCGTTCATCGATTTTAATTGCGCTTATCTCGGTTTTTCGATTAAAATAAATTATTTAATAATCGAGGCCTGCATTTAAGACAATGTAACAAGATCAATTAACTTAATTAGGTTAGGATGAAGGCTTGAAAAATATCTATAATATTAATCGAATGAGATGATAAAAATGGAATTAAATAGAGAAAGATAAACAATTAGTAATTAGTTACTTTATTACGCTCGTGAAACAGTTGTTAGTGTTTAAGTGGTGCATTTTAAATATTGGATTATAAAAATGTTATTAAATGTTGAGAGTCACTGATATAAACGAAGAAGTAATAAATTTAACGCGGTGCGTTGCTGCGTAAAAATTATAGAGTAAATTTTATTGATAATTACAGAAAAAATGCAATTACGTTCTTCTATTAGTTCTCATAAATAAATAATGAATAAGAGCGGGTCATTGATGAGATAATTAAACGCGGAATATTCTTTTAGAAAAAAATTGCATTTAATTAAACATCGAATAAAAATTGTGATTCATGCCTTATCTCTACGCAGAATCAATCGGGACAAATTGAATGGTTTGATTGGACGGTTGTGTTTTGTTTTTGCGAAAAACAAAATAAAATCGGGAAAAAGCTTATGTGAAAATATATAGATATAGGTAGACGGTTGAGCGCATAGTATGCGCATTATCGATAGGGCGGAGAGAGATGTGGCGTTATCGTTATCGATAGTATATAGATGAAATGTTTTGAGGATGCTTCGCGGGGATTGTGGGGCACGATGGATCGAGATCGCAGGCCAATATATATAGATAGGAAAGGGTTATTGGAAAAAGGCGGAGCTGATACGCGAGACACACACCCACGAACTGGGCACTCCACCTTCCACCTTCTCATGTCGCCCGCCCACTTTTATATTATCATCGGCATCGCATCGTCATCAAAACCGTGGCGAGAGATTTGCTCTCAAAGCTGGTGCTGCTGCTGTCGCTATTGCTGCCGCGATGCTATTTTGCTGTCACTGTCGCGTTTGCACCACGCAATCGAGTGTCACGAGCTTTGGCCATTTTATTGCACTCGTTGCCCTATTTCGCTAGTTCGGCTTTCAAACAATCAATGAAAACAACTCATCTAATCTTTGCTATTAAAGTTCAGCTTTTATATATCGCTTTGAAGTTTTTGTATTGCTGCTATACCTGTATTAGTTCTGGGTATACAACTAATTTGCTACTAATTAACAAACTTTTAATTTTCCATTTACGAGTTTTATCATTATCAACTAAATGCAATTTCTGTTTAACTTATAACATTTAAACCAAATTAATTTCCAGTTAACAAAATGTAATTGCCAGCAGAAAGTCGTTACACCTTCTAAATTTGTAGAAAGCTCTAGAACGTATTTAACCATTTATAGGAAGAATATACGTAGGTCGTAGATAGAGAAAACACAAAAATATTTTTAGAAATAAGGAACATAATACGAAAAATATTTATAAAATTCAGTATTTATAAAATTAAATTTAAATAACTCAGTAGTTTAGCATGTAAGTATGTATTGGGAAAACTTGATAAACTAACCGTGACTACTTTGGTAGTTTATCCACCTGTATAAATTGGCTATTGTTAGGTGTATGAATCTGATGATATGAAATTGATATATTTTTTAATTTACTAAAAATTATATTTTTAGTTCAATCTTTGAAAATTATATTGCAATAATTATTTTGTGTAGATATATTTGTTGTTAATACATAAATTAATACATCTTTAAGAGATGTAAAAAAAATATTCGTGGGTTTATCCAAACGAATAGAAAGCAAGGGTGGCAGGTTCAGCCTAGAAAATTTTTGTGTATTAAAAGACAAAGTATCTATTTATCTGTATTAATCACTGTTAAATCTATGAATCATCTACAACATAATAAGATATCGCCCCTTCTAAAGAAAACTCTCTAGCTACATCGAATTGTAAATATTCTTTGAAAGGGTTTTAATTTATGACAAAATTTTAAGTACTTAGTTATATACCTACTATATAGAATAAATTTCATGACTTTAAATTTAAATTTCATCAGGATATTTTGAAGAATTCGAGAAAAAAAATGTTTCCTTTCTACATTAGGTAGTAGCCCTATTGTTAGTAGGTATTGAAAATGCAACAATTAATTTATAAATTTCAACAAAATATTTTCATTTTTTCCAGTTTCTTGTGATCAAATAGAAAAGTTTTTAATAAAAATAAAAATTTCGTGATGGTTTAATTTTAGGGTAGGTGAGAGGGGAGGAGAAGAGAAAACAATAATAATCAAAATTCAATTATTAAACAATTTTTCACATCCTTCGCAGGGATATTTTTGCATTTAAAATTGGAAGTTAATGTCAACTTTTTGTAATGATAGTGACCTCTAAGAAAGGTATACCTAATATAAAGAAAGTATAAGCTGCAAGACTTTTGTTAATGGTTATGCCTAAATATATATAAATTATTTTATTACTGAACAGGTATATATTGCAAACTTTTGTATAAAATTTGATAATTTAAAAAATTATGAGAAATTATCAATGTCTAATGACAAATTATATAAATTAAGAGAAAAAAATAATTTTGAACCCTGAAATTTCAATCCGAAATGTTCAAGGAGGTTCTTGATGGTTTAATGAATCTTACTAACTGATGTTTAAATGAATTTAGAGTAGGTATAAGTATTCCAATAACAAGAATTTGAAAATCCCAACCCAGTAACAATAAAAATTTCCAATTTTTTTTGACCCAATGGTTTTGTAATTCGCTAGGGTCTTTCCAGAGGTATCTATGGGTAATAATTTTATATACTATGTATAATAATTCCAAATGGTTTTGGTGTAAGATTTTTGTCTTTCAATAATCTACCTTTCTAGATATAATTTTGATTAATTTTTTAATTAAGTATATCGAAAATACATTCTCAAACTTCAACAATGGATAAGTTGGTGCAATTTTTTTAAAATTCATTTGTTTTATAATTGGAAAATTCTTACAGAAATTTTAACAATTACCAATCAGCAGCTTATAATCTAGACCTGAACAAATGCATCTCTTCAATTCCAATCTATTCAATTACATTTTGAAATTGCCTTATTTTTCACACTTATTTAAAAATAAACTCATCTATTTAATGAAAGTGTTGATATAATTTATATTTTGGAGAATATTCAACCGAAATTAAACGAGGAGACAGAAAAATGTTGACGACAAATTTTCAAATTTGACTTTTTACTGTACGAAATTCGTCGAAAAAAATTTAATTAATTCATAAAGATCTCGTAAAGTTTTTTTTCCGTTCTTTCTTTTTCGAATTACATCCTCTCCTTTTCCTGCTCGCAAATGAACAAATGTTCATTATTATTAAGTGATTCTATATAAGAAATGGAAAACATATGTTTTAAGTATCTAAATCCCATCATCTCCCCTTCTTTTAATTCCCTCGTTTCATTCCTTACAATTTTTTCCCAGTTTTTTTTTACATATGTCACTTTGAATAATCATAATAGAAAAAAGCTCTTGGCAATTGGGGGCCATCCATATTCATATGTCTTGTATGAGAATTGAATGTCGACCGTATGTACAGTGCGTATACGGTTGGCGGTATTTTCCAGTTTTCATCCTTCAGGAACGGATATGGATTTCAAATATGTTTTTAAGTGCTATCGATATGTCATTGATGATGCTAATGATGGTGGTGGTAAATTTTACTTTATTTTTTCCTATTATAAAAATAAAACTCCCGTCTTTGAAGCGACTTTAAAAATACACACATTTAATAATGTTTTACTTCAATATGTTCCCGGTGAATATTTCTTGTCTCCAGACGTCCTCCCTCACGCTTTACGAAATAATGACATCGATGCCTGGAACGGTGGGAGAGTCAGAAACGATTGAAATATTATTGCGCCACGTATGTTATTCGTATGGTTCGAATATTTAAGTCGAAATTCGACAGCAAAGGAAGTCGTTTAAATCATTCTTTTTTTATATTTTCAAGAATCTCAATACATATCCCACTACTAAAATTGGTAAAAACGTCTCCAGTCACATCTTAAAGATTTTTGATTTATTCATATCTCCTGAATGCAAACATGTCAGCCACCACATGCTGAGTGTATTCCTACTAAATCCTTTAAGAAACCCCTTAAATTGAAAAGTTAAAATCAACACGTGTCTGAATCCAGTGACCTTCAAAAACTGTTGACTTACTCCTTAGTTTCCTAATCCTCTCTAATTGTACTTGATTGAATTTTGAAGCAAAAGAAATTAAGTATAAATTGGTCCCAATCAATTCCCCCTAAATTGGTATTGATCAATTTGAAAAAAAAAACGTTAATCGTATTGATTAATTCTTCGAGTTAGAGAGACAAAGCGAAATAAATCCGTCTCTATTTAAATTTCCTCAATAATTTATCACACATCATGACACATCTACACACATGCACAACTACTAGTCCATAATTTATGCGATCTTTGTTCAATCGCCATTGAATGTTTCATGCAATTTGTTCTGTCTCTCATTTCATCTCGATATTTGTGATTATGTTTGATAGATTGATACGAATGTATATGTGTTTTAATAAATAAATGATGGAGCAACGCGGCGATTAGTAAATTGGCGATGACGTCACATCTGTATCCGGTGATGGACGCCGTTTGTATTCATCAAAAAGAGAAGCATTAGCACGAAGAAGAAGATGAACAAATAAATCCAACTGATTGTTTGATCGTTTCAGATCGTTACTATTTATTAATATTATTGACCGTTTATTAACGGTTTAATCGACAATTATCTATAGGGGTTCAGTGGCGGACATTAAATAAATTTTTATTGACTAACAATAAAAAGGCATTCTTTAAACCGTGCGAATTTTTCAAACTGCACAGAAAGGACACTGGACCTAATAGCGTGGGGATCAAATCGTCAAACGCTTGAAATTCCACCGTGGATGATTAGCATTCCATTAAAGTTAACCCTAGTTTTTAAAGTTTGGGAATGGTTAACACCAGGAATTTCGACCTCGACAAAACCTCATTTTGTAACTAAAAAAAAATGAATTCATAAACAATGAGCCACACTGATCTACGTTACATTTTTGTTAGTTAAGTTTGTAATATCACAACATCACAACATTCCCCCATCGAAAGTTTGAACTTTCACCTTTGCAAATTGTTTTAAGTTTTTCATAGGGACCACTGAATCCTGCTACATCATAGGTGTTGTAAATAGACAAAGAGATACACTACTAAACGAATAGATATATGTATTTTGGAATGCAAAATCTATAAATCTTATCAAGAGAAAGATCAAAAGCTTTACATATTTTAATTGGTTACTTATGCCGGTATCATATAATTCGTATTACAAATTGTATTCTAGTCTTTTATTGATACGTTCATAAAATAATTTTATTATTCTTGACTTCCTTATATTTTAATTGATTGAAATTTTCAATATGTAAACTGTATCATCGCAACACAAAAAAAGAAGATAAGATCTTGAAAATGAGATGAACTTTTTTTCTCCAATTTTTTGTAGATATATGAATCATACCAAAAATACATATGAAAGAATCAATTTTCAATGCAATCGGCTTCAAAAGGAAAATAAAGTAATGGTTTCCAAACATAAAGTCATTACTTCAAATCTTATGTTTGCTTGAACCTAGCAATTTGGTTGCTTTTATTAAGATTACTTCTAAGATTCAGTTTACTTTCTGATCTGTTTCTGAAGTAGATAACTTTATAGGTATTCAAAAAAAAAGCTGTCGTAGAAATTTCTCCATACAATCCAAATATTATTTTTTAAGAACGAATTCGTTGCAAAAAAGCTCTTTCTATTTGAAATTTATAGGAACTAGAAATACCAAATCTACTTTGTCTCCATTATCATTAGAACTGCACGTGGAATTATGTATAGATGCGACTGTATGTACCAAAGGTAGGATATAAGAGAATTTATAAAATCATTGAAATAAATAATAATTGAGATTTTTGGAGTATAATAATTGCTTGCAGCTCTAAACTGATATCAAGGGATTAATATTTAGGAACGACTTAACTGAAAGACACCAGAAGAAATTTTTATTTGGTCCCATCTTTTCTTCTAAAATATTATTTACTATGTTTACGTTTCTCAATTTTACATTGTAGAACTACATATGGTTAAACAAGGTACCCACATCTCAAATAGCTAAAATAATCAACATTTCTGCTAATATGTATTAATGCAAATTTTATGTTCCAAAACAATACAAATCTATAACATATAAATCAAGTCTAGAAAGCAATTTTTAAACTAATTCAGTTTACCCTCTATAAATTTGGCTCCAATAAATTAAATTTTTCATGTAAATTTCTAATTATGCAAAAGTAAAGAAATTTTTTATCAAAAATCAAGCTTAATTGAAAAAAAATATCTTCCGAAATGCATTGAGAATGCCTACTATTTACAGTAAAATATGTCGCGTCTACTTATGTCATTAAGCATAGTCCTTTTAGTAAAATTTAGAAAACTGTATAATATACATTAAAAATTATCATTCTATTTTGAAATAATGTTTTCAACTACAAGAAGATACAATTCTTTTGGGTTACAATTCAAAATTTAGAGTGCTTTTATACGCTTTGATTAATGCCAACCTATTTTCCATCAAAAATTAAGGCAGATATAAAACAGCACAATTGCCTATCTGTTGAAAGCTTTTCGCTATTTATATACGATACGTTTGAAAGCTTCTATTTATACTATAAACACAAACTACTGCTAACACTTTGGAATTGAAATATTTCACTGTATTCTCATTTGTTTGCATTTGGACTTTTTGGACGGTATTGATTTATATTCAACAAAAGAACAATATTTTTGTTAACTATTAAAAATATTAGGCTCACAATATTTAAAGTATCAAGATAAATTAAATCAAGGATGATGGAAAAACCATCCCCGAACCTAAATTTAGAAATACTTGATCTTACAAAAAAGCAAGTTAGAGGACACTGCGTACTGAAAAACACCTGCATACATAGGGGTTGTATGTGGGTGATTTAAGATAAAGATTTTGTCAGAGGATGTTCTGTGAGAATACTGAACCCTAAATTGGATGAAAAGATGAAGAATTGGAGATGTTCATTCATGATTGGATGAAGTTCTGGTACTGGAATAGTCCGAAAACACCTAGTATATGCCGGTTGCAAAAATTTGCCCAGCTACTTGGATTTAACTAGGAAATTAGCAAACACAATAAGCCTTAAAGCAAAAAAAAAAAAAAACAAATAAAAATAGATGCTTAGAATCTTAAAGCGTACCATCAGGCAAAAACTACTGGATAGATAGTAATTACATAGGTATAACGATATTCCAATTAAATAACAAAAATAATAGATGATAAAATTCAGATCTCAGCTTTTATATTTTTTTAAATAAGAAGAAAATTCAGGTTATTTAAGATCTTTTTGTTTTTTATTTTTTATTTAATATTTTTATTGTTCAATTAGCAACGTTTCGTTACTAATCGTAACTTCCTCAGACTTCTTGATTCACAAAATTAAATATATTTAATTTAAATTCAATAAATAAATTATTTATTTATTTATTTATTTATTGAATTTAAATTAAATATATTTAATTTTGTGAATCAAGAAGTCTGAGGAAGTTACGATTAGTAACGAAACGTTGCTAATTGAACAATAAAAATATTAAATAAAAAATAAAAAACAAAAAGATCTTAAATAACCTGAATTTTCTTCTTATTAAAAAAAACAAAAATAATTTTTAAAATTTCCTTAAAATGTTATTTCATATATTCCCAGTGAAATTTCAACCCAAGATAGATGAATATAAAAATGGACAAGAACTACATTAACTGATATAAATATTAAGGATAAATTTTATTATCCTACAGACAAAGTTGTGAAAAAAAATTTTAATTTCTTCTAACTTATATTATTGGCTCTACTATCGAGTAAATACTTATAGATATTTTATAAACTAGTAAGTAATAAGATCCATGCATAATTTTTTGATCTGTACGTTATTTATACGATTTGATGTGATACTTTTCTAGAAAAATTTTTGGTTCATAAATTTGAGCATTTCTTTTGCAAAATAATTACTGAAACCAATATTTCACTAAAACTAGTTTTCTATAATGAATAGCATAACACTCAAACGAATCAATTTAGCTTAAATAACTAGTGAAAAGACTAATTGAATTACCTTAAAATTAGCAGATCATATAGAGAAAAGAGTTTTACCTGCAAAAAGAAAAAATCAAATTAAAATAAGTTCTAGATCCCAATTGATCCCCTCTATATTCAATTAAATTAATTTAAAATTAATGTTAGTCGGGACGTTATGGAGCATTTATTTTGCGGCCTAGTTTTATAAAGAAACCGCCATTAAATGTGGAAGAAGAGAAAAATGTGATGTATCTAAACGGTTTTCTTTCTTATTACGTTCCATCTTTAATTAACTAAGACATGACTTTTTCTATACATTTGATTATAACATCTGAAGATTAATAGAAAAAAGCGTGCAATGTACATTGGATCAATTTCTTGCATGAGGGATTTTTTGTATGGCGATTTGCATTTTCTTCATTCAATTGGACGAAAATGAGTAGAAAGAGAACGTTTGAGATTTAGTTTTTGATCCATTGGCGCGTGATGCTGATCTCGATGACGTATGATGTTGTAAAATGAAATTGACTTAACAGTTTCATTCTGATTTGATCAATTGAATTAAAGTGTCCATTGAGAGTGAATCATTGTTATAGATCAAGTGGCTTTTATCGATTGTAATAATATAAATAATTTTTTTATTTATTAATCTTTGGCATCTATAAGCCACGGATTGGCTGTGACAAATTTCTGGGCTTTCATCGCTGTTTTGTTTCCGATTGTTATGAATGAATGAATGATTGAATGGGAATTTCGGAAAGTTTTTTTTCTTTTAAATTTATAAATATACAAATACTTTTTTCTTCTTAAATAGAGTGGGAAAAGCATCCAACAGTTTTGTGAAAGAATTCAAAAGTCGCACGAAAAATAAACATAGAAGAATTTTTTTTTTGTCAATATAAAAATAGTACGGAAAACTTATTTTTGGGACACTGGTGCTCGAGGAGTGTTACGTTTAGGGCTTTTCGTTCGAGAAATGTTCGAAACACACATTTGTGATATTTATAAATATAAATTATATTTTATTTCAATTTTAAGTGACATTAATTTTCGAACGAAAAATCAACAGCGTTCTTCTTCGAATTTTTGTTGTCGTTTTTTAACATCGGTTTTTTTTTTTCATTTTATTTTTCCTCGTCTCTTTCAGATAGAACAGAGATAACGACTAAAAAACCAATGACTTGACATAAAATCATTCAGTGGGGACTTACATATGTTGATTGAGAATTGAGATCGACCATTTATTTATAATCTAAAAATATAATCCAAATCAAAAATTTTATAAAACAGCATCATAAAAAATTATAACTCTATTAACAAACTAACTCTTGCAATAGCCATAAGACAGAAAAAAAAAACTTTAAAATTTTATTTTCAACAAAGACTTTGATTAAAGTTTTTACCTTTGAACATTTACCTACTACCAAAATTCATACTTCCATGCTACCACACATAAAAAATCAGCTCACAAAGATGAGAAAAATCTTTCCGCTGAATCCCATCTAGACAAATTAATTTTTTATTTATTATCGTTATTATTTTCATCTTTAACAGGTGTGTAATACAAGTAGTCATCTTTTTTTTTTAATTATCTCACCTTTTATTTCGGTAAATATTCCATATGGGACCACTATACGAAAATTGGTTGGGGGCCATAAAATTATCACAATAATTTCACCATTTGAACCAAAAAATTGTTAAAATAATAAACGATAATAATTGTTATTAGCATAAAAATGAATATAATTGATATATTAAGACCATAAAATAATTTATATTTCCCGCCAATCGAATTTATGGTCATATCCAAAAGGGCAATTATAACATTATTTTTTCCGCAAAAATCTACCGCTGTCAAATAAATAAAGGCATTCTCTTATGAGAAAACGAAATTTTATTGTCATAAATATAATCACTTGATTCGTGTGAAAATTTGCGCGGTATAAAACTGTCTATCAAATCAGATAAATCTACAAAAAAAAAAAAAAAAAAATAAGGGAAATCGGTGGCGTTGAAACACGCCGCTTTGTCGTTCAACCTTTCACCCTATTGAGCTTGAGGGTGGTAAAACCGATCGTGAATGAATGAATTGAGTGGTTGGTTGACAAAGGTGGAGTGGAGTGCGAGGGTGACGATGGTATACCCTCCTGTTGCTCCTGTTTGTTATTATTCTCGTCCGTTTTGTGCGTCTCTCATGGCATGCCCGATCCAACCGATCGCGGTGTGACTCCGATTGAACACAAATAAGGGTAGTTTGCGCCCACGTTCCCGCTTCAGTCCCGACCAATATCCTGTTCTCATCCCTCAACTGATCGTTGATGTTTGAACGAAAACGACAACGATTGGAACGTGTACTACATTGATAATCATGTAATTTTCCCCTAATTTTTTTAAAAAGAGCTTTTTCACATTTTTATTAACTCTACGTAGACACTAGCTTTTATAAGATTAATTTAATCTCCTTATTACTTTTAGACTTTCAAGCTACACAAAAATAGATAAAAAAAATACTAAACCCGCATAAGCAAACCATCATCATGAAACTACTGAGCAAATTTTGATGATTCTCTAGTAATTTATCACATTTTTGGAAAGTTTTAATTATGTCAGTGGTATTGAAATGCATTAGGGTGAAGCTGTAAAGAATAAATACCAAAATTGTATATTTTTCTTTTTGGTAATTTTATCTACAATGAAAGCTATAGTCTAATACTATATCTTTAGTCTGATAGATAAACTAGTTTACATTAGTAAATATTTACAAAAAATACAAGTTTATTCTAAAACATATAAGATTTGTACATACAGTAGCTAGTAGATGCGATATCTAAACTCATTGATTGATCATTCATTGATTAGGTAAATCTAATTTTACAACTTTTAGATCCTATTTCAGCCCCTTTAGTCCTTTTAGATACTACCTTAGACCTACTAAATGTTGTCTTTTATATATTTTTTCATTAACTATTAAAGTAAAGGGAACCATGTTAACAATTTGACTAAAGAAGGCATTGGAATAAGTGTTTTAAACACTTTTACGACTAACATTCCAATTGAAAGAAACTAAAGGGTTTCCAACGTTTACTTAATGTTGAATTTTGATTTAAACTCAAGTAATATATTCTAAGATACATGATCCAATCTTGTTATTACTTCCAAATATTAAGTAGAGAATAAATTTATATTTTTAAAACTATTTAATTTTTTTCTCTATTCTTTGGTAGACTGAAAAAGAATTAAGCTTAATTTCAACTTTTTAGATAAGGAAAATATAAACGAAAAGAAGATAGAAAGTAGTAAAGTAGTAAAGCAGAGACTTTACAGGAGAGTATAAGTTTAAATAAATGAACCAACGTTTATACGAGAAATCTCGTAATAAACAAATGCTTAGTGGAAATTCACAAGATTTGTTTGTATTTGATGAAAACTATATAGCCATTGATTGGTGTCTAAACTTGGTTCAGGGATATCATTAAAATAGCCTATTTTTGTTTAGATTAAAGTATCTATATTGCCATTGTAATAATTTAAAAATCGTTCAAAAATAATAAATTAAAAATGTGACCATAAATACAATCGGTATAAATTGATATAAAATTATTAGTGGGGTTTTTAATGTGTAGTTCTACAAAAATTGTACGGTTTTTTCCCCACGTTTTGTTTTATTATCGTCTTTTTATAACTGCCAAGGTTCTTAGTGACTTCAGGATTACCAAAAAACCATTAATCAAAAAAAATATTGGAAATTTACTTGATACGAGAATCAAATTCAGTGACTAACAGTTTTGGAGCGGCCACCAGTAGGCTTCAAAGTTTTGAATCGCATTTTGTTTTTAATTATTTTTTCCGTATAATGATATTTATTTTATTTTTGCTTAATGTTATATAAGTTTAAAAATAAGTGAATACATAAAATGTATTTACTAAATTTTTGTTAAATTTACTATATTTAACCGAAAAAAATACCTCATTGAACTAAATTAAAAACGAAACAAATTTTTGTTATTTTCAATTCCTTGATTCGGTTTTTTGGTTAACACGTGGCTTTAGAGAAGCAAATGATAACCCTGGCAAAAATAATTATTTTCTTGCAACCTCCAAATTAAATAATTAAATATATTAAAATTTTGATAAATGTGCATCGGTAATATCAAAAAAAAAAATTAATAAATGCTCTGCCTTTTCACAATTCAAAATGACAGGTGCAAAAATTAAGCAGTTTTGAAGAAATGAGACATTTTCCAATTCGTCTTCAGGAAATTACCGAAATCAGAACTGCTTATATGTGCAACATATATTTCAAAATTCCTCAAAATAATTAGATTATTCAATAAATTGATGAAATAATTCTATTTTTTTTTTTTTTTTTGGTAAAAATTAGATATTAATTATTTATTTTTATGTTTCGGACCAACGAATTTCGACCAAGGCTATATTTTTCGTTTCCAAATTGTATTGCAATTATAAGGTTTTGGGCAATAATTGGTCATTAATTCTCTGTAGTAAATTGCCGCTGTAATTAACCTTGTAATGTTCATTAGCAATCAATTCAAAAACTTTCAAGAAAAATAAAACGTTGCCATTAGAAGAGACGAAAAAAGAGACGAGTCCAATAAAAATATCGGATAGCCGCCCGGTTCTGATCTCGAGCCATCTAATAAATAAGTAATGATCTAGTGATCTATAATTTAAACGACAAGGACACTTTATTGGATAGATTTTCTTAATGATAAATAAATATACATTTTTTAGATTTTTTTTTAAATAAATAAATGCGTAGGTGTTAATTTATTTTCTCTCTTTAAATAATTTTCTAAATAAAAAAAATATTGTTCCGTGTTTCTTTCATTAAATTTCTTTTGTTATTATCTTTGTACAATTTTTATTATTAATTATTTGTAATAATAATTATTATGGCAATTTAAAAAAATCTTTATTAAAACATAGAATTGCTAATTAAAGTTGCAATTTGTCGGGCAAAATTAATAAACAATTAAATGTGTAAAACAATTCCAAATGAAAGGCATCGAAGCAAGCCATGGAGGCAGAAAGCAACGCACACTTGATACTTTGATATATTGTCAATCTAGTGATCGTAGCCGAACAAACCACGCCGTCTGTGCCGTAATTTTAGGTTATTTTACAATCTCTAGCATTTTATATATATTTATATATATATATATATTTATTTTCATCGCTCACTTTTCTTTTTTTCCCCCTCCTCATTGCAATTACTTATATTACATTTTTTCGTTTATAATTGACCTGGTATTTGAAATTTGATTTCTCTTTGACAAATAATTAGCTGGTAGATTATATAGTTGGAGCAAACTTACGAAAATACGTCGTTTGCTATGAAAAGAAAAATGAAAAACGCAATATGTACGCCAAAGAGATAATTTAAGTCAATTGAAATCATATTAGAACGATAGGTGTTGAAGTGTACACATTTGCTCGAAAGCATTGAATAAAGGGATGAGAACAACTGGGGATGCAATGTGGAGGGTCTGGATTTTGGGTGGATTCCGGGAGTACGGGAATGGCAGCAGCAGACGGCGCACGACGGCTGTAATAAGGTAGCATTGTTTGTCCCACGATCAATTACCTTCAGTTCACATGACTTAATTCACAAGTAAAAGGGGTAAAGATGGGGAGACACAACTAACTGAATTTAAGATATTGCATTCGCACCAATACACATATATATACATTTTCTACCATGCATTTATGTAAGACAAAGATGCCACTATTGTTCCAAAGATTACGTTACAGAATTCCCAAATATAGAAATAAATTGTATAGAAGAAAAACAGTGCTTCCGAAACTGTCTATAACGAAAATAACTATTCTGAACAACAAAAATCAATTCATCAATCCCAAATCGAAACCAGAATTCACTTAAAACAACAATCTTAAACTCGAATTCAAATATCATTTGTCTTTAAGAAGTATCTCATTTAAAAATAACATTGGAAACAACTTAAAAAGTTCTTTGTTTATAGTTGATTTGCCAATAAAAATATATTAGAGAAAACAGAAGAACGACGTTTCGATAAATTTCCAAATATTTAGTGCTAGAAAAGAAACATAGCTAGGTATACCTAATGGAAATTGACTACTGAAACATTTGTCTTAAGAAAACAAATGAGCAACGCTAATTGCAAAAGTGTAAGACTTTTAAGAACATTAATTTGTACAGCCAAATAAATAATGTTTCTGACTATTAATGAAATCTAAATTTTGAATTTTTAAAAAGTTGAAGACTAAATAATTATAATTATTTTATATTTATTAGTATATTCTTTTGAATGAAAAAAATGAGTCAACAATTTAAATTTATTAAAAAATCAGAATATTGAATGGTTAAACTTTCTTTATGAATCAACGGTGTTCATGGAAATGATTTACTTATGGGTAATTTTTGAAAGGGAATTTCATTGATGGTTTTAGAATTATCTGATTTTTGAATGAGAAATAAATAAAAATATGCGCAAGTATACGCATTTGCATAATTAATAACTCATACAAATGACTATCTAGATTTGAGAATATTTCTACTACTAATTTCGAAAAAAAATAGCTCAGGTTTTAGAGGTTAAGCTATTTAGAGTAAAGATAGAATTGAAAAATACAAATATCTTAACACTAGAAGATAAAAATATTTGTATCAATAAGATTTTTTCGTTAACTTTGAACAGTTTAAATTATATTAACAGTAAATGTTAATGTTAAAATTTTATGAAATATAATTAGCTTTATTAGTAAACTATGAACACAAATATTGAAAAAAATTCAAAAAATGTTTTTCTGTTGAATTGCCCTAGATACGTATTTTGATTTCTAAGTCATTTTTTTTAGTAATCATAAAGTAGTAATGAATCTCTCCGTAACTACGAAATGATGAAGAAGTCTAGTGCAGGATTTATCAAAAAATTGTTATAGGTACTTAATGTGACCAAAATTCGTACTTCAACAGATGCATAAAAAATGTTAAAAAAAACAGAAATTCTATCGATATTAAAATGTGTGAAAAAAACAAGTTGGTGAAGTAAAATATGATTTGCGATAACTTTTTATTTGAACTATAAGATTTCGTGTTTTTTGGTAGGTGTATGATTTAGTAGGAACCTATATAATTTCTCGGTTTAGTCCTTTTCCAAATGCAGAGTTTATATTTTCTAGCGATTAACTTAATATCACTGCTTTAAGCATAAAATATTGTTATAATCTCTTTTATTTGTGGTAAAATACAAATATGTACCATATTTCTAACATCCCCTGATTTATTTCCAGTTCTTTCTTCCCTACATTTGTAATAAGGAAACCAATTTATAATAAGAATATCTTTATTTTGCATTCTTATACTCCTGTAGGGGTAATAACTCTTGTGGGAAGTTATATCAAAATTTTAATTTCGAGCTTATGACACCATTACTCCCAATATCATCACCCATTTGACACCTAGTATGCAATTTTTTTTATTCTAATTAAAAATAAATAAATTGATTACTAAGAAAAATTGTAAATCACATTTTCAACATCATACCAAAGATACCAAATGATAGCATTAATCCTGTCCCCCGCGAAAGTACTAAGTGTTGCCGAATATTCGGCGCTTCGGCCAAAAGACTTGCTGAATATTCATTATTTGGCTAAATCACTATTCGTGGTATCTTTAGTACTGATTTGTTCAATTTTATCATGATTAAAATTCAATGGTAAATTTTGATAACGAGTCGTGGAAGCCTCAAACTGGTGAGGACATGTAAGCTGTAGCCTGTTCAGCCGAATCTATAATCTCTTTAGCTGAATAGTACAATAGTTATTTATTAATATTCCCATACGAAGTCGCCGTCGATGGAAAAAATGCCGTAAATCGGCCGATGTCCATCTGCCAGCGATCGGCCAAGTATTGGCTATTAGTAATGGGCCAATTCTGGTTGATTACTGGCATTTATAATCAATAAAATATTTTTTTTAAAGTTTTTTTTTTTATTTATATTTTTTTTAATTATTATTTTGTATTTTTCGAACGTAAAAAAATTTCACTACTATTCTTTC
Source organism: Sisyra terminalis (assembly GCA_958496175.1). Taxonomy (NCBI): domain Eukaryota; kingdom Metazoa; phylum Arthropoda; class Insecta; order Neuroptera; family Sisyridae; genus Sisyra; species Sisyra terminalis. The sequence goes on from OY292277.1 coordinate 21,216,754, forward strand.
AGTTAAATTGCCCATTAAAAATATTTAATGCAGAAAGAATTTCTTTTGACTGATTATCGGCTGATCAACGGCCGTGCTCCAGCCGATAATGCAATCTATAATTCGTTGCGCAGGCGCAGTATAATGTAAATCAACTGTTTTTCAGTCGTTTGTTACCTTTATCATTGTAGGTTGCTGACAATATTATTATCAAGATTAATTAAATACAGCATTTAATTTAAATAGTTTTTAATTTAAAAAAAATAGTTGCCAACAACAAAGTAAAAACTCTGAAATTGAAAATGTAGAAAAGGAGGATGTGACAAATGTTTACAATGATGCCGGTGACACTGATATAACCTCTCAAATCGACGATAATATTTATGAGAGTCCTATAAATAGTGATATTAGTATAAATAGTGACTGTGAAAATCTCAACGGTGTAGAAATTGATACGGATTCTAATATTGATTTCCAAGAAAAATTACGAAACTGGGCTGTGAAAAATATAAACAGTCTTCAATTAAATGTTATTTCGGAGTTATTATTAATATTGAGAGATGGACATCCAACGTTGCCCAAAACAGCACAAGCTTTACTAGAAACTAAATCTAACTAACTAATCTAACTGTTTTTGCCCATTCTATATTTTTCCCATTTATTAATCCCTTCTAATGCTTGTTAAGTCTTCTTCTAGTGAATAGGATAACTTTAGTTTTGTTATAATTGGTCTTTATTTTCCATTTTTTAAAAAAAATCATTATTCTTTTTAAGGGACTATTTTGTTGGCCACTGTATCAGCTCTTCAGGAGGATGCAAAAATTACTGTATCATCAGCATATAGGGAAAGGAAAGTTTCGAGTGTCCACGAGATATAATTTATCAATCTAATATTATAAAGAGGAAAGATTTGATTGTTTGCTTATATTTTAAATAGTACGTGGCCCATTGCTAAGCCCAATAACCGGCCGATGGTCAACTGCCATCAATCGGCCGATGATCAACTGCCATCAATCGGCCGATGATTTGAATAATACGTGGCCCATTACTGGGCTCATTAATCGGCCGATAATCAACTGCCATTAATGGGCCGTTGTTATCATTTGTATATTCAGCCGTCCATGGGCCATTAGAAGACGCCAATGATTGGCCGTTAATTATCATCCTTCGCCCGGCGATGGGCCATCCAAGGGCCGGTTTTCAAACTTTGTATGGGTTGTAATACTTTCAATATTTTGAAGCTTTTTGAATCATATTTTTTTTTTACTTTTGTGATACGAAAATCCAGAAAAAGAAGGTTAATTGAAGAAATTAACTATTTTTATGAATTTTTTGATGAGGGAAATCCATTTTAGTTATTAAGGAAAAGGATAATATATCTATAAAGTTTAGTACTGCTGATATGTGACGCAAATTTATCGACATTGTCGCGCATTTCTTGTTCTTAAATTCATAGATTCAAAGACGGTACTGCAATGATAGTGTGACGACGTTATTTACCAGATTTCGAATTAACAAACTGCACATGTTATAGCATAAGTCTGCTCCAGACTGTTCCCCGCCCGTTATTCCGGGATCTTCACAGATGAGAATGTAAGTAAAAGCGTTGATGTCTCCGCTACCTAATACTTATAAGTATTATCATTGTATGTGTTTAGATATTTCATCTCATTCCAATGAAAATTCATTGCCTCGTACTTGCCACCCTCATTCATTTAAATAAGGCTCCTTCCATATGTATCGAATAGATTATACTCTATTTTCTCATTGTCCCGCCTACGTCGTTTCACACTAGTCGTCACTTGGCGCATCGTGAAATCGTCGACTTGCAAAATTGCAACGGGAAAAATTAGATTAAAATTATTATTAAAAAATACAGGACAGTAGAAAATTGTTACGAATATATTAGTCAAGGTTACACACTCACACACATACATACCTACTAGCATTTTTAATAAATAACGACTATGTTGAAATTCTCACGAAAAAAAACTGGGTTAAAGAATTTGCAAAGGCAGCGCGATCCCGTGCGATCAAACGCTCGTTTGTTTTGCTACAATAAAATATCCAAGAGTGCTGCCGCGTACCGGCGGAATTAATCCGAAGGAATCATTGCCTTGTTCAGCCGGAATGAAGAAAAAAAAGAACACAAAGTTGAGAATTTACAAAAAAAAAGCCGTTTGGCTTTACGGAAAAAAGAACAAAATTGGACAAAACGCCACTATTTTTGTTCAATAAAAAAAAATGACAATCGAAACAAAAGTCAACAATTAATTAACAAAGCACTAATTTTTAAGCAATCAATTTTTCATGAACAAATTATTTAATAAACGAAAGGGGTCCACAATTCGCAAGCCCGAAGATTTATAATTAGAAAGTAAAATATTTACTCGAACCAAGGAAAATAATTACAGTTTAAAGATGTTTGATTTGAGAATTATTTTCTTCTGCGTTTTCCTCCATTTTGCAAACCCTTTCACACTCAACTGCATCTCAATCTCCCCTGCATAGTGACGGGAATTACAGAAGAAGAAGAAAAAAAAAGAGTTAATCAAGTTATACACAAAGAATTCATTAGGGAGCAGGGAAGGGTATGTTTCGAAAATTATTTCAAATAAATCAAGCTGATATTTTCATTAAGAAAAAAAAAACGTTTCTTCAAGGTGATGCGAACGTATTAAGCAGCATTGGGTGATGTTTGCTGTTTTAATCGCACAGCGAATGGAGGAAAATCTTTAGCTCATTTTCACTTGAGTTGTTTGCAGTAAATTTCGCTCAAATCTCAAGTATTGTTTGAATCAACAGTGCATAAGTAAGCCGAATAGAACGACGGTTTTCTTTAAACTTCAATTGATATAAACGAAAGAAAATATTAACAAAATAATGCGGACAAAACGAGGAGATATTTTTACTGAGAATATGTTACTAAGGGGTAATGAAAGGGTTGTCGCTGAACTGAACTGGACATTGGTCTAAAATGAACAAAAGATTGGAATGAGACATTGACAACGCGGCGTTTCGAGGGAGCTGCGATGACTAAAAATAAGGGATGAAAGGAAGACCATCATGATCATCATGTGGCGTTCCTGGTATTAGAGAGCCTTTTCTCCGTATCACAAGCACCCTTACCCGCATCTCATATGAGAAAATAACGTCCATCCTCATCATTTCCATAGTAACCTCTTTGAGATCGATCTCACCATCTCGTACGAAGATAAAATGAGTGAAAATACTTTTCTAATGACCATATTGGTGAATAGTCAGACGTTGGAAAAAAGGTATTTTAACCCGGTTAGTCTTTTATCTACATATTGTCCATTTTTTAATTATAAACACAAAAAAATTAATGACATATAACGATAATATATCATCCCTTTTTAATTCTGTTTTTCGTCTTCCATCAAAAAAGTCTTGGGTTTGTACACGAATTTTTTTGCTATCCCTTAAAAATAAATCAATAACAACCACCCTTAATTCTGTCACCCCTTTGGCTAAGGGTCGAATATGTATGACTAATTTATCATTAATTCATATGCAGATCGGATCGTTTGTGTATTTGTTTCATATACATACAAATACAAATACGGAGAAAGAGAAATAAATCTAAAATAAGCAATCGGTCAGTTGAAAAGCTCGCAGAGCTTTTCTCTAGCAGTCAAGGCCAATATTGGTGTGGTCAACGCGCCAAATATGAATATATGAGAGAATTCATATTCGAAAAAAAGGCAAAGGGGTTGCGGAGAGTCTCGGACCAACCAACCAAGGAGAGTCCGAGATATTTTTGCATGAAAGGGTTCAACGATATCTCCTCTACAACCAACAAAAATAAAATATGAGAGAAAAAACATTTCGTCCATAACTGTGTAAGGGTGGCAAAAGTTCGATAGTAAGCCAAGGCACTGGTGGTAAGGGTGGCCGCGAGACTACGGATGGGGCGGCATTTTGAGGTTGCCTTCGAAGGGGTTGGGAATTACTCATTGGTTCTATATCTGAAGTTGAATTTAAAAAAAAATAATAAAGCAACGAGTTCAGTTGATTATTTCAAACAAACGGATAAAAATAAGACTGATTTTTTTTCATTGTGAAAAAGCATATATCATTTAAGAAAAAAAATTCTCTCTGTTATGTTATTAAAAATGTTTTTCTCCAAGTGAAAAGTCGATAGAAGCTTGATTTTTTTTCGAATATTTTCCACTCGTGTGCAATAATGAACCGAAGTTTTAAAAAAAAAACGGCTGAAATATGAGCTCTGATTTTCTGTATGAATAAAATTATTGGTTAGTCGAACTGGCGTTCGTTTACATTATCTATGAATTTTATTAGGAAATGAGAAAAGTAGGCGAAAAGGGGTTCGTGCATTTTTCGTAGTTAATGCAAAAAAATGCAGTGTGCCATCTCTTACATTCGAATGCACTTCAATAAGCCGTCTCTCGTACACGATTTATACAGAAAATTTAACCAAATACGGGAGTGGGTATATGGTCTAAAATTACCTATATTGACCTCCCTGAGTTTTCTCACCCTATTTAATTTTTTGCTCGATTTATGAGCGGGAAAATTCGAAGATAGCATCGAAACGGCTATAGGAAAGCCGGATGATTTTACGCTCGATCGACAATCGTGTCCGTTCTATTTTCGTTTGGAAAAAATCGTCACGAAAATTATCGTATTTTTGTCATGATTTTCATTAATCTTTTCCCTCACATATGTAGAATGAATATGTTTGGTATTTGATTTTTTTACTTTTGGGAGGAAAAAAAACATTATAATGAGTTGAGACCAGAGATTGAGAGAAAAACACTGATGGAATTGTAAGGCGAGCAGATTTGATTTTGGAGCTCTGACTCATTAATTTATCGTAAAAAATCAAAGAACACACACACATACGATACAGAAAAAAAATCACATTTTGAAAATGAACGTTTTCATGTATTTTTTTCGATTTTTATTTTGCGCATCACGAATCAGCCAATTATTTTTATAGCTTTTGGTGGAACGCCAAACGATTTTTCGTTTTTTTTTTGTGCTCTCACGCGTTTGAAAAATAATCAAAAACGACGTGAAAAATTAAGGAAAATCTAGGTAAAACTATATGAAAATCACAATCGAACCGTTAAAGTTTTCAGCTGCAAAACAACAAAACGGCCACGACTCGCCCGTTGTTAAACATACACCCAGACTTGAGCGAAAACGTGAAAATTCAACTTTCCACGTCTAATTTATCGCACTCGAAACTTTTTTGCGAGCTTTTTCAAATTTACAATCCGATCAAATGCCCGCAATTTATCCTCGAGATTTGCGCCAATGAGTTAAGCGAATATTTTTCTTCGAACATTAATCCCAAACAGCGAAATCCCATTTTCCACATACCTACCATATGAACCGAACATAAAAACCTAATCGTTAAATTAGGAATAAGTGTTAAATATCTATTGGGTGATAAATCGCGCGCATTTTTAAATTAATTACTATATTTAAACATGTATATTGTTTTAATTAATCGATCGTTTGCGTATAGATTGCCTCCTTTTACTACAAGAAAAAATTCGCAAGGCCTTGAAAATTCGCCAAAAACGAACATGAAAAAATCGCCTTCAGGCCAATTCTCATCAATTTACATAAAACGATATGTGAGTGTCAATAAAATAAAACGATAAAGATTAAATAATTAAAAAACTCCAATCATAACTTGGACGAAAATTAGCAGATTATCGGAAATTACTGGCGAAAAAAAATCACTAGGTATAACAATCTAACTTTATTAATCGTTGAAATCCAATACTAACAATTTTTCTTGGCTTCCTCAGATATTTAATAAGATAGAAAGATTAACAAGTTAAAAATTCCAACTGAAAAAACAGGTGTAAATTCTAATATAATTATGCAATCCTATTGCATTTTAATTGATTTTCTTATATTGACACTTCGTATTGGTTTTTTTATCTAATGATTAATTATAGACTAGTGTTTACAATGCCTAATGAATTTATTTGAATTAAATTATAAATTTTCAATCGATTCAATGCAATGTTCTTGAGTCACACTTATTATTTTCTAAGTGTTTTAATGCATTTCTAGAGTACTAATTTTAAAGTTGTTAATTCACGCGCGTTCTCTCCATATTATTGTTATTATCGTCATCTCTTCACCCATACACATGCGCTGAAACAATTGAAATGTGCATATATGCACTTAAGGCATCGCTGCTATTATTACTGTTATTATTATAAAAAAGAACTGAAAAGTCATCATATGGTTACATTTTCAATATAATCAATGAGAATAGATATATAAAACCAATAGTTTTTTTTTTGGTCAATTTCAAGTTGCCAGTTTTCGTTTTTAATGGAGGCCTTTGGATATTATAGCGACGGGAGACGTTAATTTTTGCCACTTTTACTTTCGATTTGCTTAAATTTGTCTCGCGAGTTAGGTGAGAGAGGTGTTGAATATTTGGAGTTAGAGATGAGAAGAAAAAAAACAAGTAGGAGATGAGCAGCAGCCATGCCGTGACCTCCTCTGGACCTGTCCAATTAAAAAAATTACGAGAGAAAAATTTTCTACCAATCGACCATTCTTCGGAAATCTAATCATTAGGCAGACGTACTACCTATACATTTTTGGTATTAAACGTTTTAATTTATTGGACTTTTTCGCATTTTGTTCCTAACAGTAGCCCCTTAATGAACCAGGTCAAAACCGTAGTCGAGGTAGATCAATTAAGAATTGTATTCTCCTTTTTTTTGGGGTACGGATTAAGTACTTAAGAAGACACGAAACTTATGATACAGATCGAAAATGAAGGTCGTATTAATTCTTACCACTAAAAGGAAAAAAAGGTAGAGAAGTAATTTTTTTATTTGCTGATTGATTTATAATTACTAATGATAGAAAATTGCTGGTGAAAAATTGCAAAAATAAATGCAAAAAGTCATCTTATCTTTTCGATCGTTCAAAAAATTTTCCTTTAAAATTAGAACAAATTACAGGTAAACACGGCAATAAATTTAAGATCAAATTCTTTTTTAATGGAAAAATAATGATCGTATACGTTCAATAAAAATTGATATATAATTAATAAAGATTATATTTTCGAAATGTTACTCATTTTCTACGAAATTGTAATTTCGATACGACTGCAACAATACGTACAAATACGAGCATCCCTGTGGAATTTCGCTACGTAAACGTAGCCGAACAAGGCTGAGGGTTAAGTGTCACAAGACTGAGGGTGAATACGTCATGAACGACTCGTTTAGTGTGCAAGTATATTTGCCGGGATTTGCGGGACACAATAGGGGAGCAAGCGTAGACAACAACCCCTAACACTGATACATGCTGCCACTGAATACCTCACGGAATTTACCTGAACTAATAACCTTCCATCTCTCTCCCACTCACATACAAACTACCTTTTTTAACTATCCCTAATTTATTGCTAAAAAATTATAACAAAAAAAAACAACATCTATAATTTTTAACCAGCTACCATCAAAATTGTACGCATTTATGTTTTTGACCTTACAACTTCAATAATTAACCAAAGCTTATTTATTTTTCGTTTAAAGTTTTTCGCCAACATTCGCGTGGGTCTATCCAAATTTTTAGCACACATTAGCGATACATGCCTGTGTGTGGCAAGAAATTCGGAAATTTATGCGTATACAACAACTTCTTTATGGCGAAATTAATTGGGTAATCGAAAAAATTAAATATTTAGAAAAAAATATATATATATGAAATATTTAGACATTTTCCGTTCAAAATATTTTAAGAATATTATTTACACGGAATTATATTAATAAATATTAACTAAATCAAAATATTTAATACAATTTCATTAAATTGGGTTATACATAGCCTACTTTTGTATATTCAATCACGTTTACCTCGTTTTCATTGATTCTTGTTGCAATATTTGTACGATTCAGCAAAAATGTTTAAATAATTAATTTTAATGTTTAGCCATTGCTTCGGTATTCAATTGTTAATGAGTTGTTGATTCAATAAATCGTAGAATTTGTTTGAAATAACATATGCTATTTGTTTATATTGTAAAACAATAGACAAAAGGAACAAACAAAATTTGTTTCGAGAAAAAATGTCGAACATTCAATTGATTTTTAGCAATATTTATAATTTATTTAGGCCAAATCGTATGACATTTGGGTTGAATTTCGGAAAGATTATCTCTACGTGATTAACTCCATTGAATGATAAAAGTTTACGTGTCTATCGCCTATGTCCCAAAGCTCCCAAAAACTTGCAAGAAGTTGTTGGTAAGCTTTTAAGTTTATCAGATACTATATTGTCAATTTTAATTAATAGAACATATCGCATTAGACGGAAAATTAATATTGAATTACTTTATTAAAGAGCTATTTTCGGCGAGATGATTAAATTTTCTTGGGAATTTTGTGACAATTTCAGTATGGTTATGACACTTGAATATTTTGTGTCTTATAAAAGTGTTAAATAATTTTTGTCACTCGTAAAAAAAATGTTTTAGTAAAATTTTGAGACAAATTTTTTGCCGAAATAAAATTCGTTGACAAGATTTTCATCAATCAAGTAATTACTTGTGGAAATCAAAAAAAGCGATATTAGCATGTGGAAATTTTAAATGGATGTTTCGTTTTTTTTGTGATTATGTTTCGTTTTGGCTCAATATGTGAATTTTAAGTCAGTCAAACAAGACATTAGGGAAAAGTAGCAATTTGGGCTAATAAAAATTTTTATGAGACTTTTGCACGTGTGGTATGGCGTTTTTTTTTTTTTAGTTTGGGATTGTTTAGAGTGGATTGTGATTGAGACTAACCTGTTGCCAAAATTGTGCCAACAAATAGATGCGTTCTTTTTTAAAGAGCCAGTCCATGGATTGCATGGCTTGTAGGTCCATTTCTCCAGGAGCTGGGACTGAAGCCGTGGCCGTGGGTTGCATACGGGCGGCAGTTACGTGCGTTGTCTCCCGATGAAGATTTCCAGCACCAACCCCAACACCACCACCAACACCCCCACAACTGCTATTATTATTATCGTTCACAACCGTTGTTGTAGCTGATGGTTCCAGCAACGGATGGCAATGACTACCCTCGGTCGGCGTTAACGCCGACGGTGGCGTATTTGCTAAATACGCCGTGGTGTTAACAACGACCGAAAACTTTTCTCATCAAATCAACACAAGTAACTCGGCGCAAAAACGGCCTCAAAACAACAATGTCCCGTTTCGACGTCATCTAGTTTGGACGATTGTCACAAATTGTTGCACCAACGTCTTCCCACCGCAATGCTTGTGGAGGCGGCAACGACGTCGTTGTCGTTATCTTTTCGGTAGCGCGCGTTGCAAATGTCTCGATTTCGATCAGATTCGATTTTTCGTCGTTCTTCATTTGCGTTACGTATTTATCAAATATATTGTTTTTTATTGGTCACAATTAAAACTTCCTGTGTACTAAGCGCGCTCAATTTAAATTTTAATTCGACAACGACGATGCGAACAACAACGCAAACAACAACAGGCACACACGGACTTACTGGGATACTGATCTCGATATCGCAGCATCACTCAATATGCCTTGGCATTAAAAATTTTTTTTCTTCTGTCAATTTGATTCAATCAATTCTCGTAATTTTTTTGGTTCCTCAAAACCAAAAAATGATTGTCAATTACTAACGAAGTTGGAAGATTAACCAATTAGGCGCAGCCGAACATTGAACTTTGTCTACATTCAATATAATTGCATGTCTTCGAAAATTTTCAATTGACAAAAAAATTTTTTCTTCGGATTGCGTGAGTTTCAAATCATCAAATCGTCGATGATAACTATTGAAGAAATGTTTCTCTTTGATTACTGGGGTAATAGTAAATAGTTGGGGGCACTTTTACTTGGTAATTATTACGAAAAAAACACTTAACTTTTTTTGTACAAAAGTTTCTTTAATGATCACCAAATCACTTAAAAATTAGTTTTTCGATTCACCGAAAATCACATGAAAATAAACACGAATTCCGGTTCGAGATAATCACTGGAAATGTATTTCGTTTTTTTTTTTCGTCAATCACTAAATTGATAATTTATCGATAGTTTTGATAAAGTTTGTAAGCAGGATTGTAATGTTGAAACCGCATGTTTTTTTTTAGATCACACGTGTTGAAGCAAAATGTTATCACTGATTGGAAAATTGAAGATTTTTCAGTTGTGTTGTAAGCGGCGTGAAAATCGTAACTTTTCCCGAGGAGGCGCGTGGCTTAACGTTTCCTCAGATTCTCGCTAGAACTTATTTCGCCTCTGACGTGTGGATTTGATCGCAGCAGGTCTTACACCGTCAAAACCTACCCTGATACTAAAACAAACTGAACCATACAAATTCCCACCACCACTACTTGAAATTTTGTATGTGCAAAGCAGGCGAACGACGAACGAAAGAGTGACACCAAACCGATTATGCGATACAACAAGTGCGAGAGAGGCCACAAGCTAAACATTTGCCATCTCTACCCGACTTGCAACACCTAGTAATGTGCACATTGCACTCGCACTCGCACTCGCCGTCAACACATTTCGACTCCTCCCATTGACGAATACGATATTATTGATCTCTTTGTCACAACAACGAATCGGTATATATCTGTCATCTTTATTGTTCGATACTTCTTTGCTTCTTCTTTATTGTGCGTATTGAAATTGTATATGAGGCTGACTTTGTCTTAAGTATACAACCAATAACAGAGCAAAAGGCTATAATTTCTCAGTGTATGTGTTTGTTCATCAGAGTCGCGGGGGTAAAAAATCAGGAGCGCATAAGAATTGTGCGCAATTCACTCCACACTGATTCCCGACACCCCTAAAAAAATCTTCGTACATATCGAAAAAAAATCCAGTTCGGTTTTCTCGCAAAAAATCCGGTCAATTTTTTGATTTTTCCTCCCCAACTAATAGTGCACTTGTGCCATTCCAGTAAGGGGCATTTAAATGGCGCGCAAGCGCCTTGATTTTTCTTGATTCTTTTTTAATTCACCCAAGATTGAAAAGTAGGTCTACATTCAAAATATGTGAGAAATATCTTCTCATAACATAAATGTTCGACGAGCCCACAAATGTCGTCGACGCCGATGACGACGTCGGCAGCGTCGTCCTCAAACAAAACACTGTCGTTGACGTTGGATCCTCTGCATTGCGATTCCAGACACCAAATGGAACGCACACCAAAACGTCTTCACCAACTTTTACCTCATAATCTTTCAAGAAATCATTTTTCACATTAAGTTTCACCAAACCGATCATCTTCTATGAATGAACCGAAAACCATTGCGAATCGATGAAAAATTTCCAAAATAAAAATATCTTTTCTATATTTATAAATATCTTAAAATTTTACCGACTGATGATAGTTAAATGAATGAATATGACAAGCTTTTTCCTCATTAAACCGTTTAAAATTCCCACTTATCCTCTTTAATGATAATTTTAACGCTCAAACTCACCTTAATAGATTTTCATCCCATAATTTAAAAGTCAAAAATAAAATGTTACAAGTTCTGCCAATCGAGCTTAATATGATGCGATAAAAAGGAAAAAAATCAAAATTAATTGACAGTAGGTCCTTATCCACAGGCTAAATCAAAAGTTTAATATAAAGCATTATACAAACTACTTAGTTATTTTTTTCCGTATTCCACGCGTTCCATACAAACAATTTCATATCATACACGCCATTTTGCTCGTACAAATCCGCTACGAATGTATTACGACGACATTTACAATAGTCCATATTCCACCTATGCATTTTTCGAGTCATGCAAAATTACAATTAACAATAAAATTGCATGAAAATATCATAAGAAAATATTCGCAAAATAATTCATAGCAAACACAACTTTCTCAGTTTATCTAAAGCTTAAAAAGCCTTGACTAGACAAGAAAGTTGTGCGATTCAACAAAGTCACAAATCTATGAAACGTTTCTTTAGATTTCATAAGATATTTTATAATTATTGTTTAATTTAAGGGGATGGCATATAATAAGGGTGAATGTAAGAATGGAGTCTTTTGGAACGCTCTCTTATCATTGCATATGAGATAAGATATTTATGTAAAATGTGTTAATTAAAGCCATAATGTACACATATAATAATACAACGTACCATTTATCCACATACCCCCATTGCAATTTGGTTCAAACGCTTGAATAGTTTTCAAGATACAGAATATTTAGCATAGACTCCCAACAATACAACGCAGTGAATACGAAAAATGCAAATAATTTCTTCAAACCACTTCCGCTATGAACACAAAATTTCAGTTTTCAAAACCTGAAACATATTTTTTTTACATAGAAAATTATAAAAAAACAAAAATAATTTACAAAAAAAAAAAATTAAAAAAGATAATGCAACATTAATGAGCGCTAACAATGGAAATTCTTGCGAAATTATTTCTTTCGAATTTAAAAAAAAATTGAAGTAACAATTCTCGAAGAACAATACAAGAAATGACATTATTTATTTAATGAAGAAAAAAATAATGCAGTCAACTCGTTCACCTGTTGATAAAAAATTAACAAAATATAATAGGATATTTGTATTAAGTTAGAATTTATTGTAATCAGTGTCATATTAATTTAACAATTTCAAAATAATTTCGTAAGCGACCTCGACAATTATTTTTTTTTTCGGTAAACAGGAATATTATTGTTTCAAATAACTGTTCAAATTGTTTTTACTTAGATATCCAATGCTAATTAATTGACATAATATCACATATTACTTGACAAATTAAGCACGTAATTGAATTAATGGTTAAATACTTACAAATAAGCATCATCGGTATAATTAAGTAGACAAACAATATTTGTTGGAAAAGATAATGGATTCAATTTTTATTTCCTTCAAAAATGATTAAACAATTTTTTGTGAGAAAATTTTTAGTTGAAAACATAATGGAACCTTAACGATATCCACTTATTTAACATAGTATTCTCCTCAATAAAATGACCACGATTTTTCGATAATAATTAAGATTTGAATGGTTACCTTCAATTATTTAATATTTAGTGTTATTTGATATATTTGATCAAGAACAATCATTTCATATCATTTTTCTTATAATTTATATACTTTTTATGCTAAAAAAAGGAGAAAAATTCGAGAGAAATCTAAAGCAGAAAAGCTTATTTTCAAATTAATATGAAGGATCTAAAAATATAAACCGATACCCTGTAGGTGTTCAAATATTTATGGACTATCATTAACAAAGATGGAAATTCTGCCAGTAAAATTAAAGATCCCCGTGCTAGGGAGAAAATTAGCATTAAAAAAAATATTTGTCATCATGGATACCATCACTTTTGTTGGAGGGGGGGGCAAATTTAAGTCAAATATACTTAAGCTCAAGTTTGTAAGAAACACTTGTTTTTTTCAAACCAGAAATTTACTTACTTTAATGAAATTGAAATTTGAGCATGTCTGAAGAGGGATAGTGGCCCCTCTTATGCATGTGCGCCACCGTTTTTGCTCTTGGTAGAAAAATTTGACACCTGAAGTAGTTGAACATAGGTGAAACGGTCACTGCATGGTTCGAAAACGTAGATCCTAAAAAAAAGAGAAACAAAAATCTAGAGAGCTTTGAAATGCACCTCATGCTAAAAGATAATGAAGAAAACCAAATGGATGTATGTCCACGGATGGATCGTTGAATCATAGAAGTAACAATATAGAAAATTGAAAATTTCAGAGTCATTAAAAAATGAAATAGCAACCCAAACTTGAGGGAAATTGTGGATTTGAGGAGTATTGTAGAATAGTAAAAGCTATACAAGTAAACTCTACCATAGAGAAAATTGAGTCTTGAAAAACATAACAATAATTAAATACGACTACTTTTTTATTGTTATTTATATGGTTGCTTTATAACTGCCACCTTACCAACTCTAGGGTTAATAAAAACTGTTAATCAAGAAATTTTGAAAATTTGCTCGATACGAGTTTCGAACCCCTCATCTGCCAGTTTTGAAGCAGCCATTTTGACCACTCAGCCACCAAGCTCTCCAACTATTAAAACTATTAAATGCTCTTAAATGTTAAATTTAAAAATTTTGTATTGATACTTATGACTGATACCAATCCAGAACTGTTCACAACGTATGACATTCAAGTTGAAATCCGTTAAAATAATGGTAACTACTAGTTTTATACAAATCGGTCTTTACTTTTTGTCGCAGATTTGTTTTTGATTTTTCAATTTCAAGAAAAATATGAATTACGATAAATCAAAGGTGTAACATATACCGAAAATAGTAAATCAATGTTTTATGTTATACAAATGATATATTATAAACCTTAAAATTTGAATTAATGCTTGATAAAGAGAGTATTCTACTTAACTAGTGGGTATATAAACAATATCGATTAAAGTTCAAAATTTACCTTTTACTTTCGTCGATAAACACCAAAGTTTTATTTTTTTTTATATTTTTAGTAGATATGCATAAATCACTCAAAGCATTTACCTACTTTTTCGAAGTACCTAAGTAAATAAGTAAGCACTGATCGTCAGACTATCCTTTTAAACGATCAGATTGACTCTAAAATCATCCTCTGAATATCAAATTACACAAACTGCCCCTTGCCTAGACATCGATAAATCACGGTTAGATATGGTAGATTGGGGTTTGAATGAACACCAGATACACATTACCTTCAACTGTTGTAATATAAACTTAAACTTACCGTTTTCTCAAAAAGTTGGCTTTAAGTACAATGCCTGTATGTAAATTAACGCAAGGGCCTATAATATCTCACAATTTTGATGAAAAATAAGCTTTTGTGTTTTCATGAGTCGAAAGCGGGTTATTTAATGCATAAATACATTTGTACGTTAAAAATTTAAATTACTTTTTTATTCTTTTTCCGACTATTCAACTATTGAAAGAGTCATTTTGATCACTAAATTTAAAATGTTTTGCTATTTGGTTTTTATACTTACGTAAATTCATGTCAATTAATTAACCAAGTTTATAATTTTTACTGAGAAGATATACCATACGTATTTGTATACTTATGGTAACTAAGAAAAAAATCTTTAAAACTAACCACAAATATCAATGTTTGTTGCAGTTTGGTGTCTGTTAGAGAATTGAAATAAAGAATTAAAATCGACAGTAGTAATATGTTTTCCAAAGCTTCGCTTTTCCAACAAAATCTACTTTTTCAATAATAAATTAGTATGAGCAATTTCAAGAATTTTGAAGCGTATAAGTGATAAGCTGAAAGTACGGTTGTAAGATCATTACGAAAAAGATCAAAGTAATGATTGTCGAAAGGTATGTACGCATAGTGAGTATGGAAGATCTTTATGGAAGATTTGATAAGTTCATCTTGGACCTATGACTGTTCTTATACTTGTTGATTCAAGTAAATTGTCCGGAACCAATTGTTCCAAAATTAACTATTTGTATATCATTTTTCGGAATAAGTTGACTAAAAAACCTTCTCTGCTGTAACGTCATTAATTGACGACTGTTTCACTTACCGAGACTATATTACCGTCTCCAATATGCTAAGGTCATTAGGAAACTATGGAAAATCACATAATTGGGGCTAGTAATTATATGATCACGTTTCTGCACCTAAAATGCGCTTCTAATACATTTGAAAGTTTCATATTCTTTTGTAATGTCGGGATCGAAGAGCTTTATAGTGTTATGCTCCTCACAGGAATCACAAGGATCCATCGCTAGCGCGACTGCACGCTAATTCTTCTGGAAAATCAGGGTTGACCAATGATTTGCAGAGTGAAACTTGGGGTACTCATTAAAAGAAGACTTAATGACTTAAACATATATCATTAGTGGTATCTTCCTTGGAATGTAACAAAGGGATTGCAAGAATTGGACTATTTTTTTACTTAAATATATGTGCCATCTCTGTTATTTTTTCCTTACATAGAGCACTCGTTAGCTTTGGATATAGTAAAATTCTATTTATTGTCTTGTTTGTTTCAAAATACCCAATTTTTCCGTTTTAATTATGATAAAGGCCCGATAATGTCTATAGCCAGAGAATTCTATTCAATACTATAGACCTTGAAATGGCTAACATACCGCCTTGAATTTGATGCAAATTTTTCAAATTTGCTGTTCTGTACATCCTGTCGCATAATGAGCTAAAAATTATATTTTAGGAATAATTGTTATACTTTTTGTGTAACCGTATAGACAAATTGGGGTGAACCGTGATGTTTGTATTTTTCATGATCTTTGGTGTTCAAAATTTGTGTCTATACGATAGTATATCTTCGTAATGCTGCGATAAGCAACTCTTTCTTCTTGGACTCTTTTACGTTATAAGATAAAAATTCTATAATCCACCACGCTAAA
Organism: Sisyra terminalis; assembly: GCA_958496175.1. NCBI lineage: Eukaryota > Metazoa > Arthropoda > Insecta > Neuroptera > Sisyridae > Sisyra > Sisyra terminalis. Next base: position 21,233,109 of record OY292277.1, read on the forward strand.
CGCTTACTATTCTATTTTTTTTATGGAAAGCATTTTTCAAAACACAGAAGCCTATTTATGTAAAAAGAAGATTTTTCGGGTAGTTAACGAATTTACAGCGAATTGAAATCTGATAAAACTCGAAAAAAATTTCTTCTTTCAACCCTCTTTTCTCCATAATGGTGGTAGAAACAAATTAATGAGAGTACTTTCCAAGTAGGAAATGTTTAAGTGAGTAGCATAGATGAAATGATTATTATATCATTGATAAAGAAAATTGAAGATGAAAGGATTTTGGAATAAATATTGAACAAAGAATTGAATATTTTGCCAAAATTTTATTTTGTGTGTAGGTAGTCATGGATATAAAATTTGAATCATAGACAAATCTGATTTAGTGATTGGTGGAATTACGCTTAAAAGCAATTCAGATGACTCGAAACTTTAAGGCAAAAGCTATTCTATTGATCCTTTCGTAAAATATATTCTATAAGAATTTATACAATTTTTTAGATAAAATAATCCAAATTATTTGATGATAATTTAATAAAATTATACTCATTAATATCGTACTTAAAACTAAATTAATGAAAATACAATCCCAAAAAAAACACATCTTGTAAAGGTATTCTTTCAACTGTTTAAAGTAAGTAAGATCAGGCAAAGCAAAAATGAAGAAGCGAGTCATTAATGGTTCAGATTCAAGTATAATTAATAAGCAATTAAGTATTTGGTAAATCTTTGGGAAAAATAAATTGAATACGTTATCTTTTAATCTTTTGATTCAAATGCATGGAATCGCAATCCAATTATGAAATATTGCATTAAGGATGAGGACATGAAAGACGACTCAAGGTTCCTTTGAAATTCGTTATAGAAACAATCGTTCATAAGGAAAAGAATAATGAAATATATATGAGACAATCACACATAAGCCAGACGGACTGGCAGACGGACCAACATGAATATAAAAGAAGAATCACCTGTTTTCTGGCTTCATCGAAACATCTGGCAGCTGCGAAATGTAAATAAAACAAAAATGAATATAGTGTAAGTATGTTGGTGGGAAAAAAGCAACAAGGATAGGATCATATTGATTTGGAAAGCACGAGTGCAAAGACGATAAATGGACACGAAATGACTTTTCTTGGTAAAAACAATGCAACTTCATACGTTAATGTTCTAGTTAAATAAATAATGAATTTCATTTTTATTAAATTGAAATTATAAAATCATATTGTTTGAAACGAATAATAAATACAAACATTATAAATTGTGAGGAAATTTAGAAATTTTCAAAATATTTATAAATAACATTGAATAAGTATGCTAGTATAAGTAGTTCCATAATACAAATACGATTCAAAACTCAGTGTACATATTTTAGCATATTCTTGGGGTTAAAACAAGAGTTACTTTATTTAAAAATATGTTCTCAAATGCATCCCTTAAAGAATACAGCCACTGAAGATTACGAAATAAACCATACCTATCAAATTGTGATTACAATTATAAATCCATAGAATTTTCAAAAGAGCAAGTTTTTGCTTCGCAAAAAACCAAACCTTCTTTTTGGATGGGGGAAACATGCATTTATGTTGGTGGAAATTATATGTTACATTTAAAAGCTTTAAATTTATATATCATCAAATTAGTTTCAAAAATTTTTAAATTTCGTAATGGAAATAACAGTTTGTTATGGTCAACGAATAAATCACATATTTGAAATATCGAATTAAAAACTTAGTGGGTTATAGCTTCGAATTATATTTCTAATTTTTCTCTGTTTTTGACTCCTTATAGCCAATAATCTACGTTAATGGAAGGAATTCCCCAATACACAATTGCAATTATAAACTATATGCAACTAAATTAAATATTATGTTGATGGTATTCCCCTTTCGTTGTACAATATTAGAAGAAACAATAAATTTCGACTAAGAAGTGTACTTTCTTCTTCTCAATTTTTTCTAAGATAATATTTGCATTCTTTTCGTATATAAAAGAAACTAATGAACAGTATGACATAACAAGAAGTTACAGATTTATTCATGAAATTAACAAACATGAAATTAATATACATTTATAAATGAAATTAACATATCTTATTTTTCCCTGTTTTATTTTTGTTGACTAACGACTAGTTTAGTTTCCCAAATGATTGAGGTGTTCCCTTTAGCGTCATTCATCCTTAGTAAGATTCTTTAAAAGGTTGTCAGGGTTGTCTATTTTTCTTAATAAGTCCAATATTTCAATCCGTCTTCTTCCTTTATTCTTCGGATGTCCAGGTTCCATTTTACAATATTAGGTATAAATACCACCACATCGATGATAGTTCTTTCTTCGTTATATCTTTTCAGTACTTTCACGTTTGTGATTTAATCTATTTATTTCATTTTCTAACACCAAAACTCAAAACTATCCAGATATCTCCTTTCTTATTGGATTTAGATCCATATAATACTATAGACACTTCAATTTAGGCACGTATTGGACAATTAAGGGTGATTGTAGTTCGAAACGGGTGAATTTTAGAACGCATTTTTTTAAGTGTTTCATATTTTGCTTGTTTGATTATAAAACAACGAAATTCTTACCAAGTTTGGTTAGAATCTGTTAGGGGCTGATTGAAAGTTCATACGAAAATAATAGAGCAAGAGCCCGCGACGGCCAGATTTTCATTACTTTATAAAAGCTCAAAGTTTCTTTGCGCAGGTTCCCAATACAAGTAAGAACGATCAGCGACAACGGAGTTTGGATTCTGGTTACTTTGGCAGGTAACAGGTGGCAAAGCTATATAAAATAGAAGCTCACTTTCGTTAAAGTATAAAGGACAGTTTTATTATATTTTCATCGGAATAATATTAAAAATCTCATTCTCCATTACCAGACATTTCACACGTTTACAACCCCCTGTCAGATACCGCTAAACTTTAATAAATTATAATTCTATTTACGGCATAGTATAAAAGCTGAATTTTAGGTATCATTGGCCTAAAGTGTTAACCTGCTAAGTCCATATAGGCATAAGTCCATAAGGCAACTATCAAAATATATAATCTCAATAATCGGACTGTTTTGGTAGTTGTCTAGTAACATATACAAAATTCAGCTTATATACTATGACGTAAATAAAATTATATTATATCAAAACTTAGGGGTGTCTGGCAGGAGGTTGAAATCGTACTAAATATCTGGCAATGGCGATGGTTTTTATAATGTTTGAAATTTTTTACAATATTCATTTTTCTGAAATTTTATTTATCGTATTGACAACAACTGTATACGTTTAACCAAATTCACATATAGTTTTTAACTAACGAAAAAATAAAAACCTTTGAGAAAATCAATTAAATTGCATAGGATTTTCAATCACTTATTGGCATCTATTATTCTTATCAGAATGTATTGAACATATTTTCTGTTATTTTGTAAAAAATAGAGCTACGAAAATCGAAAATAACCACAAAGTGTTCACATTGGAAAAATGTTAATTCTAGCCACAAAAATGTACTTTTAATATGCGTGCACTAAATTTTGAATCGTGCTATATATCCAGGCCTATTGTTTCATGTACGCCGTTCGGAAAATTTACGATTCACATTAAAAAAATCGATTAAAAACAGTGATTTTTACTACAAGTGGCTGGGACAAAACGATCGATCATTAAAGCTATTTTAATTTTCTCAGCGGACGATTCTTTGAAAAATCTAGCTTGACAAATTTCACATAAATACATGAATTTGTTGGGCGTCTCGCCACGAATCATTTATTACAATATCGTTTCTAATAAAGAGTGTCTTTTTTCGAAAATAAAGAACCGAAATTAAAATGTTCGCCTCTTTATATGTGTGTGTGTGGTGTATAAATTCGAAATGATCAAAGATTGAAATCATCGGCCGGGGCCCAACAAAAACATACACCTGCTTTGCCGTCGTCGTCTCATCTATTTTGTGAGGCAATAAAAAGAAAACGAAAGGAAAATAAACGGCAAATGTGAAAATGACAATTCGATTGTATGAAAAAAAGCAGATATGATCGTCATTCTATTCGAATCATCAACACTTGTTTTTGGTCGATATGAAAAAAGCTTTCGGCAGAGCTTTGGTTGATTTGGACACACGCATACACCTGATTGGTACGTTGCCAAATATTGTTATGCTTCAATCTCATAAATATACTCTCATCATCATTATAACATTGTATTTAGAATACGAAATTATACGAAAATCTGTTTGACTTCTGTGTAAAATAATTTAAGGAAATTGAAGATATTAAAAGATCAAAAATGAAAATATTTATCAAAACCACACGTCTTTGATTTTGATTATTTAACTTTCCCATATTAATTTACTTGCAAACCTGTGTTGCTATTTGTACACTTTTAAAGTAAACACTTTAAAACAAGTAAATAAATAATTGGGGCAGGTTATACTTATTGTTATACTTATTTTCCACTACTTGAAAATCTCACAAAAAAACCTATTCTTGTAATTTTGTTAGGTCGAGGTCAAGAATTTGTTGTTTTCCATTTTATTCATATTTTTTACAATGCTGGCTAATTTTTTAGTCATATAGATCACGGTTACCGAGGCTACTTCACATTCAATGTTTATCATAGGAATTTTCTGTTATACGAGTATTTTTGAATTTCCTTGTTATTATCTATCGTACAATTTATCATTCTGTAATATTTACGTGTAACGTTCTTATTTGAATGTTGTTCTGGTTTAATCGAACTTAATACTCTGTAGCCTTATTTATTATACTAATTTATTTAAATCATCTGGTATTGGCACAATTATTAGATGCACAGTTTTGTAAATTTAGCAAGCAGGATATTTAATTCACTTAAATTGGCGACAGTGAAAATAATTTCATTATTTGATGATAACTTTGAAATTTACATGTGATCTATTTCAAGCTGAGTATTATGATTAAAATGTGTTCAAATATCTATAGCTATATTTTTTCACATTTAATCTTAATATAAAAATATTCAAAACATTTAAACTACAGAATATATAAACTTACTTAAAAAATGATCAAAATGTAATCTATATTTCACGTTTATAGTTCCAAAGTAGTTATATTGTTTGGATAACAAATGGTTTTTTCTTGCTACCCAAGGATATCCCCTGAACTACAGCCAAGTAATATAGATCAGGCACAATAAGCTCTGAGGCTGCAGTGTTGAGGCTAAAATAACCTTACCCTGGAAACCCGACTTAATAAAAAAAAATATAGATCGAAAATAGACTGTAAAAAAGCCTGTCAATCTGACCTAATATTAAATTTCTAAAATAATAAGTCATATACGATGTATACGATGTATACGTTTATAATTATAAGATATATACATTGCAGATATACGTTACCGTTAAAGTATGAAAACCATTAATACATTCACAATTGAAATAATGTTAGTTAAACTATGTTGCAATTTCTGTTATTCGAGAAATTGATTAACAACAATGAACATTTCGTTCACTATTAAATATTTTGAAGCGTTTAAAGATTTGTTTTGAACGAGAATTAAGCGTTTTGCGTAAATTATCAAAAATATGATTTGAAAATTGCGTTTAAAACTCAGAAAGAGTAATACAATCTAAAGCTGCAAAATTTCAAAAGAAAAGTCAAATTTTTCAATTATATGCCAATATTATCAATATATGCTGATTATATTCGGTAGAAACATCAGTCAACAAACGAAATAATAGATAAAAAGAGTACAAAAAAAATAATGTCTGTCATGTATTAACGAGTAAGCACTTGACTAAGCATTTGACTTTAAGGACTCCAAATAATCACTAGAGTCTATTTAAATTTGATATTTTATTATGCAAATAAAAATATCATGAACGGTAACCAAATTGCTCTCTCGATCAGCGATTTTCAAACTTTTTGTACTTGTGACAATCTGAATAAGTTCATGAATACTCATCAGAAATTATTCTATTAATTTTAATGAAGGATGAAAGCGTGATTTGTAGTGCACCTCATTTGCAATAGTCTCGTGAACTCCACAGTTTGGAAACCACTATTCTCGGTAGAAAAAGTCGCCAGTGTTTCTTATTACTACTTTTTTCTTTTATGTTACACATATGTACATAATATGGTAGGTGTTGGTTCTCTATTTTTCGCAATCCTCTTTACGCGCTTCGTTCCTTTCTATAGAGAGTGCAATATGACCGCCAAAATGAAAATATTTGATAATATTTTAAGGAAATAGTTCAAAGCTGTTGATACAATTAGATCTTGCTTAGAAGTGTTTTTAGGAGTTATTGGAGTGAAGTATATCAATGTTTAACCGATTATTAAGACTACTTTGCTTTATAGATTTATAAGTTAACATTCTGTTAAACATTGTTACTGTTTCTGGTTTTGAAAATCGCTTTATAACTAGGATTTACAGTGACACTTAGGTTAATAAAATTTCGTAAACTGAGAATTATTTGACCAAATTTGACCATAACAAAATTCACACCCAGTTACGACCAACTTCAAAGCGGCCACCTTAGTTATTCGTCAATCAGATTATTTTAATTACATTATATTTTTTCTATATCTTACAGTAAGTACAGTCCTCCACGTTGTATAACTCTTCCTTGCAGCGTTTTTTGTTCAAACAAATAAGGTTATTCTTATTTTCACTTTAGATCCAATATTCCAATAATTCTTCTAATTCTTTTCTTTTTTACAAAAAATATCAAATTTTAGCAGTTGACTTATGAAAATATTTGAATACTTTTATTTTCTTATATTTCATTGAATATTATTATAGTTGTGCAAATAATTAGGTAGAATGTTAAATTTTTTGTAGGTTAATCTTAAATTTGAAAAGAAAATTTTACCGCCCTAATGAACACTTTACAGTATGCATAAAAGTTTTAAAATTTGTCTATAGATAATTTTCATTTAAATTCATAAAAATTGCAATGTAACACTGAAAAAAGTTTTTGGGGAATGTATTTGTAACTTCTTACATGCTATAATACTTAAATGTTATTCAGCCCCTTAGGAAATATGTTGATAGTATGTAATTTTCGGTAACGTTAACTGTCGATTAACACCACAAAACTGCTCTAAATATCAAAATAATTTTTATTGATTACACCACAATTATATACAAAAAAAATATCAAAATTTACATTTGCGTCACTTTCATCCCTCTTTCAGAAAGGTAATGTTTTGTTGTGAACATAAGACGTGTTAACTTGTGATTGATCTATATATTGTCAAAAATCGATCATGCTGAAAAGTATTTTCGTTTTTTATGTTCTATTCCCATGTGCAAAAATATTTCTTCATAACTAAATCGATCCTAATGATCCAAAATGGATTTTTAGTATCAAAGGCCCTTTTCTATTGCGTTTGTCACAGTCTTCCTAATAGCAAGGGTAAACTTAATCTTGCTTTCTTTTTGCTCCCATATCAATTTGGCTGTTGATATCCTTCGGTGTTATGTGTATTTATTTGGAGCATAAAAGGTGTGCGGTGACACAGGTACTTTTCTACTACTCTTTCAGGATTATGGATATTGTTATGTATTATCCTTTTAACAACTGTCAACATAGGCTATTATTAACCGATTGCAAAATCCTCAATTCGTGGTTAAAATAAAAAGCAAATCCAATTGAATTGGAAACAAATATGCAATGCAAAAATTGGCTCAATGTTTTCAAATTAAATAAATTCTAATTGCGAAATACGAAAATAAAACAAATAGTCAAACGATGTTGAAATTCAAATATGCCATAACAAACTCGTGCATTTCGTACATTCGAAAAAAAATTGCAAAACTTCTTTGCTTTATAAAAATATATTAGTGGAGCATTTGTAATACACTCTCTCGTAATTCGATCTTTAAAATGCAAATTCAAATCGGTTCACATCGAATATTCCATGTATAATTTTTTTTTCAAATGTGATAGGACCGGGGTTTTGAAAGGGTTAGAGAAATTTATGCAAAATCTTTGAGTTTAAAAAAAATCAAATAGAAAAATATATGTAAATGAAAACACATAAAAATATGTCACCTTTTTTGCATTAAAATCAAGGATAAGAAGCATCTAAGACATCTTGAATTGAATAAGTAGAAGTGAGAAAGACACTTGGTATGTTGATCCCAATTTTATTAACGTTAGGGATAAATCCGGGATAAAAATAGACAAGAGACAGTAAATCAACATGAAGGATGTGTATTAGTGATTTTAATGCCACTTCACATGCGGTTTTACTTCTTTTTTCCTTCCACGGTTTCCGATCCAAATCGGATCATTTTTTTTTTCTGCTGAACCTATACAATGACAAATTCCTTGGAAACCTCTTCAAATATTCATTGCTTTGAACAGTTTTCCTTGCCAATTGAAAAATAATTCGGTCATAGTGAAACGGTTGGAGCTTAGAATGAGACGAAGAAAATGTCGAGGTTGGGGTCGGTGGTGGTATTGCAGGAAAGAAAGGAAGAACAAACGGTTCGCTTATGTTTTAGACCAACGTTGAGGTTTCTGTAGGGGTTGAATGGTTAGTCAAATAACCGCAAGCAAACCCGCCAAACGTCGGTTTTACCAAGACTGACCATTGTACAACAGACGAAAGAGAAAGCGAGAAAGGACACGAAGGAGACTTTCTCGTTTCCAATGCGTACGTCTATCGTTCCCGGAGACGGTGTGGACTTTACATTCTCTCTCCGGGAAGAAACGGGCGAGTGACGGCAACAAGATGATGGAAATGAGTCTCGGGGTGCGTTTTCCATAGTGTACATTTCAATGTTGTCCAGTGTAGATTACACTTTGTATATTAATATTTACATAAATCGACCGCCAATTGTGTTTCCATAGAATAATAATATTATTAGCCCCAACCCTCAACAATAGGCAAATAGTATGACTCGTTTTATTAGAACATATAGAAAAGGAATGTAATACCACCCTCGATCCCCTTCCATTATCCATAGTCTTGATCTTTAATTAATTCATTAATTAATATTGCATTTGTATTTACATTTTGACCATTTCAGTTTTAAAAACGGAAACGCTTTCATATGTCTCGAGTAAATTTCAACCGTTTGTCCAATTCTTTATCCTTTTCGGTTAAAAATAATAAGGGTGATTCATGCATTTTGACCTTAAGGCGTTTATGTATGTATAATATGGCAAAAAATCTCACGGATATGATCAATGTCCTTCCGTACAAAAAATCCTTTTCCATTGAATCCTTTCACATGCAAAATCAATATATCGACTTCCTATCTTTCTTATAATAAATCAAAAGGGGGCTTTGTGCATCTTGCATATTTGAATAGTTAAGTAAACAAATTATAATTCCTAACAAAAATATATTAAGGACGAAAAACGGATAATTCCGATCATCATTGATCTGCTATCTTTCTCAAGGCAATCGTTGATCGTAAGCTGTCCCATTTTAATTATGTTTTAGAAAAAAAAGGGTTGTGTTATTTAATTCTTTTGTGAATCATGAATTATTACTTGGTATGCAAATAAAGCTAGGACTCTCACGATACGATATGCCTATATTATCGGAATCGAAAACTTTTTTTTGAATCACTCGTCGTCTCCGCACTGTGAAAAATCTATAATTGCATAAAAATGCATATATGCAATTTATTCAAACACGCACTCGATTAATTCCTCCGACTTGAACGCGGCAAATTGATTTACTTGGACGTCATCGAAAAAAAAAACCATACCAACATAATGCACATACAATTGATCGATATCACAAATTTATTTTTTCTACCTATAACCGTATATGAAAAAAAAACATTAATGACTTTTTTTAATCTCACCAGACGGAATTGTTGTATAGAATTCTCTTCTTGAAATGATTGTTTTGCATGAAATGCGACTTGTATTTTAATTATTATTTGAGATTATATGAATAAATTAAATCAATATTTTTACTTTAAGAAGAAAAAAAAATAGCAGCAGTTATGAACGATAACGTGTTCTAAATAAAAATAATAAAACTAAAGCAAAAATCGTGTTAGTGTAAATAAAAAAGAATAATTTGAATTAATCGCGCGTTAAATAAAACGGAGAGAAAGAGTAAAAATCAATTAACCAATCTTAATGTTGGTGTAAAACGCAATTTAGTTTCAAAAAAAAAAATAGGTAAAAAATTAACGTTTAATTTTTTTTTCTCTTCCTCGCATTCAAAATACCATGACGTAGTCGTAACCCTTTGCAAATGACACACTATAATAATAATACTGTTATTAATAATACCAGTATTGAACCCTCCTTTTCTTTTTCTTTTATTTGGTAAAGGGCCACCTTTATAATTTCAAATACTTGAACGAGTTCAATTCTTTTAGATCGCATGCAAAATAACGAAGGGCTACAATTTAAACACATAAAAATAAGCCAATGTAAAATAGGCCAATATATATGTATGTTGAGAGTGCTGACGGTAATTTAAATAGCTTTTAAGAAACGTTGCATACAACAGTACAACTGGCCTTGTGGTAGAAGGATTTTTTTAAGCTTTGTTTTCAATTGATTTTTTCTTCTATTTCTGTAAACTTTATATTCTTGCATTAAAATTTATCCACCTTTCTAGATTAATGAAAAAATCAATATTGTTTTACGCTTTCCTCAAGTGAAAATCAAAGAATTTTTATAACTCTTTTCTTTAAACACATATTTTTTATACATTTATAACTAAAAGATAATTTTTGATCTATTTTTGATTCTTGGATTTACATTTTATGAATGTAGCCATCCAAAGTACAAATTGTAGAATCGTGGGGATCACTCGTTAAATGTAGCTGTATGTAGCGTCAGGAAAGCTTTCTTGGAGAAATTATATCAAAGACTCATCATGAACATCATATGCAAATCTGAACGGAATTGTGATCAACCTTCAACAGAGTATGGTAATAGTGTTTGATGCGTGAATCTTATTACAATAGCAACAGTTTGTTTTAGTGAATTATAGATTACAACCGTTATTATTATTTTGATACATACTGTTTTGTGCAGCATATACGTAATCTATAATAATTTAATCATTTTTAAATTGAGGAATAGAATAAGACAAATTTAAAATATTATCCAAAATTTTCGTATGTAAGACAATGATTAATAGTCATTACCATACTATTGGAGAATTCCATGGGTAGTCAACATGGCATTTTTGGATCTTTTTCCAATTTGATGAAATTTAGTACAAAGGAAGATATTTCCTCTTTAAATACCTATTTAAAATCTTATACAAATATCTCGAGTTATTTTCAGGTAATCGATGATTAAAAGTTGTCATTTCTAAGAAAATTTGCTTCACCATTTCTTCCGTAAATTGTACTCCTCCAGATCTAAGCGTCGTAGAAATATGTACTTTTGAAAGCTGCGTTTGAATTTTTTGATAAAGCCTTATAGCGACAAGAAAAATTTGGTTTGTATTAATTTTTGTTTGTATGAAAAATGCCTCCCTTTGTACCTAATTTCAACAAATTCGAAAAAAACTTTTTTCTTATGGATTTCACGAGACATTGAACGATCTACTACAGCATTATTAAGTCTTACAATTGAGGTTTTTTCGCTCCAAATTTTCCCTTTTCCTATACGAAATCTTATATTTCTAAAAATCAGTTGAAACTGTTGAATTTTATTCTTTCAAACAATAATTAAATACATTTCAATTGACAATAGTTTATGAAGACGTAGGTTTATTTAAAAAAAAAAGGATAATAGATCAAGTATCAGAATAGGTGTATCGCACTCGTCGTAGAATAAAGGTACAACTCAAAAATTGAACTTGTCGAGAAATTATTAATAAAGTTCTTCTATAATTTTGACTACCTCCTCATTAAAACAGATTGAACATAAGTAATACCTTAGTAAAATATTACTCAGCATTAGTAAAAATAGACGGCTTTTTCATTGTAAACTGTTGCTAACTCTAAACTTGCAATTTTTGAGTTCCACCTCTATTCTACGACTGGTGAGATATGTTAGTACTATATACATTGTACATTTCTATATTTAATATTGAATTGAATTATCATAAAAATTTCAGCAAGGTTTAGGACTAATTATAAATCTACAGTTAAATTTTAGCTTCAATGTGATTAGTATTAGGCTTACCCTACTAGAAAAACTTAGTGGTTAGATATGTCTATTATGTTATTATGTCAATTTAAATCTATGATGTTGTTTGATAAAACTAAAAAGAAAATAGTAAAAAAAATCTATGTATTTTTGCTCTTTGAACGATGAAAAGATTAAAAACATGTTCACCTAAATTATTTCCTAAAAATCAAACTTTACAGTAGTGGTTTTAATATAACCATCAAAATAACTCCATCAATGGTTTGAAGTCACCGAAAAATTTGGTACCAAAACCACTGTTATCAGCAACTATTTCTGATTAATTTGTTTTAACTATTGTGAATATATACATTGTTAAACTGACTTTATAACTGGATTTATCCTTAGGCAAAGAAGACAAAACCTTTAGACAACAGATTTTTGAGGGGCGATAAATCATGGCAAACTTTAAATCGGGAAATATTGAAAATTTGCTTCGTACTTTCATTGACCCCTGAACCTACCAGTTTTGGAGCAGCTACCTTAACCACTTAACCACCAGTAGGCTACCTACTTAATATTAACTAGAATAAATGTACATTACATTATTGAGAATGTATACATTAACGAAGAAATACCTACGAGATTTGAATTTTTTGCTTATTTAATTACAGAAGCTATTTCATTTCAAGATAATGTCATATACCCTCCAAATAAAATCTTATCCGAATGATAGAGATGTGAAGTTTTATTTCAAAATAAAAATTACGGAATCATTTTCGTACGTGAGGGGCAATATACTGCACAAGGAATTGGGTATACCGTTTATTCATAATACACTGAAAAAAAATTATTTCAGGCTTTTGAAATTTTTCGCTGCATCATTTCAACAAAATGTTTGCTGCTATGGCGACCCCATCTCCGCCACCAAACAGTAGAGGACTAAAACGAGCCAGATTTGGAGACCAAATATGACTAAAGGAACTAAAACTACATTATTCTAAATAAAACCACTGTGGAACGGACACCTAATTGTACTACGATATACTATAAGATTTGCACAACTACAGAGTATATGATATATACGGTACATATTTGTTATAAGATATACATTATTTTTCCAAATTTTTAATAATTTTAACAGCCAAATCAAAATACACAATTAAAGTATAAACAAAAAAGAAAGTATATTATATTCTAATTTAAGGAATATAAACTATAACCATAAATTTAAACAAAAGTTCTTTGGCTCATCACATTGCACTAATTTAGGATTCAATACTACTTGATGATCATTAATAAATATTGCTTCGCAATCGAAATACGTATCAAGGGTAATAAGACATAAATATAATTTGTTTGAACTGTCGCTCAAATTTATGTTTATTGTTTATAGTTTACTTTAGTAAAATATACCTATCAGTACAAACTTTTAAAATGAGTGAAAAAAAGTTTAAAATGTCTTATTTTAGAGACAAAGAATTTAAACAGAAAACGCCAACTTTTTGTATTTCCTATATTCTTAAGAAGAAATAACGATATAGTTATTAAAAGCGAGAGCTTTGAAAGTTTTGTAGTCTATTGCTTAGTATGGATGTACCAACGGATTATACATATTCGATCGCGATTGTAACGAAAAATCATTAACATTTTTTATTATCATTACAAGTATTATTCTTATATTGCAAACGAAACAATAAATGAACTAAACTAAAAGAGGGTAACCATTCGAGCGTTCTAATCAACACTTAGACATCAAAAATTAATGTTTGTTGGTCCGTCTCCGCTTTTATTAGTCCGTTTGTCCGTATATGTTCGTATTTTATTTGAGGTGGATCAAATGTAAAATGGATTCGATCAGTGCCACTCAAACAATATAATTAACACTTTAATGCCACTGGTCGACCATAATCAGTGTCCCGTGACGTGTGTAAAGCCCTGTACATTAATATGTATCCTTTATAAAGTGTACGTTTCCAATTGAAGTTACGACGGGTGTTATAACAGCTCGAATGCATGATTTCTGTGCGAATGAAAGAGATGGTGAAATGGCTTTTTTATTCGATTGTGTGAAAATCGTACATTAATTTGTCTTTGGTTGGAGTGTAATTAATATGCAATTGATTTTGAATAGGAATAGCCGGGTCCCTCAACTTTTCCCCACGTTGAAGGCCTCGTGGATACAAGAGCAAGGCAGTTGGTCAAAGAACTGGCTAATTGATAATTTATTAATTTATGCATATTAACGCGACTGAACCGTGAATGGTTCGGCGTTGATAACGAGTTTAGATAATATTCGATGCGAGTGAGAATGATAGAATGGAGAGGAAAACGAATAAATGCCTCCTGCCGATACCACAATCGTGGCTACTGTCATTCGAGTGTCACCCAAAGTTAGAAATATCGTAAAACAAGTTAGAAAAATCCGCCCATTTCAAGCACACAGTGGCCACCCATCCACCTTCATTCAAATGACTCATCATTACGATCAATTCGACCAAAATTTTTTCATTCCTTCCACTGGCCCCCGTAATCCGTCACATAACAAATGTTTGATCACTTGGATAGGTAATTATAAAAATATGATAATGATCTCGTAACCGACAACCAAAAAAAAAGTATCTGAAAAACATTCGAAAACAAAAATTCAATAAATATGGTAATTTCTAGTTTCCTCTTCGGCATTATTTTAAAAAAAATCCCTTTATTAGCGCTCCGCTAAACATTTACAATTAATATTTTTCACTTGAATTTTTTTTAAATATTTTTTCACTTAACATATAATATGTGGATATACTCACATACACCAAACTATGGCATATTATCTGTAAAATAAATATTTTTTGTGCTCTTGCCGTATTATTTTGAACAATTAAAATCGTTAAGCAATCAAAATGGAAATTAATTAAAATCGGATCGCATGTGGGAAATGATCCAAACGATGTGAATTCATCTGACATCAATCCCAAAAAATCTCGAAATTTTTAATCATTTCAATGAGAACAAAATTCAATTGTACATAATTTATTATAATTATTAAGAAATAAATAAATTTTATACACGAAAGAGAGATGTGCGGTGCCTGTCGATGAACGATTAAGTTGCGTTTTTTAATAAAAGAAATACAGTACTTACCAAAAGTCTTACTAAATTAATGTAAGTTTTGCATAGAACATTTTTTAAATTGGTGATAACTAAAGCCTTAACTTAAATAATGGTAATTAATAATCACTTAGAAACTAAAAATGATTCATTTACTAGTTATCGTAAATGTAAATTTATTTTAGCAAGAATTTGTAAATTTTATATTTAGGGTACAAAAAATAAAAAAATTATGAGTATTATTTTAAATGTTTAGTTAGTTTTTCATAGCAGCGCTTTACCACCAAATTGTAATTTGCAGCTAAAAATACCTTTAAAATATTTCGCAAAAATTCCAAATGGTATTGCTTGTCAAAAAGAAGGCTCCACCACTTGTCTACCGATCTATGAGCCATGATTTATCCTTTCGTTTTCATAATTTTAGAGCAATGGATATTTAATCATGGAAACCTCTAGAAAAAGATTAGAAAAACATTTTTTACATGGTTGAAGAATATATGTTAAACTTTAATATACGAATATTATACATTGTACTCGTAGATAAGTATCATAAACATTATCATTACTCAATTCTTATTAAGTACAGCTGAAAGGCACCATAAAAGGGAAATTGAGAATACCCAAGAAAAAAGGAGTCAAGATTTAGTAACTAAGATTTCCTGAAAAGAAAAATTGGTTATTGTGAACTGAAAATTTTTCTTGACAATCAGCACTAGAGAAAAAAATTGCAAGAAACCATAGCTTATGCCATATAAAAGAAGATTTTGATTTAAGGGGTTCCCGACATTAAATTACAATAGATTAAAGAAAAATATTTTTATAGCGACCAAGCTGGCTTTATTGGGAAGATACTTTTGTATCATTATTTTTTTCATTATTATTTACTGCCACTTTATAACTTCAAAGGTCTTAAGACTTTAGAGTTAATAAAAGTCCGTAATCGAGAAATAGTGAAATGGATCGAATCCAACACCTACCAGTTTTGGAGCGATCTCCATGACCACTCGGCCACCAGTAGGTTTTACGCCATTATTGTTTCAGTATGATTTTGGTCATACGCAGCCTTAACTGGTGCTAAGATCCAATTTTTACGCATTTCTTGCAGCATTTGCAGCACTATTTGCGACAATGCGCCAACCAAATGTTGTGCATTGCAAAATTTGTAATAGTCTCTGGTTTATTGACATAGACAAATGACTTTACATATCTCCGTAAAAAATAATCATCTAATAAGGTTAAATTGAACGATTTTGGTAGCCAATTAACAAGATCATAACGTAAAATTATTTGTCCAGCAAATGTTTTTGGAGTAAATTAACTATATTATACAATGAATAGCATGTGATTCTATCCTGTTGGAACTATATGGCAAGAATATTATTACAAGTAAGTTGAGGTACAAAAAAGCTTGTAATTATATATTTTTAGCGTCCACTTTTAACTGTAACATTCAGCCCATCATCGTTTTTAAAAGCACATTGACCAATAATTTCGCTAATCCATAAAGCGCCCCAAACGCATTGACATACCTATTGAACTAAAAGTGAGTTTTATCGCTGAATAAGATTTTGTAAGAATGAATTCGTGAATAGAGTCAATATGTCAATAAAAAATTTCAACTTTATCAAATAAAGCAGTGTTACAAATATGTAAATCTCTAACTAAAACAATTGTACAACATACCTTTTAACATATTTTATTCGTTTAGTTTACATTTTGGCTCCAGCTTGGACCTAAGAAACAAGGTAGTGGTAATAAAAGAATATTTTTATAGCTTGTAACTGTTTATCATAATAAAAATTATTAAACTACTACTTAATCTTATCTTTTACTTGCTCATTTTTTGAAATTTCTGGAAAATTTGTTTAATGAATTAATCCAGGAATCAGCAACCTGAGGCTCAGTTGAATCATACTTGTGGCTCTTGGGTAATTTAATAGTTCACATTGAAAAATTAACTACACTATTACAATTCCAAAATAAATAGATGTGTCACTCCACAAAATGGTAATATTATTTTTCCAACAAACATTGGGAAAAAATGACTTATCTCTAGAATGGCTGCAGATTCCTGAATTAATCGTGACTGATCTATTACTAGCCGTTTTCTGGATTTGTATTATTAAGAAGAACGAAAAAAAATATCATTTATAATTTGGAAAATCTTTAAATTATTGCTAGAATAAATATCCAAAAAAAAAATTTTTTTTCTAACACCAGCACCGTTTTCTTGAAAAGTGATGTAAGTTCTACATTATTATGAATAATGTGAGTATTTGTATTTTATAAGCTACGAAAACTTATATGGATAAATCCTTTGAAATTTTAAAATATTTTATTTGAGAATAGTTTATAGATAAAAACAATCTGCATATATTTGTTACCATATGCTTACTTTTATCAAAAATAGGGTTTACACCTATTAAAATGTCTTCTTTTTAAAAACTGAAGTAATATTAAGAGAGGGAGTGAAACATTTTTATTATTAAGATTTAAAACCATTAACGTAACTAATATAAGCTGATTTGGATTGAATTTATTGAATATTTCAATATATCGTATTATAAGCAATGGAAATAAAATTTTCTCTCTTGATATAAAAATATTGCTTTAAAAACATAACAGTCGACGAAATTAGGAGTTTCAAAGTGATATAAAAATTACAAACCAAAAAATTGTGCGATTTATTTTTGCTGTTACACGACCTTACCCTAACGGATTCCGTTTAGGGTAAATAGGATGGAAGCAAGAAAAACATGTTCTAATTCCACAAAACCCGGTTGGCAAAGCTCTTTATAAGATTCGTAATGTTTTGCGTACAAATAAGACGCAAAAACTGGTTAGCTTTTCGAGATAGTTGACCAAAATACTTGACAACCACGTCGATTCCTTGGGCTACTTGAAATTTTTAAGAGATAATGTAAGTGTTATGTTTATTTTATTATTTTTTAACTGCAAAGAAATTGAGGCTTTTGTACAGTAGTGTATGCGTTATATTAAGAAATTCCCAAGCCCAAAATCGTGTCATTTACATATTTCCATATTAAATAGTTTTTAAGTGAACGGAAAGGTATTCTACTTGTAGTATTAATACATTTTTTTTATCAAGGGAGTGATGCATAAATTATTTTCATATTCGATCAGAATAATCGAGAAATAAAGCGCACATATAACTCTCTATTACATATGCATAAGAAAATAATAAATTAATATTGCAAGGGATTCTTATACAATTGTCAATCTTCCCATCTAATCAGTATCCCGTTTCATCCCATCCCATCCCTAGATCGCATCTCGCCTCACCCATTAATAATGAGCCAACAAAGAAAATAATAATGATATGAAAAAAAAATCAACGATCCAATGTCTCTTTTCGATATCGTAATAAAAAAATTAAATTCAAAAACGTCCCGTATGCAAAATTGGCAGCTGGATTTTTTCTTTCACACTTGAGAAAAAAGAAATTAATTCCTTCCGTAAATCCAACGGAACACTTTCTTAATCAGATACATATTTTTTTTTTGAAATAAAAAGGGTTCATGTTTTCCTTTCATTATTATTCAATTTTACAAATGGTTCCCGCGTAAATTCTAATTACCACTTCCATCATATATATTATATCGAATGTGCGTGTTTAGTGACGTCATATATTACATGTGATTAAAAAGGAAAAAAAAAGGAACAAACCAACCAGCATATTATTAGTGATATAAAATTTCCTCTTTCTCCGTCTTATGTTCATACCCTTTACGCAGAGACATCCACATTTGACAATTTAACGGTTAAAATTATAAACGCTAATTAACTACGGCCGATATGTGATTAATATTCAATCATTAAGAAAATTATTACTGTGTGTTGCCTTTTATAGCCTCAATGAAAGCTTCTAAATTTTCGCGTTGGGACCAACAAGGACGATGATACACCTAAATTTCTTTGTTTCCAACTAATAAATTTCAATGAATATTAATTATTGCTTTCGAAAAAATGCCTCTTCATTATCAGTAAATAAAGGGGCCCGCATTTTCAAAATATTCGTTAGTCAATTCGTTCGTTAATTAGCGATTCATGATCATTCATAAATTATTTATGTTTAAAATTGAGCAGATAATATATTTTTTTATAAATAGGTTAATTATGCATTATAAAAACTATATTTTTTCAATTTTTGTTGTTTTTTTTTCTTTTTTAATTTGCTCAGGGTTGAATGGAATAATTTGGCACTGTTGCCATTGGGGCAATTAAAACGACAACGACGAAAATCGTTCGTTGTATTCATTAAATGTAGATGGCACGATGAAGAAGCGCATTTTACGATATACGCGGAGAAAACGCAACCCTTTCTCAACTTTCAACAGATGTTCACCTAAAAGAAATGCATGATTTACACAAATACACAAGAGGAAGGGTTACCCAGCGATCGTAAATGTGTTTTTTGTGCCGGGCCCCGGCCGTGTTAAACGGAAAGGAATAAGGGATGAGTGCGATGCACACATACAGATTCGTACCCCCAATCTTCCTATACACACACTTGGCTTTATCTTTCAGTTTCACTTTATTTGCACAACGTCTTACGTACGTTTTCGCAAAAATATTTCTCATTTTCTCCACGCATACCCTCATACGTTCCTCTCTTTTCGCGGCGACGACAGCATACAGCGCACTAATTTATACTTATTTGAATTGGGCTGAGCACAAATGAACCACTGGAATGGGTGGTGGAGGATTAAGATTCTGATACTTTGGAGATGAGGGACAAATGAATTATTGAAATTAGCACAGAACCGCTAACAAAGTGCTGGTGTTGTTGATGATGATGCTGCTGATAATGATTCCCATGGTCTCCTATTTCTGTTGTGCTTTCGCCATGTCCTCTCGGAGAGCTTCTTTCTTGCTTTTCTTTCTCATTCCAAATGATTCCCGCAAGCGATACAACAAATTTCTCCTTCGTTTATATGGCATTAGTAAAAGTATTTATTATTATTATTATTATTTGCATTATTTTCATTAGGAATATCGGGGGAGAAGATGCGAAATTTCCATGCAAATGGGCTCCAGATAGGTGGAAGAAGTACTCAATTGATAATTTCCTTGCACTACTAAATTATGATGAAACATTTTAGTATTTTTGAACTAAGTGCAGCTTTGTTTATTGTTTCTACAGTTTATGTAATTGTTAAAATTCTGTGGAATAGAAAATCGAAGCGTGGAAGTAAAAAATGAAAGGTTTTTATAATAATTAGTCAAAAATGTACTCAAATTAATAAAAAATATAAGATTTGTTTAAAAAAAATGCGCGGAATAATAAAAACTATTAATGAAGTAAATTAAATCTATCTTTTTATTAGTTAACTTCCTTTCAACCTATACCCTATTATTTACTAAAAATTTTATGATTAGTATAGTGATATTAATTAGTCTATCGGTCTTTATACGGTAGTAATTTTATCCAGTATATTTTTACCAGTTTAGTTATTTTACCATATAATATATAATTGTTAAAATATTTACCATGCATGGGATTCTTAAGAACTTTGTAATCCAAGAATTAAAACCTTAGTTATTATAAAATTTGAACTCACGATTTATATAGTTTTAATAGCAGTCATCTTGAATTTTTCGCAAGCAAAGATATCTTGAAATTACTGTATTCTATTGTGTTTTTTGACCTTAGAGATATTACGACTGCTTATTCCATGGATTGAAGGTTTCTGTTTAATGTCTTTCCAATGGTTAGTCACCTTTTTTTTTATTTTTTTTTATGGGGATGCCAGGATACTTCTCTATAGAGCAATCATACACAGTCGAATAGACAACGGAATCCAGAGAAAAGAAAAAGTATTCTCAAAAAGTCCTCAGCTATTTCTCTTCTTCAAAATAGGTCCTCTATTCTTATTTATGAAATATTTTATTTTTAACAACTTCTTACATTTTTGTCACTACTTTAGTGTGATATTTCTAGTTTAAACCAAAAATTATAGCTCACTACATATGGTTTCCGTAATTCTTCAAACCGTTCATAAGTTGAGTATTAATTTTAAGACTATATTAATGATAAAACGAGAATATATAGATTGAGTTGAAAGGTAAAAATATCTGGTGAGTATTATGTTTATATAAGAAAAATTTTTGTTTCGTAAATTTAGAGGAAGGTTTTAAGAAACACAGGAATGGATGATAAAGATCTTAGGATTACCAGGAACTTTTATTGGAATCAGTCAGCTACTATTAAGATCAATGGGGGGGGAGTAACCAACGTAGTCAGGATCCTTCAAGGTGTTTGGCAGGCTGCACCTTTTAGCCACTCATTTTTAATCTCTAGCTGGAAAAAATGTTCAGGAAAGTCCCTGAAAATACCACTATAGGAATCCTTCGGAATGGGGCAGAGTTAAACAATATCCGATTCCCAAAACGACCCTATGGTATTTAGCGAGAATAATAATAGCATAAAAGCAGACTTTATGGCTTAGAAATCACCGTTAGTAACAGAATAGATCAAAAGAACGGCTTTCTAATCAGCAATATATCTATAGAATATTTAGGGTATCATAGATTCCCCAACTGGGATTCATAAATTTGAATTAGATTCAGTTGCAGGAAATAAGAATTAGCATAGAGAAAGCAAAGATTACCTACAACCTAATGGCTGAACGGTTCAAAAGTCATAGCCTCAATATTAACTTCAAAATCAGACTCCTCCGATGCTTTATTTTATGGATATTTTGGAAACAGAAAGAAGACTGGATGCCTTCAAAATGTAATTCTAAAGGAGAAATTCATAAGTGGACATAGTGACTAAGAAGTGATGAAACGGAAGAAGATAAATGTACAAAAATTGATTATCATCAAGAGAAAAAAAATTGAATATTTGGGCAGTGAATATATTATTATGAGGAACGAAAATAAATATCACGTTTTAAAATATGTTCTCCAAGGGAAAATTTATGGAAAGAAAAGATCAGGAAGAAGGTATCAAGGAAGAAAATATCATGACTTAAAACTTACGGATATGGTTTTAAAAAACTACCACCAAGTTGTTCAAAGCAGCGTAGAACAAAGTTATCGTATCCAGGATAGTTTCCAATATTCGAAATAAATAGGCACCCGGAGAAAAAGAAGGGTAAATTTGATTTCCAAGCGAGTAGTCATTATTATGATTAAACTTCTGATTTAAATGCAAAAACGGTAAATCTAAAATCAAATTTACGTTCATCAAATATTCTTTTTTCACTCACACTAAAGAATATATTGTAGTACTACATATAAATATGGACATGCAATCTTCGTCTACAATGATTTCACAAAATTTGATAACCCTTGTAATTGTAACAAAAGTGTCAAAATTCAGGTGAAAATTCAAATATTTTTTTTTTTGGGTTAAAAAACTTTTAAAATTATTTTTATTAATAAACCCCAAAATAAAAATAAGGCTTTTCTAAGTATTTTGTTATATTTAAATAATGTTTTTGAGATTGTGTAAGTAATTTGAACAGCTGATAGGATAAAAAACGAGTTTCTAATTAAGTAAAAATTCAAAAATTTAGGAATTATCACATAAAAATATTTATAAGAAAGCATTGGGGTATTCGTGGTAATCGTTAAATCTATAATACAAATTGATTTCTTCTGATCACACCTGTCGTAACAACGTCGTAACGTTCAAGAATTGATCCCGAATCCGTCAAAGCTTTATTTATTTCGTAAAGATGCTTGAAAAAAATAGTATTAATTAATTAAAACCAATTAACACGCCATGGCTTAACATCAAGAATATAAAATTTAAAGTGTGTAAGAGATCGCGAAAACGGTCCTTCATTGATGACGATAACAGCACCAGGATGGGGCGAAAAAGGTTGTGGAACTTGTTTTAATTGTTTTAATCCCTTGATCAGGATACTCGTTCCCAAAAACTTTTTGAGACGCCTCTCTCGGTGATAATAGGAAGAAACACGATGGAGTGAGGAAAGTCGTCGTATTAGTAGCAATATTCGAAGCAGGAAAAGACGAAAATGGAATAAAGGGATATGTATACACATAGTGGTGGCAGAAGGGTTGCATTTTCCACCCTTGTCTTGTCTCCCCATCTTCTTCTTGCCAACTACATAGATATGATTCGATTGCCTGGCTCTGTTTCATTAGTAATATTTTCTAATTTTACACTGAAGATATTGAGCTCGAGCGAATATAACGAATAATTGCAATTAGTGTACTTGCTACAAATAGAGGCATATGCGACCATTTCTTCCCTCGCTTGTTTTACTCCGTTAGTTGTGGAACAAACCCCTTTTTATCTTATTCTGTACGAGATTCTGTTAATAAAATATAGGATTTTTTATATATGAAGAAAAAAAAATGAATAAGACATAATTAAAATTTCCCACAACACAGCAAAAAAAAATCACTTTTACGAGAAAAATAAAAAAGAAAACTCATTGCTTGTTATATTTATTATTTTTCTATTATTTTTAGACAAATTATATACAGACGGAACGTCTAATGTGCAAATAATTGTGACTAATTGACGTTGAATTATGATTTATAAATGGAAGATCCTTATTTTTAAAATTAATTTAAAATTTAGTTTGGCAAGTTGCTTTTATAACGCACCCCTAGTGGTTAGTTGGATGAAAAAAGGATTTCATTTTTAAATTTAGACTCACACCATTTGTCTTTCATTTTCCCTCCATTATCGCTGTTTAATTTCACTTATTTGTGTGTATAATCGTTATTATTATGATTATTATTATTATTAGAGATAGAAAATTAAATTTCTGCAAGAGATAAAAACGAAAAACGACAATGTGAGATAGTGTGCGATCGAGAAAGATGTTAAGTAACACAATTGTAGGAAAGAAGAACGAAAGCGAAATTTTACTCGTTCGTTGTTGCACTATGCATTTCCGGTTTTAGTCGACGAGATTAGCAATATCAATTAAGCAATGCAAGTATTAATTAAAGTCCATGCACTTACAGGTGGAATATAGACTGAGGAGATGAAATAAGGGACGACGTCGTGGGATGGAGGGAGATAATGAAACAACTAATTGAATAGAGGTATGCGAGTGTGGGAGTAGGAAACTCTTGTGAAACGGCAAAATTAATATTTACATTTTGCTGACCATCTTTCTCCAGTGTTCAATTTGTAAATATGATAGACATTGCAGAAATACTTTCCAGAATGGAAAAGTATTCTTCAATTTTTGCTTCTCGATGATTTTCTGAAAACTTTTTCATTGGAATTTTGTTAAAGATTTGAATTATGTTGCATATAGGAAACGAATGAAGACATTTATTGAACATTGCTGTATTTTATTTTCAAAAATTACTATGATTCTTAAAGATAGTTTCGGTGTAAATAAGGGGAACTAACATTGACATCTATTCTGACATATATTCTGCTAAGATACGAATAGATTGATCATAAGCAAAGTGCTTCAATAACATCTTGGTGGCTACAGATATTGACTTTGTGGGAGATCGGGTAGCATTGGAAAGTTAACATAAAAAATTGAATTGTAAATAAAAGAAAAATTTTAATATAATTGCGACTTGATACACACACAAAAATTGTAGTTGAAAAAAGAAAATAAATTATATATAATTAAAAACAATTAACTACAACTTTATACAGTGTGAGTAGGAAAGATTGGTTCTTCTAATGTTAATGATACTTTTTAATTGCAGTTAAATGCATGTTTTATTAGCAAAGGCTGATAATACAGAGGTACTAACACAGACTGCTATTAATACACATTGGGTGCGTATACATCAAATACTGTTGTCACTATATGACGTTATTATCATAGCTCCTACCTTTGGCCAATAAATGAGCCCTTTGAGAAGTTCATATATTTTGGGATTTAAAATGCTTTAAAATACTTATAATCAAATAAATCTACAATTACTAGAAAAATAAATAGTCCATTTGCCAGAAAAAATGATCTTTCTTGAATTAATTTACCAATTGAAGCTGAACTCTGTCTTACATTTTGGTAGTTTTATGCTGAAACCAAGATTATACTGAAAGTTCAATTTAACACTGAAACCAAAAATTCGGTTTGGCTTCTATTGTAAAGATTTAAAAACAGTTCAGCAGAAATAGTTCTTATACCATTTTTTGGTTCTTAACTATTTGATTCAGTTTATTAATCTCAAGAACTTTAAAAATAACCAGTACAAAAAACAATATTGTTTAGCATATTTAAATAACTAAAAATATCCATAATTAATGCCAACTTCACCTGACATGATTGGTCTTTTGTTTCTCCAGTAAAATAAAGTTTGCTGCAAATAACAGACTTTAAAACTTTATCGATGGTATGTATAAAATTTAAAAGAATATATCATTGTGCAACAATATCCAATGTTTCCTTAGTGTTTCTAATTAATGTTTTGAAAAATTAAAAACATTTCAAAGAAACTTCTTTAGAATTGATATTATTGTAAGTTTTGTTATTTTTTACAGTTAATGAACTATTTGGCTAAGTGCCCAATTACACTTTTCAATTGTTTAGATAAAGCAGTTATCTTTACTGGACGATAAAGATTTATTGTTGACACTTTTACTGACTTTTGGGAATGTGAACAGCCGTCAGTCGATACTTAGTGAAAATAAATTAATATCCACCAAAATCAACAAGAAGTTGATGAATAATTAATTCTTATATCAATATTTTAAACTATTTTTAGGATTGATGTTTTACCTCACGGATAAGTAGACGATATCCTTAAGATAGTTATTTAAAAAATAGAAATATTAGCTGTTAGATAAATCCTACACATTTATCCTTCAAATATCACCATCTTAGGAGAAATTACGTATATTTTCTCTTTCCTCTGGATAAAAATTTATCAAGAAGAAAAATATCACTATCTTGATTTGAAAATAGTGGCACTTAAAGTTATAATTTATCCTTGAAGTAATTGGTAATTGGACGAATTGAACAACCTATTTATTTTAAATTATTTTTACCTTTGTTTCATACTTCATTATTCCAAGTTTTCTATGTTTTTTAAGTAATATACCAGTTAATAATTTTTATATAATCATATTTTTTCATAAATTGTACTAGGAGTAAAAGAAAGTAGTTCGAAAAAAATTATTTCCGATATTCATGCCGAAATTAACTATAACTTTAAAAGATATTAAAAACACTTCCCTTAGCAACCCGCAGCATCCCTCGTTTCATCATAAAGATATACATTTTTCAATTATGTATTGAGAAAAATCTCTGAAAATATCGATTTTAGTGTGATGAACAAAAACTCCCTTGACAACCTCCAACATCCTACACTGCACCTGATGATGTGGGATTCTATTGAGCCTCCCGACTAAATACAAATATACGCGTATTTAAATAAAACGTGTAAACATTTCAAAAAGACCGGTAAAGAAGTTGAGGAGATTTGTGATTTTGAACCATCAAACAATAAGTTTATATATCTTCATTTAAGATAGTAAACTAAATTTGTAATATTCTCATTTATTTATTTGTTTTTGATTCAGACGTACAACTAGTTTAATAGACGACGGCATATTGGCTTTAATGAACATAGTTATATATTATATATTCACTTAGAATCGGTAATCATTGATACGATAAACTTTTCTTTTTACTTAATTTCCTTTACATCACAATTTAATTAAGCCGTACCTACTTAAACGAGTCGTCCATAAACAAAACGGCGTTGTTTTTTTTTTTTTGATGGATTATATTTCAATTAAGCGACTACACTTATTGCTTATTAAAAATATATCGTAAAAATTAAAATAAAAAAAGGGTCTTCCACCCGTTCCCGCACTTTCAACTATATTTTCAACGGCAAGTCATTAACGTACCAATTGAGGCGTTACTAAGGAAGAAACATTAAAAACGTATTAGTTGTGGAAGACCCAGACTTCGAAGAATAAAAAAGCATGTCTCTATCTAACACAAGAAAAAATTTGCCACAAACTCAGACTGATTAAAATAAGGGATGATTTTCGAGGCCGATAAGGGAGAATTTGTATATTTTGTTTTTACAAAAGAATTCAATTCTAACCGAAATCGAATGACAGCATTTCGATGACCGGAGCCGGAAGTATTTATTATAGACATCCAATACAACAGGTGTTTTTTGTTCGATTCCTTTCCATTATTATATTATTTTTTAAAATTGCTGTTCAATTTTCTGATGCATACAAAAGTACCTATCTGAATTTCAATTTTCGCGCGTTTGCTCCAAAAAAAATCCTGTTTTCTTCATATAATTGAAATAATTGGGTTTATAATATATAATAATTAAAAAAGATAAACCGCTTTCGGTTTCTTTTCTTTCTATTGTTTCTATTTGTTTATTATTTTTTATTTTTTTTTGGTACATAATATTTTTTGATCACTATCTGATATTAATAATATTATAATAATATAGGGGTTAGTAGGGTGGTAAACACCCTTGAACGAACGCGTGTTTGTTCGATTCTTTTACATGCGATATCAATGTTTTACGATCTATAGATGTCAAACATATGGCATTAAAAATTCTTTTTAATGATAACAACTGGTCTTAAAGACACGAAATTTCGCAACTGCATTCAAATAATTAAATTGAGAAAGGCAAACGATGAATACAATAGGGGTATGTCGCGCGTTAAATTTCTGAGATTTCCACTCTATTTACACCGAAAAGCTAAAGATATTAATCACACGCCCCATACGAAAATTATTTAATAGAAAATCAACTTTACCGTCAAAGAATGAACGTATGATTTTAGGGGATGAACCAAATGAACCACGCTTATTATTGTTATTACGATGATAAACTTAACCCGTTCGCTCGGTTAGCTCTATATCTATCTGTGTATAATATTAGTAATAATAGACAATGTGTATGTATCGGAAGCAGCTAATTGAGGTATAAATCAATCTAAAACAATAGTCAAATGATGGAATGTAACAATAACCTCCATTCACTTCCCATCCCTTAGCCAAACTTTAGTTATCCCCTTTTCCTGTGTATTAGAGAAGAATTGGTTGGCTATGTTCGCACTTATGGCTTTCGAAAATGCTTCTATCTTATTTTATGCTGTCTTGATCACTTAACCACGAGGTTCAAATAGACAAGGATCCAAACTATATTAGAACCACCCGAGATTTCACCAACAACCGCATCCTTCATTATTAGAGCAATCTACCGGTGGTTATTGTAATCAATTTAACGTAAAACGGATACAGACTAATATTGTGTAAATGTATAAGACAGGGGTGTAAGGGATGAAACGGGATGGAAAATGGAAATACGAAAGTTTATGAATTAGAACAATCAGAAAATTTTGGTGCTAAGAATGTGATGACAATTGTTTATTTTCACGGACATCTAAGCTTTTAGTAATAGGTTCCCGGCTCTATTTGGGTGTCCGAAATGAATTAACGTTTTGCGCGTGTCTTCACAAGGGTTTGACTTCATTTCACTCATGAGTGAAAATGACCCATTAATGTTCTATTTGGTGAAAAAAAAAACGTGGATACACAATCCATTTTCATCTCAGAACACTGCAGTATATTGAATTATTTTGTCTATTGAATTCTTACACAGTTGAGACATTCATGCATCCCTTTCTAAAAAGTAAGGCATAAATTAAATTAATTCATTCACTATTTTATTTAGCGTGATATTTGCTAGAAGCAAATTTAGTTCAGGTCCGTTATTTAATGTGGAATGGCAAATACGAGATCAAAACTTGATTCCTTAATGGGAAATAATGGGAATGGAGTTGAACTATGGAGGAAGTCTCTAGTCTCATTCTGGCGGCTGGAACGGAGACGAAACATATTGTAGAATTCCCTCCATCCATCGTTACAGTATAGTGAGACAATAGACAGAAGTGTGGACTTTTGAAATTTACGATCTTAATGCAATTCTCAATTAGTGGCCTTAATAGGAGAGGCCGAAGCTCTTACTGGTATGTTCCGAGCCTCCGATCTCATCCCTTATTTCTCAATGTCCCTTTAATTTCTCCCTGCTGCTCCTCAATGGACTATCTGGACGACGGACAAGTTTAAATATATAAATACACTCACACACACGTACGTTTCCCGTAGGATATAAATATTACACTCTAGCTAGTAACGGGAATGCAAACCAATTTTACGTTATTATTTTAATTACCGAATGAGCTTGGAGGATGAAGGTGGAGAGTTTTATTGTTATTCTTCGTTAAACTTCATTTTACACGTTCTAGTACTCCGAAAAAAACCCACCCCAATTCATTTAACCCTTGTCCTATTCCGTCCATATACATGTAAATAATAGACATCATTTACTATCAGGCTCATAAAATTTTAGATATGTACAGAAGGTTGATTAAATTTTGCAGGAAAAAATTCAATGACATACCGAGAGAACAATTTCAGATCCAGAATAAATTTATTGGGTCCGGTCAAAAGTTAATTGGGACGCTTGAAGTTTTTATTGGTATTTCATGTGGATGAATAAATTATGTAGAATTTTTATTTGAAAAAATAATTGCTCGTTTTTTTTTGTTTTTTGTTCAATCAATCGCTTGTTTAATTACAGGATAAAATAAATGGATGATTAAGAGGCGAATGGTTGAACGGTTGAATGTCCATCAACTGTCAAGTTGGTGTCTATATGCGTTTGTCCTTGCCTGATAAATGATTTTATTTGAAGTCCTCGAAAAAAGACGGATTAATCAAAAGGACATTAAGCGAAGTGAGACAGGATGTGGGAATGACGACTCGTAATACAGTGAGTCGTCTCTTATTCTTACTGTTGTTGTTGTTGACGATAGTAGAAAGAGGAAATAGCCTCGGGGTTTTAATTGAAGTGGTCGAACGAACGCCCCCGCGTGTTAAGGACTCTTCACGATCACTGTGTGAGGTCCTCTTGTCTTTCTATCTTCGACTTGACGAGAGGGTCTATCCTCGATCCCCGCTCGACTGTTGTCCTGTTTGGTCCTAGTCTATTCGGGGTGCTCTCATGTCTTATTTTAGTATGTGCAGTTCAAAATTATTGTATAAATAAATAAGTGACTTTTCAAAAGGGTGATTGTCCTATTGTTTTTGATGCCAAAAGAAATGGCCATACCCACACATCGTTGAATATTTTTAAACGAACAAATCGCTTGCGTTTATTATCAAATATATTCAAAGTTACATTTCGTGTTGCATTTAGAGAGACAATAAATTGGGAGTAACAATACTTAAGTGCTTTGTGACATTTTGTTATTGTTATGCCCGAAATAACGACGCCTAAATATTTTTCAAATGCAACAATATACAACAAAAACTATCAAACTTTTACGGAGGAACTATTTGCCAAATGCAATTGGGAAAAGTTTAATTGATTTGTTTGTAAATTTTACAGAAATTGTGATTCATTGGAATGAAAATATTTTTTTTTTAAATTTGGTTAAGAAAATTAAAAAAAAAATATGGTGTTGGTTTTGGCATTAGATTGATCAAATTCTTATCTAAATGTGTTCATATAAAATTTAAGAAAACACTCGTTCAAGTTTTGGGTTTCTTAAAGAAAATTTCAGCTACGGAAAAATACGTTAAATTAACAATTTAATTGCCTACTGGTGGCCGAGTGGTCTAGGACCTTGGTGGGGTTAGAGTTTTGAGTTCGATCCTCGTATCGAGTAAATTTTCGATATTTCTCGATTACGGATTATTATTAACTCTAGAGTCGCTAAAGACTTTAGTAGTTATAATAAATATTAGTAGTTATAGAAAATAATAAATAAAAAAAACGGTGTGAGTACTTAATGTACGCCCGTGATAAGTTATACTCGTCATAATTAAAGAAAATGTTTTAACCCACCGCCATAGCATCTTCCAGTAGTGCCTGAAAAGATACATCAGTTATTGGTAAAGTGTGATATCTAAAATATGTTATAATTTTTACTATTAATGTCAATATAATAGTCAAGTCTATGTATAACAATCAAAAACAGAACAAAGACTGTAAACTCATACATGTGAGCGTAACAGAGATATAATAATTATTGTCTAAATTTTGAACTTACTGATTGTTGTCATTGGTTTCAACTGTCATTTCGTTTCCATTCAATTGGCAATTTTAGCCATTTATCAACTTTGTCTGTGTTGTACTGTAGATATTTCCCAGAAAGTTGTTATTATTATTATTATTATTAGTTTTCAAAAAAAAAGATAAAATTAGTGGCTCATGTCCCTTTGAGTGACATCAATATCAGGCAACGTTGCATTTTCTACTATGTTTTTAATTTGATTCGCAATTTTTTTTGCTCTCATTATACTTTGCTCTTTTTTTGGTAAATTTTTATAATGAACTGATTTACTCGCGAATCAAATTAAAAACAAAATATAAAATGCAACTTTGCCTGATATTGAAGTCGCTAAAAGAGACATTAGCCAAATTGGCTTTTTTACATATTGTAATATTGTATGTATACATAGTTTGGAATATTATACACAACTGACTACTTATACATATTTGTATCTTACATATTATATGAATTAACTGTTTCTCAATACAGCATGAGTAACTTGTTCGAAAATAGATACTAATCGAAAATATTTACCATATAGAAGTGGATTGTGATGTATAGATATGAATAAACGATCAACTGCATAAACATACAGTTTGTTTAAATAGTTAATTGAATGTACCTTCAACATGTACAAATAGCGACATAGTAAAAACTAAATTAATACAATAGTAATTATTTGATTTTATCTTTTTACCCATTTATATCTATGTACTGAAACTGTTTTTCTATTCAAATAAAGAAAAACGTAATGTAATATAATCTATCAATTGACTTTTCTTGCATTATTTTACATATTGCATTAAGTAATTTCCAAAAAAATACCTTTCTTTTCAATTTATTTAAACTGTTGTGTATTAATATGGATATGGTTTAAACTATAAAAATTGAAAATATTAAGTTCGACGATATCGATGTTTTAAATATAAAACAACAACTGATGGTGACTGTTACTTCGTCGTCGATCATTTCAGTTGGTTTACTTTATCGAAAAACAAAAAAAAATGTGCTAGCGCTCGACTCGACTGCGTTTTTTAAGTACTATCAAAGTACGTCCAAAATCGGTCAGCTTCGGTCTGAAGTTGGTCGCTAAGTATTTGCGAGCAACTTCCTACTGTAGTAACGGAGTTACCTTTTATTAAAAATCCAGTCTGATTATTTTTTCATAACACCGCTAAAGAAGTAAAACTTCAAAAAATCATTTAAACAAGGCATCCATACATGTCTCCTTGCCCAAAAATTTTAAATTTCTTATTTCAAAAATTTGAGACAAAACTAAACGAATTGAGTTCATTTATAAAGCTTGCGATGTTATTATATTTTTTAATTTTCATTATTCATTTGTCTTTAGGGCATTTTGAACTTGAAACTGAAAATGGGGTGATATTGACAATAATAACAATAATTACAACAAAGCCACCGATGTTGACAACAAAAAAAAACCTTTCATTCTTCCGCATTATTCCCTTCTAATCCTTCTGTATTTCTCTACACCTCAGTCGCTGTCCTTCATCTTTATAGTGCTCGACTGGAGTGGTCCTTATAGCCGCCGGATGTACAAGCAACCATCCCGTATTGTATTATTCCTCCCTATTCCATTCACACCTCCACCATCCCCACATTTCAGACACT
Organism: Sisyra terminalis; assembly: GCA_958496175.1. Taxonomy (NCBI): domain Eukaryota; kingdom Metazoa; phylum Arthropoda; class Insecta; order Neuroptera; family Sisyridae; genus Sisyra; species Sisyra terminalis. Next base: position 21,265,908 of record OY292277.1, read on the forward strand.
ACACCATCTTGTTAGTGGAAATAAATAATTAAGAAAAGTGGTGTTATTATCCTTCAAGTGATCCGAATGACAATTATTGTTATTTAAAGAGTGGATTGAAAGAAGAACTGGCGAAGAACAGAGAAAAAGATCAAGAGTAGATGGGGAAGACCGCATAAGGTAGGAAGCGAAACCAAACAGATAACACGTAATAAAACCAATGCTTTCAAGTATACGGTAAAATCGAAAAATACACAAGGAAAAATAAGCTACCCCTAAATATACTTGTTAAACTTAAATGAACTCCGTAATCCGTTACGACACCCCCAATATAAATGTCGTTCTTTTGTTTTCTGATACCTTCTGCTCCTGTACTGATCAAACCCAAAAACCCCTGCCTTATCCGAACTGTCCGTTTCACTTTTTCCAACCCTTAGAAAAATGCTCGAGAAAAAAATGTCTCCATAAACAATACAAAAAACAATGGAACTCAGCGTAGTCAACTGTTAATGACTGTATGACATTTGCTATTTATTTCTTGTTGTACTCCTTTTTTGTTCTATACGACATATTCCGGAAATGACTCCTTAAAAATAATCAGGACAACACAAGGAAATAATTAACATAAAAATATATATATAAATATAAGAAAAACACACGTAAAGAAATAAGAACAAAAAACAGGAGCGACTGGAAAACAAGGAAAAAAATGAAGAGCATAACTAACAATTGGTGCCCGTCCAACAGTAGAGGCCAATTAAAAATATGCTCATTAAGAATGGTGTTGTCATCAGAAAAGATAGGTTACGTTATATCTAACATATCTGCATCCCCATCCTGGATGTTATCCTGGATTTATATTTATATCTATACATATGCCCTTTTCACCTTATTCTCATTGTCCTACTCCCGTTCCACTTGTCTCCACCCGGTTGCCACGATCTTGTCTCATTCTTCGTATGTGTAGCATTATTATTGTTTGAACAACTAACAGTCTATTATTTTTTTGTCTCGTTCCTTCACATTTGAATTGTCTTCTTCAAATGCAGCAACAAAAGTCATGTCTGCAAGGCAGGTGGATAGGTTGTGGAGTGGTCTTACAATCCATCCATCCATCCATCCATCTAGGAATTTCTAACTACCATATACTTGCAGTAGGTACCTACACGAATTATTATTCTTCCAGATATATATGGATATTTTCCACTGAACTTTACTACTGAATTAATGAATAATAATGTAGGTACTAGGACTCAATTTCTTTCTTGATTACGACGCGTTTCAACAGTTTTTTTTTATTACATAATAGTTTTATATCATATGATGATGACAGCCAAAAACTATTGAAACGCGTCGTAATCGAGGAAGTAATTGAGTCATAGGACATACATTATTATTAATTTATTTATTAATTGTGAATCGGAAATATTTATATATAAAATTCTTCTGTACGTGTGTACAGGTTAGAACTCTTCTTAAGCCGCTGGACCAATTTTGCTAAAATTTTCTGTGGGTATTTGAGTGGAATCCTGGATGGTTTAGATTCACAATTGGATCATATTAGCGAAAAGGATAAAAAGCGGTGGCAAAATTTGTCGATCAACCACATAATATCTTTTTGAAACTTGTTTTTCTACTCTCACAAATGTAAGTCTTATTGAACTTAATTCTAGTACAATAGCCAACGTCGTTGCTTTGTATATAAGACTATGGATTCGTGTCCCATTGCATTCTTTTTTTTTGCTACTAAAAATTACCGAAAATTGTAATAATAATTAAACTATTAGAAAAAATGTATAAAAAATTTATTGTTGGCTTATTAATTAATGTCTATATATATAATTCATCGTATGTACGTATTGTACGTATGTACAGGGCAGAACTCCTAAATCGGTGGACCTATTCTGCTGAAATTTTCTGTGTACATTTGAGGGGGATTCTGAATGGTTTAGATTCACAATTGGATCATATAAGTGAAAAAGCTTGATAAGCGGTGACAAAATTTGTCTACCAATAACGTAGTGTTTTTTGAAATATACCAAAAAAATTTGGCTCATGTGTACTTTGGCACACCCACAATCTGGCAATGTTGCATTTTCGACTTTGTTTTTAATTTAATTCGCGATTAAATCGGTCAATAATGAAAATTTAGCCACAAAAGAGAGCATTACACCATATTAAAATTGAATTAACAAAAATATCGCGAATTAAATTAAAAACAAAGTCGAAAATGCAACGTTGCCAGATTGTGGGTATGCTAAAGTACACTTGAGCCAAAAAATTTATACCCTAATCAATGGTAGCATCGGTAGCACCATTGGAGTTATTATTAGCGTAATGGTTCATGTCTTTGCTTTGTATATAAAAGAGCATGGATCGTGTCACATTGTATCCTTTTTTACTACAAAAAATTACCGAAAATAGTTATAACTATCCAGGAGGATAAGAGGAAGTAATTTTTACTTTCAAATCTATTCCATGAATGGAATTTGACCGGATTTTTATAAACTAATTCAGAATAGATAGTTTAATCAGTAAGGGAGTGAAATGATTAAAATTGAAGTTTTTTTTTGCAATTTATTAATTTATTTTTGAAATTGTGTTTTTAAGGTTCAGTGACAATTGTTCTGGTTGAATGAAATGTTTTCTTTGATAGGCAAAGTTAGGATAGGCTCAAAAGGGAGGCAGACTGACAGTGAAACAATCACAAATGATAAGTGTCATTGTTGAAGATGGTACGTCATCACTTTGCTTCGTATTCCTTTCATTATAAAGACTGAAAGGCCGCTCTTCCATCAGCCTCCTTTTCCTTATTACCCTCAAAGACAATATTAAAAATTCCATTAAAAAAATCAAAATTTATTTGTAAAATTTTGAACATGTTAGTTTCAAGCACTAATTACTAGTGTGACACATATGTCTATAGATATCCCACGGGACGCATCAGAAATGTTTGCTTACTTACTCGAGGTCTTGAAGAGTTGTTCTACATGTTGGTTTGAGATAGGTTCAGGAAGACGGGCTGGAACTCACGATTGGATTGTATTAGGGAGGATGGGATGAACTGGGTTAGGCACTTTATGTGTGTTGTATTTAAATATGGGAAGACGAGGCGAGGACTCTTCACGCGAAAGTCGGAACAATGGAGAGTTCAGAGAGCTTTGAGTCACGTGGCAAAAGCTCGTGTGTCGCACTAATGAGTCGTGGCCACCAGCCAAAGAGCATAAAATTCACGACTATGTCTCGTTCTATCTTTCTCGTCAACGTCACATTTCGATCTTCGAAACGGAAAAAATTCACCGACTGGACAAAATATCCTGTGAAGCTCGCCTATATTTAAATGTTGTTAATTCCCGTTAATTTTCGTGGTTCATAAAACTTTGTCGAATACATACGATTGTTATTATCCTCCCATTCCCGTTACATCGTAATTACAATCTATATTATAAAATGGTTTCGGTAATTTTATTTTAATGTCAGCGCTCTTCCCGTTCACAAGCCAAGCATATGTGTGTAAGTTCAAAAATTTAATTTTCAGGATGAGTTGCCGGCCGGTCGAGATTTGCACGCGAAGGAATGGCACGGGGGAAACGTCCTGGTCCTGGTCGAAGCGCGATTCCTATTATCCACGAACAAAAATGTTTCGTATGCAAAATGTAATAATGGCAAATTAGTCCTAGTGAGGGAAAGAGGTGAATCATCACCTGAATGGGATTTCCACCCAAGCATTAAACTATTTTCGTCGTTTTCTTTTATTTACAAAATTCTTTTTTATGACAAAAATGTCCGACATCCATAGTATAATTGGTGGTACACAATTTTGGATAGTCCAGGGATTTGAGTGGCGCTGCAACAAGGACGAAAATTTTATGGTGCCCGTGTTGCCAGATTATATTTAGCAATTACAATAATTACAAATAGCGTTCACAACCAAGTTCTATTTAAATGTTATGATGCAGAACATTTTATAGAAATTTTCTAACTTCTAAAAAATTAGGCAATTTGTTGAATAATTGCAATAAAATGAATTCGTTCCGCAATTAGTTTTTATTGTTGGTCATCTCGGCTATGGTAATCAATTCTTATCATGATTGGGTCTATAATTAACAGTACGATAAATCAAGAGTAATATACCACCTATTAATTGTAACTTGTGGGTGAATGCAATCCACACGAGCAGTTGATAAAACTTTGTCTTATTACTTTGAAAATAAATTTTTACAAAAAATATATTTAAGTATTTTCATCTTGAAATGAGTAAGATACTGGCAAAAGTGTTATCAAATATCATTATTTGAAATTGACAAAATTTAATTTTTCGATTTATTTATTTTTCAATCCTTAATATGCGGGATGACCAAATGATATCTGTTTTCTTGTTTTACAGGCCTTACTCAGTAACAATGGACGGATCACATTAAAAATGGAAAGAATACGAGAGTAAGCTCTTGCCACATGGTCAAGTATAGTTTACCGATGGCTCTATGATAGACATTGCTTTTGACGCTGGTATATAAGGAAAAACTCAGAGGTATGCATGTTCAGTATTTTTGGGAATAGAAATTACTATATACTAAGCTGAAACATATGCAATTCTGACTTGTACATGGTAATGTGTACGGAAAGACTTGAAAAATAGTACAATCCATATATTCATTGGCATCCAGGCTGTATTGAAACCATTGATAAAGTTACAGATCTTCCAAAAACTTCCAATTACTATGGGAGTGCCAGCGTTTCCTTACTGATCTGGTCGATAAACAGCAAGTAACGTTAGGCTGGGTGTAGGGCCATAAGGGTATACTGCGGAGTGAAAAGGCAGATGTTTTTGCCTGTCGATAGGCGGCGACACCATTCGTTGGTCTAGAATCAGTATTTGGAGTCATAAAATCACCCATAACAAAAAAACTTCAGAGTGGCTTTATACTAAGTATTGATCTCTGCGGAGCAACACCAAAGGGTAAAATCACAGCAAAAGAATAATGGGAAAACCTTCTCAAAACCGCTTCTCTAACCGCTGTGGTACAAAATTTAAGTAGATCTCAGACCAGAAAAAGTACTTTCTGTGGCCTGAAAAAGCATTTTCATACAATTGGAGTACTGTTAGATCCTCCAATATGCAGATTCTGTCAGACAGAGGAAGAAACTACTTCTCATATTCTATTAGAATGCAGCACTATGTGTGCGTGGCGACTAAAAAAGCTGAGGATCTCCAATCCCAGTACTGAACTAGTTGACCCCCATCTTATTCACTGGTCGCTGAAATTTGCTCTGCCTTTTTGACTTACATTAGATAAAATAGGGACCTAGGAAACCCAATAAACCTAAGGCTGCAGTGTTAAAGATCTTTAAACTTCTTCCTGGTGAACGATATAGGAAAAAAAATGTTATTATTAAAGTGAGGGAACGTTAAAGTTACAATAATATTACATTTTGGCAGAAGGGCCAAGTTTTTTCAAGAATTTACTACTATTATACGACATAAACATCTACAAATAAGTTCAAAAAGATCTACGTAGTTTTATTGATATTGCAATTCGTGCAAAAGAGAATAATAAGTAATATGTATTCGGGATACAGAAATGTCTATCAAAAAGTCGCTAAAATGCTGTGCAGAGTAGCATTGTATGGATTAGAAACCTGAACTCAAGTAGACGGAAAAGGAAATATCTGGAGAGCTTTGAAATGTAGCGCTGGGGAAGAATTGAGAAAATTAAATGGATGAATCGAGTTAAAAACGTGGAAACGTTTTGAGAGGAGTAAAGGAAGAAAAAACTATCATCGATATGGTGGCAAGAAGAAAAGCAGAAGGGAAACTAGAAGATCCCAACAAAAGAGGGAGAAAACGAATTGAGATCCTGAATTTATTGAAACGAGGAATAGATTAAAAATAGGATAGATGAGCTGGAAGGCAGAATTCAACTATACGACAAAATGAACCTGCTGCTAGACAAAAAAAAAAAAAACAAATTACAAGTTGCATTTCAATATTCTCTCTAGAAGTTATTACTAATAGTTCTTTGGATTGGCACTTTTAAACTTTGGCGATTAATAATTTTACTACTTTTGAACGTTGTCAATGAACAATTTTGGCACTTTTGTATTGAAACTATTATTCTATACTAGGTTTTAAGTCCCTTATATTAAGTAAGAATAACTGTTATTTTCTTCCCTAGATTTCTACTTTGTTCATACATGTGCAAGCATTTTCAATGGAAACTCTTCTAGATATTACGATATAATATGGACGTTTTTTTTATTTACCTACTAAATCAGGAATTAGAGTATTTCAACAATTTTTATTGAATCACATTTAATTGAATTAATGCACTACAATTACTGTTCTTTTTTGATAATACTGTCGTTTCTTTCAAAATTCGTTTTATTATAATGAAAAAAAAAAATTCAAATGCTATAACTCCATTGTATACAACAACGTACTAGCTAGAAGACTTATTTATTTTACTTTAAACCATTTTAATGTTGTTAAGTACTTGCATACTTTTGAACTAAACTACAAACCAGTATAAAACAATTAAATGCGTCAAGATTTCCTCTGAAATATTTCTTTTTGAATATTCATATTTTCCTCAAATTACGACTTATTATGAATGCATTATATGGGATTATAATTATTTTTGATTGTGTTCAACACAATTTTAATATAGAAAAATAGGTTGGGTACAATTAAAGCTTAATGAAAATAATAATCACAACAATTCCATTTAAACACGGGACTAAATGGACGTATTTATGTCGCAGCCTACGACAAACGAATGTAGGCCCCGGAACGGGCGAATTGTGTTTACTTTTTTAAACGCTATTTATTCTCATTCAAGGGGAAAAATACATTGGCGCTTGTAAAAATAATATAAAATATGTAGCGGTAAATACATACAGAGGTATTATATGCATTTGTGCATACGTGCATTTATTAATATTACGTTTTTCAATGTGAATGTGAATGTTGTGCGCTTTAATTGCATTTACAAGAAATAATATTGTTATGGTGGTTGAACTGTAAGAGAGAGGTGGCAATGCCAGTAGTCCTCGGTGGCGGTTTTTCTATTATATGAAAATGCTAAGGGATGGCATAAAGGTGGGTGGACATGGAACTACCCCATCTTCACATAAACAAACCATGAGAATGTGGTATGACGTGTATTTATACTTGTAATCTGTCCGTCAGTCGGTTGGTCGGTTGTATTCATGTGGGTATATAGTTGAGAAAAAAAATTATAATCAAAGAAGAAATTTACAAAACACAATTTTAATTATTATCATTAAGTAAATGAATAAAGCAAATACCTGAGAACACGAGGTCAACCTAAAGGATAAAAGGTGGCAAGAGAACGAGGATGGGCTGAGGAAAAAATTGTGTACCCTTTGCAGGGTTGTGAATATGCAAAAAATACTGATTGCTGAAACCGGCTAATTGGGCATTTGAAAATTTGTATGAAATATATTTCAAAAGAAAATTACATTTATTATTAATCTTGTTAAATTATTTTCTTCCAAGAGCGATACTTTAGCGAGGCTCGTTCATTTGATAGACACACAACCCTGATGGACATGCATCAAGAGGGAAAACCGTTTCTACGAACTTATTATGCAAACTACAATTAAGGTATAAATTCGTTTAAGGCCCCACACATATGAACACATGTACATATAACTCGTTTCTCGTATTTCGTTTTGAATCGGCCGCGTGGAAAATGTTTCGTCGCGAAAAAGAGAACCCTGGAGGGTGGAAAACCCTCCCTAGCACAATCACCTCCATGTCAGTCTCTTCGCAATTAGTATTGTGTACGATAAAGTTTCTAAAACAGATTTCATGTCGCATTAACTTCATTGAAAACCAAAAAATTTTAAAGGATGTTAGGAAATAGTTTACTGTTTTTCCCCAAGAAAATTCGACTTAAAAATGGGAGGAGAGAGGCAAAAGAACAAAAAAGTGACATCAGTTGTATCTAATAACAAGTGTTACATTGGTCACTCCTTCATACATACAAACTAACGAAGAAAAACAAGAAATTTTCCTCGTCTGTACAAAATAACGATAGAAGAATATACATAGTGGGAGTTGTGTTCAGATTTTCTGAAGCGTACCCCTCGGTTCAGAAAAATGATAATTTTCAAAAAGGTTTCTGGTCAAGCTCGCAAACAATGGAAAAGGAGGTTGAAACGACGACTTTGAGAGAGCATTCCTCACTTTTCATATGAAATTAAATTATATTATTTATTTACATTTTTCGGTTTTGTATAATTAAATTTTACCATTCCTTCATATTATGCACTTTTGTTGTGACTCAACCCTTACGTTCCATATTTCGCCACAAAACGGGCGGACGTTTGTGTTGTCCAACCGTCGATCCCGACAACTCCCGACTGCTCCAATCCACTTGCCATCCCGCAGGACACGGCCATGTACTAGTGCTAATTAATTTTTCGTTACATCAACGACAAAAATGTTACGTGTTATGTTATTTTTAAATCAAAGAAACTTCAGGAAAATGCAATGAATACAAATAAGCTTTTTTCCCAAAAATTAAAAAAAAAATATCCTATACGGATATTTTCACAAAGGTTGTTTTCAAAATTCCGAAATTTTGTTTTACAAATAAGTATCCAGTATAAATCAAAAGAGAAAGAATATAAATACATATACCAGTTTTGCCCTTGATTTCATTTAATATACATCGTTACCTTTTTTGTCAACTAATTAACAAAGAAGACATGGGAACAACAATTTTAAAATTGGATTAGGGACTGAAAACTTATTGACTTCAGTACCAGCATTCTCGTATATCTATACTTTACTTGAATATATCTCAAAAGTTCTTGTATATCTTTTATATCTCAGTGGTTATTGGTTAAGATTCATTATTTTGCACAATCATAATAAATAAATTTAAGCTTTTTGATCGTATCAGGTTAAATTTGAAGATGTTTTTTTTTGTTGCAACTTTCCATTTGAAATTTGCTCCTTACTCTTGATTGCCTACTATAATTAAGATTTTATACGATAATTGATGTAATTGGATAAAATATTTTAAAAAGCGTTTGCAGTATAGTAATAAAGTATGAAACTAAGTCTTAACGGAACAATATGTTTATTTAAAAGTGGATAAAACTTTCAAACAATTTACTTAAATTAATTAAGGATTAATAAATAATAAATTTTAAAAGCTAAAATTTCAAGGATAATATTTCATTTGTTTTGTATATTGTATCTTACAAATTAAAAGAAATTAATTTTCTACACAAAAAAGGAAATACCTATCCCTAAAAATAACACTAAGAAAAAATTAAACAACAAACATTTAAAATGTAGCTCCCTGTAGTGATAGCTACGTATGTATTTCCAAAGAAATTTATTTAGCTACATATGTATTTCCAAAAGAATTAATGTAATAATTTCCGAGCTTGAAAAAATCTCAAATACAGAGACAAAAATTAACGAGCTTAACGTATTTTTTTTAATAATTAAATAGCTGAAGCATTAGTAGTCTTGCTAAACAATTCCGTCTAAACTATCAATAATTAGAAATCGCTGGTTTTCGTAAGTATCATTTTAATTTGGGTGAATATTTGGTCTGTAATTTTTTACAGACTGTAGTCGGTAGTTTGTTTTTTTCCAATAGTATTGTGCAAAGTCCCAATCATCATTTGCTTCAAGGGCTTTATGATTTCCTTAAGTCTCTTGTCCAATTGCACGTGAAATCATATACGTAATCCCATATACGGCTGCTTATGAAAATTGAAACCAATTGAATTTGTATTTTCCATTTTTGGGTTTTTGTTAGAACTTTCGTTTTAAAAACTTTTACATCTCTACTTTTTTTTTTTGTTGCAACTAAATTCCATTAACTTCTGTTCCATGGTTCACAGAAAGTTTTAGAAAATAAGGACAAAATGAAAAGCCATTGTTTATTCTTCACAAAGTTTCCTAAATTTGGATTTAGGTAGAATCAAAAGTTAATAAGTATCTCTAAACATTTTTACAAAGAAGATATCGAGTTCATAATTACATTTGTATATTTTAATGTGTTAAGAGCAAAATTTGAGCTTTTGCTAGTTTAAAATTAGATATGATATTTGGATATTTGTGAGTACAACGTGACTGTGCACTTAAATTTATTTTGGGTAGTACTCATGAAGAACTGCTTGCTAAATTTTCGAGTAAAGATAAGAGGAAGACAAATAGATAAGAGGGTGAGGAATTTGTGGCTTTCGCAGAACACGCATGAGAAGAAAAAGAAAATAAGTGACCCGCACCATTTAGTATTCAAACCACAAGCGATCTTTCTTGAGCTGAATGCGCGGATACTTTGATTTTTGATGACTTCGGATGATATTTCATGCACGAGTGACGGCTATCGACTAAACACTCAAGGTTGTCACAAGATTTTCCCCTTTTTGCATAAAATTTATTTGGAGAAAATATAAGGCATCTAGGAGTATCTGCTCGAAGAGCTGAAATATTTTTTCGAGGAAAATAATTAAAATTGAACGAATAACCACTTAATGGATAATAAATAATGTCGAAAATGATTATAACAAGAAAATCTTATTGTAAAATCCTTATTTTCTTTTTGTTAACATTCAATCCAGTTATTCCTGTCGTTTCTGCGTCGAACATATTTGTTGGAAACGCTATAATTGGTTTAGACATCGTTGAAATTTGCATTGACAGACGTTGTTTCGAAAATATCGTTTACACGATAAACGGATTCGCGAACAATAGACATAGAAAAAGCCTGAAAGCCGTAATAACAATTGTCAACATTTCGTAACGACCATTTGTACGAAAATCTAATGAACTATTTTAGAGTCGTAAAGTAGTAAAGTTCCGAGCCAAAATGGTTTAAAACAGTCCACGATTACCAAACAGATGAAGATTACGTCGAGACAATAGATACGAGAGAGACGTAAAAGGGAATCGTTTTCGTCGTCTTGTATCGAATTTATTCGTTTGGCCATGTGCCTTTTTTACTATGACATTTCCAATTTCCATAATTTCATTAATAAGTCTTTGAAAAATTTCATCAAATTTGATATCCTGTAATATTATACAATACATTTATTTTTATTATTATAATAAATTCCCTCGATCCCGGTTTTCTCTTTCAATTTTTTAACTTAATCAAATTCAATACAATAAATTACCAATTTCATGTATAAAAAGTATAAATTCATACATGATATTATTCTTGATATCTAGAGTAAATCCTCCATATCCTCTCATCCCGATTATTCCCCATTTGGATTTAAATAAGGGATGCTTTTTGTATTGTATAGCTTATACACAGCATATATATAATAAAATGGTCGTATTGATTTTGCAATAAAAACCTGAACAGAATAATTTAATTTTGTTGGAAGAATAAGAAAGGGAATTTTCTTTAAGAATAAGTAAGAAAGTGAATGACAACAAAGCAACTCTTCAATGACTAATTCGTTTAATCAAATGCTACATTTTTGTGTTACGTAGAAATGAAATTCGACGAAAAGCCTGTCTGTGTTTACGGTAAATATCGGTGTAAGAATTATGGAAAGCTCGGAAAGATTTCGTTAACTTTCATTTACAAATGCGAAATAATTGGACTGGGTTTCATTTGATTATTTATTCTTTATTATTATTTAATTATTTAAGAATAATATAGGCACCTATAGTAAAAATTCGGTCCTACTAATTGTAAATCGTATATGAAATTTTATTCTTATCGATTCTTTGAAACCAAATCATGTAATTAACCAAAAATTATTAATATGATGTTCATTAGTTTTTGGCTATTGTAATTTTACCTTTCAATTGAATGCATAAATGGTACACGGAAAAAAATTATATAAAAAACTACAGTTCCTAATATGGTACTTTCTGGTGTATAACATTACAGTGCAGGACTTGAACTAACATTTTATATCATTTACAATACCGCATAGTAAAATTCATTTGATAAAGATTACTACTTATAACAGAAAACAGTTCTATTAACTTTCATAAATTTTACGATGTTCAAATAAGAAAAATTACATTAGTCAAACAAGACTAGTTGAATTTATCCTACTCGATAACTTTTTTTTTTTATTCTGAAATCTACAAAATACTCATATGGGCTATAAATAATCAAACAAATTAATTATTGATAATCAACTATTTGTTCATCACAAAATTTTATTTCACCATTATAATGTTTATTTTTTTAATGTAAAACGAAAAATATTTTAGTTTATTACTGAAGGTTATGCATTGGGACAGTGTGTTGAAAATATTTTCAAAAGAGAAAAAAAAAATACAAAAATTCAAGAAATTCATCATGAAAATAATATTACATTTTAATCTATTGACAACTATTTCTAACATGAATTGAATTTTTGTTCCCAATTTAATATCACTTTTAGTAAGACTTTATAATAACTTTTAGTGATGATTTCTTATTGATTCATTTGTCCTGGTTGCCATGATTAAGTTGTCGAAGAATTTGCAACAATAAGCGAAAACTTCAACTGAAATGAACTCGTTTATAGAGATAGTTCATGTATAAACTCATACACACTCAATTAGAGTCACTCGTGTGCATGCATTTATTGAGAAGCCAAAGAGTACCGAGAAATCAGAGAGGTAGTAGTAGTTCTGCCATTTTTAGTTATATATGTTATGTAAGTATATTCTCTTGACTCACAAGTTTATAACAAAAAAATATCATAAAATTTGAAATGCTCCTTTTTACAGAAAACTATTGTAATAATTACGATGTTATAATATAAAAGTTCTAATGTAAATAAAAACTAATAAATAAAATATTGCAAAGAATAAGATAAGGAAAGTTTGATCCTAGGTTACGACATTTCTATCGAAATTTTCATTTTTTTCCTCCATAAAACAGTCAATTGAAAGGAAAAATTACAATGTCTATAAAAAAATTTTGCAACCAAGGTTTTTAAAGTAGTTTGTTGTCTATAAAGAAAATTTATTAAAAAGAAATCCTTCAAAACCAAAAATTCTTGCAGAATAACATATTTTCAACAAACTAAATAGTACGTTATGGTACCAAAAACCTTCTTGGAATTTAAACACCAGGAGTAATATACCTAAGCATTAAAATTCCCAATGACTGCGTCAATCAAAAGTGATTAATTTGGCAATGAATCCTTTGTAGATTTACAAATTACGAAAAAACCGTCATTTTAAATTGAAATAAGTCTTTCACGAAATTAAAAATTCCTCATGTGCCCCACGATCGTGTCCCGATCATAAGTCCACATAAAACCAATAAATTTTTCTCATTTTGCGGTTTCGGTGTCTTTAGCCACACCAGTATGTTATTTTTCGTATCTCTGAGGATCCGCGGCCTCATAAACGATTTCCAATAACCGGGTCAATACACTCGAATTTTTCGACAAGAACCTTTTCGCCAATCGCTGAAAATTGCAATTTCTTGCATTTTTCATGTATGACATAAGTTTGTGTGATTGCAATACACAAGAAAAAATCGAGAACACAATATTCCATAATAAAAGTATTATATTATTCTTGTGCATTATTATATCGTTTAATATTCAAAGAGCGCAATTCTTGGAAACTTTACAGACGTGTATTATGTTTTTGTGTCTCTGTGACATTATAAACATGTATATATACTCTAATATTTATTATATGTTAGCTAACAAACAACTAAAATTCTAAGTGTACAAAAAAAGTATCTCTAATTTCATTAGATTGCCTTTTGTACAATTTTTGGTCCAATTGATAAAAACTTTATTGCAAATATTGAAACTATCCCAAAGAAATTCTATTTGAAAATATAAAAAGGAAATTGTATTTTAGGCGCAAAACATTTTTAAAAGTTTTCATGAGCTTGAAATGTACTCATGATTGAGAAAAGTACATTTAATAGAAATGAGTTCAAAAGTACTCACACATTTCTGATTTTTGTTGTACATAAGCAACTTGTCTTCATTTGCTTTAGAAATGAAGATTATTTGATTAAATACGATATTAAATCTGGTGTGCTACAGGGAAATGTGTCGGGGTTTCCCCTACATCTGCTGTATACCTCAGATTTACTTACCTCAAACGGGGAACTTTCGCGAAAGACACGGTAATCATAAGTACTCACAATAATGCACATTTTGCCATTCAGCACATCTAGAACCACATGAATCTTATGAACGCGGGAGCAAACAAATGGAAGGCCACCATGAATGAGACTAAATCAGTGCAGGTCAGTTTCATTCTTAGAAAAGGAGCCTTCCGGAGTATTCTATCCAGTGATCCTAAACGTCATCGAGATTCTCTTGTCATATCAAGTAAAATATCTTGGAGTCCACCAAAATTAAAGCCTCACGTGGAGGATAATATAATCTTCAGGAATAATAACCACTTGGAGGATAATACTGCGGATCCCGTGGACGGCCAGAAGAACAGGTGTTTCCATCTTAAATGAACTCAAGCCTCCAGTTTAGAGACTTTCTTCGCTAATGTATGACCAAATTTTTAAGTTTTGAACGGGAAAGCTAATGATACAGGGATGACCTAAATGGAAAAGGAAATGCGGGTGGCCACCCGCAATTCGTTGAACTTAAGTAGGGATAAAGCTCGTGAATTCGAAATTCCCATTCGCGATGCACCATGACTAGAAAATGAGTGAAATCGCTGAAGGACCTGAGCAATTTAAAACTCCCTAGTGACATCCATATAAATTACCACAAATTAACGACGATTAAGGATTAAGAACATTTAAACATGGACAGTTAATCAAGCAATTTTTCAGTACTAATGCATTAAAATTGCAAAGTATAAATTTCTATTTCTACTTCACCAGGTTTGAGAAAATTTCTTTTTTTGATATGCAAACAGTTGCATACGTTATTCTAATAAGTTTCTCAGTGTGTATTGTTTAAGGATACAACGTAATGTTTAAGTGTTACGTGACCAAGAGTATATTTTGGTGTCTCAGATTAAACTATCGCGAGGTTCCATATCGGTACTCTTAGTTATCGATTATCCTACGGAAACAACGCAAAAGTTTAAAAAAATTATAAGTTTTTAACTTTTTAGTTTATGAAATATTTTCAAATGCTCGTTAATTTTAGTGATATACTTGCAGTTAACAAACTTACTAGTTTAATGTTTCGTACACTTTATGCATTCTCTACAGTCTACACTATCCACTGATGTGAAATAGTCAAATTTAAAATTTGAAGAAAATGTTAGTCCAAGTGTAAATATTAATGGCAACGTAGAGAATAATAAAGGTTTGATAATTAAAATGAATATATTTTCCCAGATATTTCGAGAACGATAAAAAAATTCTATTTTCAAAGTGGATGCATTTTTGTGCATTTAGGCGTACGATACATTCATATTCGAAGGTATATGACTCTCTTAATAATGTCTTGCCGTGTTTTCAACTATTTTTAGAAAATAAATTCGAATGCACTTACATATACATATGCATTCATAAGTCAACTTTAATTGACGATGACGATGTTATAAGGCACCGAAAACTTGAAATAAATAAACCACCATTTATCTAAATTTCGTTACAGTTAAGATGGTAATTTATATTTTAATACATTAGCACATGAAACAAATGTTATTGATATTAAAAAAATAAATGAATTTTATTGCAGAATGGGAAAAAGTTTCAAAGCGAAACGCTAAAATCCATCGAACATAAACCGAAAATGATGAGATTTGGGATCGTATTTCAATGCTTATTTAAGATGACGGCAGGGAATAAGCCGAAAACGAAAATATCCCCACCGTGTCTATCGTTTTCCAGATTTTTTATATATTTTTCGTTTTTATTCTTGTTTCCTGGTAAATGTTAAGATTTTGAAGAACTATAAACATGACAATTAATGCAGTCATCTCCCGTAGTTAACTTTGATAAAACACACAAATAACTTTTCACCCATTTTCTCTTTTTTTTTCTTTTTGAGAAGAGTTGACTATTCATAAAAACGTATCTTGTACACTTTTATGCAAAAGTTTTAAATCAATATTTATAAAAAAATAAGATAAACATATAACAACTAAATAATTTTAACATTTCTTTAAAAGCTCTTTGGATATCATACGATTTCTACCTAAAAATATTGGTTTAATGATGAAATTTGTTTTCTCTATAAACATTTAATTTCGTATAAAGTAAATATGTGTCATGAATTTTAGATTTAAGAATTGATTTGAAAAATTTATGAGTTTTCAACTGAGGTTATTTTGAAAATATTTTCAGTAAAAAAAAAATGAAAAATTGTGACATTAAGAACTTACACATGTTTTACATTTAAGTAATGCATTGTTTTAGTAAATACTATTAAATGGCCATAAGTATCATAACACGTAATTTATATAGAGATATCTATCAACAAAGTAATAAAAGCAATTTATTTCGACAGACAAAATAAATTTTTCTTCCTTTTACAGTGATTTTACATAGTTAGTTGCAACTTAAATATTACTATTCAAAGTATTGAGCTGCATGTAGATATTTCGCAAGGAGCCACCATTATCCATTTAAAACTACTTTCAAATATAATAAAATCTATATGCTACTATTTTTATATAAGTTACTATGACAATTACTAATAAGTAGTTACTAAGTTAATAAGTAAGTTACTATGGCAACGTCTCAGTTTCTATTTTTTTTTTCAATTCAATTAGCGAATTTGTTTTAGATTTGGTTGCAAAATCTGGCATCATCTAATTTCTATTTCATCGTTTAATTTTCATTATGGACATTAATGGCGAACATTATGGACAATTCACGGTTTGAATCGAAAACAAAATTTAGAATGTTGCCGAATAATAAAAATTAATTGTACTAAAACCCTATTTAACCATAATAACCAAACTCTCAAGCTAATAAAACTCACTAATTTTTAGACGATGCCAAGTTATTAAAAACTTAACTTTATTTAAAGCTAAACATTCTAAAGCATAGAATGGTGGAAATTGATGATCAGCTTACAATATAATGCAATTGGTATTCGTATTTTGTGAGCTTTGTCCCTACATAATTTGTTTTGATTATTTTTTAGTTATTTTAATAATTGTTGTTGATTATTTGCTTGACGCTGACTCAAAGCTAGTGAGTTTGAGAGCTTAAATTTTATTTTTGAATCAATATGAGAATAAATCGATCATAATGCAATTTTAACAACAACAGAGAAATATAATGATGCCAGATTTAAATTAAAAAAAAAAGGAAATAAGACATCACTAGATAGTGACTTTTACAAAAACTATATACTACACTTATACCACAATTTCATTTTTTCTTCCTTTTCAATTAATTTCCTCGTCAGTCCTTTTTTTTTTTGTTAAAAGTTTAAATTTTCCAATTTTTAGAGCTAGAGATTTATTACCTAGTACCTACATAAACTTTTTATATCTTCGTGGGTATAAGCTGGGATCAGGAACGTCGAGATTTTCAGAACTAAAGAGAACTATTCCGAATAGGTACGTATTGTTCACTCGAATGCAATTTGTACGTAAACTTTGACAAGCCAGAAATGAAGAAGTGACGGTTATTTTTATTATGGGCCGATTTAATCGCGAATTAAATTAAAACAAGATCGCAAATGCAACGTTGCCAAATTGTGGGTGTGCTGAAGTGGACTTGCTCAAAGAAGACTTTATTTAGAAAATTTAATTTTACATAATACAATATATAAATACATATTTGAAAATAACAATCACTACTTTATTTCTGACATGTCAAAATTTACGTACAAATTGCATTCGAGTGAACAATACGTAAAGGAATAATATCGAAACCATTCAAAAGCAATTCTCAAATTTCGACGTTCCTGATCCAAGCTTATACCTCTGCGTGTGTCCACTATAGTCGGTATATGTATGTTTTACTAGATTTTTCGATAAATTCTATTATGTTCGGTATACCTTCGGTATACCTGAAATCGAAATTTGTGCAATAAAGTTTTAATTAAAAAATTTTAAATAAAATTTAATTATCCGGTATTTAAAAAAAAACGTTATTTCTATTATTTTGGGCAAAACGATTCTTCAATTTTCCTATAGTAAAAATTTTGATATTATTTTTTTTTACCATTAAGTTCCTTAGAATGAACTCGAAATTTGAATACTTCATTTGATATAAGTTTCAGGAAAATACCGAATTGCATTTCCGAATTTTTCTCTTTATATGATTTTGACTAGTTTTCCTAAAATTGCCTTTTGGTACACATAATATTTTGTTTCAATTGCTCTGCAATTTAAATTTGCTACAATTAGTAAAAGTAGGAGGATATCTTCAAATATTAATTTTGGAAATTTTTTAGGTTTTCCGGGATAATCTTTAAGGTTTTCGAAGATATATAAACAAGTAATTTTTTTAATTGTTATTTGCCGTCGTTTTACAACTACCATGGTATTTAACGACTCTAGGATTAATAAAAACCCGTAAATGGAGAAATATTGAAGGTATTTATGAGTTGAAATACCCATTTGGTGATGAAAAACTGACCCTAATCTTAAACTAGAGATTATTTCTGTAAGATCTTTTTCAAAAAGGACTTCAAAATGTTCTTATAAAATTTAAAAAAAATAAGTTTGACTTCTGTTGCTTGGTCGAACGCTCCATATTTGGATATTTTCGAATGAGATGAAACTTATCTCTAAAATATGTCTAGATTACGTTAAGAAAATTGGCAGAAATTTATTTTGATCTAAAAATCCATTTTGACATGTCTTAATTTGTTTTTTTTTTTACTTAGACGTATTTAAAATCAACATTTTTTTGGAGAAATATCAAGCAAATTTTAAAATGATTTAATTCAAATGGCGAAAGGGTTAAAACTTGGATTATAGTATGTGGTAAGCAAAGCACAACTAGCTAAGCTAATTTAATACTGGTTAACTGGTTAACTGGATAACTGGTTAGAACTGGTTGCTTACAACTCCGTCTTCTCTTCCTGAAGATAAAGCAAATAAGTAGTACGGTAGTAATTAAATATTTCAGTGTTACTGCTACCGCCTTAATTGCATCAATATACTAAGAAAAAAAATTTTTTAGACCCTCAGTATTTTCGTGGCTAAGGCTAGTAAAAATTATCAATTTTTAAAAAAAATCTGAAGTTGATGAGTATTATAGCCAATCCATGAACATTTTTTGGTTTATGAGTCTTTAAACCATTCGAAATATTTCTGTTATCAATTATAATAAATTTATTTTGATGCATATACTATCGCGATGGGTATAAGGTAATACTGAAGACAAAGTTCACTTTCTTAAGTTCCGTTTTTGGGTGAAAACATACCTTTACTGCCTTATTACAATAGTAGGTAGTTGTAAATAAATAATTCCACCATAAGCTACTACCATATAAGATGTGGATACATACATATCAGTGTATTGCAATAACATCTCAAGGATATTTAACATTAAAACTGATAGTTTAAAATGAAATCCTTTATAACTAAAGATGAGATTTTATCTTTTAATTTTTCAGAAAATTAAAGTAATTCTTGGGCATTGTTAGATTATTATCTTGAACTAGGCAAAATTTATTAAAAACTTTTATACTTAATTATATTATACAAAGCTTTTACTTCTTTTTTAGATTTTTTAAGGAATTTTTCAAGTGTAAAACTGAAAAAGTTAAATAGTAAATATTTTGTTGTACATTGCTGACTTGAAATAAAAACCATTGTTTTTTTGCTATTAGATACAGATCATTAAATGGTCCAAAAACATTCCAAGTGATCAAAATATTGTTTGCAATTCACCATCAATTTTGCTTGTAAAAGTGAAATTCTTTCTAAATAAAACAATTCAAAAGCAGCCATAAATTAAAGAGCATATCAAAAACCGTTTATAAAATAATTATTAAAACACGTTCAAGTATTATAAACGTTTCAAAACACTATTAAAATTGTTTTGCTTTAATAAAGCGACCGTAATTTTCCAAGTATTGGAAGTAGGGACCTATTTATTTTGATGTATCATATATTAAGTGAAAAAAGACAATATAAGATTCTAAACTTTTTAATGACACTGTACTCATATATCTATCGTAAAATAGAAACGATGTCGCTTAGTTGAGGATGCGTTCTATTTTTGAAAATTGAACATTAAAAAATCGTATCTAAACCATAAAGAAGGAAGAGTCTGTGTGATTGATTGGACAGGTTTATGGCCGTGATAAATTTTTGATCAGTCATCGAGATGTCATTTATTTGTTGCACATTAGTGGAGGTTTAATGGCCTTTTTGCTGCAGAAAAAAAGAACTGTAATACGTAGGTACGTGCAGTGTATTTTATATTTGGAGTTGCAGGTAATGTAATTGGGAAAAAAGTGAGTTTATAATATTTAATAAATCGTCCCTAACTCAATGTTGTCACAATATTGTAGGCGTTTGTTTGTATTGTGTTCGGACATGAAGCGTTGGTATGTGGACTGCAGTGCATAGTGCACACAGATGCAAGAATGCATTTGTGTTAATGTCTATGCGTCGCTGCCAACATTCTACCGAAGTTCATTTTCACAACAATAAAGTGTATTTCGAGAGACATGCAAATAAATTTGTACATTTGATATATTTATTTGCTATTATAATTTTATTTATATTACAATCATAATTATTGCACTAATTTGAATTTAGTGTCTGACAAAAGATGGATTTATGCAAACCCTCCAGCGCAAAGTGTGTGTGAATAACCCAAAAAGATTCACCACTTTCTTCTTTATGATTCTGCACTGAACGATTTGCCAAAATCTGTCCTCAAATAAGATAAACGACAAGTCAACGTCGTCTAAAAATTGCAACACATTTTGCGGTTTGTTCTGTTTAGTCAATAATGACGCGTTTACTCCCAGCGATGTCGTTGCGAATTTCCACAATGGTGCCCCCCTCGGGAAAATAATAAATTTCCTTTCACGCAGAGAATTTGTATTTTTGCGGTTCGCCCACTCTAATTACGAATGAATGCAACACACATTCGGCGTATATAGGAATGATAAATTTAATTGTCAGTATCATTTGGTTATTGTCGCAAAGTCCAAATACCAAATAATCCTTGTTGAAGTCTAAAATGCGTGAGTGCTGCTGGCGCTTGGATCTCATTTCGTCTTTTGATTTACCATCCAGAAGAGACACAATGTACGTGGCGTTTTGTTGTCGTCGCATATCAAGGACCGCCCAAAGTGTGCGATTTTATTCTTAGATACAATTTATCCCAATTATTATCCCGTGCGAGTAGCTATAAAACTTTCAATCCTTGACTAATAACGCATACCGACCATCCGACCATCAGACACCATCACCACCGCCTCTTGTCCGTTTTTCACGCGCCGAATTGTTATTTCCCGCAAACTGTCAAATTTAAATATTTCACTCGTTATTATCGTGATTATAACATTAACTGAGCATTAAATTTATCGCAAGGATTTCTTGGCTAAACCAAAACACACAGTGAAAGTAAATGAAAGTAATAGCTTTTCAGCGTCACACAATACAACAGAATACGTGCCACATTAACGATTTTCATGCACTTTTTATATATCTAAAATAAAAATAATTCGCGCATTCTATTTTCATAATATAATACACATTTAGTACGTGATTGTTTTGTGATTTTTTATTTTATATGCTTGAAGACAATTGTAAATTAAACGGGATTATTTCTTATAAGAACGGGAGCCAAATCGAGTAAGATTTCTTTTTTTGAATTTCGTGAAACTCGTTAAAGTTTATCTTTTTTAATGCTCCCAAAAACTCAAAATAAAAACCTATATCAATCAAGCGACAAATGGATTTTGGGAGAGTTCAAAGAATGCATCAACTAATTATTCAAAAATTAATGCAATGGAAAGAGCTTTGATAATATTTATTACTGATATATCATGGATGTATAAATTTGTACTTTCAAAGGGGTTTTTCTTAAACAAACGCAAAATTAGTAACATTAGTTGAAATATATGGTAAGTGCTTCAATAGGGATTCTATACCTTTACTTTAAAACGCACATGATTTCAATAAATTTTATTAAAATATTCACACTAAATCACAGATAAAAATAATTTTTCCTCTTCGTAATGGCACAAAAAGTAGGAATAAATTTAATTTTCTTTCTTTCCAAAAGTGCAAGTAATAAGTAAGAAAATATAATATGGCACATTAACATTTGTAGGATTTAATTGAATAAAAAATAAATAATTTTTTAGTCCAATATATTATTTCTGAGTCCAGATTTGTTTTTTCTTTTATGTATCAATTTTTTTGTCTCAAAATTACTTTAAATATATATTTGTTGTACATCTGAAATGTAAAATAACGATACAGTATTATTGGACCAAAAATTTTATTTTTTTCAAAAAATATGAAAGAAATCTTTTGTATTTATCCTCCCCTTATTTTCCCTATGATAGGTTTGGGAAAAAGTAGCCTTTTTTCTGTACACGATTTCTTAAGCAGGCCGTTCACGCTCTGATTTGCAGTTCAACTAGTTGGACTACTAGTTGGATTGCCTAAATGATCTGCTAGACATCTAACTTCCAACAACACCATTCACGGTCCGACTTTAGATCCAATTTGAAAATCGGACCACTAGTTGGACTGCAAGTCGGAGCGTGAATGGTCTGCTATAGGTTCAAATGAGCTATTTTTATATCTTTACATTTGTACTAAAATAACATCAAAATATTAAAAATTAATGTTCTATCCGTTTATTTCTTTTTAGACTCCAACATTGAAATTTTACCAAAAATAGTTTTAATAAAACAAAAGTATGTTCATCAGTAAATCTGATTGAAAGTGTTATGACATGGATAAAGTGTAAAATAAGTTTAAAAACATCAAGGATTTTGAAAAAAAATATATATAACGTGGAAAATGTACTTAAAGGAAGAAAACGAAGAAAAAACGAAAATAATGATTGTTCATAGACTAAGCAATAACTCACTGAAAATCAGAGATATATGTGGTTGCGATTTAATTCAAAGATTTGATACTTAGCGACCCTAGTCACTAACATCGGAGGATGCTGTGAAGAAATCAAACGGCATATAGCAATAGCAAGAATAGCGATGGTGAACTAACGGAAACATATATGTAAAAGTAAATCCACCTAGAAAAAAACAGAAGTAAAACTAGCTAACATGCCAATTTTTCTAATCGCCACATACGCCTGTGAAGTTTGGTCCCTAAATACCAACCCAGAAAAAGATTGGAAGCCTTCGAATTATGGTGGATATGTACAGTTTGTACATACAGACGTATACTAAGAGCCTCGTGGATGGAGAAAAGAACTAATAAATTCATCTTGCGAGAACTAAAAAAATACATGATAGACTCTTAATGTTATATAAACAAGTCTAAAAGTTATAAAAAAAAGTCTTAAAGTCTTAAAGTTATATAAAAAAGGTATATTTGCGATGTTTTGGTCATATGGCTAGGAAAACTAGAGAAATGAAACTACTAATAGTCGAAGGCAAACATAGTAGAAGAAGATCCCTCACACAACGGTCTGACCAAATAAATGAGTTGACTGGGTACCTACTCTTTACCTGAAGTAGCACATTTAGCACAAGACAGGGAGACATGAAAGATATTACCAAGCCCATAGGGGCAAAAAGACAGAAGAGAGAGATTGTAATTAATGTAATGCAATCATATATAATGAGCTTAAAAAAGTTCAAAGAACAATATCGATTGAGAAATCTAAGCCAATCAGATAAGAGATAGGTAAGGGATAACATATCAGTGAAAGAATGGTAATGATATACAAAAATCTGTAGGACACATTGTGCATCTTAAGATTTTCCCTAATTTTTCTTATATAAATAGACAAAGTAAGAAAAAAGCGACAACAAAGATATGAGTAAAAGAATATAACATTACTTATTGGAATTGAGGGACCATTAAGGGATGGTAACTCCTGACAAGTGATAAGTGAATTTGACAGTTGGTCAACTAAAACAACACTAGCCAATTTCGAAGGCCAAATCGGCAATAAGTTAAAGAATTTAAAGAAAAAATACTTCTTGTTGGGATATATCTTTGAAACAAATTTATGGATTAATGAGAATAGAGTTTATAAAGGAAAATTATATTTATTTCTACATCTTATAAAATCAACTTAAAAAATAAAATTTTTAGATTAAAAATATTTTTTATTAAAAATTGCTGCAAAAGTTATTTTAATTAATTAATTTAATATCTAAACAGTTTTAGAGTATCGATGAAAAGTTTCTTTGAATATTTCAATTGTTAGTATAGTAAATAGAAACTGGTACAATTAATAAATATCATAAATTGAAGTTGTATAATTCAAAAAGTCAGTGAGAGCAAATTATAGTTTCTACATTTTTTTTTTTAAATTTTGTCTTCAGAAATTCTTTTGATCACTTTTAATTGCTTACATCGCTCATAAGTTATTTACAAGTAAATCTATAGAAGTATTAATTGAAAAAAAGCTTCTAGTTGCAAGTTCTGAATAATAAATAGTTACAAAAGACAATGAAAGTTAATGCAGCTTAATAAGCTCCTACAAATAAAATAAAATCTAAAAGAAAAGTTGGTTTCATTTTACTTTGTAAAATGTGCCATCATGTAATGCTTTGATATAAAGCACTCAACTTTTAAAAATTTATTCACGTAACTTTATAAAATGATTTATCACAAAATATTTAAAGTAATCTACCCTTTTATTATTACTCGATATTATTTGAGATTTTTACTGACAACGATTCAATATTAAAAAAAAACGATTTTTAAAACATTAGTCGGAATAATGTTACGTTTTAAACTTATTTATATTGCCGATTTCGAGTTCGTTGGATTTGTGTTTCTGGACATACAACTATAATAATTTATTTTGTTACACACGCTTATTATTTTAATAAATCAACAACTAAAGTAACGGTTATCGAGATTGATTTATTTAATCACTGTTTTCGAACAGTGTTACTGTTTAACTAACTATACTGTTGACGGTCATCCGCCTTATATATAAATTTGGTCCGGATTTGGAAGCTTTTGAAAAGCTCCTGATGCTTCTCGCATCTATCACTCATAGAATATGTTCAAATATCTTTTATATCATTCTATTTTCATTGTTTAATTTTTTAAAAATTTTAAGTTCGCAATAGTATTAACAATATACATCAAAATAATAGAATTGATTTTTTTTCCAATTTTATTTCCAACATAAAGTGTACTAAAAGTAAATTATAAATAATATTGAACTATTTTTTTTCAAAAAATGTTTTTCTGGCGTATTGAATCAGATACTCAATTCGAATACCCATAAAATTTTCTAAGGGGTCATGAAGTAGTATTGGATCTTTCGGTAACTTCTATGTTATAAGTCACTTAGCATTATTTGGGATTTAATTTAAGAAGTTGATGATATTTTGGTAAGAATTTTTTTTTTAAAAGATAGATTTAGATCAGTGGTTCTTAACCTTATTTGAGGTATTGACCTCCATCAGTTTCAAATGAGCATTCACTAAACCCTTTTTAATCGCAAAAACAAACTATGGTTTTTCAAATTCACAATATAGGTTTATATTTATACTTAGGTATACAAAATCGTATCAGTTGGAGGTGTCGTGACCTTTGCCGAACCCGTAAGACTGACTCATCGAACCCCTTAGATTTGGTAGAGCTTATGTTAAAAAGCACTAATTCAGATATTCGTATTCATATTTTACAATTCTTGGTTTTTGGAATGTTATAGTGTATGTGAATGAAGTGATTATTATATTTTGCGAAAATGTTTGCGGAAAATTTATTATATTTTTCATAAATGTGACGGAACCCTAAAATTAGTTTCAAAAGTGAATGTTTTAAGGCTCATTCTGGTTTATAATAATGTTTGTTTTAATGTCACTAACAAGTATGTGTGGCCGATGATTTATTTTATGTGATTTTTTTGTAGATTTAATAATGAAAATGCCCAAAGCCCATACAAACAAGTTCATCGCCACCATGAACTAAATATTGTGCTTTATCTGTTCAGCTCGTTGTTTTTATATGATTTCTTTTTTAAATGAAGTGTGGAGAACACAGCAGTGTCGTTTTCGTGTTGTTGAGTATATTTTCCTATATAGTAAAGAGTGGCCTCTCTCTACCTTGATATGTTTGGTTTGTCACTACAAACTGTGTTCCCGAAATAGCATCGCCTCTCAATACAAGAAGAGTGCATGTGTCATCATATGTCTATACACCCGCGTATCTAATTTAAAATTTTCACCGACTCTCTTCATCTCTTTCTCCTGTTCGCACAAGTCACGAATGTATTACAAAAATTTTCCTCTTCCATTTCGAAGATGAAAATACATCATTAACCACTGAACCGGATACATTAAAATATATATGCACACTTATGTATTTAATTTCAGACTATTTTATTCGGTTCCCTTACTCGTTATATGCGTGTATCTAATTTTTTTATTTCATCTTGAATTTTCATATTAGTCGACGATAATAAAGTGAAGTCACATTATGAATATATGAGGCACACGTGAATACTTTAATAGTCAAATAAAACGTTTTTTTTTTTATTTACTTTTTTCTTTGAAATCGAAATTGATAATTTTCATATTTGTAGTTCAGTGCAACAATATGGGAGAAAAGGCGGTAGCCTTAAAATAAATTTACAACATTATTAGTGGCAACTAAATTAGGAGACAACGATATAATTACTGTATTTGTTTACATGGGACTTGTCTTCGTTCGACATCCAGATATTTGGGAAATGCTCGAGAAAGAAGAGGCATAACATCACTTTGGTATTTACGAAACTATCTGGTCGATGAATAATTGGAAATCTAAGAATTTTCCAAAACGAAAAAAAAAACGCTCGAAGAAAACATGGAGGAATTTTTCTACTAGCAAGACGTTTTTTTTCTTCGCGCCTGGCCAACGAAAATGACAACAAGAAAATAGATACAATGGCGTGGGTAGAAAATCTACTCGACTTGATATTTATATCAATTGGTTTTTGGTAGTACGGTGCAGGAAAACCGGTGAAAATTCCCTTCGACTTTGATTGATTGTGAAAAATTGTTTTGTTGATTGTTACAAGCTGATTTTTAAGTGAATTAATGGATTCATTTACTTTTGTCTGTTCGAAAATCGTCTCCTTCCAATCGCTTTTTTTCGTTTTTCCACTTTTAAATATTTTCACTTCTTATATTATTTGTTTCCGCCTGTCCGGTTCAAGACAATCTTACATTTATTTTGTCACACATTCTTAAATGCCGCTAGTGTGAACTATGAAAATGAGGCAATCGAGCGTTTCGCTTCATTTTTATGGAAATGAGAGAAACAAGGAGAAGATGCAGACATTTCTATTTGATTGATAAAAGTTAATATTGTGAGTGATAAAATTGAACAGACCGAGCGAAATCTTTGATCACAGCCACCGGCTGATTTATATTTTATTTAACTTATCTTTATGTTTGTAATTGAAATTGTTTTCTACCAAATTCCAATTGTGAAATTTTTAAATTCCATTTATTTGTTTACAACGTTAAATTTACGAGCGTCTCTAATTTACAACGACTTAACGTTTTTAACAATCGTCTGCGTCTGCTTTTTTCTTCATTTACTTAAATTTTACTATCGTTTAAGTCAGAGAGAATAAAAATTCGTGTTGTATATCACTGTTCCCTGATGAAGTGATTATAGGAAAATGTTGAAAAGTAAACATTATTTAGGATTACTCACACAAACAAACATATACTTACGAATACTTGCATCATTGAAACAATAGCGACATTTCTACAATTTTTAAATATGTTGATCCAAAAAAACAATCAATATTGAATTTTCATTCTTTTTAAATCAATGAATCAAAAATGATAGTAGAAGATACACTTCCGTGTCTTAAAATTGTCCTCAATTTGTTTCCAAATGACTACTTTTCTAGTTTTGTGCAGCTTTTTACCTTCCTAAAAAATTTCAACTTTTGTGCTTGTATTCGGCGTTTTTAAAATAAAACAGATATATAAAATAGAACTTAATATAGTAAAGAAGAAATTAAAGTAATAAAACATGAAACCATTATAACGAACACAAAAGCTCAATCGTAAACAAAATAATATCGAAATTTACAAAAAAAAAAAAACCATTATTCCATCTCCACCAAAACAAAAAAAAAAACAAAAAATAAATGAAATCAAACTTCAATAATATTGTAACAGAAAGGGACAAAGTCTGTCTCTCTCTTTGTGCCATGCCGGCACGCGATTGGCTGAGTGACTTCTATCTCTCTCCCACCAATGCGAATGTACATATAGATTGTTCTGGAAACATCTAGTAGGTGGTGGAACGTTGGCGAACAATGGAGTATATTCTAGAATGTTGGGTTGTGGGCATATAAGTCGCTCAGCTCAAGCCCAGGGACAGTTCTGTATCGAAGTTCATCTTGAATTTCCGTTACAACAATGCGATTACTAAGCGATTATTAGTGTGATTTGAATTAAAAGTGATTATTGTCATTTGAGTGATTGTTTTGACAAGTGTAATTGTATAATTAAAAGTGTATACAAGTGTAATAAAAAAAGTGATTGTTAAGTGTGAAAGTGATTATTTATTTCCAAAAGAAATTAAAAGAACGAATAAACGCCATCTCAATACAGTTTTAAGACGTCACGTTACAATATATTTAGTTTTACAATCACTAACTTCCTAAAGAAAAATAAC
This sequence comes from Sisyra terminalis, assembly GCA_958496175.1. Lineage (NCBI taxonomy): Eukaryota > Metazoa > Arthropoda > Insecta > Neuroptera > Sisyridae > Sisyra > Sisyra terminalis. The sequence continues at coordinate 21,294,574 of OY292277.1, forward strand.
TTCAATATCGCATTTTCAACAAATAACAACATGAAAATTCTTAAGCCATTGGAGAACAACCAAATTACAACGAAAAATAAACTGGAATATATAAAATTAAATGTGGTTCCCGAGAAAAATTCTACATTGGCCAAACTGGTAGATCTTTCGGAACAAGATATAAGGAACATACACCTAAAAAGCTACTTCAACAATAACTTAAAATTTTACAAAACACCTTTATGGTGACAATCTTCAATGCTTAAATTTCGAAAAAAAATTTATGCCACTACATATTTGCAAGAGAGGACCACATATGAACATCCTAGAAGAATATGAAACATGCAAAGCCCACAAATTAGATCCCAATAAGATCCTTAATGAAAAATTATATAAAACAAACGACTTACATATATTATTATTCATTAATTTAAAAAGAGCTAAATATCTTTGATTTGAACTTAAAATTAAAAGAAAAAACCATTAAATGAAAAGAACACTAGATCAAAGAAAAGATGGGTTTCCTAACAGGCAAAGTGCCTAAAACCTAAAATGAAAAAGAAGATGATGACTTTTTCTCCAGTTCACCGAATAATAATTTCCTATTTACAATAATCAATTTAAATTAGCCTACTGGTGGTCGAGTGGTCAAGGTGGCCGCTTCAAAACTGGTATGTGTTGGGTTAAATCCTCGCATCGAACAAATTTTCAATATTTCTCGAATTACGGATTTTGAATAACTCCAGAATCGGTAAAGATCTACATACGATATAGGTCTTTCACTTCTATTATAAAACTTTTGCACCCAATTCCATCCAATGTTTTGGTTATTGTGGTTTTCAACATTTATCTTATGAGTCAAAATTCACAATAAAAAAATATTTAAGTAGGAAACATTGGAAAAGTTTAATCATTGTTACTCGAGGAATCGGAATTGGAAAAATGACTAGAAACGTGACTAATTAGTATTTTTATCGTATTTCCCCTGTGATAAGAACTATACATTTCTTATCCGAATTTCGAAATTATTATGATAGTAAATTTACTTAAAAATTTATTGAAATTTATTTGTATGTACGAATATACATTTTTATTCCTATTTAATCGTTAAACACCAATTTATTATTTCCATTATCACCTATTCCACAGCTAATTTGCCTAATTTCGTTTATGTTTTTATAGTAAAGTATCGTGAAATAGTATTTATTAAATGGTTTAATATCAGATTAAATCATTGCATATGATTTTAATTGTCAATTATTTTTAACAGGTGATGGATTTCAATACTTTTTCTTCTTTCTTGATTAGCTCCACGGTTTCTTTAAGATCCTCAATATTACTCCATTTTCACATAGAATGTATCATCTTATTTGGTGAATTTTGATCGAACTGTTTATGTAGGAAGTAATATTTCTAATGACTTTAAATTGAATGAACTATTACACTAACCAAATATCCGTTATCTTTTACCAATTGTACTTAACAAAAAATAGGATAAGGCTTTTTAAAATATATTGCTATATTGCTAAAGTCTATTGCTGTTCATTTAAGTGTATTTATCACTATTGGATTGGATGCTTGAAGGGATACATAATAACACCATTATTACTTCTGGTGTTCTCCTAACGAAGACGTACTATACCACTATACTTAGTGCATGTTTATTTAGTATTCTCATATTTTTACTTATAAAGTTTAAATATTTACAATATTTTTCTCTTCATTGATAACATATTAAATGTAGTGCATAAAACTGCTTCTATAATCTATCATTTTATAATCATTACTTGTTTTATCAACTTTGGGGTATAGAAACACTTTACTAATTATAATTTAAAAACTATTCATATGCATTTTAAAATTATTCAAAATTTTTAATTTTTTTTTTCGTTATACTGTTTGATTTTCTGATTGGAGAAACAACTAAGCATTATTGCAGTTCTTACCCATTCAGTATTGGTAATTTTTTGCGATGAAGCAATTAACAGTCTAGCAAAAACGTACGCATAATATTAGCAATACTTGAATTATTTTCTCTCATTTAATTCCAAAATGTCTATATTCTCGCCTTATCTATGTTATAATCACACCATATTTATTATTCTCTTTAGTTAGTATTGATAGCGTATGCGTGTCTCAATTAATACTATAAACATAAGCGTGACGTACATATAGTATGCTTTTGAAAAAAATTGAAGTATTATAAAAAATTGTTATCTCAAATGAGCAATTTTTTTCATTTTTCGGTAATTTATCAAAAAAACAAAAATGTCTGACAACAATCACGGAAATCTAGTTAAAACCGACGTCCTCTCATTTTAATGCTTGGGAACAGTAGGTAAAATTGAACTGAAAGAGATTTGCCTATAAACTTGTGCATGTTATAGAACATTTAAGTTTTATTTTTATAATTTTATATTGGCGTTAGTTTTATCAACTGAGTTATTACGCAAAGAGCCTTAAAATTCACATAAAACATTTAAACTGAATAAATCACCTATTGTATAAGTAGGTATATACATAGACAAATCTGAATCGACACGACGGATTTACGACCGATTTTAGAGAACCAAAATATTCATATCTTCCACTAAATATCTTAACAAATAAAATAAAACGTACAAATTTCAATTTGGAAAATTCTATTTTTATTTTCCCAACGAAAATTCATAAAGATAAAAAATTAAGCGAATTTTAAGTTTGGTTATTAATAATTTAACTAAGTATTCATAAAAAATAGTTACGTATCTTTCCCTTTTTCCATTTATAACGGAATATTATCGTTTAAAAAAACCTTCACACTAATGGGGTTGATATGGACTCAAGTGTTTGCTCAAAATGTTAATGGAAAAGATTACCTGTGGTCTTATCCAACTGTCTATTTTTTGCTTAGAATAGCCTCAGTTCTCGAAGGCCTCCAAGACATGAACTAGAAAATAATAGTGAAGATTTATCTAATAAAAAAATGTGATTCATTGAAACTACAGAAACTATTCTGGTCATGTAGTTGTTCATCCTTAATGCAAAGCAAAACTCAAATCAGAAGTCATTACTGATATTAGAACTCCAATATAAGTGAGTTATAAAAAAGGTTTTTTATGGTATCCCAGAAAAGAAAGTGTGGTGTTTCTACGGTAGGCCCAGGCTTCGCCCAATTCTGTAGAAATCTGAGCCAATCTTAATCCACCCTATTGGTCAAAGTCTGGAATGATAACACGGATTGATAAGACGGGGAAAAGCGTGATTGTAATGATTAATCCACGTTTTGTTGCCAAGACTAGGTTATGCTTAAGCCTTAAAACTGGCCTAAATTCATTTGTCAAGTAAAATCCAAGCCTATTTTAAAATAATGATTTGGAGTGTGGACATCTATAGGACTCTAAATTTCTTTCAAATTGAATACTTAGGTCAACTTAGGTGGCTGATTTGCTTTCTAAAATATGAAATCATGGAAACCCCGAAAAACCACGAAAGAAATAAAAATAATGAATATTAATAGCTTAATGAATAAATTAATAAGACTAACTTTAACTTTAAATTACTAAAACTAACTATGACACTATATGTTGAACAAATATAGAGATAGTTTAACTAAATGTAAATATAGCGCTATAAGAAGTATGGTGTTAAACTTAAAAGCCCAGCATGGAACGTCGGGAAAGCCCAAACAGCTTCGGATAAAAAGAGTCAGAGGACAGGAAAAAACTTGCTTAAAATCTGGATATCGAAGGATAAAACCACAGCCAGGTAATACTATCTTAGGCCACGCTTGGATAACCGTTAATTGAGTAGCCATAAATTTAAGCTCCCAATTATTCAATCTTGGCAAATCATTGGCATAGTTAAAATGAGATTGCCCAGTCTTGAATCAATTCAGTTAATTGTCTATCCATTCGTAACTCTAGCTAGGGCCAAAATAGGTTCACCTAAACCAGTGGTTCCCAATCGATTTTGGGCTATGCCCCACTTAGGCATTTCTAAAATCCTGATGGGGTCCCCCTCGTGATATTTAAATTTTGTAATTCAAAATTTTACAATTATTCACCTGAAGGTAGCTTAAAAGCCCTTAAATTGGTATGTAAAAAAGCTTCCAAAGAATAAGTCATCCCTGAAAGAGAAAAATAAAAAATAAAGGAACAGTTAAGTAAGTAGTTTCCAAACATATAATAGAAAACTGAAATGCAGAAATAGCAATTATTTGAAATGAATGAAAAATAATTTAATGTTGTTAACTTATTTTCCAATTACCCCATAGTTTTTGATATAGTCAGTCAAAGAGTGTACGTCCTGCCCATGACCCACCAAAATATTGCCATGACCGGTGGGTCCTGTGCCCTGCGTTGGGAATGACGGGCGTACATTGAGGTCCCAATGTTGGCCCAAGCATGGTTTTGTTGTTCATCTTCAGGCGTTCCTGAATGAAATAAATCATAGTTTTAAAAATATGTTAGCAAAAATAGAAATGGACCATTTATTTGAAGATACTATAAATTCTAAGCAAAAATATTTGATCAATGTGATCAAATACAGTATTCCCTCCAACTGCGCGATTGTTCTGTTCCCCAAAAACAGCGCGCAATACAAAACAATACAATACAAAATGTGAACCACAATTTAAGACACGCATGGAGACAAAAGTTTCAAAAATCGCACAGTGTGAAATTTTATTTGTCCAGGGTAAAAATTGGTATTAAAACTCAACTCGTGCAGAAGAAAACCGTGCAATGAAAATCCGCGTAATGTGAGGGATTACTATATAATAACATCATACAAAGTTGTACGACTTAGTTCATTTATATGATTCAAGAATATATTGTGCCACTTTCAAACTTTCCGTTTCTTAATACTCAAAAATTAAAGTTGACTTTTACTAATGGAAATACAAATGATTTCTTGTTTTGATTTTATTAAAGCGTTTGAGTAAAATCTGTTTCAAATTTTCTAGTTAACATCAAATAAAAAAAAAAACGAAAAGGGAAATACATCCGCTCAACCATTAATGATCCTCTAATATATTTTTTTTAAAACTTTTATCCCAACAGAATTTCTGCAGCCCTCCAATAGTATCAGATATGTTTGACATAAAAACATTTACAGATGATAGTGATTCAGAGTGAAAAGAATCTGCTTGTTAATAATTTTATGTTCCAACTGAAAATATCATCAAAAAATATTATTTTCCTCTCTCCATAAATCCACATAGGTATATTTTATGTGATGTTACGGATAATTAACTTGACGGCTGCTTCATGGGGCATTCAATGGAAATATTCGGTTTCGGTGGTATAATTAACGTAATTAGATAGATGAAAATAATAATTGTACCGCTTCTGGTCAAAAATTAAAACGATCAAATGACGAAGACGAGTTCGAACTGAGTATAAACAGGGGTTAATTTATGTGAGAAATATCTGAGTGATTAGACTTGAGAGATTGGAATGGTATGGGAAATTAATGAAAGATGCATTTTTTTTTAATAAATAAGAATATGAGTTTTTCAATGGTAAAAGCATGAAAAGTGCTGTGTCTTCATGTTTGATTGGCAAAGCTGTCGAGGAAACGGGGGAAATGATTCTGATAAGCGATCTATAGGTTTGAATATATGGTGGGCTGTTGTTTTTGACTCATCATTTTCATGCAAATTTATTACAAAACAACAAGCAGAAAATGAACTCGTCCCATTTTGTTCACAGTCATAATAATAATTATAATTACACATAATTACTTACGTATTACTAATTAATTATATCTTTAATGATAAATCAAATAATATGTTGAAACGACATGATATCCAGACATTATGGAAGTCATAACCATTTGATATGGAAATTAACCAAAGAAATTCATTTAAATCGTGACTTTATTGCTAATTTTTATCAGTTCCTCTTTGTCTCGCGCCTTGTATTTTGGCTTTTCGAACGATCGTAATTAAAACCCATTGCTATAATAAAGTAGTTTGGATGTTAAATATGACATAAATGTAAGAAAATAATAATAATGAAAAATAATACACATTGTAGATTTCTAGATGTGTAATTAGATGATGAAATTTGTGCGACCAAAATATGAGTGAGTATCAAAAAAACATCATTTGAATAAAAAGATATTAAAAATCAGCAATATTAAGATTTTACTGGTGGATTATTAAAGCATATAGGCCCATAAAACATTTTCGTCTTAATTAAAGAAAAATAATTGGAAAGGTTTATGAACGTTGGAAAATAAAGATTTTTGCCTCATATAAAATGCATAATATAATTTTCACAGATCAAAAAATTAACAAATTAATGTTTAACGAAAATATTTTAATCGTTATTAATATAAAAGAAGAGCTTTCGGTTGTTTTCACTTTACTAGAAATTTTTAATTATCGTCAAGAGTTGAATTTGCACAAAATTCTTACGTAAATGACAATTTTGAAAATTTAACTGCAATAATATTAATTTCATGTTAGGAAATTGATTTTCTCTTTCGAAATAGCTTTAAGTGTTTGATTCTGTATTATCTACAAATCTAAAAATGGTAGTTGATATAATTAAATTTAGTGGAAAGCGTGACTTTCCGTCAATTCTAACTGTAACAGATATCGTTAAATATCTGTAATTGTTCTGATGCCTATTGACAAAGACCTACGAGTAAAATGAAAAAAGCATTAGAAATTACGTAGGTTTTACTATATCTATCTTAAAGAGATAAAATATTCTTATTCATAATTTATTTTCTTATAGTTTAAAAGAAAATACAAAGTAAAGTAACAAAAATAAACTAATTCGTCTCTCTATTTATCAATACTTTGTTACTTTAAAATTCCACTTGTAGCGAATGAAGACAATTATATTTTTAAGTCAAAAATTGAGAAAAATTACCTGGTAAAAACTTATTTAATTTATATATTAGGCTTCAATCGCTAGGTGGCACTTACTTAAATTCTTAAGTTACCAGATACGGTTGTAACCGTTGTAACTTGCTAAGAATTTTTCGTAATTATTTACAAAGATTTTTGATATAAAATCCAACTAATTCAAAATAAACTAAAATGGAGGATACTTTAATATAACAATGGGGTAGACTCAATAAACTGAATAAATCTTAGTTTTGCTCAGAAATTTCATCATCAACCCTATCATTATAATTATTATTATCAACAATTATTTCTAGTATATTATACGGAAAGACAAGAATATTTTACATTGATACAAAGCCAGGTTAAAAAATGTTTATATGGAAAGCTGACTGTTGAAAAGCTCAAAAATTTTTTTGTTAGGATCTCTCTTTTTCACTCTCTTTTTATCTCTCTGTCTATCTCTTTCTTCTATTCTTCCATCCCTATAGGTTTTGGGAATATCATCTTCCCAGTATTACTGATCTGTACAAGGAGTGCTTCAGGAGATGAGTACTCAATTAACTACTTTGTACGATCAGATCATCGTATGGTGGATTTTACTGACTGCTATGTTTGTAGTTTACTCTTCCATCAACTATAAGTAATCCCATTTCCTCTGTTCTTCTAGCCAAATGACCATAGTATCGACCGAAGTATGCCTTAATTATTCCACTGTGAGTGTTCCATGTATGCTTAGTTCTGGACAGAAGGAATTTTTAGTTCTTTTCTTCGTCCATAGAACTCTTAGTAACTGCCTACATGTATTATGTACATATGCAGAGCTCGAAGGTTTCGATCTTTTGTTTGTCATTTTTTTAGGAACCAAGTTTCACAGAAATATGTGGCAATTGAAAAAATCAGCACATTAGTTAATGTTACTTTTCTATTTTTACCAAGGAAGAACTTTTCTATATTTTCATTAATTTTGCCATCGCTTTAATGGCTATTGCTATACGTTGTTGGATTTCTTCACTGTATCCTCTGGTGTCAGTGACTACTCAAATTAATTTTCAAAGTAATTTACAGCTCGGATTTTATTTAAATTAAAATTAAATACTATTGTTATCAAAGTTTTCTTAGTAATAAAAAACATGAAATGATGCCACCTTGGTTCACTGAAATGATTTATTTTACACCAAATTGTGTTCAATTTTTTTTAGATTATAAGACACAGTAATAGAAAACGATAAAATAATGTTAAACATGTGCCAAACTTTTGCTTGAGTATCAAATAATATAAGATTTATAATTGCTTCCTTATAATATTTTTTTTTTGGTATAATTGATTTGACTTTACAATTGGAACTCATATAAAATGGCTAGGTAATGGTTTAGCAGAGCTTTCAAATTATAATAATAAAAAAAATGGATAATTAGCCTCTCGGAGTGATTACACATTTGTAAAATGTCTTAAGTTCTAAATAGGTTTTGTTGTGTGCTTTCTCTTGCGAATGTTAGGCACTTATTAGTTTAAAAATTGCAGTCAGGAGAAGTTTTGGTAAGGTTGAAGCTAAAAGCTTGAAAACTTGTACTTTATGATTAAAAACCATTGGAGCCATTAGGAGGCAAATACCAATAATAATAATCGAGATTTTTAGGGTAGAATAATGAAAAAATATTGACTTTGCTTTAGCGGTCAACCAAATGCAACAATTATAGTTTTTTTTAATGCAGTTCTATAAAAATTACAAGCGTTTAGAAGCAATTACCTAATTTGATTCTGATTGACAAAAAAAACTATTGCAAAAATTGGTACTTATAGTTATTGTCCTCAGTTAGAAATTAATACCCAATCAAAAAGTCCACATATATATGAATTTAAGTGAGAAACCACATGTGAAAAGATAGAATTATGTAGGAAACCATATAGTAAGGGATGGATTTATGTGAATTTATATGGTGAACAAGGAAAGAGTTAAAGATAAAAATCTGCAATTGTTAGTGATAAACTAAACAGCTACAGTAGCAAAAGCTTTGAGGCTGCAAAAAGTAACAAAATTTGAATCAAAAGTTTTATTTTTGTTTACGTTTAGATTCCGCTAGGAATTTGTAGGAACATAACTTTGAACGCAAGTGATGTGAATAATTATGACATAAACGTGGAATTGTCTTAATACATTTGTGGTTAGCGGACAGAAATAAAATCTAAATATAGTTTAAAAGTCCTATGCGGCTAATTATATGGTGCCTAATACACAATTTGATATAATATATTTGAACGAAAAAATATGATGCCAACCGTTAATGTTTTCCCTTTTCTCCATATGATCGTAAAAGAAAAGTTGCTCATAAAATTATATTGAGTGGCTTTTCTGTCTATCGTTTGATAGCTTTCGACAGACACACTTCACTGGCTCTTTTAACACGCAATGACACACACTCACATGCACATTTAGATATATAAATTTTTATAGTCGTATAATTGAGTAGGGTGTTCGAATTGGATTGGAGGCTGCTTCTCAATCATCCTCCGACTACACCGAGCATATTATCAGGAAATAGCCGGCAACGTGTCATGCATGAAAATTAGACTAAATATTTAATGTGCTTTCTGTGTGTTAAGTACGTATAAGAATTGTTAAGCCGGTGTTTGTGAGTTAAGTGTGTGTCTATGAATCATATTATGGGTGTAGGTATACATCTTGCCGACATGGTATGGCATGGAAGAGCAGTCCAGTAGTCTTTTATGCAGCATCTATCTTGAAATCATGTACCACACATTCTCTGAAGATCCGGCGCCTCTTTCAATCAACACTTCAATTATCCCGTTTTGAACATATATATTCAGTCATTTCCAACAATAATCGCGAGTTGACGTCGTCGTCAAAGTTTAGAATTAGAATCTCATTTTGAAAATCGCTTCATTCTCGTATTTTATTTTGCAAAGACAAATTTACAATTTCAATAAATCATACCAATCACTCGTACGACATTAGTGCCATACGAAAATAATACGCGAAGACATTAAGAAAATACTTCGGAAAAGCCGCATTTGCTCTGCGTTAAATTTATAAGTGAGTAAATGTAAGAAGATAATGAAGGAAATGGACAATTTAACATATGAGGCGCGCGTATTGCTTAAATAAACACGTAAAGATCAAGTCAAAGTACCATTTGGTTCTCTCTTAGTGATTAGCTCTCTCTTACTTGTTACATGGAATGAAAATTTCGTGATTGGTTTGACTAAGCGAAAATTTGAGCGAGGGTGGCCAGCGGTGGTAAGTGATGCCGCATCTATGAGGAAAATAAAGAACAAGTCGCTTTTGTTGTTGCTATTATTATTGTTGTTGTTGTTGTTGTTTGGGTATATTTAAATCTAAATTTAAGACACGAGACACTTTGATGAGCGTTGAGTGAATCGTTTCTTGCTTTTCTTTCTTGTTACCATTGAGACACAAATGGTCTGGTTCTCTTTTCTTGCAATATTTCTGTTACACCCACAAATGCATCGGATCGGTTGTTCGACCTCGATCGCGATTTTTGACACATTCGTCCACGTCTTACTCGAACTGATTCTATTTTTCCATGCTCTTTCTTTTTTCGTGGGCTATTTGCCAATTTTGTTTTGATAATATCAATTAATTATATTTACATGTTTTCGATTTGATTTTAAATTGTATCGTTGCGTTGAAATATTTATGGATGGAACGTGAAATATTATGAAATTGCTTTGATCTAGTTGGAGACTTGGTAAGAACGATGATTTCAAATCTAATAATGCCATTAATATCGCTGACGTCACAAGTATGTTTGAATTTATTTCGCCAATAAATCAGCATAGTTAAATGTGAAAAAAGACACAGGAAAAAAGGCGAGGGAAAAATTAACAGAAAAATAACAGCTAACATATTTTTGGAAAACAATAAGAACCTTATCGCATAAATTACTTTAAACATATACCGAATATATTGAGCTTTATTATTTTACATATTGCAGCTTCATATCGTATTTGTTAAGACATTTTTTAGTAGTCGCCAAAATTTTATCTTTTTTTTCTGTTCATTATTAGGTTTAAATTTTAAACAATTAGAATAGTCCTGTTCTTTTTAAGCAAATCAAAAACTATAATCCTCTTCTCTCAACCCAATGGTCTTTAACCTCTTCTATGGATCTTCGAAGCTCTCAAACTTGTTAAAATTTTATGTGATCCCACTATTAGCTGTTTTTCCAACCATATTATACTTTGGTTAAAGTATAAAACAGACATGTACTAGAAATAGGTTGGTATAAGTTTCTGGAGAAATTTTTCTCCCATTGGTATTTTTTAAATGGCATTAAAAGGCAATATTTAGGCATTAAGGAATTAAAAGGCAAATTTTAAATTTTAACTGAATTTCTTTATATAAAATTTAATAAGCCTCTACTTGACATATTTTGATTTTCAATCAAGCGAAGAATAACTGTACAATTAAAAAATTTTATGAACAATTTTTTTCACAATATTTTTTGGCATTTTTACCAAAGTATCTGTTTTAGCAATTTCTTTAACTAAAATATTATATCTAATTTTGTTGCATTTTTGCAAGTTAGGAAAATGGATAACAGATTCATAATTCTCATCTTTTCAAGCAGATACTTATGAGAATGATGTTAACTTCCTTACTTACTAAAAATTTCCCCTTTATTTTACCATTTGTACATTATTTTATGTACATATTTATTTCTCTAAAGCTACTTTGTAGATTGCTTGCAAAAATCTATAAATAACGCTAATAATTCCTTGTAGAAAAAAAATTATAGCACTTATATTAGTAAAAATTAATTTATAGATTATTAATTATGCTAATGAGTCTAATAACAACATGTTTCAATGTTTAAACTATTAAAAAGCTAATGTAGAATTAAATAAAAATCAATATTAAATATGAGAATATCAAGAAGAAATATCAAGAACATCAAGAACACAAAGTGGAAAATACGACATTGGCAGATTTGACGGTTGTAAATGGGACATGAATCCATATTTTAATGGTTGTACTTATATTTTGAATTTGAAAAAATCATAGTTTATTTTCTCAATTAAGAAGGATTCATTGAATGCGCATATGAAACCGATGGGGATCAGTATCTCCAACAAGGTTAAGAACCAGTGCTGTAAATTATCGAATTAAGCTTCTAAACTTTAAAACATTCTGCTTATTTATTATAGCATAAGTTTATTTTTAAGAACAATTGATAATATTTTCGAAGAACTATTCTACAGTTTTTTTCAATCATAAAAACTCTATATACACTTCAATTATTGTTTACATTTTTTTTTAATTTTAAAATATAATTTCATCTATTTCCTTTGGAGGAAAACATGAAATATTGTTATACTTTCTTCGTGGTAGTAGATATCACTAACACTTGGGTTGATTTTGACATCCTTATATATAACATTTCCAACTGCATAAATCGGGATTAAGTCATAAGTCAATGTGCAGAATGATAATGGAAAAAAATTCGCTAGAGACTTCGGCCTCGAGAGTTGCACTACCTTAGTGGAACATTATAGTATGGTGTATAGAAAAATTCTTAATGATCAAAACAAAGATCAAAAATCACAGAAAACAAAGATCAAAACAAACCAGAAGTATTTATTTAAAACAGGTTAATATTTTCTATTTTCTATTTAAGGAAAGTTCCAATTTTTAGCACAGGTTGTTTCCGATAAAATTCTTAAACTTGTTTTTTGGGTGTTTCCGATTTTTCTTCTTTGATCTCTACTTTATTCCCGATATTCGAAGCACCATTTCTGGATAAAAACATCTCCTATGTCTCTCAGCTTCTTTTGATCTTGTGTTGCTTGGACCCAATACCTGCCAGCCATCTTTACCGAGTTGTCTATGTAGCGCATTTTCTTTTAGATGGTGACTTACTTTGTCGTTTTTGATACGTTACTTTGTTATTTTGATTCTGTATCTTATTTTTTCATTCCTGATTTTGTCGTGGAGTGACAAATCCAGCATCTTCTACTCCATAATAAACTACATGACTCTAAGCTTTTACGTGTATGTTATGTGTATGTTAACGTGTAGGTATATAGTTTGTAGATCGAAGCTGTTTCCAATCCTCGTACTGCAACTGATGCTATATACGTATCGAACAATTTTCGCTTCTAATTTATTAGGATCTATTTGTTTTGTAGAATGAAGCGTAGTTTTCCGAACCTACATTAAAGTGTTTCTTCTCGTCAAGTCCCCTTAGTACTTACGTCTTAATTAAATAGTGTGGGCAAAGTATATTTTTTTGTTGACTTGTTCCAGCAGTACCCCGTCAATATGGATAACTTTGTTTTCCTGATTCATAATCTTGCATGTTTATTTGTAATCCCATTTTACGCAATGCCCTATTTAACTCATCTTCCATATTTTGCGAATAGTCACAATCACAATATCATCGGCAAAACGTAGGTCACAATATAAGTCTATTTTTTAAAAATATGGTTCAATTTAATTTTCTTTTTGCTACCATTTCGAAGAGCTGCCTTAGTCGTGAGATTCGTTCATTTGCTTATTTTTTCGCATTCTTATCTCTTATATAATGTAGAGAATTATTTTTGAACCACTTTGCCATAAATAAAAAATAAGATTTAAGAAACTACTACAGTTTTTGAAATCTAGTAAAAGTTTTGCTATAAAGATTTGTTCTTTATAAAAATAGTACATTGAACAGTTGAAATAATTTCTTGCAAAGGTTTGAGTAAAGTGGAATTTTTTATCAACCGCATATTGTCATTCTTTCCATTCACCGAGTGGGAATAAAAAAATAAAATATTTGATATGAAATATTTGGTTACTTAAGCTGATAGCTTTTCCTTAAAATCGCAACCGTACACATTCACACATTCGTATGGCGAAAATTTTCGTCGACTTAAATAAATTACCCTTTACGTACGTATCTCTCTATGTGTTTGTATTTTTCTTCTTTTCCACTTGAATTTATGTTGTGTATTTTGTATATTTCTCCCATATGAATAAGAAAGGACGGGGTTGGCTAATGGGGTGAGGCAACAATCGTCTACAATTGCGACAGAATTGGAGGTCGAACATAAGCGGATAGTATGGCAAGTTGGAGAAATATAAATTTATTAAACTATTTCCGTTCATTTCCAGAGAGTCCATCTAGAAAAAAATTAATTTCTCTAAAATCATTTCAGCTTTGTTTTATTTACCAAGTCCCCGACGAAAACAATAAGCACCCGTCCAAATAATAATTCTTTCTGCTTTTTCCATATTATTTATTCGGAAAAAATCAAAATATAAATCACAATGAAAGAAACGCGGCGATTTCCTACGACATTCAGTTGGGTGTGGTAGATGAAATACGAAATAGAGTTTAATTTTCATGGGATGGGGTGTTTTATTTGAAATTTTGAGAATGGGGGGTGTCTGTAGACGTTCCAATTTTCAATGAGATGGAAGGCAGAACGTGTATGTTTCTTCTTCTTCTTAATCTGCGAAAATCTATCTCGCCTCGGACTTAAATATTCCCGCCATATAACTCATTTCCGTTGTGACAAGCGATAATAATTCAAATTCCCATTAGTAAAATGAAAGCTAATTTCTTACGAGCGAAAAAAGAGATGAAATCTTGCCTTCTACCTTCTTTATTTCAATTCACATATGTGCTTTTTTAATTTCAAATTTGCCGCGTAAATTCATATGCTTAAATTCAAACGAGCGTCTTAATAAAATTACAGAAATCTAAATAGATTTTTTCCTTTTGAATTTATTCTCAAGTGTTCACAGTTTTCAACTGATATAAACTGTTCCCTGATTCTTTGAGTTTCTGTTTTCTTTCTCTGGGTATGTGTCGTTCCCATCCGCGATTTTAAGAATGAAGAGGAAACTACACACATTTTCAGATAATATTATGTCACCGCGGTAACAAACGGCCTTGTACCCCCGTAAGTGTTTGGAGTGTGTGAGCTATGTGTTAAACGGGAAAATGTAAGGATGAGCAGTACTAACTCATTCCCATCGAAAAACAACCCACCCTCCCCTATTATACTATTTTCGCGTAGTTCTGAGTGCTGAGGGCTCCGGCACTCAGATATAGCCATAATTCATATTTTATTTTATTGCTGTTTTTCCAACTGAAATTATTATTATTACTATTATTTTTATTTATTTTTTTCTTCGCTACTTGTCGTGATAAGTTTCCTTTTAAAGTTACACTCATATATATCTATTTTCCACCCCTCACACCATAGCCCAATGCCTCACTTCATTTGTATACTACGGAAAAAAATAATAATCATCGTTTAGTTGACAGCAGATAATTTAAGACTAACTGATGTGCGAAGAGAAAAGCGACGAAAACAAGGAAAAATTATATTAATAATACACAACAAAAATCTAATTAGAGATAAACGGAAAATCTATTTTCAAGAAAAATCTGTCAACGTTGCGTCTAATTGACAGCGCCTTCCACTTCATTTTGTGCAGGAAAAATTGTTGATAATCTCGTTTTAAATATTTTCCAAAAAACATCTTAATTGACAGAAACATGTGGTCATTATCACATTTTAAAAACAATTTTGAAATATTATTAGGTTTGGGAATATTACGGTTTCACCAATTATCGACTTCTATCTTTCAACTTCGGGAAACTTTAGATTTATCAAATTAAGACCACAGTTTTTAAGGAAAAAAAATAGAATTGATGAGTTATTTTGTCTAACTATATAAAGTGTTTATACAATAAAAAAAATATTGTGGTCTTATTAAAGTATCTAATATAATTTACAAAAGTAAAACTATAAACATAAATTTGAAGAAAAGTTCAAACAAATGAACTACTGACGTATTGTTCAGATACGTATTTCGATTGCCAAGCATTTTCCTTAGTGACCATCAAGTAGTATTGGAACTGCTACGTGATGAGTCATAAATCTAATTTAACTATATTTATTTATTGTTTTTGGCGCGTAATTTAGATACATATATTGAAAGTTTATAAATTAAAGATCATTAGTAATAAATAAAACATAAAGCACTATGAAATTTAGTACTTACGATTTCAGTATGACTTTTTGGGCCTACATTTATTTTATTCATTGATCCAACGTTATTTATCATGGGGAAAACTGTCCATGAAAATAAATAAAAATTGTTTTCAATATTTCAGAATTTTAATCATATTCATAACTATAGTAAGTTCCACAGACTTTAAGATCAAGTAAGTATAATGACTAGTGGCTAGTGGCTATTTGTCTTTTTGATAGTTCAAAAGAATGCAGAAAATTGAACCATGGTTTATTCCAGGAACTGCTATATTCCTACTCTTGGAATGTAGATCCGATTTTTTTTTATTCTTATTTAAATTCATTGAACCTTTGACTGTTTTTTTTATAGGAATATAGGAGTTTTATATATATTTTTTCATTGAGAGATTGTATTATTAATGTATTTTTAATAGGATGACCTTTTTTTGGAATATCGAGCACTTTTCCAGGACCAACATGGAGTTATTCGTGATCCATTAAAAGGAAACGGTACCGATTATCAACACGAATAATAGACCAATTAATCCAAGTTTATAAACTGAACTCTAGTTATTGTGGCGTCGAAGGCTTCAAAGCAGAAGTGTCTAGATTCTAGAGGAATGTGTTCTGGCAGGTTATTAAGGACCTGGAGCAACTTTCGATGTAAGATCAACATATACCGTAAACTACTATACGTTGGAGACGATGTTGGATGAAGAAAAATAAGATCTATATTTCTAATAGAATGGCAAAGTATAGTCCGAGTAAAAACAGTTTTTATGCTATACAAGTTTTCGATCTCGACAATACCTAATAATTTTAACTGTTAGAACTCTAAAATATTGATTTTATGTCTTTAGGCTTCTTTTTTTAGGGAAAGGAAACGCCGTTTCTACTAAAAATCGTAGATTCTTGATAACTTGATAAGAATCGACGTGACGTGGCAAACTCGCTAAAAGGTTTGAGAAATATTTTCATCTTACCTCATTCAGAGAACCAACCGAACCACTTGAAGATACCAATTGAAGATTCTCTGAGCTATAGCTTATTCACCGTGGTACGTAACAAACGACATCCTTTACAACGACCTAAAAGTAGGCCTCATAAAAGAAATATCGAGGTTGAGATGCAAAGTACACTATGAAAAATTGCTAAGTCACCCCAATCCAGTAATCTGGGTTCTAGTGAACTTCAAACTGAATAAAAGATTTTAAAAAAAGCTACCACTAGAACTGGCAGAAAGAGATCCAGATACTAACTCAAAAACTCATCAGATTAGCTTATAGTATTGTATTACTGTACTAATTGCTTGTACGTAAAAAAAATTATATAAATTAATGGAAGGGTTTTGATGGAAGGGTTAAAGTGTTCTGGTTATTTAATTGATATCTTATTTAAATTATAATTTGTAAAAGCTAAAAAAAGTCAAAAATGTTGCAATCGGAATAATTTCTGAGCAAAAAGTAAATGTTTTATTATTAATTCCTTTAGGAAAAACATAATATGGAAAAAGCATTTGACCCTTATGCTATTCTTAGAGAGAAAAATTTTCCATCCGGAAAATAATTTTTTCACAAAAAAAAAGTTTTAAATTTTCGCACATTTCATTCTGGGCAAGCTTCAACTTAAATGAATCGATAACATGCTCTTTTTCCTCCCTTTTAACAATGTAAAAACAACCAATAATCATTACGAACACCAGTGCACAAAAGAGGGCTGAAAAGTAACACACATAAATTAAAAATATAAGAAACACGGCATGACGTCCTCTAATACAAACTTCACAAAGCCTTTTGGACTGTACATTCCCGTCTTTCCACTTCCCATCTTTGATTTCAATCTGAAGATATGATGATAGGGATTCTACAGGATGAATATGATTAAGAAATAAAAGAGAATCTTTGAAAGGATTAGTTGGTGATTGTTTTGTGTATAGATTAATTTTCAATAGTAGCATAATTAAATTATTTACGTTAGAGATGGGAAATAATGAAAAATATTTGATGATAAAGAGGTTATTCGTCTTGCCCGTTTCTAAACTTTGCATATAGTTATACTCTGCACCTCTTATTTAAATATTAATTATTGATAAAGTAATTAACATTGGCGTTGTTCTTCACCTTCATTCACTTGGTTCGCTTTTCGCCACGTTATATTTGCAACACACAAAAAGCATCCCTCGTTCCTTTTATTATCCAACCCTGTTATCCCTTATTATCTCCCGTATTCTCTCGTATTTTCATTTCCATCGTCAATCTCGCACTATGTTTTATAATATTCGTATTATTACGATAAGCTTCATCCATGACTTTGGATGGCTTGCATTTAAGAAAACGAATGGGATGAATGACGGACGGGTGTGTTTGATGCCAAGGGATACTACGATAGATGGATGGATGGCTTAAGACGCGACTGAGAAAGTTCACTCGTTCATTTGCTAATAATAAGCTAAACGTGGCGGATTAAAATATTATGTCAACATGTCAATCATGGTCGGGGATTTGCCCTCGCTACAAAAAGGGTTAAAAATTATTGGGGATTCCAGTCAGGGATTTTTCTAATAGAGACGCTTTACGAAATTTTCAAATAAATTAAAATTCGTTTTTCATCCGCCACGTAATTTACGATAAAAGCGCTTCGAATCTTAAGAAGAGAAATCCATACATAAATTTTGTCGCGCTAATCTTTTTCTCACTGCTTTTTTACTTCATTTTTACTAAACTACTCTTTATTACTTTTCACATTATACAGATAGAGAAAAGTTTTATCTATATACATACCTTGGTATATACACCAAAGAGAAAAAGCTTACAATATTATTAAAAATGAATTATTGATCATTGAAGCACTTGCATTTATCGAATAATTGTTATAACTGATTAATTAATTATAGAAAATCATTTTTTAACACTTTTATAATAAACTTTAATGCTCGATGGTATAGCCTTAGGATGTTAATGAAAAATGGAAAACTGAGCTTTTAAGCGTTACTGTACCATAAGGCGAATGTATAATGTACAATGTACATGATATACGATAATAGGTTATACAAGACGATAGATAGTTAGTCGTGTCCTCCTCCTTTTTTAAGATATAGGCGAAACTCATTCAAAGTGCAACAAAGAAAAATGCATAAGATACGAAATGAACATAACGAATATTACGAAAATGAAATGTGTAATTTTATAAATGCGATTTTAGTACATTTTCCAAATGCAATTTGTGAGCGAACAAAACGAGAAAATATACGAAGTTATTTTTTCGATTTAAAGAAATGGAAAAAAAATCTCCTTTTAAAATTTACCGTTAGTTTAAAAATTATTTTTAGCCATAATATTTTCCTTTTGATTATCTAAATATTAGGTATGATAATAAGCATGAATAATTTGAGAGTTGTATAAAAGGGGCCAGGGGTTTTGCTTATATGAAATGCTTGTATAGAAATGCGAAGTGTTTGAGGGTGTGGGGGTGAAGTGTAGCTTGTAGGAGGCTGTAAGCTTTTAATGGTCATGAGATGCTTTTCTGTATAAGACAAATGACTCTGTATCTCTTAAGTTGTATGGAAACGAGAGATGTTTAAAGTCTTGAGGCTTGAACTTTAATTTCGTGAGAGATAATCGAGCCGAGTCGACAAACGGCAAAAGGCAAACGATAAACGAATGGCAAACGCTAAAAATTACTGCAATATGCAAAATATATTGTTTTAATTTAAATTTTGCAGGAATTATTTTTGGAGGTTTTTGAAAAAGAAAAAAAATTGATTATTGACGATGGAATAGGAACCGTGGAGGAATTCTAGCGGTGAGTGATGCGAGATGATGAGATGTCGAAGTGCGAGGCTGGGCGTCGCCCATTTGCCCATATACGCGGCGCTAGTTTTCCCAACGTATAACACACAGAGCGTCGGCGTAGTCGGCCGTGAGAAAAATCGAACGTCTATAAAGTGTGCGCAAAGAAGTGCCTCCCCCACCCTCATCCCTATTTCGATGGGCCACCACCGCCACCACCACCGCGACGACTTTCATCCCGACACGATCACGGGACGTCATTCCGCCGTTTCCATCGTTTGCTCCTTCCCAAATCATTCATCCCCAGCGAATCCACCGAAAAACGTTCCACAAAACGATCTCAATACCTACGCTCTCTTATCAAGTCCCATACCTATCCCGTTTTTCCCAAACAATACCATTTTTCTCCAATACGTACAATTCGTTCCCTCCCAATCCATCTCTTCATCCCGTTATCCTAAAATTCGATTCGGTCAAGGAAGAAATGCCTGTAGAAGGGGTTTCCATTTTTATATACACATATATCCTCCCAATCCAGGGTTATAAGGTCACCTATCCCAAGTGGATATTTTTTTTATATTATATATTACGAAAGCAAGGACAACACCAAATCCCCACAAGATGAAACGAGAACAAAGATAAAGTAGAGAAATTTTATATTACACATCATTCACCGATCGAGAGAAAAGCGAAATGCCAAGAGAGAGCGAGGCGCGACGAGGTGAGCACGAGCTGGAGCTATCTCACTCCTCTCTCTATACTTGTACATAAAACGTCACCGATCGGGCACGGGAAAAACGACGAGAAAATCGAGGAAAACGGGAAAACGAGGAACGCCAACGCCAACGACGACGCAAAAGCAAAATCGTTCAATGTTCGACGCTCGATTGGTTATTTGCTTCCTTTCTATATATATACCGGCTATATGTACCAGAGATTCGATTGAATATTCTATGTATTTTATCAATGTATTGGGAAATAGTCGACGCTGATTGGTTCGTTGTGCGTCGATTGAACCATTTGTGGGTGGACGACGGGGGTGGTTTTCTATTTATTGCATGCACTTACATCTAAAAACAACAAATACGTTATATATTGCCTCCAATCAAATCAAAAAACCATCATCCAAACTCAAAAATTAATTTCTTCTGAAACGTCTAAATAAATCCCTTTAAACTTTCCTACGTTTAAACTTACCGTTAATCCGACTAGTTAATCTGATTTTTAACCCTCCCCCCCAAATGAAATTTATTAGTTTCTTATTATCCCCTTTGTCCAATTGCTACTGCAGTCGACGAGTATTGATTCCTTATTACGTGTACAAAACAAAAGAAAATATATAATAATATTGTTCGTATATGTGTAAATGTATATAGAAAACACATAGCTGATGGTGGTGCATGACGATTTGTTTTTCAAGATGGCGGTGCTGATAAGGGCCGTAAGTGTATTTCGAGCTGTACGAGTACTAAATAAAAAGGAGCAAATAAAAGAAAAAAAAAAGAAAAGAAAGGAAAACTGCATTTGGATTTTCGAGTCACATATATACACAGTACCCATATATACGTAGCCGTCGTTGTCGACGCTGTGACGTCACAGCCGTGTCCGTCTCTCGTTGATCTTATCACTTGCACCCATACACGAATAATACAGAAAAGCTTGAAATGCATGCAAAGCCGTTTTTATTATTATTTTTCACTGTTAACCAGCCTTTTTTCGTTTCACAAACATCCATCGAAAATTGAACCACGTAGGATGATAATAATAGACGAGGAAAATTCTAGGTACATCAACATACAAATTACAAACCTTGCAACGAATTTTTTTTTTTTTGATCTTATTAGCTTTGACTAGCAACTGAGATTCATTTGTATTTTGTGTAAATGGTTGTTATGGAAATTGTACACTAGGTATCGATTAGTTTCTATGTCTGACTTGCAATTATTTGGACAACGAATTTTTGATTTGTTTAAGGTGCATTTTGTAGGGTTTTAGTTATTAAAGAAAACATAAATTTCTTCTTGGCTAGTTTGATTCGTATAGTAGGTTAAATTCACCAGTTGCTGGATTACGATAAACTTGGCATTGGCCTTAAATGTGTGTTGTGCCCCGGAAAACTTTCTCTGTATATGAATGTGTGTGTGGTTCTACAATCTAAGTATAGTGTTATAAAACAATATTATGTAGACGGAAGGATATATTTTACATGAGAGCACGCACGGGCTGTTTCGACAAATTATAAAATGTAAACATGCATTCTGTTGGGAGTATTGATAGAAGAAGATTTATTCGGTGAAAATTTGGAAAAATTTCATGTCTTGCTGGATTGTGATTGGTGGATTGGTGGCTAGAGTGATTGAAATTGGTTCGATTTGATTGGTTTTGGGTGGGACAAGAGAGAATCGAGCACGCTTTATGTGATATCGAAACTGAAGAACCAATCACTGGTTTCCAATAATGAGTGCTATGTAGAGTCGTAAAGCGAGACGTTTGTCGATGACGAGTGCAGGTGCAACGGTACGGTGGGGTACGGATCGGAAAGAGTATATACATCGATTCGATCCGGGTATATAAGAAAGCTGAGAGAAACGTCGAAAGAGCGCTAGGTTGTGTGGGGGGTTCGAACTGAACTGATATTATATATAGGTATATTATGTACCGATACTCGGCGTCCTATGTATAAAACGGTGGAGGTATTGGTCCACGAACGGTGGGACAAACACCGGCGGTCGTTGAAACTGGAGCAAATGGGTTGTGTTCGATTCGATAGTGCGCAGTGCGAAGTGATCGACCAATCGCGGATCGTGCTAACAGAGTTCGACTCACGGGGACAAGCGGGGTTCGGTGGTACCGTGATTGGAGTTCGATCACTGATAGGCTCCGCGAAGCCTCCTGCCAATGAAGTATATTATATACATAAGCCAAAGACGAGAACGGCAATGATCCGTGCACCCTGGGCTCAATACCTACCCGCCGAACATCTCCTCATCACGACGGCGACGTGGCCTCCGACATTCCGATCGAAAAACACGAAAACATCAAACCTAAACGTGAACACGTGAACAGGAATACGTGAAAACGACGTGGAGGCGCATAAACCCCACGTTATCCTTGTCCCACTCGCCCCTTCATACTCGCAGCACATAAAGACAGATCGATTTGATATGGGTATTGTTAAATTTCGTTAATTTCCGTAAATAATGTTACGTTCCAAGTTAATAATAATCTCATTCGCAGAGTAATTAATTTGAACGAAAATGTGAAGGTTAATTGCATTATTAAATTATCGAGACCGAATTTTATTAATTTCCACTCTCATTGTTGCACTTACGGATCAACTCAAATACCTAATTCACCAACCCATTAAACGTTCAACGAGAACATTTCCACTTAATTTTTTTACTAACAAAAAAAAATTACCATATTTGTAACAACCAAATATTCTCTAAAATTAAGGTAGGTTGTTCGTATGCTAAATCTTTCAGATGGGGTAAAACTTATGAAGTTAATAGTTTCAAGGAAATACATAAGTATGCACACTAATTTTTGAAATATTTTGAAAATAAAAACGGTAATTTTCAGCAACTTAAATTAGGCAAGTTCAGATATCAGAACAAATTTTGGAATATCTCCCAAAATATCGTCTGTAGATACCTGAATTTTCACGAAACCAAAAAAAATAAGTTTTTTCAAATTAGCATAATATATTAATATCGAAATTAGTTTCTAAACTATTTTTTCTACAAGTTCCTTTAGCCTGGCACAATTTGAAAAGATCTCATTCTCTTCTTTTTTAAATTCAATTCCCATATTGTACTAAAAAAAAAAATAAAGAATGACACCTTGCCATTCTCCAGGCTATAGAAAGTAGTTCCACTTCTTGATACTATCTCAAGTTAAGTTGGAATAAGTTAGTGACACTTCTTTCGCTTAACTAAATCACATAGTCTTAGTATGTGTGGGCGATTTTGAAAGTGTGGTTTGTCAAGGGTGCATACTAAAAAGAAGCCAATGTCCAGATTTTTATGACCTATTTTTTGACATTTCCAGACGACCAATTCCCTGGGGCTTTAATGCTTGAAAACTCAAAAGAGTTAACTGATGTGTCAAGTGGTCTTAGTTACTCTGGTGCGGTTACTACAGCAACTAAACCATAGTCATATGTTTCAGATGGTGTAACTATACTACTAGCGCTTTTTCAATGTTGTAACAGCATGAAGTTGTCTTCGGAGACCTGGACTTAAAGGAGTTTTCGGACGGTCTATACAAGTCTATCAAAAGAATTCCCCAAAAGGAATTTTTCATGAAAATTTTTGACCAATCAACTTTTTTCAAAAAAACTTAGTAATGTCAATAAAAAATTAATGAAATTAATATCTTGAGCTTTATTCTGCAATTCTGCAATTAGCATTTTCAGGGGTTACAGACAGCAACTGTCTTCAGTTAGAATGTAGGATCACTTAAGTAAAGTTATCATTAACTAGCATATTAGTCAATAAAATCCATATTTATGATAGCAATTAGGGCTATTTGGCTCTACTAGAACATAGACTCCTACTTTGTAATGATACTGCTGCAAACAGTAGCATCCTAATCAAAAATGGTAAAGATGTATCCGGTGGATTATGAACCAATGTATTCTGTAAAATGATGAACAAGTTTTCTCGATACCAAAGCAATGAACTAAGTAGAATAATCTGCTACACTCTTTATCTTCTTCTGTATATTGACTAGTTTGACTTCTTCAATCCTCAGATCGCACATCCCTAGGTCTTTTAGCCAAAACCTTAGATTCCAACAAAATAAGTGAACCAGTTTCACTGTTTATCTGAAAAAAATTGCATATCAGAGAGTGTAGTAGAAGTCACAGTGAAAGATTATGAGGACTATCACTAAATTGGTTTCAGGCCTACTTAAATCTAGTCTATCATCAATTAGATTTTGAAGAAATTGCTCATTATCCTTTTGCTGTGTTTTTACTCCCTCATGTCGGCTACACCAAATAATGGTATTCTTTTCTAGTTGTCGTTATGATTTTTTTCTATTCAATAAAACTCTAATATTAAGAAGAAAAAGAGATTCAAAATTGCAGCGTTGATCTTATGAGATTACGAATCCTAAGTAGAATAACTAAATGGTTGAACGCCTTCACAGCTTTAATCACATAAATACATGTTTTCATCTGGGACTGAATCTAGGAAGTAAGTACACTTTGGAATTGAATAATTAAAAAACAAATAAATCTCATAATCTCATGCAGAAAATGCTGTAATTCAATAGCTATGAGGTATGTGGCACCACCTTATTGATACTTTACAGTCTGGATACTCAATTTTTCAATTTCGGCCTAAAATTGGATTTTGTCGTGGTAGTGAAGCTCACTATCTTCTTGATGGTTGAAGGTCTCTTTCTTGAAAAATATTGTTCAGATGAAACCTCTACTTGAAATTTTGCATGAAATGTAGCATGCTTTAATGGATTGGCTTTTCAAAAATCACTCGAAGCCTACCGGTGGCCGAGTAGTCATGGCAGTTACTCCAAAACTGGTAGGTGCTAGGTTCGATTTTCGTATCGAGCAAATTTTCAATATTTTACTAGACTTATGGTTTTATTAATCCCAAAGCTGCTAAAACCTTGGCAGTTACAAAGTAACGATAAATAATAACAAGAAAAAAATTATTGCTTGTCGATTTTATGGACGCAAAATGAGGCAATCGAGATATAAGTGAGTTACATCAAATAGTAAAGTATAAGTACAAATCCTCTATTACTTTAATGATTTTCTTCAACTATCAAATCATATGACTCTTTCATTTAGCGCTCTATTTAAAAAAAAATTAGACTGCATTTTCTCATAAGTTAGAGTGTCGTTCAAATTTTGATTATTTTTGAATATTTTTGGTATTTAAAAAATTCCAATAAATTAATAGTTCATCGATCTTTAAAAAGTGACATGATGAATTCTGCATGAATTTAATTAGATCCTAGAATTTCATTTTTCGTCGAATCAAATGATAAAGAGATAACGAAAAAAAATTAACATACAAAAACCCACATGTGTTCAAAGCGATACAAAGAAGCCGAAGCTGTTTCATCGCTCGTTATAATTTAAGTTTTAATACGCGCAAAAAAATAATATTTATAAATATATAAAAGCATAAACACATTTACAATACCAATAATTTAAAATGATAAATATTCATTGTGAAAAAGATAACTTTTCTTGACACATATCTTAATTTGTACATTATTATAAACACATACTGAGCGACACACTATTGAAATGAAACAGAAGTGAGACGCAAAAATGCGAGACAGAGATCGAAAAAAATTATTTATATAAGAATTTCATATAAAAAAATAAAAAGGTTAGCTTCTACTCGATGTCGTAAAAATGCAAAATTCAAAATGGAGTTGTGTGGCGACAAGTCGTTGTTTTTTTCTTTGAAATCCAAAAGAAGAGAATTGATGCCCCATATAATAATAATTGACTGCTTTTTAAACACGTGCTGCGGTTTTGGCGATGTGCATTTTGTCTTAAGAATAGCTTCTTCGGACGCCAACCCTTAGATAGGTAGCTAGCGGCCGAATAACCGCGTACGTTCGCATTGCCTATTTAAATTATGGGTTTCTTAGCATTTGGTCAGACCTGACGGTTACGCCACTAAACCACAAATGTACAACAAACGTACAGACAGATAAAGTGAGTCTTAAGGATAATAAATCGGAAGTCTTTGTAGGGATAAAACGAAAGAGTAGCGATTTGAAACCAATTTTTTTGTGTTGGAATTTAATTGAATTTGTATGAGTTGATTGTCGCGTTGCGACCAAAGTGAACTCTGTGATTCTGGAGACAGCTCCCGAGAAATAAAGAATATTACACATACATACATATAGATATTTTCTATACAAAAAACGTGTATTTGAGGGTATATATGAACGTGTATATGTGTGTTCTCTTCGTTGGTGTGCGAGGGAACTTGACTGGATCAATACATCGTATATCGTAGCGGCAACGGCAGCATCATCAGCATCAGCAGCAGCAGCCGCAGGAGATGAGGTCGACACTCCGAGAGACCTCTCTCACATACATCCCGCTGATGTCGTATGCTTTCCACCTCCCGACCAGAAAATAAAATAAAAAAAAAAACGTCCACCCCATCCCGGAAAAAAAATACATATTGGTATCCAATCAGGACGCGCGTTTCGCTCAAGTCAACGTTCTGACGTCATTGGGGTTAATCGGGGATGATGGCCATTTATACATACATACGCATACGTACACAGAAAAAAAAATGATTTAATACATTTTAAAATATCAAGGTTATTTATTTCAATCATTTTTCCAAAAGAACAGTTCTCAGTTTTGAAAATCTCATTTTTTTTAAATTATAAAAATATAAATTATTTTATGATAAGATACATATGTTTCAAATGAAAGTCTTTTTTTTTAGTAAGTTAAACTTGTTGAAATTAGATTAATATCGTTGATACTGCAGTTATTGTTTTTTCCATTCAAATAAATATTGCGCTAAGGACCTTTGAAATAAAAATTATGATAATGACGGTTTTTAGTCTTCCTCTCACTTTTGACAAAAATACGTCATTTTATTTTTCAGTGTAGAACCACTTATAATAATATAACATTTGTATATACAAAACGTACATGCATTGACTACACTACTACGTTGGCTTGTTAAATAAATATAACCCAAAAAAAATATGAAAAAATAGAGCAATTATTAATTATCTAAAGATTACTTTAATAATTGTTACACTTTTTATTTCAAAAAAAAAAAATAAAATAAAAATAAAGCGTGAAGGCATAACTTTGTCCTTAAAAAAGTAGCTTCAAATCATCAATATTTGATATAAAGTAGGCAGGTAATATGCTTATAATAAGGATTCCATTGCAGTTGTCATTTTTCAATTTGCTTGATATTATTCCCGAATATATTCATTCAAATTTTTTAAAAAAATATTAGCTTTTTAGGCTTCTTCATTATCATGAGGATGTTTCACGTTTTTTTTTTTGTTACTAAAAAAGATCTTCTAATTTGTACAAAAATTGGTTATACATAAATAGGAATCCTGACAATAGACTTTAATCATTAATAGAACTAATAAAA
Organism: Sisyra terminalis; assembly: GCA_958496175.1. Lineage (NCBI taxonomy): Eukaryota > Metazoa > Arthropoda > Insecta > Neuroptera > Sisyridae > Sisyra > Sisyra terminalis. The sequence continues at coordinate 21,322,324 of OY292277.1, forward strand.
TTATAGAAATATAAACTACGTTATTAAAATTTTCAATTCAACAAACATAGTTTTTTTTTCAGATTTTCAGAATCGCATAGGAACTGTTAGTAACAGGTGCATCTGAAATATGTTATGCCTTATTGCATTTTTGTCTTTTGGCCCTTTGCTTTTTTCAGAAAAACGGAAAAATAAAGCTTTGTAAAAGCCAATTTTATTTACAAACTATTAATTTATTATAACATTAAGTTATTAATTTTTTAAAATAGAATTGAGATCAACCAAAATCAATAATGATCAATAAAAAGAACACCATACTATGTATATGATAATCCTATCCTTTAATGCAGTGTTTCTCATCCTATAGTCCACGGAGTCTTAAAGACCCGCTAATATATAAATTGGCGTCCGCAGTATCATCATTTCACTTCTTATTTTTATGAAAAAGTTTTTTTTTTGGTATTTGAAACACTAAAATAAATAAACCAAAATCTCTAGCTTTATTTTTCTCCTAAGGGGGTCCTTTAATTGTATGTTGATTTTCTTAGAGATCCGTGGACTGAAAAGGTAGGAAACGATATTTTAGTGCCTGCTATTGATTAATTTTTCTAAAAAGAAAGTAAGCAAAAATATATTATTAATTACCCCTTTTCCTCCTTTGAAGTATTTTTTTTTATAGACAATATCATAAATTATTATTTTGCCACGAAGACAAAATTAAGATAGGAAAAAATATATGTGCAGCATACTGCATTTCATTAGAAATTTCAGCTTCTGCAGGTACTTGTTTTTGGTAGTTATACGTTGTGCAAAAATTGTTAATATGCTAAATACTGAATTACAAAAACAAAAAAAAATCATTGACATTAAAATTTACTGTATTATGCATATATATATATCTCCATAGGCAATAATAAGTCCCAAAAAAATATAATATTGAAAGCAAAAAAATAAATTTTTTGATCAATCATATGAACAATTGTTTTCTCAAAATAATAAATCAGTGAATTATAAATATTTATTTTTGAATTCCTAAGATTTTCCTTTAATATTGGAATGGTCAATCTAGTGAAGAATCTATCAGGTACTTATTTTGTAGAACATTAACTTTTCTTTAAAAATGTGTATTGCAAAAAAGTATTTCAAAAATGAAGAAAAAATTGTTAGGAAAGTACTAGATCCAAAAATTAAACCTAGATTAAACTAAACAAAGATCAGACCTATATTTAATACATAAAATGCAGATGTAATTGGGAAAGAAGGTTGTACTTTTATAGAGATACATACACATACAGAATGGAAAGGAGCAGACTTAATGCAGATATTCAACATCCTTAATAACCATAAAAATAATCATGGCAAAATGAAAAAGATTTAAACACCTTAAAAATAATTCTATCAATGGAGATACCATAAAAGACAACAAAAAATATTTAAGATCATCCATAACTTATGTTTACAGGGCCAGAAAAAACTTACAAGTAGAAAAGGGAGAAACGGGATTCTGTAGGAGAAAACGTAGCAATCCAGAAAAATAAAGGAAGCATGGGTTAAGAAGCTTAAGACCAAAAGTGACTTCTAAATTGAACTTTTTAAAAACCAAAGGAAACAGTATATGTTGACGAATGAGTGACTATAAGTATACATAAGTAACTATAGACAAAATAGGAAAGGGTTAATATTTATATAAAGGATGAAAGCTGTGTTGAAGGTGTCATTGTTCAGCAACTCTTTTTTTGGTATTTGGAATAAAAATTTTGTATTTTTTTTACAAAATTTTTTTCTCTTTTCTGTCAAAAATAAAAAGTTTCAACTTCAATAAATGCGTTAAATAATAAAGTCGTTAAAAATGCGATTGTTTCTACTATTTATATCGTTTCAACTTTTTTTCTGGTAGAAAAGAAAAGTTTCCATTTACTATTAATTCTAAAAAGTATTTTTTACATTAGTATCAATTTCGATGATCTATCCAATTAATACAAAAAAAAAAACAAACCTAAATGAACAAGACATATTATCTTAGTTATCAATAAAGTGAAAATAATATTCGAGTTTTTTTAAGTATCGCTGTTTATTTTCCTTAATACCAATTACAATGTAGTTGGCAGTTCCAAATCTTTTACCAAAATCAGGATCTACAGACGCTGATTAGAAGGTTTATGCAAGGTACATCACACATCCAATAAATTTCAAAATAATTATTTGTATAAATATTATTATGAGCAATAAATTTACTTTATTTTGTAATAAGTATTTTTCAAGACTAAATTCACTACTATTAATAACGTATAGCAAAAATGGGTGACAAAAGAATGAGCTTTTACCTTAGATTCACCAAATTACTAAATGAGAGTAAAACATCAAGGTCATTTTTTTCAAAGAACAATTTAAAGTTTTTAAATATTTTCCCTATACTGTCGCCATATTTCGATTTAATTCTAGAAAATATTTTCTTTTAATTTAATGCTTGAAATGATGGTAGCGACGATTGCTACAGTGGCAAACAATTAAAATAAAATTCTCCGTACAGAATTATAATTTCTAAATACCTTACGTTCATAATTTACACAGCAAATATTATATTAACGTTAAGTGAAACAGAGACAGATTTATGATTGAGACCTCCAAGCACGACTAAAAAAACGGAGACGAAAAAGAGTTATTGCATACAATTTTTTTTTTGTGTAATTTCAACATGTAAAAAAATTGATTTGATTTTGTGGTAGCGAAACGATCGAGATGAAAAATTTCATTTGGGCCCCACACATATTCTTGATGGCCAAAGCTTCTTGCTGAAGATCATGAAGATGATGATGTTGCTGTTGATGATAATAATAATAATATGGCCGTGTATTTAATAGAGTTACATACTCGGAAAGAGCATATGTGGCATTCCCTCGCTAATGGGAAATTCTTAGAATGCCTATTGCAATGCTAGTCGACAAACTCGTCTGTCCCGTCTTTCTAAATCCACCACCCCAACCAAGGGATCACAAATTTCAAAACAAAACGTAGATATATGAAGCGAAAAGACCTCGGACACAAACATGAAAATTTAATCTCAGACAGAAGAAAAAACGTTTTTTTTTTCTCTCAAATAATTAAAACTATTGAGCCCCAACACATTTTACATATTTATTATGACGGTCATTGTATAAATAATTAATAGTTAATGAGGTATGATGATGATCTCATTTAATGCGTCTATTTAATAATAATTTTTAATGTACACATATGAATGTATTTGTGCATCTGCATGGACCACTCACAAATGTATATGTGGTGCATTAATTGATGATCAGAGACAGCTTCATCACTCGAACATACAACAAATATGTGATAAATAGCCAGGCTAAAATGAGGGGCAATGTGTTCATTTCACCTCTCACTTCTGCCAATGTCTCGTCTCGAGCTTTCATTGTTTGTCGCTATCATTAACGAACAAATTGTAAATGATGTCATTTCTTCAAATAATAAAAAATAATATAAAATGCTACATATGGGAAATTAGAATTGATCACAGTTTTAATGGATCGAGGGAGATATATAAAGAGGATTCGAGGAGGTAATTAACCACCACAATTACATCATAATCGGAAATGAAAAACATGAAAAATTGACTTTTTGAAATTCAAATAAATTTTCATGTATCAAATAATGCGTTTCATTAAAAAGGGTGCGAATTTCAACAAAGTATTCATTATGAGTAGTCTACGGTTCCCTTTTTAAAAGCCAAATTTAAAAGTGGTATATATTTTAAAAACTAATAATAATTTTTTGATTAAAGCTTATTATATTACAGTCCCTGGCCATATTAATAGACGCACTATAGATTTTGTCCAAAATATGAAGTAATAGGTATTTTCTTTTTGTGTAAATTTTTTATTGGATTTAACTTTTCTATTAAAATGTAATTTATAACACTTATTACCTATATGTGACAAAAAAAAAATCATAACTACAGAAAAATAACTTTTACAAACTATGGCGAACTTAATTGTTTAATATTTAATTGAAAGCACTTTTACTGCTATTAAAGCTTCAATCATTCGCAGCGTGCTGTATATGTATGTAGGACAATAATGTCCATGCATTTGTGAATGATAATTCTATTTATGAATATTTTTTTCTAAGGGCTATTTTTCTGATGTGATCACCTATTTAACCACTTTTCTCCCCATCGAATCCCACACATTTACTATGGGTTTCAAATCAGGGCTATAACCCTCGAGTAGGGTAATTGGGGTAATAATCAAGACTATACTCTTATTTAGAAATTATATTTTCTAAATATCTTTACTACTTTTATAAATGTAAAAAGTAAATAGTATAATTTTAATTTAGTCGAATACATAAAAATGGAAACAAATCTAAAGTGGGTCTAATAATTTGATCAGGATTAAATTGACAAGGCATCGATCATTGATGTAACAATTAATTATCGGAGTACTATTATACTTTAACCTTATTATTATAAATTATTTATGTATGGTATTTATAAATAACAATATTTTTAATAAAATAGTTTATAATTAGTTATAAGGTTAAAGTATAATGGTAGTCCGATAATTATTTGATACATCAATGATCGATGTCTTGTCACATTAACTAGATTTTTCATATACGGATTAGCTTTTGCATAAAAATGATACTGCAAAATTTTCCATAAGTATGTAAAAAAATTGACAGTTGAAAATCAATATCTGGATAAGTCAGCACTTGTGAAGATTACCATATTAGCATATACCATAGCTTTACTAAATGTTCATATAAGAATTTACCAGAAAATTGAAAAAAATTTTTAGATCAATTGTTCAGAGTAATAAATATTGAGGTACATTAATCCAAAATAGTTGTAACTGAGATATAAGGAATGATTTAAGTGGAAGTGTTATTCTATAGATTAGTGCTTCCCAAACTTTTCCATACCACGGACCTCTAAATCAGAAAAAAACAAGCATCCCTTTCGGCATCCCTTCCGCAAAAATTTTAGACTTTACTGACCAACAGTACTTTGTTTATGCATCATTTATTATTATAGAAATACTTATAGACTCTAGGGGGCCGAGCTCTCCAATTTTAAAAACATTGCTATAGATTTAAATACCAAAATTTATGTACCTACCATTCGTAGAAATAAATAAAATAATTATATACGACCATCTGATATCTCTGTCTTTCCCAATAAGCTATCCATTGCATTTGTAATATGTACTGTGAAAGTTTGGTCTATAGAAAACCAAAACAGAATTGGCATTATTATTAAAATAAAAAACTGCGTTTGAATCCTACAGGGGCTAAATATAACTTAATTTTTTAGAAAAGATAGTAAATCATTATTGTTTTGTTTAACATGCAAAACATCATTATAACATCATTTACAATAAATAATTTTTATGACGAAAAAAGAATAAGCAAATTGTACTACACAAGTTTGTCTAAATGAAAGGTGCCCAACATGATTTAATGGCGGGCCAGATTTAATATATTTATTTTCGCATCAAGCCAAAGGATATGTCCAATAGTATAGCAATGGCGATAATCATACACAGGTGACTTAGAATTTAACAAGTTCGCGGGCCGGTAGGGTCTAAATTATCCTTATGGTTCAGAAAAATTCTAACAAATCACTTTGATATCCATAGAGTGCATATAAAGACAAAAGTTATAATCTATTTTAATAATGGAAACATTGAAGAATTGAAGTGTTGAAAACATATACAACAAATACAACGCATTTCTTCAGTTTTTGGCAGGCATCATCAGGTAATGCTTATTGACACAATTAACATTACCTGATGACAACAACTGTTGAAACGTGTTGTATTCAATAAAGTAAAAAGGAAATTGAGTCATACGATATAAAAAATTATTCAATAAAATATGTAGTAATTTAAAATGGTTTATATTTATATTTTACTTCTTAAAGCAGCACTGGTGCAACAAGTTTTCTTAGGTTCATAAGCAAATTAGGCCCTCTTCTTACCTTTTTTTAGAGCTACTGTTTACACAAAGGAAAATTATTTTTTACTTAAGAAAGTAAGAATAGAGATTTAATAAATAAAATAAATGAAATAATCGTTTGTATAAAAGGGATTAAAAATACATTTAAATACGAGTATTAAACCATTAAAAGAAAACTGATTAAAAATAAAAAACAATGCATGTACGAATACAAATAAAAAATTTTTGGTCTTGATTTTGTAGCCGCGAATTTGTCAATTAAAGTCTTCGTGTTTAATTGACTTGCTTTTATAATGTCAATAGCAATTAATACTAAATATTTCAGACAAGATTTTCAATTGACTTTCTTTTAAGATCTTTAATAATTTTTAATTTTCTGAATGTCTTTCTACTGTAGCAACTTGTATATACTTCAGATTAGTGATTTTTCGAACAACTAAATGTTTCAGTTTGTTAAATATACGATTTTTTTAGGTATAGGTATATAAATAATAAACAAGAACATTTTTAAAGGGGCCCTATAGTCGGGACCCCAAAGCTACATCACTGTAAGGTAGTGTCTTTTGAGATGATCAGTGGCAGATGATAATCGATTTTTTTTCTAATTTCGAAGATTTTAGTAGGTGATCGGTTTCTTTATGAAACTGTTAGTTCGGAAACTTTAAGAAAAATTACAAAAGGAACTTAAACAATAATTTAATTGTCTTCTATTGAATTGTTTTTCTGTCACGAAATTCTCATTGAACCCTTTGTTTAAATGAATCAAAAAATATCATCAAATTCACTTGTTTCGTATGATATTTTATCATTAGAGTAGCATTTTTTAAAATTTCTTTAAGAAAAAAAATAACAATTACAAACCGTAACTGTAACTTTAATGTTTATTCCTAATGGTTAATGTCTATCTTTGTTTTTTAATTATAATTTTTTGACGGCGTCATAATTTATGTGTGCATGTGAAATTTATTATAATTTAATTTTTTCTTTAATTTTATGTCTTTGTTAGCGACGAACAAGATAATCGGTTTGGGAGCGAACTATAACAATAAATATTTAAAGAATAATATTTCGTCGGAATTAGATTATCACGTAGTTTGTCTTGTTTTTTTTCCAAAAAAAAAAATAATATTCACGCTTGGTCATCATCGCAATCACACAATCGTGTTGACGAGCTAAAAAATTTCTTCCTTGATAATTATCACACAAAAAAAAACAGTAGTGTTTGTGGAAAAAATTTGAAAAAGCTAGAGAAAATAATTGTCATTTAATCAGAGGAGAAAAATCTTGCCCGATTTTCTTTGTTGATGACTCGTCAAACATTAGTTAGAAATCTACTCCATCATTAATGTCGAAATAATTTTTTATGTGAGGCTAATATTTTTATTAAATTCGAAATAAAACCAAAATTCTCCGTTTTTGAGGCAAAGAAAAAATATGTAAATATGTGACTTGAGGGCATGAAAGATTTTTATTTTTTGATAAAAATTAAATCGTTCAACGCCTAACGGTCTTGAACGAGAACATAACACACACTCGTTTATTATAATTTTTATTTAAATTTATGTTTAAAACTAATGTACCAATGTCATTACACATGTCCCTACATACATATAAATATTTTATTATGGCCAACAATAAGTGTATTAAATCCATAACGTAAAAGAACAACTTAAGTAAAAAAAAAAAATAGAAATCGAGCGACAATGTTATCTCAACAAATTTATCTATTCTTTATTTAATAATTGTTCCTATCTTTTTCCATTAATATTCTTTTAATTTGCCCGTTCTCGTTTGCATTTGTGGCTCCCACTCTCCATTATTGCCCCCCAAAAATTATGATCATATCTTTCATGAAACTTGAGCAACTCAAAAAACAAACAACCTCCTATCATTATAACCGGATAAAAATGTAATAAAAAAAATCCATTCGAAAATCCATTTCACAAAGAAAATATGAAGACCTTTCCATATCTTTACCATACACTTCGTTTTATATTTTTATTCCGGTTATCATCTCAAATCTGCATACATTCTTGTACGTACATGGAATATTCTCAATTTAAATTTTTACACAAAATTTATGCAATGAGTTTTGCGAAAAAAATTTTCTTCTTATCTTTACTACTTGAATCAATTGTATTGTTTTTGTAATCAAGCGATTGTTGCTTAATTTTACATCGCATGATCATAAAAAATTACTTTAAATAGATTTTCTATTTTGATTAAGAAAAAATCGCAATTATTTTCTCTTCGACAAAACATGGTATTAAAATTCTTAAACTAAGAGTTGTTACATGGAAAAATATAACCAATGTTCCTAACTGCGAACATCGATAGCAAGGATTAAAATTAATTTGACATATTTCACAAAAAAGAACATAAGCTTAGTAATTTAGGCAAATTTAGATATGACGGTAAGAACAGACAACAAAGAATGTAAATACATACGTGAGAGTGAGCACCAAATATAAGAATCATTGTTTTAAATTTGAATTAAATGATTCTTGTCGTTTGTTTCAACTGTCATTTCGATTTTATTTAATTGCCAATTGCTGGTTGTATCAGTGTTGGTCTGTGAATTCTTCACGGGTAACTACTAGGTACTACTTACTATATTAATGGTATAATTCTAAATAAATTAAATTTAAAGTTCAATTCTCAAAAGTTTGCTTTAAGAAATGAATTGACTTGAAAACTACAAAGTTTTGCTAAAACTGTTCATTTCACTCACCAATCCTTGCGTTCACATTTCAAAGCCAAAAAACTTTAGTTTTTGTCAAATAATATTTTACCATGGTATTTTAGATGATTGTACGTCTAATATGTTTTTTAACTATTATTTATTTAAAGAATTTCTAATTTATATCAAATCCACCATATTGACAATTAAAGTTTTATATTTTTTGTTAAAAATAACCATATTCTCTCTCTTCTGTCCTTCCATCCCTATGGGTTAAGTGGTACCATATTCCATGTCCCCTTATCTTAAGCTAGATGTATGTCTTCAGGTAATGAGTGCCCAGTTAGCGTCTATATATCGTCAAACCATCATGTGAAGAAATCATTCTTTGCTAGTTTTATCTTCCACCTTTTCTTCAAATGTAAGTGGTTCCATTTCTTCAGTGCCCATTTCTACTAGCTATATGATCGAAGTACTGCAAATGAACCTTATTTATTTTACTCATAAGTTCATCATGTTTGTTTAGTTCTTAATTTCCGTTCATAAGAATCTTAAAATGCATTTTTATATACAATGTACATTGTACATACGAATAGTTCAAAAATTTTAATCATTTGCTTGTCTGTAGTTTTTTCAGGAACCAAGTTTCACAAGTGTATAAGGCACTGGGAAAAATTAGCACGTTATCTTCCTTAATTTTTTTGTTTTTTCGGATGATGGTACATTTCTAAAATTTCGTTAGTTTCGTCGTCACTCTTCTGGTTATTGCTGTACATTGTTTAATTTCTTCACTGCATCTTCCAGTGGTAATGACTAAGCATCTAAGGTATATGATCTTTGGGGCTACTTTGCAACCTTTTATTTTTCTGTCATATAACTGATTATTAGTGATCTCAAATATTAAAAACGAAAAATACTTTCTTTTTTGTAAAGTGATACTCTTTGCCATTGAAAATATAATATATGATAAGATAAGATAAGAGAATCGGAACCCAAATAGGTTATAACTGGTTATAACTTCCTAAGCAGCAAAATAAAAGTCTGTCATAATAATAAGCTTTCCTTTATAATATAAAGATATACTATGGTTGTTTCTTCTTTTTGTTCTGATTTCTGGGAGCTTTCTTTAAAAGCTCCTCAGGGTTTTGTCTTGGAAAGACTATTGCACCTCGTTACGGTTCTTAGGTTTAATTGCTAAGAATTGCTTTTGAAATAAATCCCAATAGGAAACCGAATGGATCTTTGTGAATATTTACCAACTCCTACCCAGGTGGTTTTAAGAGCCCAGCTGAAAAGGACCCAAAGTCGAATAGTCCTTGAGTTTCTTTAACTGCCTTAAATTGTCATTACAAAAAAGCATTTTCATAAAATTGATGATTTGCTTGTCTTCCTATTTATTGGCTAGTTTAAAAGTTTTGATATCATCAGTGCATGTCCACCAAATTAATGTAATTGAAGTAGTAGGTATTTATAACGTTTATATTTAGTATTTCTGCGAATGTCATGCCATAGAATTTTTCTAATAATATAATTCATGTATAACAGAGCTATTTACCAAATACCATTCAAAGATTTAATTAAAAATTCTACTTATTTTCTTGATTTCTTTGCCACTAGGGAAAATAGGTTAATGCAATTTAATCTCTTAATGTTTAAAGTACAACGCCGATTAATAAGAACTACGAGAGCATATCTCGTTAAATAGGGATAATCCTTATTTGAAAAACCAATTGTAACATTAATTTAACATCTATAATTTTAACATTTATTATAAATATAAATATTTAAAAAAACATGAATGCAAACTCTTTATTTTTTTTAAATCAATCATTATTTTTAAAGAAATTTAAACGAAATTGCCGGATTGCTTAACATTTTAAAATATTTTTTCACACAGTATTAAAATTTATTATTTATCACTTAATAAATAATAACATATGTCCTTTGACTCAATTTCTTCTTTTTTACGACGCGTTTCAACAGTTTTTGGTTTACAACTGACAAAATAATCATTATCTGATAATAGCAGTCAAAAACTGTTGAAACGCACCGTAATAAAGAAAAAGTCGAGTCATAGGACATACATTTTTTATTAATTGTAACTCAGAAATAAATAAAATATTTATCAATGATTATTTATGGTCATATTCAAAGGAAAATGCTACGCACTTCTAAAATAATATTTTTATAAGTTGTACCAAAAAAAAAAATGATGTTCTGACCCTTCTTCCCCCTTAATGCGAATTACTGTTACCATAGAATGCACCAATATTTTTTTTCTTAAATTCCAATAACCATTAAGAAAAAAAAGATATGTTTTCCTCAAATATTTTCATTTTTAACATGAATTTCTTCTTTCTTGCTTGGTAGCTGTAGAATAAAATAAGGAAATTGTAAAAAAACCAACGATTTTTCGAAAATCGTAAATGAATTGTGGCTTCTTAAAGGCTGATTTAAAAGAAATAAGTTTCAGGCAAATTAAGAGCAAATCTAAATTTAAAAAAAAAATATAAACCGAAGTATTTTTACACTTTTGGGAAGAAGATCTAGCTGTTAAACATACCATTAGCTTCTTTTTTATTTTAAACGGGAAATGATTGTTGTAAAATGAAAAATAAAAATTTAATTTATGAATTCAGTAAGTAGCTCTTTGATGAAAGACTGTTTGAAAACTTCTGTGTTTAAATATGAATAGAAAGAAAATAATAATAAAAATCATTCGCATGATAAGACGGTGTGCGCTTGAACGTTAACACGATGATCGTAATACCAAACTCGGATCATAAATATTAATCAAAACATGCTGATTAATTTTTTTCCCTCGTTTTACGATGCAAGAACACATAACATCCAATATTACGCAGACATAAGAAAATTACACAATTGGACAGAATTTTTTACGTTTTATGACGATGACACCCCAAAGTCATTAACACAGATTCATATGAGCGCACTTTACAACCATCAGAATCCATCAGGCCATTCGTCCATCCATCCATCGTTCGCATATGAAGAATTTTATTATTTCTTTTACTTTTTTTCTTATAATCATATAGGTGGCCGTGCATGACAACCACCATATTGTTGTCGCGAATTTCGAGATGAGGCCGAACCGCGGAAATTTTTGCACGCTCATCGCCTCCTAAATACTGTGTGCATGTGTGAAGTGAGCGGAAAGTTGGTTCTTGCGACGCAATCATCAACTGTGTGATGTGTCCGCGATTGTCTTTTTTCCTCTTCATCCATCTTCAGACTTCTGCAAAACCAATTAATTCATATGACGTGTGAAAGTGGCATATATGGCGAATTTATTTTAAATTACAAACAACGTCTGATCAATCTGATCAGTTTGCCGATAAAGATAATTTTTCATGGATCCAGAGATTTCCACTTGCTAAAGACCGGATATGTATGTAAACATTGAGATATGTTCAGATCGCATCACTTATATTACTTTGTCAGGTGTGACATTTTTAATGTCTCCACACACCATATAGTCAACCAAATTAGTAACTAGCAACTATGTAGTATACGTTGATTAACCTCACCGGGAACCATTTCTTCAGTCTTCGGCTCTTCCACTCACAACACTTTTTCAATAATAATTTTCAGGTTGCTGATAACTTCCAACAATCCTCTCTCTCGTGTGACGAAACTTATTGTTTTCCATACTTTATTTGAGCTAAGATGTGTTATTAATCTATTTTAAATTTCTACCTTCTTGCTTCCTCAGTGATGATTATTTTTTTTCTTCACATTGTATTTAACATTATATTTATTGTATAATAATTTTATTATCTCGCTTCCACTTATTGAAAATCTGATAGATTCCCACAGTAAATTTTATATTAAAGAAAAGGTTTCTTATTGTTACAGCTTCATTTTTGTGGAAAGAAAGAAAGTGAGTGAGTGGCCCGCAACGAAAATATAACGGAGATCAAATCGCGGAAATACGGGATTTTTAATAAATAAATTACAAGCTAGTTGCGATCAACGATTACAATTTGTCATCAGCCGTACGAACTGTCCCAAATTAGTAGGGACAAAAAACAACTAACACTTCTTTATCAAATTTTCAACAAAACAATCCTTTAAAACCAAGACGATATACCTCCTTCTTGGTTCTACTTGGTAAGAATATTCGTCGCATAATCGATCTTAGAAATAAAATATCGATATTTTAAGTGGCATCGTTTGATATTTTCAGTTCATTTTTCAGTGTTAATGACTAAGCTTCTTAGGTATATGATCTTTTGGCTACTTTGCAACCTTTTATTATTCTGTCATATAACTGATCCCAAATTTTAAAAACGAATAATACTTGTTTCTATAGAGAAACACTTTTTACTATTGAATATACCTACAAGATATGAGAATTGGAACCCAAATAGGTTATAACTTCCTAAGCAGCAAAATAAAAGTCAGTCATAGTAATAAGCTTTCCTATATAATAGAAAGATAAAATAAGGTTGCTTCTTCTTCTTTTTTTCCTGGTTTCTGGGAGCTTTCCTTGTAAGCTCCTCAGGGTTTTGTCTTGGAAAGACAATACTATTAGTAGAGACAAAAAATACTATTACATATTTATCAAATTTCGAACAGAAAAATTGCTTTAAAGCCAAGATGATATAATTCCTTCCTGATTCTGCTTGGTAAAAATATTCGTTGTATAATCAATACTAGAAATAAAATATCGATATTTTAAGTAGCATCGATGAACTATATCACTATAGAGTATTTTGATAATTTAAAAAAACGAGTTGGTACATTTTGTCACTAATATTTTTTTAGAGAAAACACATTGATCTACCTTATAAATTTTAAAAGGATTTAAAATAGATAAGTTCAATAATTAAATAGTTTATTATTATTTTGCGTTTGTTTAATCTTTAATACCAATTTTGAACTTTTTTTTTATTGGAATCCAGGAAGTAATTGTTCTAAAGAATTTCAACTTATTACCCTGGTATTTCTTACATTCCATGCGAAATTTTGAATATTTCATTCAAAATGTTCCATTCCACTTGTTCTTCGAAGCTGCACTTCTCTGTGTAACAAATTTCGGGATCCATTTGGTCAATTTGGATTTCCAAGATGAGGATATAAATACCTGAATGACCTTTGGCAATAGTTGACAAAATCTGTTTTGCCATTCTTCACTCAAACTATTAAAAAAAAATAAGTATAATAATGGTTAAAAATTGTACGACTTTTGCACATAAACAACATTAACCAATAATATGCAGCTACTTAAATATTTAAAGACAAATTATTTACGTACCTATCAGTTTTCATTACGCTAAAATTTAAAAAAAATAGTTCTGAAGACAAAATAAAAATCAAAACATAAAAACCTTAAAAACCTTTTTCTTCTTTTAGTGTCCTATCAGCTCCTCCTGGTATTGGTCATTACACTGGCGAGTTGTTCGCAAATTTTCGACAAACCTAAATAATTGTTCGGCACTGCATATATCAATCTAATCCCAAATAATCTTAAGTCATGATATCTTCTTTCTTATAATTCTTTTGTGATCCTCATGTACGTTTTATTATGACTTGAAGGATTTTTTATTGGTATACTATCAAAACATGCCCGAAATATGATATCTTCTTTGTCGTATTATTGTAAATAATTCCCGAATAGCATTTTCTCTCCTAATGATTATTTCATTAGTCTGCAAAACTACTAGATTTTTTAGAACATTCTTCTATGTATTAGAAAGTTTTTAAACGATTGATCGTAGCAACTTTAAGAGTTTAGGTCTACGTTCCGCATAACAACATAATTTGATTAGTTTTTGGCAAAGGCTTAGGGTAAAGTTGTCAGTGTTGAAGAATTATTTCGTTTTCAGAAAATTTGTGCAAACTGTTTTAATTCTGTACTAAATTTCTTTGTTTGAAGCATCCCAAATATTTGAATTGGGTAACTATCTTAATATTTTTTGATCTATTTGTAAGGAAGCATCGAGATACCGTTGGCGACTAAAATGTCAAAAATTTGGTCTTAAATTTGGTTAATTCTTTTTAGAAATCGGACCAGTCGATTTCAATTGGTTGAACCTTAAACAATGATAATATAGAATAATACATGTAAGGTCTCCTTAACAACAACTGCATAAATTTCATTGGCTTAAAAGTCTTTATTAGATTATATCAAAATTAGAAGTTACTTATTATCTTTTAAGTGACAAGAAAGATTTATGTATCAAAAACAAATATAATGGGATAATTGGTCTCTCAACTAAAAAAATTAGCATTAAATTAGTCATAAAACAATGTAAAAAAATACTTAAAGACTTCGATAGCTGTTTGAGTTTAATGGATAAACTGAAGGAGAACTAGAACAAGTTGGGTTTCAAAATATATCATAGTATAACTTTTCCGTTATTTTAAATGAGAATCCAAAAAATAATATCCGATCCTATTAGTGATTTAAAATTATTTCTTAAGCAAATGTTTTCAATACTTGAAGTACCCAAAAGATAAGTAAAAATTAAATTAATAAGAAACGGAGCTTTTTTGTTTGGCTCGAGAGATAAAAGCTCATTTTGAATAAAGCTCGATCTAGAAGGATAATAGGTTAAAGCCTATAAAGTTATCGTTTTTTCATCAATTAAATTAATGTTCATAATTCCTTGTTTTACACGATACTTAATATTTGATATCTTATAAATATATTCAGTGTTTTTTTTTTCAAACACTAATTTACAGAAAAGAAAAGAATTGATCATTTGAAAAACTTTTAAACTTTATGTAAAAAAAAATTAAGTAGTGAGACAAAGGAGTGAACTTTATAGAAATTTTAGGGTTGTAAATTTGACGTACAATTGTTGATGTTTGTTTGTATTTATCCAGGATAGTTCAGGATAGGACTGTTGGTTTATGCATCTGAGAATATTAATCATTTTATAATTATACGTTTTTAAATGGATTTTTTAAAAAATGTATCTTTCAGAGAATATGTCACGGTTTATTTTATATTAAAAAGGTATGACCCGAGTATTGCATTGCACATATGTGTCGTAGCAAACACTCGTACCACTCGTCCACAATGTCGATGCAAGTGTCGTACAACTCGTATGAGAGCTTTCAAGCTTACGTGTGAAAAATTACAGAGTATGAGGATGTGTTGCGGTATCATTGCTCTGTCTGGACCACAAAATCAAACATGAAATGAATCAAAAAGAAATGTGCAGCAAAAACTTCACTTACAGTTATTAAGTAAAAACCTCATATCTCCACCTTGCAACCCTCAGAGATGAGCTTAAAGAAAATTTGTTAGATTTACCATTTTTTCTCGCCGAAACCGAAACTTTTATTTTTCTTAGATAGAATGAAAAAAGCTGCTACATATGCAGTGGAAAAAATCTCGTATATATTTCTAAATGGAAATGGAATAAAAGAGAGTTTCAGTCGCTTCTGTTGACACTCGGGAACTCGAGACTTGCGATCTCTCTAAATAACCCGACTGGGGACTCCAATGCAGATTATAACTCATGCCGGACACACACTGGACAATTGTTTTGCAGCTCTTTCCAAATACACCATTACATTTTATAAATGGGAATGGCAAACTAGTCTGGATGAACGAAACTCAAGAGGCGAGCCAAAAAACTAAAAAAATATTGCAAATATAAACGATATAAGTGAGAAAATGATCTATTCTTCCTCATTTTTTTTTCAATTATCCCCGACACTTGAACTCGTCTCGAAAAAAGAAACGTTTCTCATTTTCCTTGCACTAGAGGGATGTAAAATTAAAATAACAACATAGAAAAACTTGATGCAAGTTTATTTATAATTCAGCAATAATTATTGTTAACAATCAGAAAGGAAACAATATAAACTAAATGAGTTAAAAAGAGTAAAAAGCGAGAATATATGACGGGGCGTACTGTGAAACGGGATGCAACGTCCTTCTCATATTCATTCCGGGGGTGGTTTGGAATGGGGGTTGATGTAGTGTGTCGCCCCACGGAGGATAGGTTATGTGCTAGTGTTTCTGATGATAATGATGATGCAATATTTGATAAACAAAAGATGCAATTTGTATTATCAAATATAATCAGTTGAAAAGAGAAACGAGATTATGTGAAAATAATAAGAATGTACAAAAAAGATGAGATGAGGAATGAGAGAATGATGAGAAAGATAAAAAATTAACCCCCGGTCTTGCGTCCGAGTAAAACTCGTTTCTTTGTTTTTAGAAAATGAAATATTTGTATTTGGAAAATTTATAGTATTTTTTTTTATTTTTGAGCGACAAAATGGATGCATTGTAGAAAAAAGATAGAATTAATCGTTTGTAGAGGATGATTCGGGATGATGGGGCGGCCGCGTTGGAATTAATAATTTATCCTAGTTGAATTTTATATTCATTAACAAAACGAACAACACAACATTTTTCCTATACTTTTTCCCGTTTCATACAAAAATTTGTAGTAAATGTAGCGTGGAAAATAATTTCTTGAAAAAAAAAGATATTTAAATAAGGAAACCAAAAACCGAAGACATAAAACTCGTTAGTATTTGGTATAGTAAATGCACTTGGAAATCATTTTCCAAGAAAATTTGGCTTCACTGATTCTTGTTTGAATATAACATGATTATTATCTAAACAATTTTCACATAAAATTTTCTTGAAAACACGGAAAAAAATGACAGGTAATTAGTTAGTAAATAGGGCTTCAAAATTTCGTAATTAACACCAAAACTTTGTTGGGAAATTGAGATTTTTTCCATTACCGAAACAAAAAAAGGGAAATAGAATCTTGAATAATTTTTTCGGGAATCGAATAAAATTAATTACTTAATCTTATCAAGCCTCGTTAAGTATCACCAACGAAAAATACGACGACCATAATTACGAGGCGTAATCGAACTTTAACGAAATAAATCTTGTCGAGGCAAGGAAAAAAATTTAATGTTTGTGTAATGTCTGATGATCATTTAAATTACAAGTGTGTGTGTATTTAGTACTTAATTTTATGATAGAAGTAATACTTAAATGATGGCAGTGGGGGATCTCCGATTATAGATACGAGAACGATGCTTTTGAGTGACCGTTTGAATGAGTCGATGATGGAGAATACGTGGAGTGGGTCTTTACAGGGTCCATATGGGGTCTTTATGGGGCCTTTAGGGCACTCTTGCACTGTGACGATAACTGGCTAAATCGGGGGCCAGAGACCAGGCACCGCAGCATAGCACAGGAAGTGTAGAAGGCCGGCTAATTATTGTAGCACATATCGGGTTTCAGATCTCTATTGTTTTAATTTGATAATTCTGGAATTCACGGTACAGTGGACCCGATTCTGTTGGTTTTCGAGAGACGACGGGCATTCGTTCGACTTGTACTCAATGGGGCGGATGAGGAGTCGTGGGGACAAGGGGTATTAATGACGAGGGAACGGGGGTGGTGATCATGATTCATTTGAACGAATCTGGCACTTATTCACATATCGCATATGAATATCGCTCGAGTTTTCAAAGAACAAAATTTATTTTTATCGGTAATTTTATTTATTCAAGGCTATTCTTTGTTTGGTTCATCTAAATTTTTTCCTTTCAATCCATTACATTTTTCATAAATTTTATTTCAAATTTAATAAATTTCTTTTATAGCATCATATAGATTATTTATTTACTCTTTTATTGCAACAAAGAAACGCAATTTAATTTTTTTCATTTCCAATAATTCAACACACAAAATATACATTTCATTTCACTTGTTATAACAAATTAATTTTCTACACCGAACTGCTATTCTCTTGATGTTTCTATCCATATTTAAAAAATACTGAAATTGATACAATCATTTATTTGGTGTTAAATAAATAAAAATACAATGGAAACAAAAATTAAATTCGGAAAATCCCTATTTAAATATTTTTATTCAGGAAAAATACCTTCTAACTAATTAATTTGACAAAGTTTAAAAATTATTAGAAAACAATTTTTTGGAAAAAAACAGTGTTTTTTTGATTTCCCTTTACTAGTTTCCTGTCACACACGTGGAAGTGTTGAAAAGAGTCAACGAAGAAACTATCATCGATATGATGTCAAGAAGAAAAGTTAAATGAATAAGTCACAATCTCTGAGGAAGAGGATTTATACTTGATATTGAAGAAGCAAAACTGAAAAGCTCCAAGAAAAGAAGATGAAAGCGAATCGATACAATAAATCCTGGATTTATTGTAATGAGGACTACCTTAATGGACTACCTTAATTTAAAAAATCTTACCAGGAATAGCCGACGCTGGAGGGAAGAATTTAGCCACATGGGAAACTAATGTTTTTAAGGTTTTTTATTTTTTAATGTTACTTTAGAAGTATGTAGGTACTAACAAAATACTAAGATCCTGAAAGTTTTAAATCCTTATCTCAATTGATTTTGGTGAAAATAAAAAATAAGTGAAAAACAGATTGAAAAATTATCTTAAACTTTACTTAACCGATCGTTCTAAAATTTTAATACGATTTAAAGGTTAATAATGCATGTTTTATAAAAAATTAACAATTAAATCTATAGCTTGATAAAATTTTTAAAAAGTAAATATTTTTTTCAAAAACCTTTTTTTTTACTATGAAAAAAGATTTATACCGCTCTAAAGATATATTTTAAATTGTTTATACTTTCTTTATATTGCCTGATTTTTTTGATACTTTTTGTAAAGATAATACAAAGTAAAAAAAATGAAATAAAAACCATTTCTGCACTTATTGTCAACTGTTAAATGTTAAACTTGAATATGTGAATTGTATAAACATTGACAGCAATGACTATGAGTGTGGTTTTATAAAATTTTGAAAATTTTAACAATCAATAAAAATGAACATCATTCAATCTTGTAATCCCATTGGTTAATAGCATCTTGCATTGAAGCGTGTATGTTGTCATAAGATATTAGTGCAACGCTTAACTTAGTTATACTTTATTTGTAAGTACCTACATAATTAATTAATTTCATTTAATTTGAAGCCAAAAAGTGATCCAAATGATTTAAATTATTTAAATAGCGTTAAATGAATTAAGATAACAACACCTTCATTCAATTAAGTGAAATATTATTAAATTCTTATAATCAGAAGTTTTAGTACCACCAGGTAGGTTTCAATTCAATAGTCCATTGCGAATTTTATGTAAAACTTACATTTCAATCTAAATTATTAAAAGACTTAGGGTTATTAGTATGATTTATAGGCTCCGGATAGATATTTATAAAATATCATTTATATTTTTCAAATAATTCCATAATAACTAAGCATTTCTTGTTCTTTATATTTTGTATTCATTTAAACCACTATTCTCTTATCAACTTAAGACGTTCATGGCTTACTTCACTGAACAATAAACATGTATTTATAAAGCTTATTGATAGGATGTAATATTTTCCTTATTGAAATATTTTTAAGAAACTAGACCGAATAATATGAAATTAATATTTGTAAACTGGAAACTGTTTTCTGTTTTGTGTGGTTCAACAAATATTATTGATAATATTTTTTTTTTCAAAAAATATTTTTTTAGAATTCATTAGGCTCGTATTGTCGCTGCGCACGACAAGTTCCATGTGTGCATTTTTGTACTTTATTATTTTATTATTACGCAATAATGGATAAAAATAAGTGTAAATAGTTTGTTCTTTTTTTTTAACACAACATGTATAGGAAAAATATTGTAGAAATTGCTTTAAATGGATTTGTTGGATTTATTTCCCTTTTATTTATAAATTAATATTTTTTACTAATGCTCCAAAATCTAACGATAATCACTTATGTTACTTTTCAATTTTCAATGAAAAAGGCATTATCAATCCCTAAATCAAATTTTTAAAATTTAGTTTAAAATTTTAGTTTAAATGCTCAAGTTACTTCACCAAAAACGTATTTGAATTTTTTGTCTTAAAAATATTACTTATTTCAAAATAGATTCTTTTTAATTTTCCATTGAACATACACGAAAAAAAATGGTAATTTCTGTAATTCATTGTTGCAGTACTGGACTCAATTGAACGTATTGTAGTTTTTACGACGCAATATCGTAAAAATTACTTGTTTCTAAATATAATATGCATTGTATAAGTTTATAGATACTCAACTACTGTCACTCGTATGCAATGGTTCATTGAGGAACCAGAGAGTAGGGACATTAGTAGAGAAGTAGCAGATTAGGAATATTAGTAGTTCTGTAACTGGTATATTGTGTATATATTGAAAAAAATTCAATACGATATCCTACTATTACTTACGGCATTTATTACGAAAAACTGATGTTATAATTACGATTTTATACCGTAAAATTTCAAACATGTATAGCAAAATTTAAGATTAAGTATTGTAAAAACAGAACTAATGAGTTCAGCCATAGATAACAATGTTTTGTGTATTATAATTTTTACTATATTTTTTTCCGTGTGCTTCATATAAATAAGAATACTATATCTGCCTCAATATAAAGTAGGTGTCGAATTCGTTATGAATATAAAGAGTACTATAGTAATATAGTAGTAGTAATTTGGTCAAGAAAATAATAATTTTTCTGATAAATTAATTTCTTTTGAAAAAAAAAATACGAATGAAAACATTCAGAGTGCAGAACCCTATAAAGAGATATGACAGACGCGCGTGCGACATTCTTTATTAAGATTATTAGAAAATTGATGCGTGTAGTATTATAAATGTGTTTCCGGGAATAATTTAATAAGAATGGCGCCTCCAATTTATTCACGGTCCGAGCTTTATAAAATAAATAAAAAAAGTTCCAGTTTTCAATTAATTTAATATTTCAAACAAATTGTGGGTGGAAATAAATCATACAAAAAATAATTCCACTTTTCCGCTTATTAAAAAACATAAAAAAACGACAATATATTAATCATCATATTAGTAATTAAAAACAGACAAAGCCTCTCGAAAGTATTTTTAACTCAATGATTATTAACTAAATGCCAAAATATTCGTTTATTGCTTAACGCAAGAATAAACATTGTTGCAATAAATAATTTAAATGATGACATTAGTACTTGCACTAAATCTTTGAAATCATTTATGTTTTAAGTTCTGAACTTGTAATTTTTGAACGATAAAGAGGGAAAATATCAGTTTAATATGGAACATGAGACTCGCCTCTCATCAAATTGAACATATTGCAGTGTTTCTCAATGGGCAATTTCTTTCTTCAATATAATTTAGCAGAAAAATAATTGAATGATTTTATTAAATTTTCCCTTGGTTATCGTGAAATTAAAAACGGTTTCATCACGGCCTTGTTTTCCTATACACATCATTATCACTAATTATAATTATTAATTTATTTGAAAAATAGATGAATATTGAGATAGGCCCTAATTCAACTCTCAGCTAATTTTCTATGCATCCAATATATATTGAATTCTTTGTTTCGAGTAGGAAAAGAAATAAAAAACCACACGAAGACTTCTCACGCAATTAATTTATTGAGCCGTGAACGTGAACGTTACAACGACTACTTAAAAATTTATGATGAGTCCCGTCTTAAGTTTGGCTCTATCTTCAACACAATCGGCCAATGTTTGGGTAGAATGGAACAAAATCCGATGATCTCATCACGATCATCATCCGAATCTTGGACTTTGCGTCGCTTTCTCAAACAAGTCAATAAGATCTCTAAGAACTAATAATAATTATAACGAACGAGCCAAACACCTACAACCCATGTACGAAGGCCGGATATAATTTCCGGTTGTAATCAACAGAAAAACATGAACGAGAACAGAAAAAAAAACGTTCAGAATTTATTTCACATTGAATTTTTGTCTCTTTGGCTCACCGGATTCCTGTCGAGTTAAGTTCCCACTTAATATCTTGGACTTGTTGATGACGAATTGACAGGAAGAACAGATATTTTACTCAATTGAAATATAATAATGGTAATGCCTAATAATTGTTATTATTTTTAAATTATCACAATACGCCATTATGGTGTGAACTGAGATCGACCAAAAATCCCATACCTTATCTTACTATATCATCTATTTACGAAGATTAATCGCTAATGAAGATGCTGAGAAGATTGCGGGTCCATTAGGATTTTAGGCCAGAGCCAATATTTGCGGATGGACTATATCCTTTGGGAACGAACCAATCATTTTTATCACACAATAAATTTCACTGGCAAAAAAATGGGACCAGCGGAAATTTTACCTGAGACTTTTAAAATCTTCATTTGGAAAATATTTTTATATAGGTATCCCAAGAGCACATTTACACAAAATACAATTAAAATCAGTATCGCGTTTCCGCTATGAATGGTCTTAAACAAATAAAGTTCTGGACACATTATTATGACCAGTGCGGACAAAAAGCAAGCTTCCCACTCACCAACCCATATATTCCCATTCCCCATATGCAAATATTAAAATAATCAACCCCCTCGAACGGGGGCAGTTCACCTCATTTCTATACATAGACGACCACATTCATTCACAGAAACGGTTCTGCTCAGCAGTAGCATTTTCTGCACGAATTCGTTTTATTTCTCAAAAGTAACCCTTTTGAGATGCTGTAACAAAGTAACACAAAGGCCAATAGGTACCATTCCCGTATATAGTCGCTCGCGTTTTGTATTCAAAATATGGGGCCATACACACACCAAATACAAAAGCTTGATGATGGTGGAGGCGCCGGGTAGTGGTGTTCTCAACACACATTTATTTAAAAATCGTACTATATAAACACCTAAATAAATATTACACTCGTGCAAAACAGGAGGATTTAGCAGAAGTATGAGGTGGCCGAGGGTTGGTTCAAAACGAACAGAGGAATTCTGTGTATGTAAGGGCCACAATTGCGGCAATAGGAGGAGAAAATTATAAATGGCAGTACAATATTATGCCCCATAGGTAATTGTTCTTAACTTGAATTGTATATAATTAAGTTTATTTTCTATTATGTCGGTAGAGGTTGGAGTTGTGGACTGGGAAACTGGAGGGCTATTCCAGGCGACGGTAGTCGTCGTCGTGAGATGAGAGATTTGGTCGAACTCCCTCGCCCGTTAGTCAGTTGACCAGAGAGCATAAATAATTAAATTGTTCCATACAATAGCGATGGAACGGGATGAATGGGACA
The DNA here is from genome assembly GCA_958496175.1 of Sisyra terminalis. Lineage (NCBI taxonomy): Eukaryota > Metazoa > Arthropoda > Insecta > Neuroptera > Sisyridae > Sisyra > Sisyra terminalis. The sequence continues at coordinate 21,346,052 of OY292277.1, forward strand.
AGGAACTCTATATGGTTTGGAACCAGAGAAAACAATCACCCCTACATTGCAACAAGCAAGTTTTTTCAACTTTTTCACAAAGTCACGCTCATGAATTAGCACGTGGTTTTATAAATTGAGATTTTTGAATATAGTAATGTAATTTCCCTTCAATTAATTATTTAAGAAAATTGTTAAGTCTCAAATGCCTTGGGTCAAATTTTCAAACAATGTTATGTGAACCATAAAAGTATTGGTACCCTAATAATGATTTAGATGCCTGTGCTTCTATTATTCAAAAAAATGTTTATATGGTGTCCTATAAATAATATTTTCTTTCGTTGTTAGATAAATAGTTAATTTTTTTTTTTCAACAAGTGTAGCGAAGTTAAGGTACTACTGACACTGAAGAAAAATCTGAAGTACATCGAATAGATTTTAAGGTAGTCTGTTTTTGTTTTATATTTTATTATTAATAAAACTCGTTGGAAGTATCTATCAGCAAAATTTTGTAAGCGATTTAAGAAAGTACCTATGGTTGTGTTAACCTGTTGTTTAACAAATGATTAAGGATACTTTTTTTATAAATTACAGTACCAAACTTAATATTCTTTGATTTTGAGAAAATCATTTACCTATAATGCCCCTTGCTCAGTTGTATTTCGAATTTGGTATTTTGGTAAAAAAAAACATTTTAAAATTAAGATTACAAAATAAAGAAATTTTTGAAATAAATTTATTACGTTGCTAAATTTTATTAATGTTACAAGAATTTTTAAGAGTATTAAAAATTGTTAATACATTTAATTATTAGAGTGTACATTTAATTATTACTAATTATTACATTAGAGTGGTCGGGTTTATGTCTGCCAAAACATAGATCTGATGACAACAGAAATTAAAAAACCCTCCTCTCATTTAACTTTTGGAGGATTTCTCAAAGATATTCCAAAACAAATATTAGAGTGTAACTATAAAAATTAATATTTGGTTCACTTATAGTACATTTCTATTACGACACATTACAAATTTCGGTCCCTTGTCAAAATCACTAAAGAATTATAGCGAAAATTTTTTTAATCTCATATTTGGTCTCCTAATCTGGTTCCTTTTAGTCTTCTACTATTTTTAGTGACGGTGGGGTCGCAAGATTTCGAGCGTATTGTCAATAAACGGGAACACAAGTCCTTTTGCAAAATATTACCCTTCATTTACTTCAGTACTCGCGTTATTAATTCGCGAGTATTGTCCATAAGACTCTATTTTGGAAGATTTGGACTTTATATTTTTGGGTTTTGATACCAATTTCACGTGACTTTTCTTTGTCAGTCTTTTCCCCGGCGTTAAACCAAATTGTTAAACCAAATTAGTGTGTGATACTCTTTCTCCATTAGCCATTCTTAGCACTGGGACTGTGCAACTGTGCTGTATACTGCACATAAAGTTGAGTGATGGAACTTTTCACGTACAGAAGTAATAATCCAATATCAAGTATATTGGTTTGAACCCTTCACCACCTCAATTCAGCGCACCATTGCTTAAATTTTTAACAGTATGAACAGTATGCAGCACAGTTGCACAGTCCCAGTGTTGAAAATGGTCACATGGTTCGCAACAAATTCTGTATTACAAAAATTATCGCCTACGGATCACTTCTATATGCTATTGGATCTGGGTTTTAATCCAGAAATCATTGGAAATGATTTATTTTACAAAAAATCGTTAAAGACCTTAAAGATATCCAAAGCAATCATAATCCTTAAAAAAAGTATATTTAATTTGCTCTTTAAATAAATGGTCTTCAAAACGTTTATCAAATATACTGTGCACGTTTAGTAAATTGAATTGACCTGGAAATATTTGTCATTAATACCTCCTAAATATACGATTCCATTTATTGAAACTAGAACTAATTTTTCTACAATATATGTTATAACTATTACAATAGTTATAAAAATGCTTTATTACAAGCATAATATAATAAACAACGGCAAGATTGAGTGTGCAACGATAGTTAAATAAATTTATATTTTTGTAAAATTTTCTTTTTTCTCAAAAATTTAAAACTTGAGTCTTCTGAAACATAAGACATAATAAAAGCTGGGTACTGAGAGTAAATGTTTTTGCTTAAAATATCAAAAAAATGAGACCTTTTGTTTTATGTTCTAACTTGAAATTGAATACTTTTTAAATTTAATTTTATAAACTTCTTTCGGAGGAATATTCTCGCGATGCATCTGAATTTTTAGTTTGTAACATGTAAAGTATGGTATATTATATATAACTAACCATTATTTAAGTATATCTTTGGTCTAAACTATATTTTAAACGGTTGTTATAATTTCACTCCAATTTGTGATAAAATAACAAAAACTATAAAAATATTAAACAATGGATTGAAGATTTTTTGCGCAAATACAGCTCCTTGGGTTTAAAGGTGTAGAACTTACGGAAACAACCTCAGGAAGTGTGTCTCCACACTCTACTTAGAACCTACGCAATTTTTTATTAAAATTAAAAATCTGCTTCTATATTTGTCCACTTCCTGGTAACTACAAATATTGCTATTGGGTTCAAAAATTTAACCATTGTAAATTTCGTGGGGAATTTTATTAGATTGCACCCGTGCTAAAAGTAGTTTTCCTTCAAAATCATATGCTTTTGGCTTTAAAGTGAGGTAATTATCAGATGAAATCGTTGATTGCTAATTATTCCCTTGAGCTTCAGAAACTGACCAAATTTCAATGATAATTCCGTTAATTTATAATCTAAAACACGAGTGTTATATAAATTTATTTAATTTTATTAAATTTTTTAAAAATAATCGTCATCAATCGACTAGCCTACCTGTAAATTAGCATGGAAAAAAATGTGGAACCTTTGGCAAACGGACATTTGTTATTATGGTAATGGGAAGTTAATTTAAAGTACATAAAAATTATAGTGGTTGCTTAGATTTGTGGGGAAAAAATCAACTTTAAATGTTACTATGTATTTCAATCACATTTTTAGCCCTGCAGGCGATTACAGCCACTGAAATATGTCTTTTACTAGACTTCTGTTTGTCTATGTAGCCAGAGAATTTGATTAGAGCTAGTAGTCTCCTGTATAAATTTTGGGAATGAGAGGACGCGCGCTACGATGACTCTTCCCCATTCTCTCCCTCAGTCGACATCATCACCCTCATTATCCTGTACTGGCGGGAATGAGAGGCCCCGACTTCCACCCATCTTATGTGCACCTCCATCCATCTGACAAGTTATTACATTTTGTGTTTTTGAGTTTTAATTCAATTCCAAGCAGAACAGAAATTCAGTTTATTATTATTTTGTGTGCAATTTAATTGTGTCCGCTTGGATTATTTTAATTTTCGATTAAACTTTATATTATATACATATATATATTCCATTTAGTGTACACAAATATGTTTTTGAAAATCTTAGTTGAAATGCGACAGAGCTGTATGGTGGTTGGAGTTGGTATGAGAGAGACACTGTAAAGATGCGGCAAAAGATATTTAAGTCTCAGCGAAATTATCTGTTAAGCAGTTCGCGACTCTTCACAAATGCTGTTGGGAACTTAGAAATGATTGTAGAGAAGAAATTCGCTAGGATGGAGGATGACTTTGGCTTGCTCCTGTTCGGATGCTGCCGCTACTTTTACTTTTACAGATGATGATGATGATGGTTTAATTATTATTCAGAAACATAATTAACATATTCATAAAGTAAATGTTATTATTTGTCTTACTTTGCGTTTAACTAATTATTAATTATAAACTAATTTTAATATTGTAAATAATATTCTTCGTTTAAAATTTGCAAATTGATGTGTTCGCCTCATTTTCTTCACTGCGTTCTCTAATAAAACATTGTTTTGTAAGTAGTAGGCGCGGGATAATGGGGATATCGTTTTATCCTCGTGCTTGATCCTTTCAATGCGACGCGAAACGGAATGGATCACGGGGGGGGCGCACGCTATTATTTGTTGCCCGCAGGATATCAGTTTACCGTAAATTTTAAACTAAACAAATTTTATTTAGATTTGCTCATCGGCTCGGTTCAAACACGCCGACTGACTTAGGGGTTGATTATCAGAGAGAATTGCTTTTCCGCGCTATTGTCACAATAATTGATCGCTTTCGAATGAATTAATTGTATTTGCCAACGAAAAATACTGTCATTTGTACGTAACTGTGTAACAATTTTGTGTCACATGAATTATGAAAATGGTCTCAATAAGAAAAGAATGAAATTAAAGTAATAATAAAATAATGTTTGTATTTAAATCGTGATTGTCATCGTCTTGTGTTTTTTAAATGTATTTTTGCGACTTTCTTTCATAAAATCATAACAATGGACATCAAATGTAAGATCACAAGTCATGAGAACATTCAATCCCGGTTTGGCAAATTATTTTTCACAGTCCACAGACCCATTCTCTTCTGTAGTGCCGTTCTATCCATGTACTGTTTATATGTGTGTTGTTTGTTGTTATTAAATGGACGAACAACTCACCATAATCATGATAATAACAAAAATTATGATCTTACAATGATTCTACAACGGGACCGATTTTTTATATAACAACTATGGAATTTAGAAGCAACAATGACAGTTCACTGAGAGAAAAAATTCTCGTAAATAATATATCGATAAAAAAATTCTAAATTCATGCAAATTAACTTGTCGACCATCTTCCGTGTTTCATTGGCCATATAGAAGACATTCACTAATTTACTAATAATTTAATGAAGTTTATGGTCTTCTTGAATTCGAAATGATTGAAAATGAGATTGAGAAATGCGATAAGTGTGGAATTATCGAAAATTTGTGTGGTAGAATATTTGTTTGATTGTTATTCGTAAAAAATTTGTTTGTAATTAAATTTCGTGATGGTATTTATTGATAATTTGAAAATTTATGAAAAACATCAAAAAATAATCATTTGAAATTATTGACAAAAAATTATTTTAATGAGTAATAATATACGTAGTCCACAAAACAAAGATCGCCACACACCAGCCGAAAACATTCAATAGAGAAAGATTGAACATTTAATCGATGGACCGTCTCATATCAGATTGAAAAATTTAATTTATTCAATATAAACTGTAATTTATTGATATTTGCCTTTGAAAAATCCAAATTAAAATAATGCGATAGAGAAAGGCTGATGTATATGCGTCGTTCGACGAAAAAAAATCGTTTATAAAGTTGTAGTTATGTCCAAATTAGAATTTTTTCCGTGTCCGATAAAAATCTTGGTAATAAAATGATAGAATATTTTCTTTTGTTGGAAAAAGTTCCTTTCTGTCTAAAATTAGGGTAAATGTTTAATCATCGAATCACATAAATTTAACAGTCACATTTACCGGCAATATTATAAACTTTGAAAGCATTTCATATCTTTATTTAACAAGGACACTCGGACAAAAAATAAACATAAAGCTGGTTTATTATAAAAATAAATGTGTTTGATAAAATAAAAGAAATGAGTTACCAAATGCTTAATTAACAAAACTATCGACTACATTGTACAAGTTTTAAGCAGCAAATGGAAACTTACAAATAAAACTTACGAGTAGATTAAAAATTTTCTGCATACAACTTGGAAACATTTTAAGTGGTTTACTAAATAAATAAAAGGATTAAGTATTAGATGAAATCGTTCATCTTAATTGTCTAATTTCATTTTTTTTTTATTCTTCAGATAATTTAATTTTTTGTTGCTATCATTACTTTTTGCTATTTTTATTTGCAAGAGAAAATTATTCACTTTTGGATCATATAAATAAATCTTACTCGTAAAATATATTTTTTAAACTATTTGAATGTTTTTTTTTTTTTAAATAAAGAATCGGCATACTTTTGTTTTCTTTTATTATTTATTTGTTCGATCATTTTATCTAGGAGATCTTGGGAACTATAAAATAGCCGCCACAACTGTTCTCTTAAGGACTTTAGAACTACCGCCCAAGTTAAAAATACTATAAACCGTCTAAATACCAAAAAAAATTTGAACTAGATTTGATCACCCAACTTCTCATAAAAAACCTAAATCGTAAAACTTATCCTACTTATATCCATCTACAATGTTTTCTACGTCTTTTCTACTTCCCGCTAGTACGAAAACAGGCTGACCATACCGACGTACCAAATTTGCCCTATCAGTCCTCTCCATACTGTCAAATATCCTCGAAATCCTGCTACTATCCAAGCTGTTGATTTACTTAGATTTAATTGTATCAAACTACTAATTTCGGGTTCCGTTCGGGCCCCCCATGCCTCCAAAGCAATTAAATCCTGTCGTCCACCAAAATAGTGCAGACACGATGGTAACTACAAGTGCGAGTGAACTACAAACAATGCCATTTCATTATTATATTTACTATGGAGCACAACTATAATGCCAGTTGTCGCCATAAATAATAACTTAAAAGAAAGTTTTAAATTTAAGTTGATCGAAATTGCTATCCTTATCTGTATTGATTATGTGCATTATATATGTTCAAAAAATAATAAGTAATGAGTGAATTCTTTTTTACAAAATCTTAGACTTTCCGTTGATATGTTTTAACTTCATCAGGTCATTCACAATGTAATTAGAATATTTATAAACGATACCAACCTAATAATTAAAAATAAATACTTATGAAAGTAACACTTTTAGGTTGTTTTAGGCACTAAAGTTAATCAAATTTTCTTAGATGCTTTTTTTTTCTTTGTTCTGGGGGTCTCTCCTGAGAGTTCCTCTGCGCTGCGTTCCCTAGATGTTAATAAAAATAACTAAATGTCAATATTTTTGATATAATTCAAAAACAAAAATTTCATCAAAATTGACGAAATATTAATCTAATAAATATTGTTTTTGTTTTCTGCCTGACGGTATGTTCAATTTCCTTTCTCCAGCGTCCTCTATCCCTGGTAAGGTTCTTCAAATTGGAGCCCATTCCTTGTTTCAATAAAACCAGAATCTTAATTTATATCTTTCTTATGTTGGAACTTCCTAGTTTTCCTTATACAACTTCAAGTGTGAATTAATTTCCTCTCAAAACGTGACCCATGGGGTTTGCTTTTCTTTTTGTCGCCATACCGGTGATATTTCTTTCTTCGTTTATTCTTCTAAACACAATTATAAAGTCACGTTTGTGACTATCGGTTTGTTTATTTTTTTTTCCATTTGTGGACCTACTTGATTTCTAGTTTCCTTAGGGTCCTGGTTTTCGATCCATAAACTGCTATGCATTTTACCCCTTGTGCAGTGTAATAGGTAACTCAGGGATCCCCAAACTTGTTTAGTTATCGACCCCTACATAATTTTTGAAGTTCCCTATCGATCTCCCAGAAAATAATTATCCAGTTTACTAAAATAAAAATATCAGTATTTGTTCATTTATTATTTGGTTTAACACATAGGTATAAGTATTACGGACTTTTTTCACCCACAATAATGCCCATTAATTTCATTAATTTTTGATAAAGAAACTGATATAAAGTGGTTAGGTATGTATTATTAGGAATATTAGCATATTAAGAGCTGTTTTTTCTTCGATCCCCTATCGACCCTTAACATCTAATCAATCCGAAACAGTGTTAAATCGACCCCAAGGGGTATGTATCGATCACTTTGGCAATCCATAGAGTCTAACTTTTTAATTAATAGATTTTCTTTCTGTTAAAGACGACTTGATGTCCCTTATAAATTTTCCATCGTCGGTAATAATATTTCCTAAATATTTTAATTGGACCACGTTTTCTAGCTGTTGATGTGAGGAGACATTTCTCTTTTTCTGTATTTACTATATATCCATTCTTTATGTTTCTTAGACAATAATAAAACGATCTAATTTTGCAACTCCTCTTCCGTTTTAAAATATTTCCGCATTATCAAATAATATTACCAAAATTAATTTCGTAATGCAATTAAAAAAAAATTGACCAGTTGGGATCTGAGTCATTTTTTTGGTAACATTCTTGGGATATCCTTTTTTGAAAGAAAACTTATGCAAGAAAAACTCCGTTAAATTTTATAATCTGGAGAAATTAAGTTCATTTTTGGAGAAATGCAAAAACACTCAATAATAAATACCCAAAAAAGATATTTCTATGTCATTAGGTGGAAATAGTAAGTTGGATCCTTAAATGGTACTACTCGTAGAAAGTTGAATGATCTGTGAGATAAGAAGTGTACTGTAATAAGTATATGTATTAAAAAAAAGGTTTTGCGAGGGTGGTAAGGTATTATGCTATATAATATCTTACACGTTTATGGGCAGAGAAAATTGATTTTATCCCATTTGGATACTGTAGGTACTATCTTTGATTTTTTTTTTTTTACATCATTTTATAACGGTTCATATTATAGATGCAATAGTTTCTAGGTAAAATTGCTGCATATAAAATAGACGATCGAATAATATTGGAATTACGAATAATATTTATAGTATAATTAGTAAGATTTTTTTTTCAACAACCATCTACTTATTAATTTATTTTTCTTTTATTTTACTGATTAATTTGGTGTTTAACGCAGTTTCAATTGAAAATCACTTGTACAAGAAAGTAACAAACAAATCCGCCTTTCTAAATTATGTAAATATGAAAATGAAACCACTTCCTGACTTTAAATACAAAGGATTTGCGTTTACATAAATTAAAACTCTTAAAGTTGTAGTAGCTCGATTTCTACTGCTTTTAGCAAACTTTATTGAAGCTTTTAAGAAGAAACTGTCAATTTAATTATCAATTATTATTGAGGAATACAAATATATTGATAACTTAATCATTGATCTATACAGGAATTGATATACTGAATTATACGTTGCGTGTTTTAAGATTAGAGCGACTTTAGTGAGATTTAAATAATATATTAAACCGCAGATATTTTATTGAAATAATGTTTTGAATGCCACCCTATTGGATCCGGCAAAATAATGGAAATGGATAAGGAAAAATAGATGAAGGAATAAAAAGGAAGAATTAATCTGATTTTCTTTTGTTTTTACGCAAAGCTTGCTGGGATTTAAAAAAAATTATGCGAGACAAAATAAAAGATTCGTGCGGAAAATTTCGAAGAATAAAATGGACTTAAATAAAATATCAACGAATTAATACGAAAAGTATTTGTAAATGTGTATGTACGAATACAATAGGCTGAGCTGAGATAAATATATTCAAATGTGTTATGGATTAGGATGAGAGGAATTGTAAATGCGTGTGTTTGTTTTTTCTTGGGCAAATTTGCATAAAGGTTAGCGCCGCTTGGACGACGTTTGATTGTTTTTCGGGCAAAAGTGTGGGCTTGGATAACGGGGGATAACACAATAGGGGTTTTGGAAATATAATGAGGTTTAAAATGAAATTGATTGTTTATTTATCTCATATTCAAATCGCGGATGAACATTCGTTCGTTCCTTTATTCCAAGTTTCCAAGTTCGGACGGTCGTTGTCGTTGATTCGACTGCTGTCCGTATATTCCGTATATTCGTTAATACCTTTCAACGGAATTAATTATTATCATCGTCTTTTATGTTCTAAAATTTTATCTTTCTCCATTCAATTCTTAAACGGATCAAGGATTTGAATATATTTTTCATCATTTCACTTTATTTTTTCAACAAATCCCAACTTTGTGAAAATAAATTGGAACACATTTCTCTATATATATTATAATATGTATTAAAGGAGAAATGCACTTTGGTGCAATATTAAATTCTTCATTTGCCACGGACACGACATTAATAAAAGATTAATGAAAAATAATTCATTGCAATATGGTACCAGCGTAATTAAAGGGAGTCGCATTAAGGATGCTTGAGCTAAGGGTTGTTATAGGATATTACCAATTGTAGATATCTTGTTCCATAAAAGGGTTCTGGCGAAAAAAGGGTTGAATGATCGAGATGTTTGGAAAATTAAAATATTCAAAAATTACCCCGAGTGCAATGTTGAGGAGAACAAGATCTATGCGTTGTAATTTTCTGTAATAGACTGAAAGGGTTGGGGAAAAGATTTGATACACTTAAGGGTTGAATATTCGACGACAGTGGTGTTGCTGTTCTAAGATATATTGAGTGCAATCGAGTGGGATGGGGAGTTAATGGGGTTTTTGTCAAGGAGAAAGAAATCGCAGGATGAGGCTGCAGTGATATTCGCTCTTTGTTCAATTGCTGCAATCACCCCGTTGCTTGTTCCTGTTTTTCCGAACCGTCCTTCCATTTTGCCTCGTTAAGAAGTAGTTTTCAAATTGCAATATTTTACAGTAGCATGATAGCACTAAAGCCCACCACATCGTAATCTTAATGGCGGCTGCCGACGCCACCATCGTCTTTCAAACCCTATCCATTCACCTCCCGTTCCATTCTCTTAAATCCCACGTGTCCTCAATCTAACAGTAAGTCCTACTTGATCACCGTTTCATGGATTATGTTATCAGTTAAATCGAGTGTTACCAAAAAAAAAAAAGTTAAATTATTTCAGATTTAAATTTATTATCGAAAAGTTCGAGAGAAATAAAATTAAGTGCGTGTGTGAGATTATGCGATAATTTGTTATACTCATAAATTTTGTGTCGAACTTTGTTCTTCACGAAAGTCGAATTTATTTTGGATTGTTTATTTCGCATGCATTTGAAACGTTTCGGATTGCACACTGTTGAAAGGAACGATAATAAAATTTGACAAACAATAAACTTAGGCCAAGTTGCATTCCGCTTTTAAAAATAAGTAGCTGTAGGATTTTATGTCAATTGTACGTAAAAAGATTAAATTACTCGGACGAAGAACTAAATGGTCAGCCGTAAATGTTATTCATTTTGCTTTTTTTATTGATCAAAGATGTATCGTTTCAGCGCATCGGAATCGCCACAGACTAGATAAAGAGGAAACCAAATAAAAAAATACTATATAATTTAAGACAGCGTTAAATGGTAGTACAAACAAGAACCAATAATATTGCTATTAAAGTGTTCAATTTCAATTTACAATCGCAATTTTATCAACGAGGAGGAAATTTATTTTTCAGCATATCCAAACGTTACGACAATACTTCTGCTACAGTACTTTTCCTTATGGATAAAATTTATCTTCAATTTTAATCGTTTAATTTAAATATCTTCTTAAGATCAATGTTAAAACTTGCTTCTGTAGATATATAATAAATTTATTTTTTTTAATTCCAAATAGTTCTTCTGTAGGATTAAAAAAAGAATTTAATAGCAAATATGCCAATTTTTACAACTTTTAAATGAATCTTAATATTCTAAGCATAAGCTTGAGTCCCTTTACCCCAAGAGAAGCCGGTCAAATCAATCAAGCCAAGCTTAGTTGTATATTCTCCATAAAGCTCCCTAAAAAGAGAGAGTTTTAAAATTTTTATTGAATAGTAAGCATTACTACCAAATGAATAACCTATTATTTGGCAGTCCTCAAGATCGTTACAGGAAAATTTAAATGTTTTTTGATTAGCGTATTATTATTAATCCTAAAGTCTCTAATGACCTTAGTCGAATAAAGTGACGATGTTAACGTTAAAAATACATGATTAGCTTAACTTAATATGACTGGCAGAAGAAGACGACAAATTTATTCAAGGGTTGCAATTTTTAACAGTTCATCTAAAATCTCAAAGATCCAATTTTATGTCATAAACCCTTTAGTAAATAAAATTATGTTGTTTTAAACAACATAATTGGTAAACAACTTGTTTACCAATCATAAAAAATAATTTCAGTTTTCTAGAGGTAAGGACAACTATCGTCGTGTATCCATAAATGAAAGGTTTCTTTTGAAATAAAAAATATAAGATTTTAAATATATTTAAAAAAAATACAGATGTAGTCTAAGTACTTCGAAAGATAGTTTGTTTCACTGAGAGCTGGTATTTTCACATCTAGATAGAAACATTTATCTCTCAGATAAAACTTTATCCGGAGAATAGAGAAAATGTACGATTTTTTAAGAGTAGAGATTTATGCAAGATTTATTTAACAGATAAGTTTTCATCTATTAAATAGCTAACTTAAGAGTATAGTCTATCTATCCATGGGTGAAAATATCGGCCTTGAGTTGGATACCCTGACCCATGAATATACGTGGTTCATTTCAAATTAACCACTTCAATTTGGTAGACATAAAAGAGGTTAGATAAAAAAACAAAAACTTATTCTTTTAATTTTTATTACTTAACCTTCAAACTATTTGTCTCTGTCCCCTACAAAATGCCTCCTCTCTTATACAATTCCCTACGTTAATTGCATAGTTAGTAGGATAAAGAAGTTTAAATCCTTCTAGGTTCAATATCATAAAGGTCATTAAATGGTTTTATGAATTATCGTTTATTCATTAGGAAAAAAAATAATGCTCTTTTTTACCATAGAAGTCTGATCCTATCGATTTTTCCAAAAACAATCAAAAAAACAACACCTTGGTTTTCCTTGACACTCTTCTTTCTTCTTTATTTGTGTAATCATCAGCATCCATATACATTTAGAAAATTTCACCATTCACGGGAAAGGGAAAACCCTGTTTAAAACCCCGCAAGTATGTTATGCCTCTTAAAAATTGAAATCCAGGGTTAATTTTTTTCTATACTTTCTTCTTGGAAATACTATAATAACCTAGTTTATAAGTAGAAGTAATACGAAAAATACAGATATAATAATAATTGGGATTCACTTGGTCTTGTTTTTCAAAACTTTTGACCAGTTTTTTGTATTTGGAATGCAAATGTAATAGATATTAATAAAAATTACAGAAAAATCATTATAAAACTTAAGTCTCAATTAATTTTGAGTAGAATGTTTTAATTAAAATCAAAAAAATATCTATTTTTTTATGGATAAGTTTGTAATCACTAAAAATAAACTAAGTTTCTATCAAGGAAAAGATCTAAAGGTATACCTACAACAAAACCAATCAAATATGTGCTACAAATATAAAATAGTCATAAAATGTGATGCACAACATATTTTTGCACTCCAGTTACCTAATGATAATTGTTGCACAACTGATAATGCCCAGGATTTGTTTGTTTTTAAACACCTGTGAATGTAAATGTTTTAACTTCAATTTATGCGTATAATTTCATTTTGATATCTTTATTGTCTATTTTTTCATATCATCGTTTTGGCTGTTATATATGAATGGGTCATTTAGATCAGTGGTTCTTTACCTAGGTTAAATCGAACTTTTGAGGTTTGGTGAGTCAGTCTCGTAGGTTCGACGGAGGTCATGACATACTCCGGAGTCATATTACCTATCTATAAATATAAACCTATTTAGAATTCGATTATATCATATTTTATTTTTCTATTTAAGAATTCGGTGCATTCGATGTGCATTGATCCAGATCTAAACGTTTTACCGAGGCAGTCAATACTGGAAGAAATTCTTTTAAAGAACTTTGCGGAAAAATAATCTCGATAGGAAAATAAAACAAAAACTAATATTTTGATTTCTAAACAGCAAAAAGAATTTTTATATTATGAATTTGTAATTACTCACGTGAAGCTTACTATCACAGATGTCAATAAAAGCAATAAAATAGTCGCTTTTATAGAATCCTTTATGGCACGTTTGAAATTATTAAGAAGGATGCAAGTGTTAGTTAATTTTTGTACTTATTATTTTCTTTTAAAAATAATTTTACATTTAGAATATAACAATTAATTTTGAAGTGTTCAATTAAAAAATTGCTCATTTTTATGCGGGTCCATTTGTTGGGAGGCCAAGAAAATATTAATTCGAGAAACAGACGCACAGAAGGGTTATCCAATTAAATTAAAATTGTGAAAAGAACGCTCCCGTGTGCATTCGCAATTAAAAGATAAATTATTGTTGCAATAAAATGCATAAAAATTTTAATATTAATGAAACTAATAATATTAAACAATAGGGATGATGGTGATGATGATGATTGCGTTCCATACAAAAATACACAAAGAATATAGAAGTGATATTTAATATTATTAGAACCGGCGAAAGGGTTGATTCGCACATGTGTACGAACACGTGAGGGATGCCGAGAAATTATCATCCTCGTGTATTAAGCCCTTCTTTATTCGATAAGTGTGTTCCGCATTTTTGCAGCCCCATCGTGTTTGTTTCATGTCTAATTTTATTTAGAAGAATAAAAAGGCAGTTCAATAGAGAATGTTTAAGTCGGAAAATATACGAAATGGACATCAATCTTCGAAAGCGAAATGTCGCGAAACTCTACACAAAAATAAAATCAAGAATTATGGAGTGCATTGTCGAGGACTGTTGTTGGCCGCCGTGTCGTTTGAATTGGATGATTTCGGGGATGGAATGAGTGCGCGAAAGGGGTTGAAAGAGTATTTTCAGACAATTTGCATAGAACACTAGTCAAGAAAAGACAACACAGTAACAAATACATTTACAATGCGACAAACACACACAACACATATATTCCCATATATAAAATAGCAAAAATTTCCTTTCTCATTCGCACCAATTTAAAATCTCAATAATTACATTTCGCTTTAGTGCATGCGGCCCATACAGGAGCTCCACTCAACTCCTGTGGATATTATCCTTGGAGAGACAACTTGTTCGAGACGTGGAATGAGATAGAACAGGAGCGATAACGTTAGGAAAGAGGACTAAAACGGTGGCGTCCATATCGAGTTATTTACCATTCGGACGTGATTTATCTTATAGCTTTTAGTGGAGTTAATGTTTATTCCTGTAAATTACAACAAGAAAGGGGTATTGGCTGTGGCGGAAACGAGAATACCAAGCCCCAAGTCGGGAATGTGGGGCTCTATTTTATTCCCGTGTCCCTGAGACTTGAGATTAAGACCAAACCAAAGAACTCCATTTATCAGCAAGATCATCCCATCGCAAATGGGGAAATTAAAAAAAAAATATTTTTAATTAGAACTTTTGTGTTACTTTCTAGATAATGCATTTGAATGCATTCACCAATAGGTTGATAGCGACCATTTGTGCCCCTTATTCTCGAAAAGCCAATGCATTTTAATGTTTTTATATTGCATTTTGCGAGCTCATTTGAATGTTCCTCTCACACGTTGCATATTTATGAATGAGCTTTTATTATTATGCAGGCAATTCAAGATATTTATTTTTTATGAATATCGTTTTTTTTTTCTATGACAATATTAAAAAAATAATCTTTGCAGTTATGAATATATATACCATAAATTTACAAAAAAAAATGTTTTTAATTTAACGGTTTCCCTTCTGATGTAAATGCTTATTACATTCGAAATTGCTTTCTAAAATTACAAGCTTTAACTTACACGGAAGTAACCCCTATAGGAACCTGAATATTTAAAACTAAAATATCATGAACTCTCCAAAATTTAATTTATCTTTGATGAATGATGATTCCAGAGTACGATTGATATCCAATAACCCAAGAAATCAAATTCAACATAGCACCGGATCGGAACCTAGATCATACTTGTTAATTAAGCTATTCCAACTTTTATTTTTCATTTATATATAGTTCATCAGTAATTTCAATAAACTAAAACCAATATTTTCAATTTAACGGCTTTTGTGATCTTTGTCTTGGAATTTTATCACACTGAATATAGATTTGCCCAGCATTGGATTTGAAGGAAAATTCAATAGTAAACTAGGAGTATTTTGAAAATATATTACTGCATTTAAAAGTAAAACTAATTTTAATTAATACTAGCAAATGAAAATTTGAAATTATCGATAGATATATAGAGTATTCAAAATTCATAACAAGTGTTTTGAAAAAAATTATAAGTACCTCATCTCGAATCTACTCGTATATTTCATTCTTCTGTTAAAAACCTTAACCAGGGATTAAAATTTAAATGCTTACTTATTAGAGCTTTAAAAATATTTTAAACAAATATTTTGCAGTGTTTTGATATAACAAATAAAAAATTTTCAAGTATGCCTTTTGCATAAAAAATTAACAGCTATATAGTTTCTTAAAATCTACACAATAATGTTCATTAGATGTCTTAGAGACAATTGTTTATTGAGATATTTGTAAAATAATGTTTCCAATCTAAATGTCTGAAAACCCATGATGAATTATCCCAGGAATGATATTTATAAAATTTCCTTAATATTTTTCAAATAATTCATTAATTTCGAAACATTTTATAAAGCTTTATAATTGTTAATTTCTATAAAAAAGCGCATTATGGACTCCTTAAACATATTAAAAATTTTAATCAATTGGAATAGTAAAATCTAAAGACAAATTAATGTTGTCTATTTTTAGCTTATTATTTTTTTCCCAAAAACTAATTAAGATAGAGATTTGAAACTTCTAGGATCTTAGTATTTTATAAGTATTTACCTACATCCAAAGTACGAGTATCATTAAAATATCTTCCGGGGCTGATTCAATATGCTTATATCCCTAGACCTTTAGAACTGCTTAGAATAGAAACCACACGATAAAAATCATTTGAAGTTGCCAAGAATTTTTGATTATATTAATGAATTTTATCTTCAAATAAGTATTTCTGCGAATGATTTTTGTAATTTTGAGAAGATGTACGTAACACAGTTTTGAACCAAAAATCACTGGGGTTGAAAATCATTCATAATCATTTATGAATTTAAAATTGCTAATACAACCATTACCTACGATAAAAATAAAACTCTATTTTGTTCTAACTTCGTTATTATTTATTTTTCATTTTTTGCGATATGTAAAGTTCAAATGATGAAAGTTTTAAGGCTATTCAATTTAAAATCGAAAATTGTTTCTAAATTTCGGGATAAGTTCATTCAGAGAAATAAATTATTGGTGGAATTAGATTTGGAGAAACGGCCGAAAACGACTTGAAAGACATCAATATCTTAAAAACTGTGGATAAAATAACAAAAGTCAGGAGATTGATAAAAAGTAAGTAGGTAATCGACGCGACTGCCAAAAAGATCACAGTAGAAGAACTTGATCCGGAGTTGGAACCGTCAGTGGAAGACCAACAAATATTATGTCGACAAAGACTATGGGAATCATGGGGCAAATTCTGGTAAAGCCAACCCCAAAAACTTTTTCAGTTTAGGGACTCCAAAATGGAAGAGGCGTCCTTTAGGAGTTTCCCAATAAAGAAGTTATTGAAGCTACGTAGACTAAGGATGGGGCACACCAAAATGACCCAGTGTTAACTCATAATTGACCCGTGGTAACATGTTCCAAAAAATACCAGCATGCTGCACTCGGTGTGGGGGAGATCTAACGGTGCAGCATATACTCTTACATTGCCAAAGCATCAAGGTACAGAGGCGGAGGCAGGTAGTGCCTTAGGATCTCAAGAGGTACCTTAACACTGAAGAAGGCATGAACGTGACTTTGGGTTTCCCCAGGGAGATGAGTATGCTTGGTGAAATATGAGGTGTGGGCTTCAATTCAAATGTTGGAAACAGTTTTCGATAACTATTTTATTATATTATTTAGTATTATTAACTACCATTAATATTCAACTCTTTAAACATTGAAATAATTTGTTGCTTTAAGTTATTTTAATTGATAAAGCCGATGGTATATCGTAATTAATAAACGTATAGTTTGCTTCATGAATTGTAAGGACGAAATAATTGAATGATTTTTTTAGTAACAAGGTAAAAGATGGGTTCAAAATTACATAATTATAATTATAAAAAATACAATTAAATGAAAATATAAATGAAAATTAAAAACCTCAGAAAATTATTTTAATTTGTAAATAGTGCATATAAAATAAAAATCGGTTAGAAACGGTTTTTATTGAAGGATGGGTCGACAATAAAAATCAGATGTAAATACAATAAAAAAATTAAATACAAGCTTTCAACCCTTTATATTGAGCCGACCAATATTGCCTTTAAAAACACTAAAAGCAAATACAATTCCCTATGTGGTACATTCGCTGAACAAAGTGCAACAATCGAGGCCTTGCAGTGTTGTACAAAGAGGACGGAGGTGATGTGGTAGCGCGTTAATACCGTTGATTTGTATAAATACCAATACGTAAACATCCCCTAGTTTTATTTATTTTCATGATTTTTTTTTCAATTACTCGTGTCGGTCGCATCACAATCTACACACTCTCGACGAACAAACCCTTTCATTTAAAAAAAAATACACCATATCAACTCAAGCCAAAATGTTCAACATTCAAACGATCACATCCCAATGACTTTCGAGTGGGGCGATTTTATTTGAATTGACCAGGGAAGAGTGCCAAAATAACACAAACAAATTGAAAAACCTGTGTAATCTCATTTGGAAATTGGTTTTATTTAACGCTAATTCTATTGGATTTTTTATGGTGAAGGGATGAAAAATTGTATTTGCACGGCTACTTTTTTACCATATATGTAAATCTACGGGTACGGACATGTCAATGCGTGTGAAGTCATTGATAAGTTGGGTAGGGTTAGTCGAGGGTGAAATCGTGAACGAGAATAAAAAATATATCGTACGGGGGTGCGACCAATAACTGGCTATCAATAACCACCTGTTGCACAATATACGGATACGTGCAATGGACCAAGGGTTGATCGTGATGGGGCTACGCTATATTGGCCAGTGGGTGGTTGATGGTCTCAAAAAAACATTTATACGTTACTTTCATCCCCTATCCCATACGAGTATGTTTAAAAACATTCACAAAGGGGTATTATTGTGGTTTGTCGAGACTTTACTTCTCGGTTTTCAGCCCCCGAGCGTGAAAAGTTTAGTGGTTTTTTTATGCCCAACTTTTCATCTATTTCCCGTTCATACCCTTACACCCGCTATTAACCCTGCCAGCGCAAACACACACACACATTTTAGGGGTAGATATTTTTACAGTTTTTTGATGTTTTCATGTTGTTGTCGTATTTTTTTTTGTTTTACGAGCATGTGAGTGGGATTTTTAAGATTTTTTCATTGGCTCTTTGTAACACAAAAGTAAACCATGTAATGTGGCCGGAGTGAAAAAATACCTGAAAATTCTCTTTTCAGGGGGGCCACACCGGCTAATGTTTTGAATTTAGCCGCGTTTCATTTACGACGTGCCTGATGGTCAAATAAAAGAATCGCTCGAGTTCCTCCACCCGCTACCCTTTTGCACACAAAGCAAGAAAAGGAAAACAAAAAATTTTCCAGATTCTTTCACATTGCCGCGGTTCCGGAAAATTAATAACACGTACATTTCTCGAGATGAAACATAAACGGAATGATTAATAAATTTTGACCTTAAATGAATTACACGTGTAAAATTTTTATACTACCATGTTTTTAATATGGGGTGGCTGCGCTTAATTCTTTTATATAACTTTATGACACCCTTAAATATTTATTAAGATAAATCAAAAAATTGTTGTCTTTTATCATAAAAAATACACAAGAAAAATTCTCTTAGACATCCAATCCATAAAATTTTGATTTGTGGCACCTTTAATTGCCTTTTTTCCGTAGGTACTTAAACCGGTATTTCAATTTGAATCGAAATGAAAAGAAATGCATAACATTGATTTTGACGATTCTCATACAATTACAATAAAAGACGAAGAAAGCATTATCAATTTATTACATGTAAATCTACATATAAAATGTTGCTTTGACAAAAAGAAAAAAAATCTGTAACGAATTCTTTTAAAGTAAGCTGGAGAGTTTGGGCCGCATATGGGGATGAAACAACACAGCTGCGACGGGGTAGAAATTGACGGAAAAAAAGAACTGAACCTAAAACGAAACATTAAAAATGAAAATAAACTATATCTATAAAATTGAGTGGGGTCTTTAAGAGTCGTTTAAAATTCTTAAAATCAATGTTTACGATCCTGTAAACTATTAATATTGGCTATTGGGATCGTATTTAAAACATTTTTATATCGCTTAAGCGACATTTTAACGATCTCTGTTAAAATATGACCTCCATTTACAAAGATCGCTCTCAAGCTTCGGCTGGTTTTTAATTTTAAAGAGTGTGTGTTTATTGAGCCGTTTTTCCTCTATTTTTTTCGACTTAAAACTATAATCAACCCTTATAAATTTGAGGAAACGATCGAAATGATTTAGCCTCATAGAAATTCGATTAAGAAGAAGGAAAAAGTTAAACGGTTTTATTAAATTTAAATAATATAGAATTTAATAAAAGGAAGGAATTTCTTGGAGCGTTTTTTTTTTTTGTTCATTAGTTTTACATTTTCATTTAATACTTCTGCCGTTGCATATTAGATTTGTCTTTTACGATTTAACAGTAGCGAAAAAAAAGTTTAGCAAATATGAAAAACTTGCAGTTGGAAAATGAAAAGTGAAATGATTTGAAATAAAACAGAATGGAACGTGTGCGGAGAATTGGCCCCGCGGTCGTTTTCATTCCCGAGATTTCCTTCATCTATAGAGAGGAGACGAATACGTGGCACATTCGTAGTAACCCGTTTGATAAATGATTCAAGTTGCAAGTTATTTGATTTTGAAATAGGTCGCTCGATTTAATATCAGTTGAACGTGGAATGGGACGTGGATGAGTGGAGAATGGGAGATTTCCCCCTGGAACGAACAAACGAACAAGTATGAGATTTGTGTGGGCGATCGGGCGTTGAAGTGGTGGAAAGGAAGGGCGATTCCTCGTCGAGGGCTCTTTCTGTACGATTTCCGGCCGTTCGTGATGTCATCAAACATTGTCATAATTCATCTTTTTGAGGTGGTGCGTCACTAAAACTTTATGCCGCCATCAGGAAAATGTATTCAAAATTGAACCCATCGAGGAAAAGTTTCATCTTTCTGCTTTTCTTCTACGAAAAACCATCAATATAATTAATTTATCTGCCATTTTTGTTTGAAATAATTTGACACGACACGAAAAATGATCCCGAACGGGGTAGACGCAACGTCGAACAATAAGATTGAATGGATAACGGAAATAATGGAAAAGCATAAAACGCACTACGAACCAATTTTTCCTCGGCAACTTTTCATCAAAAATTCCGATCTATACACGATAGACTGTAACACAAAAATCATAATTAATTATTTCATTTAAACACATTTAAACACATCCCCCCCCCCGCTCTCGGGATTATTCGACAATATCGCCGGGATAATGTTCAAACAGTGATTCAGGTGGAAAATGTAAAATAGAATTGTCAAAATACTGAATGGCACATTTTGTGAAATAAACGATTATTCATTCAACTATGAAACGATGACAGAACAGGCAAATGTGAACGAGAGAGACGCAACGACCGAAAGGGTTTTCAAAATGAAAACATACACATTAAAATAAGGGTGGAAAATAGCAAGGTTTAAGAAATGGAATATTCTATGTGAAAATAAAACATATCTATGTGTTATGTAAGCAAACCAAATACACACATACTCTAACACACACATACTATGAGAAGAGTGGTCGTGGAAGGACGTGCAGGATGAAGAATCTCCGACGAGAGGACGACAGCAAAACGAGAAATAGAAATCTGTCAAAGACAATTGTGAAACGGGGATGAATATTAATCTTTAAAGAGCTATTGGTCATACAATATCACATAATGTTCAAATTCACCCTATTCTTGTTTCACCTAGTCTCTAACTATCCTATTTCCCCATCCTTTTATTTCCACTATCAACATCAGCATCAATTCATCTTTTACAGTTTCATATAACAAAACAGATGTGTATCTTTTAGACTTTTAACCCTTAAAAGAAATTAAGATAAAAATTGTTATCATCGTAATTAGATAAATTATAGGCCAGTGCTCTTGTATTCCCAAAAGGTATGTAGTATTTGTTTCAGGATTTTGTTAATTGTGAAACTTTGATTCAATCAAAATCAATTATAATTTAATAGAGGGGTACCATGAAAATAGCACATACCTCGTAGAAAATCTATCTTCTGAAGATCAACAAAATCGTAAAATTTCTCACTCCACTTTTGAAAACTAAATATTTTTTGTGTTAAACCTTTAAGGTATTTAGTTAAGTCAGGAATATCTATAAAAAAGAACTATCTGAAATCCTATTCATTAGTGTTTCTTACAAGATTTCCATTTGTAGTCCCCTTTTAAGTATGAATTATGGAACATCGTGCAGACATTCAACCAAACCTCGTCTTACTTAGTTTGTGTAACAAAATTTGAAGTTCTTATAGTATCTTATCCTTTCTGGGTGTTGGACATGAATAAGGCTTTTTTAATTTAATTGATACTGATGAGAAAGAGTTTTCTCAAATCAATTTCTCAGGTTTTGCAGCCAAAAGTTTTTAGTCGCTCAGGATCACGTTTCCCTGGATTTTCCTTAAACTTTATGATTTGAGACTCATTCCTCAAGATGTGGCCAAGATATTGGAATTTGCGGATCTTGATGGTTTTCAGGGTTTGTTTTATTCATGTCTATTCTTTGGAGTATCCCGCTCTATATTCGATTACGATATTCTCCGTCTTCTTCGATACATCTATGGTAAATTTAGAATGCTTCCAGCTTCTTCTCTAGCTTTTTGTTAAGTAGCCAGGATTCTGCAATTCTGCAGCATAAAGTTGTATAGAAAATATATAGCATCTCAAGGCTCTCATTTTTGTCATAATTTTTAAATTATGATTTTTGAATATTTGGCTTATCTTATATGGTCTTATCATCCTGGATCTTATTTCTTGAATATTATCCTAATTTTCATTTATTGTTGTTCCTGGATACTGTCCTTTACCTTTTTTATAAGTTGCTCTTCTATTGTTACGTTGGAGTTGGAAGTTTGGTTTTTACTGATGACTATGAATTTTACCTTCTGGTAGTTGATATCGAAACCGTATTGAATACTCACTTTCGCTACTTTGTAGGTGAGCATGTAGCCACTATAAGCTAATACTAACCAATACTCAAACTTTTTAATTTGATCGATTATTTGGCATAGGAGATAATTGCATTTGCGTTACGCCGTAACTTACAAGGTTACAAATATTATTTTTCATATAATTTTGATTTGAGTTTCTGCGGTATTCAATGAAATTGACCTATCTTTTTCAATTAATCTTTCTTTTTTCCCCAATTAACCATTTTCAGTAAACCCTATTATGGTTATAATATTGTCGAATCCTAGTTATATTTACGGACTTATATATATCCTTATCTTGATCCTGACAGATAAAAATTGAAAAAAATTAACACTTTATTGGTAAGGATTACAAATGGAGCAATAAGGAAATTTCACAGTAAAAAAATTGCTAAATATTCTGGAAGCTTGCAAGAGTTTCAATTCAAACTTTTACGCAAAAACTTCTTTTTTTTTTGAAAAGTGTTTGTTTTTCACGGCCATAGATAGAATGGAAATGAAAGAAAACTTTAAATTGGCTACGTTTGCGCAGCACAATCTATCCACCGAAACGCTTATTTTCAACCCCTTACATGTGTGATATATGGTCCAGTCATATATACATCACAAAAGCAAGTAGATAGATGACAGATCCAAAATTACAATAAGTCCAATGACTAATCACTGTTTCCTTTCATGGCTTCGCTCAACCCTTCAGTTTCCTTCAAATATCCCGAAAACCCTTCACTATCATAAAATTATTACCACCCACCTGTCACTCCGAATGCATTGTCATCTAGCTCTTTCAACGCCCATCACCTCATCATCTTTCTTTTTATTGACTTTTCGTATAATTTTCCATTTTATTTTCTTTTTTTAAATCGATTAATTATAAAGTAAGTTAAAAATTCATGTCGTGCTTAAATAATGAGGGTTTACGCTTTAGCAGACGTTCACACGTATCGAAAAGTTGACTGAAAGCACAAATAGATCATCCCTGGGAAGTTGATAGATGGTCGACTAACGGTAATGAGAGTCAAAGGGTTTTTCCTTTTATAAACGGCGCTCTGCATATTACATAGAAACGGCATAGAAAGCCACCCTTGATGTTCGACCACCAACACCGCCCTCATTCTCTTACCTATCGCGCATACCCAGCCTTTCGACCTCATCACCCATCATCGTCGTATCACGCGATTACTAAGGGTGCAAACGATACGAGCGATTATTTTAAGCGGTACAAAAGCTGCATTTTAAATCAGACGGTAAATTTTCTATGGATATATTTTATGTGTGTCACTTGTTTTTATCTTTTTCTATAAGAATTCTCAGTTGTTTTTATGTCTCTGTTCAGCTTTCGTTTGTTGCATATTTACAAAGAAAATCAATGAGGCGGAAATAATTTTACAATTTTTGTTTGTTTTCTGAGCTGAAATGATTATTTCTCAGTATTTTGATAAAAATAGAAAATGAGGAATGATAAATTTAATGTGTCCTTCGCATCTTATCAGTGGACTCGTTTAGCAAGAGATTTATTTAATAATTCTTTGTTAGAAGATCAGTTGTGGATTGAAATGACCATGGGTACGGTACCAATTTGCTTGTTGCTCATCTTAACTTGTTCTCCATTCCTAGTCAATTCTAAAGGTAAAATATTAAATTTATAATTTATATCCCAAATGCTATTTTTTCTCTCAAATTCTAATTTTATTAATTTAAAAAAAGAAATTATTTTAAACGATCTTCAATTCAATCTCAAACACTACGTACACTACTTTAGTACTCATATGAAGATTTTTAATGGTTAAAACTAATATTTTTATAACTAATTTTTACAAATTTGATATTTGCGAAGCATATTATATGCCCCTTCATTAAAACGTAGGAATCTGAAAGAAAATCGAAAGATTTTAATTTTTCTGAAACTAACTTCTTATTTGGTTTTTACAATCTACAAATCAATATATTTAAACTAGTGGTTTGCACAATTTAACCCTCAAATAAGGGGAATTATCAAATAAGTATAAATTATTTATCAAATACTCGATTTTCAAAGAAACAAACTAAAACTATAATTAAAATTTATATTTGTAAAAAGATCCAATTATTATAGAAAGTTAGTTCACTTTATCTGTAAGAACAGGTTAGCCATCTGAAAGTAGTATGGAGTTAAAATGTGGCTATATTAGCGCTTTTAGCCCAGCTTGACAGTAAACATTCCCACGTACAAGTGGTTCCTATTCCCAAAGATACTGAAAGTTCTTAGCTCTGGATATTTCCGTATAAAATAACGCTAAGTCTATTATTTGCCAGAAAGCTATCAATAAACTATACTTAAACTTTTGGTACTAGTATGTGCTCGTGTGCCTCCAATTTTTCATGAGATCCATTAGTTGTCAAACGAAGCACAGGTTTCATTTACTAAGTATCTATTTTGAAGATAGGATTACTGATTCTTTTTCGATAGGAGCATATACGTACTCATCCTTGCCTCACTTTGAGTTACAAGCTTAAGAGGATAAAGTAACTAAATATTAGAAAAATTTGAATTATTTTTTTTTTAATTAACTCAAATACTTTGCCTTCCATTATTAAAACAGGTACCCATAAAAAACAATAAGTCCTAACGTTACATTATAAGAAAATATCCAACCGAATCCTGATGTACCTATTCGAATAAAATAAAAATCATTTCTTTAGAACAAAGGAATAAGACCAAAGATTTTTGAACGCTCTTCATTCAGCCACTATAATTTTTTTAGAAAGCTCCAGCATCTACCGGGGGTGATACTACCTCCGATGAGAACCACTGTTTTAATCCAAACTCAAATAGTTATGTATTTATATAAAAAACTATTATATTTAGAACTTCTGATACATCATAATAAATAATGATAGTTATTCCTAATCTCTTGTAACTAAGAAGTTTTATTAAATAAGAAACCATTTTGGATGAAAAAAAATTGATCTCTAAAAGTTTCCCTAGAAATTTAATTCTTTTTTGAAGTCCACTGCTGAAAAATGCTTGACAATCGAAATACGTATATAGAGCAATACGTCAAATGTTTGTTTGGATAATGGCTCCATTTCAATGATAGTTTATAAGATTTATTTAGAAATATACTGTAGGAATAATACTAACACCAAATAATAACTACCAGATTTTTTTTTATTTTTAGTGGCTGAACTGTGTCGCGTCGATTTAGAAGAATGGAAAGACCAAGTGCCAGTTTTTATCAAAAACAATTATATTATTCCGCCCAGCGTTCAAGTGCTGGCTTTTAACCATGGAGAAAATATAACATTAGCATGTCCTGGGAAAAACAACTCTTTCGCTCGCCAAAAAGGTAACTGAAAGCATAACGAACGATTTATTTACTCTTATTAACATTTGTATTTCTTTAGGACAACAATTATTGAAGGTAACTTGTACAAGTGGAAAATTTGCCGTGGATCAGAAACGTATGAATTTCTCAAGCTTATTATGTACAAAAAAACAACCCGAGGCCGATGTAATTAGTACAAATTCAAAGTGTGCAAAAGGGGAAGGTACATGGAAAAATATTGTTTTTCGTTATAGCACCAAAACACTTCTATTGTATCGAACTTGTTATAATATTGAACGTTGGGAGCCCCTATTTGCGGTTCATACGGTCGAAGGAGCTTATTGTGCGTAGAAATAATTAAATTTTTGAATTAATTTAAAACGAAAAAATAATTAATTTTAGCTCAGGATGTTTGGCGAGAGTCTTTTAGTGAGGTGGGCTTAAATTTGACTAGAAAAGACAAGTACGGGTCGTATTTCAAAAAAGACAAGCAAATGAAAACTGGAATCGCTATTTTGGGAAGAAATCAAGCTGAGAAGTATTGGGGAGATTGTTACTTGTCAAAAGGGCATTTCGCAGCAAATGGTGATTTTAACTATCGTTCAACCCAGTCTGCGACGTTTTTCTATTTAAATACAGGACCTCAGTGGCAGAAGTTCAACGTGGCTAATTGGAAAAGAATTGAAAAC
Organism: Sisyra terminalis; assembly: GCA_958496175.1. Classification (NCBI taxonomy): domain Eukaryota; kingdom Metazoa; phylum Arthropoda; class Insecta; order Neuroptera; family Sisyridae; genus Sisyra; species Sisyra terminalis. Next base: position 21,372,801 of record OY292277.1, read on the forward strand.
AAAGTCCGTTCGTTGGTCGATAACGACCCTAATCTTATTCTTCAAGTATTTACGGGATCACATGGTATTTTAAAACTACCAGATGATCGTGGGGTTTCTCAAGAGATTTATTTGAACGAGGATAAGATTCCAGTACCGAAATATTTTTGGAAAGTCGTATATAACAATGGTACAGGCGCTGGCGTCGCATTTGTGGCGTTGAACAATCCGTTTGTAACACATCGAGATGATATCGATAATTTCTGTTCGTGTGTCTGCCGAAATATTGGTGCATATACTAACGATTTTGATGATTTTGAAAAGGGTTTGGTGATTTGTTGTGAAGTGGATAAAGTACGGAAGAAAATTGAGCGTATGGCAGATTTACCACAAATTCAAGATCTTTATATAATGAAATAATTTTAAAAATATTTTTGTTCTGGAGAAGTTAATTAATTTTAGAAAGAATTCATTAAAAATATCCTCAAGGAAGACACACACTCGTAAAAAAATGACGAGGACGCACACAAGAGTCCTCAACAGGATCAAACGAAACCCGGCTTTATTATTAGCTCGATTTCTTTTTTATTTAAAACTTGAGAATTGGTTCGTAAACTTTTAAAGTACGCAGTAAAAAAAAATAAGTAAAACAAAGACATTTTATCTGTAACTTCCTGGGGCGTTGCGCTGCTTGAAAAACACAAAACTTTATTATTTAGAAAAACGTGCAATTTTCTCGGAATGTGTATCGGTCGAAATGCCCAGTATATCATTTCAACGAGCCTATAATACACATGATTAAGTTCCGTCATAAAAAATCTGTAATCCAGGTGTTCATGAAGTCAAGCCAAACTTTGCTTATTTCCAGGTAAACAATGCAATAAAATTGTAAGTCGAAGAAAATAAATACAATAAAAGTGGCAACGATGATGGACTATGTGTGTGGATGACGAAGATCGACGGAATGCTGTCGCTTGGCCATTTGGTCGTTGCTGTATGATTTTTGTCGTGATTTTGATTTTCCCATGATCTTTCTTCGAGCTACGGATCTAACGACCTGTTCCATCATTGGGGTCAGAGTTCACCACGTCGTCATCATATCGAAACCACTACCGTATTATGTGTCGCCGTTGGGTCATTCGCATATGATAATAAAGAAATAAACGCAACAGCACAACGTACATGCATCAAAAGGGAAATAATACTAATAATAATAAATATATAAGTCATATTATTTATGCACCTGATGAATATGATGGACATGGGGACACACACGGACAGAAAATTGTAACAACGATAACGACGACGATATTATGAACCCGAAACCGGATGTTCACGTCACTGCCTTATATTGTAGTCAAGTGTGCAAAATTTCTTTTGTTGTTCTTCACGACCGCACGTTTATTATCATTGCGCTCTCCTTCGGTCTTACTCATTTCTCAATCCCCATCTTTCCACAGATCTTTTCAATACTTTTTCCATATAAATTAATAATACAAAATGTGTAGACTATGAATGTGTGTGTTTGTCTGTTATTATTATTGTTGGGATTTCAATAATTACTAAATTACGTTATTAGTCATTTTTTTTCATATCTGCATTCATTTGTAAATTGACTATGTAAATGAGGTTCATTTATTGTTATAAAAAAGCACCATCATCTTCAATTTTTTTTTTGAATTCACTAAAAATTTAAGAAAATATATAAATTTTGTAAAAATAAAAAGAAAAATTATAAGTCTTCCTCCTCTTATACAATACAACGTCAATTGATACCTACTAGTTTCAATTGATCATTCTTTTTTATGGTTGTAGATAAATTATTTTCAAACTTTTTAGTAAGACTTTTGATTTTGATTGTAGTCACAGAACGTTAGTAATTATAACTTAAAAAATTCAAAATTTGTGATCGAAAATTACAAATTTTTGCTTCTTTTAGGTAACGTGTTAAAATTATAATCATGGTTTTTGCCAAATTAATAGAAATATAAGCGTCCTTACCCGCTGCAGTTACAATTTTAAGAAAACGTAGTCGAAATTTTTAAGTTTACAGTTTACAGTCCCGGACCATAAAGACGCACTATAGGTTTTGTATGGATCTTGATGTAAAAGTATTTTATTTTGGGTCCATATTTTTTATTGGGTTTAACTTTCCTGTATAAATTGTATTTATTACGGTTATTACCAACTAACGTGACCAAAAATCATATTTACTATAAAAAAAAATTTTACCATCAAATTAGTTAAACATCTTCGTAATCATGGCGAGATGAATTGTTTAATATTTAATTAAAAGCTCGTTTACTGATATTTAAGTTCCCATCTGCCCAGTATACTATCTATGTAGGACAATACCGTCTGCTGTATTTGTGAATGATGATTCCATACGTGAATATTTTTCTAAAGGCTATTCTTCTGTTGTGATCATCTCTTTAGCTACTTTTTTCTTCAGCAATTTCCACATATTTTCAATGGATTTCAAATCAAGGCTATTATCCTAAAGTAGGGTAATAGGGATAATAAACAAGGTTTTACCCTTACCCAGAAAATAAATTCTTAAAAATCAATACAACTTTTTGTAATGTAAAAAATAAACAATATTAAATTTAATTTAGTTGAATATGTAGGTACATTTTGTATAAATCTAAAGTGCGTCTAATAATGTGACCAGGGACTGTATAACGTATTTCTCATAAGTCAGTAAAGCTTATTAACAACATTGCTGACAGATTATGTTACGCTGACGAAGTCGTGGATATTCAATAGTTCAGTTTAAGTGACAAACTGTATTGTAAATTAAAATATTAATTGATTCTACGATATAATAACGAATGTTTATAATTGTACAATAAATATTTTATTCAATATATTTTTAATTAAGTTTGATTTTTTTTCTTTTAAGGGCCAATATTTTCACTCATGGATAGATAAACCACATCCTTCAATATAGCTATTTAATAGATAAATTCAACTCATATTATTATTTTTAGGTGAAAAAGCTAACGGTTTCTCTATCCTCCGGTAATATTTTTTCTGGAAGATAAATGTTACATTGTAGATGTAAAGCACCGCTCCTTAGAATTAACACTACAAAACATAAACTATATAGTTATTTACCTCATTATTTTGTACTTGTTCTTAATATTAATTTGTAATTGAAGAGCAATCCTATTGAGGAAATGTTTTTCTTATAATTAACATGTAACAAGGAGTAAGCAAATAAACTATATTTATTGCATATAATCGAGCGGAAATCCAAACATAAGTTAACTGATGGAATCATTGAAGCTTTGAAAGCCGTTAAATATAGTGCGTGAGTAAAAATTACACATTGAAAGTAGATCTGTATTATTTTTTATATTTTACATACAATATTTTTTATGTAATTTTTCGTTAAATAGGTTGACTTTTAAAATTTTACCCATAAGTGGAGAGTGTTGATTTCGCAACATTTTTTAAAATTTAATTAATTAGAGATTAGCTCATGAATTCACGGATTTTTACCTAAATCAATTGAAACCATAAATACATAGAGAAAAACGGTACCAAAAGATGGGTAGAAGATGTAGGGCATTTTCTTGGCATAGTAAGCTTTAATCAGGTTTAAGTCAGGTTTATTTTTAGTACATATTTATAAATGATTTTGCGGAATACAGGATATTCATACAATTAGATTTAATTACAATTTAAAATAAAGTTAGAAGATTTTTCCATAGGCAATATGAGTTATAATAACGATAGATAGATCTTAATTATTTCCATGTTAAATTTTTATAACTACTTGAACGACTACTTACTTAAAAACGATAAATATATTAATCTTTAACAAAACTTTTTTTTCAACAGAAAATTTCCCCATTTTTTTTTTTTATAAAATGTAGTCGTTTTTATATAAGAACCATTTTTAATTTGGTAACTACCACTAGATGGCATGTCACATGCATATCTTACTAAAATTTTAGCTACAAATGTTAGCCATCCAGTGAAGTTCTGCCAAACTAAGGTTATCATTAATAATTTTTATTCGTTTTAAATTTTATCGTTTATAACGTTATCGTATATTTGATAACGGTCGAACTCCTCGTGTAAGTAATTTTTTTGGCCGTTTAATTATTTTTGTTATCAAAAGTTCATTTCTGTGACGTAACACTGCTATGATGAGTATATTTTTTTTATATTCTTACAAACCATTTAAAATGAGATGTGATGTGTATAAAAGTATCTTATTCAAAAATTTTAGCCATCTAACCTACAATTTTCGTTACGACTTCGTTACTAGTTCTTAGCAGTTAAAATTTTATTGCAAATATTTTTTTTCACTTTCATAACTGAATTTCTGATCGGATGTAACGATTTTCACCTATAGAGATTGAAACGTGGATCGAACGTTGGATCATTCCAGCTTCATTATAATGCAGAGATACTGGTTTTTAATTAAAAGAAGCATCGAAAATAATTGAAAAAGTTTATATATTTTTAATATATACCTTCAGTGAAATAAATATAAATCTTGCGACAAGTCAATTGCTAAAAGAAATGTTCTTATTACATAGGTTGTACAATGTACATACTTCATATAATAAGAGTAAGTGAGCTGTACTTCCTTTCGTAAAAGTTAAAATAATCTCTGTCTGAACCTACAAAAACGTGTTAAACGATGTAATTTCCATCTGAACGAATTTGAAACTATGAAATATGTGTTTAAGGCCGGCTTTATTTTTTTCGAAAATTATCGTAAAAACCGCATTTATCGCTTTTGCTCATTATCGACAGCGACTAAAGTTAAATGGTTTAATTAGCACCAGGATAAGTAATTAGCTCTTTCCATGTGATCAGAAAAAAATTAAACGTCGAACCGATCTCTAATTATATTTACGATTTGAATGGTTCTTCGCTTTGATTTATAGTTTCTGTAAAAATTATTATCATAATCTCATTTTTATATGCTACCTGTCAATTTATAAAATGATTTGTTTTTGAATTGTGTGAGTCGAACGTAGAATTAAGGTGTAAACTTATTTAAATTGCATTCGTTAATGAGATTACTTCTTTAAGTTTTCCAGAAAAAAAAGCATTTTATGAGTGTTTTAAATATGTTTGAATACAAGAAGTTCTGTTAATAAATTTCAAGAAAAATTGAAATGATCAGTCCGACATCTGATGACTAGTTCTTGTCAAGATACATACTTTTTTATGATTTCCTTAAATTGAAAACAAGAAAATAATAATAACCAATTTTCTTTCACTTTAATAATAATTTTTGTTCTTCATTTCGATTTATGAAAGAGGGAAAAATACCTGCAGTAAATCTGAGAAATAATAAATATTTTCTTCGAAAAACTTCTAACCGTTAAAACGGAATGGGAGTACGGGCGATGTCGATTGGTGTGGGCGGAATGGGGGAAAACAGGAGATTTCTGTACAATTATAAATATGTCTTCTACTCGACATTTCAATTATAGAAAAGAAAATCAGTTTTTCTTCGAATAAATATAGGAATGATAGGAGGAGGACGGTTGAGCAGATAGGGGTTGAAAATGGATGCATAGCCGACCAGACAGACGGATAGACGTATTTTGTTGCAATTGTTGCGTGCAGAGCGGATATATTAGAATGGATTTGTACCACTGATTTTACGCCCTTAGCCTGCCTTCCTTTTGGAACACGATTAGTGTTGGCTCCATCACCACCCAATTTAACCGCTTCGGCGTACCCCCTCGCACCCATTCACCTTATCATCACATTTTCATCCATTCAGCACCACATAGTATTCAACGAAAAATAGAGAGGCCACACATTCTCGTTAACGGTTCCCGAAAATCGGGTGAGCCAATTTCACCAACACTTTGACGATTCCCACGAAAATTCGGCTCGGAAATAGAAAGAAAGGGCTTTGGAAAAAAGCGCACATCTCCCGATTTCATGTGAAGAATATGTTTTCGGTTTTCCTTCATTTTCATCTTTAAGATAATGGATAAATGGAAAATTAGAACTGAACACGAAATATTTATTTATACCTTCATTTTTTTGTTTTTGAAATCATCACCCGTCTTATTATAGTAGTTTAGTTTTTATAGCATGTTAATAGGAAAATGCATTTTCGTCCCCTTTTCAAATCGTTTTTTCGTTTATTAATTTCAGTGAAAATGACGACGGGTTTATCGTAAAATGAAATACCTAAGTTGGAACTAACGATTTGTCATTTAACCCTTTCATGTTTGAATACTAATTTTATTATTAAATTGTATTAATAAATCAAATAGCAGTAACAAAATCTCCCACTCAGCTCCACCAAAACCCCCAATGGTTCATAAATTTTTATTGCACAAAACTCCTATTTTCTAGCGCAAGGAATATTAATGAACATTTACTATAATAGTTTTTAATTTCAATCGATATTTCTCGAGTCGAGGTGAACCGTTTCTTTGGGTTGAGGAAAAATTATGGCCAAGTGACGGAAACGGGACGGTCGTAAAAACGGGGATGTAGAATTCAGAGTTGGAAAGTAAACCTACATAACACACAAAAGGGATAAACAGACTTGTTATAATTATTTTAGTAAAATGACCGTTTTCTCCTACTCAATCTCCATGTCCAATGCTTTTTTTTATAAATATATGTGAACTTTTAAGTTGCGTGCATAATGTTGTGGACTAAACTGATTTTTTCAATAGATTTCACCCCCTCTCGAATTTTCAACCACCATTTGGAAAAAATATTTTTTTTTTATTTCAAATCGCTTGACAGTTAAATATTTATACATACTTGCTTTTTTATCTTGACAAATTTATTCTTTTAGGGTTTCCTCGCTAATGGGAAACTTTTATATTTACGCAATGTCCGTCTGTCTTCTTGTAATTGATACATTATAGAGTAAAGACTAAGGTAAAGAACATACAACTGCGGTTAATATAAATTTGTAAGATTTTTTTGAAATATTTTAAGCAAAAAGGTAAAAAAAGAACAACAAAGAACCAATAACAGTTTGTTTTAATTCATAATTTCGCTTATAGTTTTTTTTCTTACTTAAAATTTTTCAACAGTAATCAAAACATGTTATCCTCTTAAAATACACTTCATAAAAATCAAAACACATAAAACCAAATACGAACCTAAAAACATTTTTTTCAATTTCTTGTAAATAAATGAAGTTTTCTCAGAATTTTTGAAAAACGAGAATTTTCATTTTTCAACAAAAGAAAATTAGACATATAAATTGCTTTATTCCTTTGGGTAACTTAGCACAAAATATCAGTTGGATATTTTTCGGGAACTTGAAAGAAAAATAATTTGATCTTAAATTTTCAAATTTTGCAACGTTTCGTTGATATTTTTCAACTTCTTCAAGCAACATTTAAAGTTAAGGTCGTTGGCACACAAGTATGAGTTCATATTGATTCGTTATTGGATAAAACCAGATCGGATACTTAAATTACAGATGAATGTTTGATTTTCTTTATGACGTGATACTAACAGGCTTTAAGTATTAAATTTAAGTTATTAAATTTAAATTAAATTTAATTTAAGGTTTCATCGTCTAGGCACCATGGACGAGTCCTACAATATAATTTAAAAGAAAATATTTTCAGTTATATTCCATATTCACTATTAATTTAACGTCTACACTCCAGTGCTCCGGATTAACACCCCGATGACTACTCTCTTATTATAACGATGATTCCTGGATACAATAGGTCTAAGTTAGATTTATGTGTTATTTGTTTATTATTTGCAATCTGTCCTTGGACAAGATGCGCTATGCATCATATCATATCGCTATCTAAGGGTAGCAAACTTGATGTTTTTATTATATGTATGGTAATTCCGGGAATGGAACGCGTTTCATTATAGTTGATTCACTGCTTTATCTAAGAGGTTAGCCGCCAGATAAATAACATGATCCTTCAAACTAATTCGGTATTTTTTCGTTTTTCTGGAGATTTCCTCTGTAACTAAGGTCATTTGTATATTTTTATAGATGTTCAAGTATTCGACATTCCATTATGTAAGGAAAAGAATATAAAAATAGTTCTAGTATACAAATGAAACATTACTAAGTACAGAGAAGATGACGTAATCATAGAATAAAGGAACAAAAGGAAGAAAAGAAGACCTTAGAATCTCTAGAAAATATATTTCCTCCTTTTATAAATTTAAGTTACAATAATAGACTAATATACTGGCGGTTGCACGAAAGAATCTGACAGCAGTTTAGAATTTGACAGTCTCGGGAAACGTATGGGGATGAAGTCCCAGAAGGTGCTCACCAACCTGATGGACTAATATAGGTTTACGAATCCATAAATTTAGTCTGAAATTGTAGCGAATTGAGAGTACTTACGACTCAAGTTGTCAATTAACGGGATTCTCAGTAGTGAGGAAGAAAACTGGCGGTATATAGAGTTCTGCTAATGAACCATAACCCATATTGTTTGATTTGAAGAATAGTAGATTGGAAAAATTTTGATTCAAATATCCTTCATTTGATGATAATCAGTAAATTTTTGGCAAATAATTTACAGAATAGTGTGGTTGATTTATATTTTCATTGATATAACTGGTGTCACAATATACTTTTGATCTGAATTTTTAGGGGTTGTAATAATTGGTGCCTAAAAGGTATATCTAGAGGTGTTTTTACTAATATCGTTTACTAATGATATTGAATGGGTACATCTTTAAGATCACAGATTAAGAATCGTGTTGCTACTAGGTTGGAATTTTGTAGATTTCCGATTTAATTTTGACTTTGATCTTAAACCTTGGATTGCTCCTCTGGCTTTGATCTCTTCTATCTATATTGTTAAAGATAGTAGGGGAGACCGGGTACAAAAATAATAATGTGTACTTTTACCTTGATTTCTGGCTGGGTGTTATTATTGTCATTAAATGAATATAACCACATATAAATTTAGTTTATGTTCTTCACAATGGTAATTCGATTTATTAAATTATGATGTGTTTTATATGAATAACACAGAATTAAAAAAATTGAAAGACAAAGCGGTTGCTAATGAAAACAATAGTCCAAGTTAAATCAACAAATTACTTATTAAAAGACTATATTAATGATAAAAACCAAATTCAGCATTTTAAATACTCAAAAAATATATATTTTGAGGAAATGAATTAATAAAATGCCGCGACAACGCATAAAAACTACTGCATGAAAAACTACCGACACGTAAATGTATCGAAAACCATTCTATTGAAGTAGATATTCATAAAAATATGATGTTAGTAATAAAATCATTACGGGGACAAAAGTAACATATTACTTTTGTACCCTAGGAGGCTATGTTACTTTTGTACCCATTCTCATTTTTAATAAAACGTGTAATATAACTTTAAAACGCAACGTGCTAGACAAAAATAAATTTAAACAATGTATAATTTATCTAATCAAGAATGGATATGCAAACATTCGGATTACTATGATCCTTTTAGGACTAAGTAAGCAATAAATAAGAAAACGTCGAAAAACTTATTTTTGGCTCGTTAAAACACATTATGTCCTATTATATAACCTAACAACGCACTGCACACGCGTCGACTTAATGTGATTGAGGGGGGTGCTCTAGGCTATCACCTGATGGCAGCAAAGCGGAGTTCGTCCATTGGATAAGCCTGGAAAGCATTTTTTACTTTCGACCCGCCGTTACTTTTGTACCCAGTCTCCCCTACATATCATTTAATTACAATTCTTGCAAGAATTAAAAGGCTGTTATATTTTGCACTCTTACCTAATTCGTTCCTTTATATTTTTTTTTATAAAATTCAGATGAGTAAATGCTTTGTTTTATTGAAGTATAAAGTAAAGAGTAATTATAAAAATGTAATAATTTACTGAAAAAATTTTGATTGGAATCATAATAATCTGATTTAAAAGTTAGAAAATTTAAACAAAAAATAGGTGACAGGAAACGAAAATGGATTAGAACGGATTGTGATTGATTATCTAAAAATACATCTCATTTTTTTCAATTTGAATATTATTTTCCGTGTTAATACGCTCTCATTACGACGAGGCCGCTGTTGATTAAAGAAATTTTTTTTAAAGCTTCTTATATTTTTCTAAATAGAATTTAAACTTCTTGCATATTTTAATATGGAAAATAATTCCTCACAGGAAAGGATCGATTAAAAATCTACAAACACAAACGCATTTCTCCACGCATAAATTAAAATAAATTTCAAAGAAATTTTCTCATTATTCCCTGAAAAAAATAAATATATATAGGAATAAATGTTTGGATCTGTGGAACTTACTATCCCCTAAGTTCCGTTTTCATTATTACGATCTCGTATGTGTCGACTTAGCAACGTATAATTAAATAGCCTGGCACCGATATAAAGTTAACAACATAAATTAAAATCAAAAACGCGATGGTGATTAAAGAATCGAGTCCAGTGTCGCGAGAAAGGGGTTGAGACTTTATAAATAAATATTATTTCTCACACCACCACCTCACCTAATGGAGAAACTGTACGAGCAAAGGGCTGAAATCCACGCCTGGCAGTTATTAAAACTTGTTAATCTCGTAAAAATAAATGTCGCTAAACACGAATATTCAATCAATATTGTCTTTCAATAACGCGAAAAATTCGTTTAAATACAAATTTGGGTTTAGGGGAAAAATTTTTGGAATTTCATTTCGACAAATAACCATTAGTTAAATGTAGATATTGTTGAAAATAATTCTATGAAATATGTGGTGAATTTTATCGAGAATTATTCAAATATTTGCCTGAATAAATTCAACGTTAAAAGTGAAAAAAAAGCACGCAAATATTGGTCGGATAAATTTAGAGTGGCTAAGGTTCCAAGGCATGGAAAAGTCTTGGTGACAAGTGGAAGCCTCGGAGTCTAATCAGTTCACTGGTCATTTAAATCAGATAATTAATACATTCACATTAATTTTTTAATGTTTGTTGTTCTTAATGAATAGGAATTTTTCTTGAAAAATTTACAATATAAATTATGAGTGGAGAATAAAAAAAATTTCAAAATGAACGGTTTTTAACGTTGTTTTTGAGCTGATGCGCGACAGATGTTACCGATGGCTGATTTTGATGTAATCAGAAGCAATGCGATGGGATATTCGAAATGTGAAGGCATAAGGGAAATCTTGATGGGGGCGAGGAAGATGTAAAATAGACGCGACACTTGTCTTAAGACAAATATTAATAAAAATTATTTGAAAAATAAATAAAAGAAATGAAGGAAGGGAATCAGACAATGTGTCACAGGGCCGTGCTCTACTTAATTAACGTGCGGTGCATTCATACATTAATTCTTCTTTTTTTCATTCTTTCTCTCTTAATTTTCGGTTGACATATGATTACACACAAATATCGTGTGTTTATTTTTCAAATTCAACGCTAGCACTAATTATTTTCAATGATTTTTCAAGAAATCTAGCGTAAAATAAATAAAATTTAAATATTTTCCAATTAGCATTTTTATTTCATTAAAAAAGTTTCCGTTTAGTATAACAGGTAGCCAGGCATTTTCATAACTTTTCTCTCGGATGAATATTTTTTCTCTAAACTCCATTGTTTTTATTCTAAATGTTGAAAAATATGTTAACTAAGGACCATCAAGTATTGACAAACGATAATATTATATGTATTTAAATAACAATTCAACAAAATTTTGGATTATCTTAACATTTAATTAAAAACGCAATTATAGATTGCACAAACCATCATAACATAGAAGTCAAACTTTTTGTGGAAAGAACTAAAATTACCTATTTGGCAATTTTGAGTATATCACCTTAAATTCTTGTCCCTATATATTTTTTTTAGGATTTATTAAACGTTATATGAGAGACCCGGATGAATGGTAATTAGGGTAAGTAGAGTAGCTTTTAATAACTAATCAGTAATCTATAATTTGTTAACGAAAAAAAAGGCTAAAAGATTATACAGATCACGACGTTACTATCACTCATGGTAAAAAAGCGCTGGTTACATATCAATAAATAACGCTTGTAGGTAAAAGTTTTTCATATCCCATTTTCGGTGGCAATACCTTCGTTTTTATTAAATGCTACCAAAAATTGTATTTAATTGTAAGTTTGATACAAAAGCATTGTATCCCATACCACTGTTTTTACTTTAACGGGAGAAAGAAAAAAAATGTCATCTAGGGTTGTAGGGTTGATTGAGTTGTTTTTTATGGGGTTGATTAACTAGTTGATTTCAAAATATGCTAAACATTTTACTAAATTTGTGAAAACTTTACTAAACAAGGAAACTGTTTAGTTCTAAGATAATTATGATCTCTATTTATGAATCAAGGTACCACGAATCAAAAAGCTTAAGAATTTACATTGTTAAAATAATATCTTCAATATATGTAGTTTTTTTTTTTCATATTAATTTAATAGGTAAATTTATTTATAAACAGAATAAAGTTAAAATTTCTAATTGCTTAAGTATATATATTTTATTTCAGTTTTAAATTTAAATATATCTATTATTTAGGTCAACCTGCCTCAACTACATAGTCAATCTACCCCGAATAGGAATTCGAATATAGGTATTCAATTATTGAATATTTTTATTGAAATAGCTTCTTAACTAGTTAAAAATTTAAAAAAATATTTGTTATCACTAAAAATTATATTGAAACTATTAGACCAGTGGTTCTAAACCTTGTTAGAGATAGGTACTGACTCTACCAGTTTCTAATACGCATTCAACGGAATTTTCTTAATTGGACATATAAAGTATGATTTTTTTTTTCAAATTCAAAACATTGATGTTAATACATATGCTCTTAAAAATAAAAAAAAAAACCATTATCAACCCGCCGAATCCACGAGATAGACTCACCAAAATCGAGGGGTTCGACTGATATTCGATCAAATCCAGATTAAGAATCATTGGTTTACACAAATGCCAAAAGGACAATAAACTACACTGGTTACTGAGAAGACACTCAAAGCTTTCCCTCAACAATAAAGTTTTTCTATATAAAACAATAATGATTCTAATCTGGACGTATGACATTGATCTTTGGGTCTCTGCCAACAAGTCTAGCATAAAAGTTATAGAAGAAGTGTAATCAAAAATGATACATAACCAATGAATCCCTTACAATGGGCCAGCGAATTCCAACGATAGCCAGCAAAATTGAGATCGTGCTACCAAGTACTTTGAAAAATTATACCAATAAAAATTTGGTATCTGGAATAATTACTCAGAAGGCAAATCCTCAAAGGTTATGATAAAGAAACCTCTGAAGAAACGTATAAAAAGCCTTTTGTATCTAGAAAAAAAGGATATCAAAATAGTTTTGGGTCCACTAACGGGATACTGTTATTTGAGGAAACATTTCCAAGCTATAGGGAATAAAACAGAGTCAAGTACACGCAGGAAATGAGGAGGTGGAGAAGAAACTGCCTTTCAGGTACTGTTTGACAGTTCAACCCTGATTCAAAATTATCTCAGCTTTCTTGAACCACCTGGATATGAGTCTAAAAATACACATAAAGATCCAATTCACTGTCTGCTGAGATTTATCTCAGAAGCAGACCTGACCAATCGAACCTAGAAACAAGCAGAAGTGCAATAGTTCTTTTACTGGATGCAGTGCAGAGAAACTCTTAAGAGAGACCCCCAGAATAATGAAGAAGAAGAAAACTTCTTTTAAAAAAAATATATTGTTATTTTATGTCAAGAAAAGGACATTACATTCCAGTCCTGCTTTTTTAATCAATGATTTGAAATGATTTCATGAGCTTTTTATTTGATCTGTTTTCATTTTTAATTCCTTCAATAAGAAGTAAATAATAACAAGTTTGAGATGTCCAATTTATTTTTATTGTTTTTGTGATTTTATTCTGTTGAATTTTTATATAAAGTCTAACTAATTAAAAATAATTTTGCAAACATAATTTGTAGTATTATAGTTTATCATTGTAGTTTTTTAGTGTTAATTTCATCGTCCATCGTGATCTTAATCTCCACATTAATTTGCTAATACTAATAATAAAAATAATTGAGAGCAATCTAAAACAATGTTAAATACGAAAAATAATGTTCTTTCATATTTCTTGTTCTCTTTATTAAATCTACCCATTATACGATTCGTACTGTTCGTCTGTTGGTGGATGAAGGCTTTTGTATATTTTCCATTCATATAATTATGATGGGGAATAAGACATGGAAGCTTCTTCATATTTATACACACACATAGATATGTAATAAAAAATTTATCAGTCAATCTCTAATTTTCATCCAAGCAAAACAAATTACGCCATGAAAAGTATTAAAATTGATGCCAGTTGTATAAAATGCACCCGTCTATAATGTTTTATCATTATTCCATTTTCGATGATTTCTTATTTGATATGGTATATTTAATAAAATAAATACAATTATAATTATTGTTTTTGAGATATTTTAATAATTTATTGTAATTTAAGACGAAAATGAAAGATAGATTTCCGAAACGCGTTTTATGTAGAGCGATTTCGATTGCGTGTCAGATATATTGTAATGAAATGACAGCTGAAGACCAATTCAAAATAAAACGATTCTAATAAAGACGAAGATATTTTGTAAAATAACGGAAATCATCAAACACAAAGAAAACATTTTTTTCTCGTCAATTTTTTAAATTTCTTTGTCTTTTTTTTTAATGATCGTAATTGACTGAGTCCCATAATTGTGAAAAAAATCTTCCATCAAAATTGGATTTTGATCGAATTTTTAAGGTCAAACGCAGTCTTTTCATGACGTTTTACAAGTAAATCTTTTCATATTTTTTTTTCTTCAGAAATAAAGATATTTATTATTTATGTCCGGTGTTCGAAAATATGTATATCATGTAACAATGATGAGTTTCCGGCGGAAATGATAAGGTCAGAAGTCTGTCATTATTGCTCCACTAGAGTTAGAGGGAGCATGAAAAAAATTGAACTTAACAAATGAAACGAAGGGTTTTTCCCTCATTTTCTTCATGCTTTATGAGTATCAGAGAAAAAATTACTAATCGAAAAACTCTTATCAGCTTTCACGGGAGTGAAATCTACGAGTTTCTGGACAAAACGATGTTTTTACGGAACTACTAAATTGGCGGTTGAATGGAATGGGTAAATGTTGAGATATTTATCCTTTGATAAGAGGATAAACGATAAGGATTGTATAATATTCCTTTGTAGTCGTACACATGTTTAGTTTAACTTGTACGGTATAAGGATCTAAATCTAGACGGTGTTTACCTGCAAATGTGTGGGTTTTCCTCTATCCAAAAACCTGGGAATAAACCAGGAATATTTGTACACACGTTTATGTATGTGTTGAACACAATATAATATTGGAAATAGTTGTGGAAAATTCCAAACATAAGTCGAGATATTCACCAACCCTTTAGGAAAAAGTCATGATGTCATGTCAGTATACGCTCCGCTTTCCATCCCCAACCAATCTGCTCATATGTTATCTCACAGCACAATTCTAAACTACTTTGATCATTTGATAATTTCTAAATACATTAAATACTTGAAATAAATACAAAACGAGATGAAAACAAAAGACATTCAAGGGTGAACCATAAAGAACCCTTTCATTCCGGTTAATCTTGAACGACAAAATTTTAATCGTTTGAAAAATATTGAGAAAATTTATCTGGAATTCTTTTTTATCTTTTTGACCGAAGCTATTTTTCTCATCCCCTTTGATTTTGCACATACGCTAAGGGATGCTGATTCTGGTTACAATATGCTCTCTACTTTGACGTCACCACTTTGGCGTGTCTCGCGGCGAATATTTGCATAATGTGGCATACTTTGAGCTGATATTTTCACAAATGTCTGTTTCGCAATAAATATAAGTAGTAAAATATGATATTTCTCTATATCCTCCGTTCTTTGTAGAGCTTTTTAGTTCAATAATGTGATTCGGTGTTTCTACTGAACCACTACTAGTCCTTGTAGTGGGTGAGGGTTGTGAAGGTTACGAATTGAAATCAATGAGAGAATTGAATATGTCGGAATTGTAATATAACTCAAAGGGTTGTGGACCTCTTTTAACCGATATGAATGAAAGTCTTCAAGCTTCAAAGCTTATACAGATATTAATTTTAATAATTTTATTCACATGAGCTCTTATAGTACAGGCAGTGTAATTTTTATATTGTAATGTCTTTAACGTGTTTATCAATTTGAGATGTATCTCTTTAACTCACAAAATTGTACAAAAGCTTCCCGAAAAGAAAAAAACATAATAAAAATACTCATAAGTATTAAAATCTAAAATTAGAACATCAAAGAATCAAAGAAAAGTTTGCAGATTGTTTTTCTTTCCAGTTCTAGGTAATACATTTGAATAAAGGTTATATTTTCAATTAGTAATGCGAGCTTTATTTGGAATATTTATTGAACGGAGCATAATAGCCCCCCCCCAACCAAAACCATAAATACTTTTTCTTGAAGTGTTTTGTTTTATTTTCATATCTTCATAATTTCGTTCTAAATAATACTAGAAAGCTCAAATTTTCACAGAAAAGATAAAATTACCAGATTTTGCAAATTTTCAAAGTTTGATGTGTCCAACTTTCATACTTTTAAAGTTTAATGTTAACATTTGAAATACGTCGGTTTTGTCACTCACTCAGTTATCAGCAACTTTTACTTTCCGAAATCCTAGAGGAGAATAATTTAGAATACCGGCTAGGACTTGACAACAACTACAAAAAAAAAAACCTTTAACCTTTACCAGTTCATCCCCGTTAAGAGGAGTGTGGCTATCTCAAAATCAATGTCATACATTCAATTCAATAATTACAATTTTAAATATTCAAAAATAATGCAAAAAGCACAATTTTTTCATAGTTGATTGTTAGTTACAATTTTACTTTTTTAGGTTGACACAGGAACTACGGTTCAAAAACTTTAAAATTACATCTTGCAAAAAGGAATGAAATCCTACTACAAATATTTTATGTAAAATAGGATGGTAAAAATCATAATTCTACAATGCTTTCACTATTAAAAAGTAATCAGATCTCATGAAAAGATTAGCCCCTTGGTTTTAACTTTGCAAAATTTTACATCTTAGCACCTGGGTTATAAAGTAGTGATTAGTTGTTTTGTTGTTCTGTTAGATGACACTTCATTAAAGACCAGTAATTTAGCATATATACATTTGTACATTATTTTTAATATCATCTTCTTCTTAATCCTAACATGGTTGTCGATGTATAAGGGTTAAAGTAGCTATCACTTGGGGTATTCTAATTTTCTCAGATCCTTTTCCAACGATTACGCTCTTTTGCTTCTGCTTCAGTCCAACGAGTCGGGAATCGTCCACATTTCATTTTATTATCAGCGAAGTACTATAAGCATTTTCCATGGTGTCGTGGCATGCGATCCATGGCATCCAAAAAAAAAAACGAAAATTTATCCTTACGTTAATAAAGAGTAATGTCATTCTTTGAACTGGCTTTACTTTGTTTAAGATAGAAAAATTAGTTCTTCTAGTCTTCCACGGGATCCGCAGCATTTTTTTCAAACCCCTTTATGAATAATATAGCATATTGATATTTCTAACTTTTTAAGACGGAAGTTAACAGTTTTTACTTGTTTTGTATTAATCACATACACTCTTTTGATACAATGGAACGAAATCAACTCGCGAATTTTGAATGTTGGGTCATTCTAGTTTTCCACGAGGCGGTAAAGCCTCGATTACCTAAGATTTTAGCTAAGATTATATCAGTAGATGGATTTATGGAGTTAGTACTTAGGGATTTGGTTCCTAATGAGATCCTATAACTTTTAAACAATGAAAACTTTAATAGTTTGTGAGTTTCGGTAACCTAATTTTTTTACATGTTGTTGGTGGAATTTTTACGTACTAAAAATCAGTACAATATTGCTTTTAAAGATGAATTGGGCCTATAAAATGTTAACTTTTTTTTCGCAGTGTAATTGGAAGTTAACAATTTAAGTAACAAAAGACTAGTAACAATCAAAACTATTTTTATTTTTTCGATATTTTGTTCAGAAGTTTCTCTTATATTTCTTTAGTGGATGCAATTTATGGCAAATATTTCATACATTTCGCTAGCAATGTACGTAAATAGCAATCAGAGGCAGAAGCACACGCTTACCGTCACAAGTGCGTAGAAATGAAATAATTTCATTTTAATTATAATTAATCTGAACAAATATTTAAGCAAATAATTTTTATGATTAACGTGAAAAATGGCATCAGGTTTGTGCACAAATCACTCGCCATCACGACTGCATTGTGCATCGTTCATATCTTGTATTCGCCTGGTATTCCATCAAGCTTTCAAATATTTGTCTAATGATTAAAACACAATGAAATTAAAAAGAAAATATTTGAGGCGAACGATAATGGTAAACTGCCGGTATTTGTTTGATAATTTGCTCAAATAAGTCTGGATGGGACGTCAGTGGTGTGGTTCGGGATCGTATGGATCATGTGGATGCAATAAAACAATGATTGGAATGCAAGTGTTGCAACCTTGACGTAGAAAACAACTTCATAAATTTGAATCGGATATTTGAGGAAAAATTTTTCAGCAAAGCCAATAAATAGGCGTAGGTATGGCGTACCATTGAGTTCTCGCTTGAGTTCCATTATAAGTTCCCTAAAACAAACGATAAATATCAAATAATCAAACAGGGACGGCTCATTATTTCCAAATAATTAAGAAAACATTCTCCAGACAAATACGCGTTTTGAACGCCATGCACGAAAAAAAAGCAAAAGACAAAATCAAATATCGTATATGGATGGGTGGGTAAGTGTGAGTGAGACGTTCGAAAGACGAGCATTAATACAAATGGCACGTTTTTTACACATTGACATATGTATAGGGGACTCATTAATGTTTTGCCGACAAAGTAAAAATTATTTGAATTAATCGAGCGTTACTAAAGTTTTTTGCACAAGTATTTTATTTTGCACCTTGTCGTGATCAATTCGCATGGAATTTCGTATTTATTTGTATATATATGTGAGTATATATATGTATATAATGCACACACATCGCGATCGAGAAAAACGTCTACGAAGAATAAGAAACAGACGAGCAGAGAAGGAGGACTCGCCGCAAAGGAAAAAGCGACACAAAGACAAAATTGCCCCCTTTAAATATCGAACAGACACAAAACAACAGCAGGTTACATTATTATTAGAAGAAATATTTATTGAGATCGAAATTAAAAAAAAAGAAGTGTATACAAAGCTATAAACAAATGAATGCACTGCCCCCCATAGAACCCCACAAAAACTAATCAATCCCTTCAAATCGAATCAGGATCTCATCAATTAATACAAACCGAAAGATACAAAATCAATTCGAATCAAATCGAAATTCTCAAGAGGTTTTGTATAACTATTTTTATCTAAATTCCTTTCTTTTATTTATGAACGTTATGCAGTTGCATTCGGTATAATAAAAATCACATAAAATGCATTTTTACGAGCCTTAATCGATAGTTAAGAGCAAACTTGAATATTTTAACCGTATTTTTTTTTTAATTATCCGACGTTATTGATTGAGATCGACAGTTTTATTATGATTTTAATGACCGAGTTTTTCGAATTGTTTACAATTTAAATTATATCTACGACTGTAATAAAAATGGAATTTCTTAAAATTTGAATATAGAAATATTTTTATCGTTTGATTTTTGATTAAAACTGTGGAAATTGGCTAGGAGGTGTTGTCGAAACCGGCGGCTCGTTTAACGACATTGTTCGAATTCTTGTTACGTTGACAGGTGATGAACGTATATACGGATAGTTACGTATATAGACGAACCGATAAACGTAGCGCAACACCTGGTCCATGTTGTTCAATAAAAACCGATCAATGCAAGCTATCGATATGTCGTTTGTGAGACAATTAGAAATATTTGCGAACAAATTTTGATTCGAGATTTTTATTCGTTGACATCCGAAAAATGTGCACGAAAGCGAAGATCAAACGGCCTCGTCACAGGCGTTCCGTATATGAGAAGGACGGTCTTTAACCCCTTGTGCACGTCTTTTTTGCGTCAAATTCTTGTCAAGGTATTGCAAGGCTCATCATTGCCGCCGCGTTCCCTCGGCTATCATCTTTTCCTGGTTTTACCAGTTTTGATCGTCTCCAAGAATCTTTTCCAACTCCCGAAAAGTATTCCAAAGTGAGTATGCGAAGAATTCGCAATTCCCAAACATTCTTCCGGTAAATCGTTGTGTTTTTTCCTCTATTATTTTGATCAAGAGACAACATGATCATACCAGCAAGTCAACTAGTTCTTGTTAGTATGACGTAGTTTTTAAATACAATGGATTAAAGGCATTTTACTTTACTATAAAATAAAAACTTGTATTTTGTTATTTAGAAAACTAGTTGATTTCAAAAAAATTGTCCTCAATTTAAATTACTCTGTAACTTTGTGCCAATCTACTTCATTTTCAAAGAAAAAAATAGTAACATTGGTTCTAAAATAATCTACCAAATTTTATTTTTTTCCTGGCAAATATAAGTGGTATTTTTAATCCTAAAATAATTAAATTAAATCTAAGCAAGAAAGTATGACTATCTAAGCCATGTTATAAAGCTTTCAATGTACCAATATTATATGCAGAACAATAATGCTATAGTAAATAGATATTTAAATGAAAATAATGGGGTCACCAGACGAAACAAAATGTGACAAAATAAAGCACCTATAAAAAAATTTAAATCGAATGACATATGTGGTCGACTTGCATGAAATTGGACTTAAACTTTACACAAATGAACGGAGCTTTTTCTGCTTTGTCTTTATTTTATCACTTTAACTAAAAATAAAAACTAATAAAACCCAAAAAATATCATACTAATGAATTTGAAAACGTGCGTTACACCAATAGTATGTCTGTAAATTGTAATTAATTTATGATTATATAAGTAATGTTCTTAGTTCTTTATTTTCGAATAAGACTAATTGTATTTTTATAAGCTTTTGATTTACATACATACAATCTCATAGAAGAAGTTGATAGTAGTGATAGTAGTTGATAGTATATTTTTATAAATATTTAAAAAATTTCTGCAATAATTCAAGCAAAAAATATCGCAATATACTCGAATAATTATTGCTGAAATTGGTCAAATATTTATAAATGTTATATATTTAATACCTGCAATTAAGAAGGGTGCAATACCACAAAAAATCGACCTAATGCATATGAAATCACGTATAGTGGAAGATTCTATAGTGGGAAAACAACAATTATCAAACGATTGATTTTATATCTGATAAGTTCATGAAACAAAAATTTAATAATGATAAATATTTTATTTTACTATTTTTGAGTCATAATTAATTAATAAATGAATAATTATTTACGTCGTATGACTCAATTTCGTTATATATTTTTAATTGTTATTTACTATTGCTTTTATAACTACCAAGATCTTTAGCGACTCTATAGTTAACCAAAAACTGTAAATCAAAAATTTTCTTGGTATAGGTTTTGAATCTATTATCTACCAATTTTGGAGTGGTTACCTTGACCACTCGCCCACCAGTAGGCTTATTTATTTCTTTATTACAACGCGCTTCAACAGTCTTTAGCTGTCATCGTCGTCAGGTAATATTTTATTGTGTCAATTATAACCAAATTTTATAAAGGGTGTTTGAAGTTAATAATTAATCGTTAATGGTATTGGTCGTTATTTTACAAGGTGTTCATATTTGATCCTTTCTGGTACATAAGATGTGAACTAAAGTCTGTTGAAAAGAGTTGAAACGTGTGCTAAATGAATAAAGAAATTGAGTACGACTTAAATAATTATTATTCATGAAAACAATATATGATATAACTACATAAAAGTTTATCTTATATTATAGTCTTCCATTAAAAAACTTAGCTATTGCAGAGATCTCTCTTCCTTTTTTGATTAGTAACCCTACAAGTTGGTGTGCAACAACTTGCTCCAGGTCCCTGAAGAAATTTTCATCGTTGTTCTTGATACTATGGTTGTCACTGGGCCTTTATTGCAGTGTTTTCTTCTAGCATTCTGCCTTTTATGCCGTTGAGTCTTCAACAGTTCTTCCGCCTTTGGGCTTGGTTTCTCAACTACAGGGTAAAAAAATGCCCTGCTCAGTATAGACTACGTTGCAATCAATGAGCTTCTAAAATAGAGTATCGTAACTGAAAATATTTAATATCTTAATAAGCTTAAAACGTATCATGTCCCAATCAATTTTCGTTGATAATATTTTTTAACTTTACCACGTAATTTTTTTCCGAAATTTTCCACCGTATAGCTGAAAAGTTTAGGACAAAAAACAAATGTTAAAAAGTAAAGAAATTTCTGATTATTCTGTATTATTAAATCACAGATAAATCCATTTTTTTTTCTTACTTTTATTATTCATACATTTATTTGCATCTTCAAAATATACTTTAAAAATTAGAGAATTCATTTTCTAATATTTCAGGGTTTTTGGTACACATTCATACATATGAGAATTGTGTGGTGAAAAAAACAGTACTAATTTATAGATTACTTAAGGCACTTTGGAGATATCGACTCAATTTTTTTCTGATATATTATATTGTCTTACTGAAAGAATGTATTAAACGTAATTCTTTTAAGGTGCAGTATAGAGAAACTCTAAAGATAGGCCTCCAGAATAATCAAGGGGAGGAAAGGATCCAAAATGGCAAAAATTGCCTCATGTAATCAAATCAGTTAATGGCGAATTGCAGTTTAATTTGATGTAAGCATATCATATAATTTATTTTTTTCTGAATTTTAAAAGCTTCTCTTAGAAGGTACTTTACTCAAAAAAAAATGTAGACAAATGAAATTGAACCATAATCATATATAATTTTTTTTGTACCTATTCTGTTTTGTCATACAACCTTTTTGTGTATTTTCAAATAATAACCCACACTAAATGTTTTACTAAAAATAGAAGCCAGGAGAAATTACCGCAGTTTGCAATGCACATGTATTCAGCTGAAAATCAGGTTAAGTTTAACCAGTGCGGTGTATTTAGTACCTACAACTTCAATTACACTTGTGACTTTTTTAAAAACCATTATATATATATTAGCTTTATAAAATGAAATAATTCTTACCATATTTGCTTTATCCAAATTAATTTAGTTAGCGTCTATGACGAATGTATAGGATCTATCTATCTAAAATTTGCAGCATAGACGCAGTTTTAGTTTATTCGAGAAACGAACGACGACGAATGAGATATATTATTATTGTGAGAAACATTTATAACATGTTTTGATTCAATTGAAATTTGAAATACCGGGGTTCATTAATTAACTGAAATACTAATTGAAGTTCATTTCTCCAACATATACACTCATATAGAAATACCGCACTTTCGCCTTCTGTCTTGCCTTCAAATATTCCGCAACAGTTCTCTCTTTCTTGTTAATACTATTTTATTATCACTATGTATATGCATATATATTAGAGCCCAACATCAATGAATATGCAATACTCATTCCATTCGGTATCATCTTCTTTACCATTCCATCAATGATATTATTTTATCTATATGAGTTTATATGTTCAAATA
The DNA here is from genome assembly GCA_958496175.1 of Sisyra terminalis. Taxonomy (NCBI): domain Eukaryota; kingdom Metazoa; phylum Arthropoda; class Insecta; order Neuroptera; family Sisyridae; genus Sisyra; species Sisyra terminalis. The sequence goes on from OY292277.1 coordinate 21,396,356, forward strand.
TAAACGTATAGATGCCAAATATATAATAATGTCGCTGCATTATTATTATGATTATGATTATTACTATTATTATTCATTTGATGATGAGCTTTCGTATGAATTTTCGTTTGGAACAACGACGTTAAAGAAGAAACAGTAAACATGTTTGTACATATGTATATTTATTTAAGTATTAATGTAAAATTCTATAGATATACACATATATATATATATTTTATGTCATGTGTGAGGATGTGAAATGAGGATCAAACAGGATGAGGAAGAAGATTGAAATGCAATTGTATGTGTGAAATAGTTTGAATATATCTTGCGAATCACACGAACAAATAATTGAAACAAAACGATACATACATCAGGTATCTAACTCATTAAAATCATACCTACCTGTAGGAAAATGAATTTGTGAGTAAGTACATAAGTCCATCTAGCAATATGTCCGTTTGTGCATATTTATTCCTATATGCATCTGTTATATAGTTATTTAATTATTCCAATATTTAATTATACTAACAATGATTGATAACAGCGAAATTTTAATTCAAAAGAACATGGAATATGAAGGAGAGGTGACACAACCTTTTATTATTCATGGTACATACATTACAAGCCATACGATCGTTTATTTTAATTGTAATTATACACATACTGGTAGCAATTTTAGAATATTGATGGAACTCTAATTCAAATCAAGAAGTTTCCATTTTATTGTTTTTTTTTTAAGGAATAATTGATTATGAAAATTATGTGTTATTATATGGCTTAACTTGAAAGCTTTTAATAAATGAAAATTGTAGTACCATTAAAAAGCCATCACTAGTAATTTTAACATAATACAAACGTTGATGAATAATTCAAAATTCTATTGCTTATCATAAGTTAAAATAATTCAAGATCATAAAATTAATTTATAAAAGTTAAAATGGAAGAAAATAAGTTTTACATTGCTTACTATTTGATGGAAATTTTCAGAATTGACTTTGTTAAACGATGACATATCCGGAATTCATCGATAAGTTTAATAGCGATAGGATAAACTTTGATGATAATTTTGTCTTTTTATCACGCAGTGGTGGATTTGGATTCAATGCCACCCTAGATTTCATTCGATATGCCGCCCTTATTCTTCGTAACAATTATATCTTAATATACAAGTAGGTTAATAATTAAAACAACGTATTTTCAAATATTTACATCATGTTTTAATTTTACCAAAATTTCTAAGGAATTAAAATATAATTTTTGAAATATAAATATAACTTAATAATTTCAAAAAAAATATCAGAGATTAGTAAAACTCACAGCTCTTTTCCAACTATCACTTGAGATATTAACTTCTCTTCCTAGCTTTGGCTCTCGCCAAAGTACCGACATTATATCATCATAAACGATTTCTTGCACTAATTGAGGTTCAATAGATAATAATGCCAGAGATTTTGGTCTATTTTGACCAATACGTCCACATTAGTAATTTTTTACATTTTTTGTAGTGTTTTGCTCAACAATTTGATAGTAAATTCTTCCTGAAATCCATCACTTAGGATTCTATCATGTTAATACAAATTTTTTCTTCGTTACAAATAATGTATATATTACGTGAGGTGAGGTATACCAATTTTAGAAAAGAGCATGACACAAAAAAGTAAAGAAGCTCTTTTAACCCCTATAAAATAAAACTCATTAAAAATCTCCTAAAAATTCTGGGAATATGAAAATGTTTAAATCTGGGGGAGTGGATGAAATCAAAGAAAGCTTTAACTTTGAAAAATCAGTTTTTAATTACATTTTTTATAAACAACTTACTCATTAACCTTTTTTAAAAAATCCTTACTAGTCCGTAAATAAAGTATTTTTATAATTTTCTACATTCACTCCAGATTTTTAAGAACAACACTTTATAGATTAATTTTCAGTATTTTATTTCTCGATAATTATCTAGTGAATATTAAATATACCTTAAATACTATGAATTCAAAACTCCAAAGTTAATGCACATGTATTATTTGATTATCAAATAAATATTTGTTTGACCTATTTGAAGGATTAATAGATTTTCTATACGTGGTCGTCTTTTATAGGTGATCACGATAATAGTGAACCTTCAAGTAGTTAGTATTTAACTCTTCTTGACTCTTTGTATGAGTCATAGTTTTTCCAGTCCTGGATATATCGAGTAAGCAGAGTAGCTTAAGTAGGCTACTGCCTACTGAATTATACCAATTTGTGTTTTCCACTTATTACATTTAAAAACAAATCCTTTTTGAAAACAAACATTACTGTAAAAAAATTCTTCACTATAGATCCCCCAAGTAAATACGGAGTAAGTAAAATACGGAGTTGAACTTTTGATGGTTTATTCTATTCTATATCCACAAGGTACCTAATCTTAATATTATTCTTAAAATTTAGTCTACTTACTAAAATTAGCAAATATTAACTATAATTACTTCTTTTGTAAAATTTAATTTAATGACAAACTTTAGGTTATAATCTCGATACAAGTTCTCTCTATACTTATAGAATTATTCTAATGACAATTATACTCAAGTATTTCCATCAATTTTGCTTTTCATAAATATGGTAAGACCTGCTAGGTAAGACCTAAGACTGCTTTAAAATTTAATTTTAAAATTGAAACAGAACGAGTAAGACCTATGTATTTTCAAAAAGTTGTAATGGTCAGCGGGTGTTAGCATAATAAGTTGGCCCCGGAAATATATTTTGATGAAACTTTGTAAGTATGTAGGTACTAATAAAATACTAAGACTCTTGAAATTTTCAGATCTCAGATCTCTAATTCAATTGGTTTGATCTCTAATAATAAGTAAAAAAAAAGTTTTTTTACCTAAAATATACTTAATCAATTGAAATAAAATATTAATATGATTTCGGGGTTGATCATCTGGGATTTGACTGATCGTCAACACAATGATTCCAGGATGCAGTAAATAAAATAACTATAGTCATTCTACTAGTCCGTGAAAACATCATAGTCAACGATCATATTGGTTATGACATCTAATAAAGAAGAAGGGCTGATAATAACCATATTCTAAAAAATTAAGAACTATAATAGCTTTAAGAAATCAACAAAAAAAATTTTTTTGAGGAAACAATATGTTTTAAACATGAAGAATTATAGTACCACTCGGAAAATAATTATTTTAAGTTTTATACACTTTCTATAATAAAATGTGTGAATTTTTTTGAAAAGATCTAACTACCTACATAGTGAAAAAAAATTTAATAAAAAACCACTTCCGCGCATAAATGTCAAGTGCTTGGTTAACTTGAATATGTACATTGTAGGTATAGATATACTATATGACATTGAGGGAGGGGCTTTGAAAAATTTTCAAAATTGCAACAATCAAAACAAATGAACATCTTCAAATCTCGCAATCCCATTGGCTACTAAGCTTTTACATTGATCTGCGTGTGTTGTCATCAAATATTAATGCATCGTTTGGCATATTCATGCTTTATTTGTTCTTGATTAATAAATTCCTTTCAGTTAAAAGTTAAAAAGTGATCCAAGTGAAAATTTAATTAGTGTTCAAATAATCAAGATACCAATTCTTTTGAATAAATGTAATATTATGAAATATTAAGTCAGAAATCTTAATGCCAACAATGTTGGTCTTGCTTTATTACATATATAACAAAACTAGGCTTAATATTACAAAACATAGTTGTAAATTTATTTTCCTTAAATATTAATTAAAGAATAAAAATAAATCTTCAATAAAATAATTAAACAGTTTAACAAGTGTTAATTGATACCTTTCTAAGGCTGGTTAACATAAATTAATATACTTGAGGCATACACCTCCAAACCTACTCTTTTTTTCAAGCTCTACAATTACAATTAAGAATAAATAGGAAGAAAAGAGTTTCAATTTCACTTAGCCAATTTGGATAATATGCCATTAGTACATTATAATACATTAATATCTACTTAATAAAACAATTTTTTTCAGTTTGTAGTTCGGCACAAATTGTGATGGCTACAATTTTATTTGTCTACTTTTAAATCATTTTCTTCGTTTAATTTTTTTTTCTTCTTATTTTCCATAGTTTGAAACCAGATTCTTGAAATTCAAATAGAAATGACTGCAAAATAAATTTTAGATCCATAAAATAACCAGCAATTAATTTCAATAATTTTTACACAAATCACTGAGCCAAAGTGAAGAAAGGTTATACTAAATAAGATATATTTTTTGTGATTCGATTTTTTTTAATATTAACTTACTGCAAGGGCGATAACTTAAATTTCAGATTATGTAAACGTTGAAGCTGTTAAGAAAATTTGAATAGTTTTTAAAGAATTTCAATATGAATAAATATCCCACAACCAGTTTCATAATTCCTGCATAGAAAACAATATTATTACATTTATTGCTAAGTTTATATAAGCTCAAATGTAAAGTTCACTTTATACGAATTTGTTTCAGCATCTATCTGTAACAGCATGTAATATACATACATAGTTGGATATATACGAGTACGATACGTCTCCCCATATAGTTTTCAATTTGAATAAATGGAATTCAAATATTGCAGCAAACAATATTTATTTGTTTCAATGTTTTCCGTCGCTTTCTCGCATTTCATCTTTTCATAGTTTACTTTAGTCTCCATCAATGGTTAGCTTTAGAAATCTTATAAATTCAAGCAAATTTAAAATTTATTTTCCTCCAAAAAAAAATTCTGATAAAATATAAATTCTATTTACTGCAAAAAGTACTTAAGTATCATCTATGGTAATGTTTTTTTCATAATTATTAATGTTACTCTTATACTAAAACCTTTAAAAAAAGATCAAATTTTTTATGAATAAAATGATGGCTTCTTGTGAATAAAGATGTAGTACAATTACCTTTGAGCTGCTGCTTTTTATTAAAGCGGTCAATAAGTCACCCGTCTCATACTCATTTCCGTATACGTATATTTGTAGCGATATTAAAATAAAACGAGCTAAAATATGTATGCATCGCAGGTTGGAACGGGGTAGATTTAGTCAAGGGGATGATGATCCAACAACAATAAAAACAACAAAGGAATCTCCAATGGGCATTGGATACATTCATACAGCATTTTCCGATTCACCAAATACATATTTTCTTTTTGGAAATAAGCGACTATGGCAATCTCTAATTTATCCCCCGGTTTCATCCCCCGAAGTTCAAGCTCACGGAAAACTCAGCATCCCCACTCGTTTTCTCTCACTTAGATCATAAACCATACCGCACATCATCTCTTCAAGAGAGGGTTAAATTCAATTATCCTACATCAATTATTATTGTTCTCCCTCATCTTTGACCACTCCACTGAACTGTAAATATCTGCACCTACCCACATATTATATTATATCTATATAGAAAAGCAAATCTACCTTATTAAATTCACTGAACACAATTTTATATCTAACCACCCTTTTACCTAACTCACTCCTTGTAATGGAGTCTAAGTTGATCCTGCTGCCACCCTCCCCATCACTCGATCGTACTGCTTGAAAAAATTATTCCTCGTTTCAATTTAAATTATAATCACATAACCTTAATTTAAATCGAAATTTAATCTTTGAATAATTCAACCCCTTTTTTTGTAATATGAAATATCAAAAAGTTCTTTGATTATTTTTATTTCATATAATTTTTCGCGTTCCTTCGTCGTTTCATATTTAATAAAAATGTAAATATCCGTTCGTAAAAGGATGGAATGGAGGAAAAGCGTGTGGAGAAAAATTTCTCTTTTCGTAGTCTGCGTGCGTGAAAGGAGAGGAGAATCGTATTAGCTTAACATATAGAAAGTGATAATAATATAATGGGTGTATGATTTGAGGTTAAGCATTACAAAGTCTTGAATTAATAATAATAAGGGTTGCTCGTCATTCCTTTGATATAAATCCCCATGCTGATCAGAATGGCCAATGCGCCCGGAATGAAAACATGCGGCCCCGACAAACAGACATACACGCCTTCAAAAACATACATATCATCCCTTAATACTTCCACCCACTACACTCACCCTCAAACCAATTCTATTGATCCATCAACCCCATCTTTTCTATTCTCTAATTCACAGTGCCTTTAGGCAATTAAATATCCACCAACAATTGCCTATATTATAATATTTGTGTCCTAAACTTTTGTCAAAGGGAATTGAGCTTAGAATAACGCAACCAAATCAATTCATAGTTGAAGAGATACTACAATAGATGATAATATAAAGTTTAAATAAAAACCTATAACACTTACCATAAATATCGATTTTTCTTGGTTAAGGAACCTTATTTAACTTTGTGTGTGGTGTCGTCTTTTCTTCGATCGAATCATTTACAAAATGCTATCTTTTCAATCGTAAACTGTCGTTAATGTCATCCGCAATCGTTACACTGCTATTAATATGAGCGTACACACAAAACGTTAAACAAATTCCAGTTTTAATACCGACCGATGGTCGGTGATTCGAACTCACATTTTAAACAAATTTATGCTTGAAAAAAATGTATATAAAGGTAGGAGAGAAAAGAAAATATCATTGGTGATAATAACAATAATAATAAAGATTAAATATAGTATCTATAAAGATCTGTTTGTAAATGATTTTAAAGATGTGTTTGTAAAACTCCCATATCTTCTCCTTTTCGATTTCAAATGAGAAAACATATTAAAATCTTGTTTATTTATTGAATAAATATTTAAAGCAGAAGAGCTGGGATAGATTTTCATCGATGTCGCCTTAATGATTTCTGCAAGAAGCGGAGGGAACCGAATCGCAAAGAAAAAAATTAAATGTATACTCATACATATGTACAGTAATAAACGACATTTTTTCTCAAAAAATATTACACTTTACACTATAAAATAGAAATAAGTGTGTAACTTTAATCTTCGCACATATTCTCTTAATAGTAAAGCTATCTTTTTTTCAGATTTATGTTTTGTTTTTACGTCTACCGTAACATAAGCAACCGTTTCTTGTAAAATAACATTCTCGTAATATAATTAAGAAGATTTGGTAGATTTTAAAGTTTAAGTTATTGGGTATGAATTTTGAATTAGTTTTCATAGTTATTTACCGACACAAATTGTTTGCTGAAAATTTATATGTTATAATTTCCACCACAGTATACTCTAAGTTTGTTTATGGAGCTTAATCCAATATGTTCATTTCGATGTGATCTATGAAATCAATTGAAATTATATGATTTATCAATCTTTTTTACCATCATCAAAAAATTGCATCATTTCTTAACTGAGAAAGAAAATCAAAAAGTTGCCTCAAAAATCTCCAACGAAAATGAGGCAGTAAAAACCTGACCAATCAAAACACTTCTTTTTAAAATTTATCAAAAGAACGAAAGCTACTATAATTGCACATGTTCAAGGCATGCGACAATTTATTTAAATAAAAACAAAGCATCATAAAAAATAAGAGAACAATCCAAGAACATTGGTAAAGGAAAAAAACACCCCCTCCACACCATTTCCAAGCAAATATACAAGAAATTAAATGATGTACGGTTATGTCCTGTGCAAAGATGGTTGGAGGACCTCTTTGAATTATGGCCGTGGCTCAATGAACAACAACAAACCATGGATGCCACAAATACCTTGGATCGTTATTATTATTATTAAAACCAAAAATGGTTCTTGTAACACAACGACAATCTGAGAAAAGGGATCCTCTCCACCACTGCCATAAAAAAAAAGAATTTTTTTTCATCTTCACAACGATAAAGATTTATTTATACGAAAAAAATAGAAATAATATAAATGTATGGTTATTGTTATGGTTATAAATGGGAATATATGATTATTAGCTTATTAAGTTGCACCATCCAACAAATATCAACAACCGAAGAAGAAATCTTTAAAAAAACTCATAATATCAAGTATTTGTGAGATATTATTATTATTACGACTATTTTCCAACACAATCGGACCGATAACGATGATGATGATGGTTAATTTTTAAATTTTAAATACGATTTAAGTATCACATTTTAGATTAATAAATTGTCTTTATGGGTTATGGAATGGCGCGCCAGTTTTACTTAAGAATAATGTATTTTTTTTTAATTCCCAGCAGGAATGAATGCATGAGCTTAATGTGAATTTTGTGGATAAATTATCAGATTTCCACTTCTGTGTTATGTGAATTTTATCATTAAAACTGCAAGTTTTTCTGCTTATATTTATAAGAATTACGTCGTTATAAAACTGGTGTAACTAAACGATTTTTGTGTAACTCAATTTATGAATACGAATGGGGTGGCATTGAGTTGGAAAACGGCAAATCATCACTTAATTAATCATATTTAATTAATCTTTACCTACTGATTAATTAAGCAATTTATAAGATACTTATTTCTCTCAAAATTTTAGCAATTGGTATCTAATACTTTCAACGTATTGTTTTCAATAATCAATTAATTGCACAAAATATTTTATTTTTCTATATTAAGCAACTAGTATATTAGAATTGCTTGATTTAATCAGTATCATATGTTATTTATATAGTAATCAATTTTCCTTTAGCTTAAAATATACTGAACTTTATAGAATCAAGATAATAATAATTGATCTAACGATGTAATAACGTGAAATAAAAAAAAAAACGGAAATTATTATATTACCAAAAATTTATTAAGGTTGCCTAAATATAAAGACATTGAATTTGAATATCACATCCGCAAATTTATCACATTTACATAAAAAAACAGTTGCATAAGAAAACTCAAAAGTGATATCATAATTTTTAATTTGACAATATTTATTAGCGTAGATTATTCTAACACAATGATATATTAATCTGAGCGTTATCTGCAAAACATACAGTTGAGCACTAGCATAGCTTAAATTGATAATAATAAAGAATTAACTTTATTAAGAATACATATTTGTTACTAGTGAAATCAAGTTCTTAAGAAACGCAAAAGGAATTATTTTTCAGAATTATATTTCGATAGCCATATTGTTCTCTCAAGCTTATTAGAAAGAGAAGAAAAGGGCAAGAAGTAGCTGGAAAAATTTTGTCTTTGGTTTATGATATGTTACAATTAGGTTGTAAATAATTCTGTTAATATGTATCCAAAACTTAATCAGTGCACACAACAATAGTAGGCTTAAAAATTTCGCTAACTATGAATAGTTTAAACTGTATAACCCAGTCTTTCTCAAACTGTGGACCGAGGCGCCTCAAGACTCCGCAGTTATTCTATTTGAGGTATTAAATCTAGGCCAGTATTTTTACTCATAGAAGGTAGACCATATCCTGAAGATAGTTATTTGCATGTTTACTCTAACCTCCGGATAATATTTTTCTCTTGAAGATAAATGTCACCTTTTAGATCAGTGGTTCATAACCTGGGCTTGGTCAAACTCGAGAGATTTGGTGAGTCAGTCTCGCAGGTTCGGTGGAGGTTAAGACACACCCCTGACTCTTATTACAAGTTTATAGATATTTACCTATGCTTTGAATTTTTAGAAATCATATTTTATTTTTTCAATTAAGACGGGTTCGGAGAATGAGCATATGAAACTACTGGGGGTCAATACCACCAACAAGGTTAAGAACCACTGTTTTAGATGTTAAAATACAGGACTTTAGTGTGCAAAATAAAATTTACGATTGCAATTTTGAAAATTTATTTCAAAAAATGGTTGAACTGTTTTGAGTTTTGAACTATTTTTGGCAAAAAGTTATATGATAATATATTTTTATGCAATAATTCTCTTGTTAAATGAAACTTACATGATCGGTAAACTGTTAGCATCCCAATAATACAGTACATACAGTACATTTACCTCAATTAATACAGCATTTCTGATTGTGGAAGGGCAATACTGAAGGAATTACGATGGTATTGAAGGAATTTAAAATTATTTAATTCTACAGTATCAATATTGGCCACGCGTAGCCGTGCCGCTAAAGTAGTAGGAGTTAAGGATACTAGGGATTAGGATACTAGATATTAAGGATACTGCAAGTATTACTGATCGTGTAGGGTCCACTATAGCGACAAGTGACATTATTGCTGAAAACTTCTGGTCTTCAAAGTAGCTGTTGATACTTTGGAGTTGTAAAGTTATCGTAAAGTTACTGCTAATTTTTGTTAACTGAAATACTGCTTCTCATATTTGTATTTTTTCTTTCTAAATATGATTTTACCCTAAACAGTAGTTTGATAATTCAAGAGATGCTCATTTTAAAATAGCTCTTGTAATCCTCAGCGTCCATTTTGATAACTTCCATAAGAAGTACCAAGTGAGACGAATTTCGACGTCTACTTCGTCAGTTTTCTACGCAACACTTGCGTTAAACATTACATATATAACTATAGCTAAAATTATTGCTAAACATGCTTTTTTTCGAGTACCCATGTCGTTTGATCAACTCACGAAGAATAGAACGAACGAGGCAGGCAATTTTTTCTCGTGATCTCAAAACTAGAACATAGGGTTAGTTATTTTTTCGGTCACTAGTGGCGCATTATTGCTAAGAAACTTGACACTTGCTGAATGTTAATTGCATGTTCGCTTATTGCCATTGTTAGTAATTAAAATTAAAGCTAAGAGTTGTCAAAATTACTAAAACTATCAAATATACTATTAACACTAGAATCCTTTGCACGTTGTCCTCATTTCATGGACGACTTTGCAGTACAGTGTTCTTTCTCCTGTCATTCATACTTCGTGGATCAACTGTACAAGTCCATACTAATAAAAATACTGACGAATTAGAATGACCGTGTATGTTTCAGAATTAAGGAAATATTGTCAGAAATTGATACTGACAGTATTATTGACCGTGTAAGGTACTCTTTATTCAGCGAATGTTTTTTTTTTAACATTTGGCAGAATAAACATGCAGTCTTATTCCTCTTATTTTGAAAACAAGATAACTCAATCTAGAAATTTATAGTTTATTGAATGATTATTAGCAATAACTATAAAAATTGTAGTCTTGATTTAAAACCCAATTGGTAAGGCAAGTCTATGAACAACAACAAAAAAATTCAAGTAGAAGAATGAAGTTTCCTCGTAATGTATTTGAGGGGTCGTAACAAAGAAGCTCAATAAATCTATGTTGTCATTAATCCCTAGAATCGGAAATGCAACACCAGATCATGTCCGGTTTATCACACTGTTATAAGAAGATGGCTCAGGTCAAACAAAAGCGTATTAATGTACAGTAATCAAAAGTCACTTACAAAAAAATAAAATAAAGAAGAACAGAAAAGAAGAAGAAGAAGAAACACGAGACCGCGATTTTTTGATAATTTCAAATCGAGAGAAAAAAGTAATAATAATCAATTATATCATTCCATTCTTTTAATATAATTTGTCACATGTCGTCCTTAAAGTAATAAACGATGTTAAAATGTTTTATTGAAAAAATAATATGGTTTCTAGAGAGGTGTGCGGCATAAGTATAGACCTGATCAGCTATGCATGAGTGCACTAAGAAAACTCTTAGCCATCACCGTAAGATAGAAGGAAATAGAAACGACAGATGAAGAAAAAAAGAAATGAATTGTAACTGGACGAGCTTGATTTCGAAGAGGAACAAAAACCAAATACAAATCAAAAACAAATAACAAATAAAATTTATACAAAAACATAAATGGACATGGACGATTTGTCACTAAAAACCAGAAATAAATTGATAGAAGGCGTTACTCTCGACCAATACTAATGATCTACTCTATAATAATAAATGTACACTATGGTATTTCGATTATCATTAAACCGAAGAAAACTTTGAGGTGGATTTTTTTGTTTGATAAAATATCATTGCTATCCTCGGATTCTTCAGTTTTCTTTTCCATTAAAACATTTCAATTCTTCCAGATTTACGTTTGGGAGGGGGGGGGGGCTGATAACAGGAATGATGAGAGTCTTAAGAGAGAAATGTGTCATCAATATTTGTTACGATTCTTCCATTGTGTTATTGTCGCTAGTACTTTTCTTAATCTTCCACCGTATTGTTGGAGTCTCACAATGGGAATATGTTTTTTTTTCTTTTAGTTTGTTGAGTGTTTGATAGATTATTCCCTTCATTTGATCGCAGAGGGAAAGTCTATTACGAGAAGACGAGAAGAGTTTGAGTAATGATTTTCAGTAGTTCAATTTGTTTTAATATACCGACAAGATTTTTTATGCTAATTAGAACATAATAATTAAGGGGATTTAAGAGAAATGTTTGTGGGTAATTAACGTGGGTGCGTGGGGGTTGGTCGAGCCGCACAAATATCTGGTTCAATATTTTTCGTTTGATTTTTATTATTGTTTTTTTATTAGTATTGTGTATTATTTTGTATATGGATTGTGCGTTGTGTGGGTTTTCTGTTGTAGCGATGTCAGACCACCAGGTAAGGTCAGCAGTCACAAATCGTGGTCACTGTCAGGGGCCATGTCGTTTCGGACGTTGTAAACCACGGAGCTTGGCATGTGTATAGCTCCCGCCGCCATCCGCCTTAAATCAACACACTAACAACGATTTCATATGCATTTAATATACACATACAGTAAAATTATTCTAGGCCCATTCAGGAAAAGTGCGAGTCCGATTGAAAACGAATAAGAATCCCTCCTCTGCAACCAAAAGAGAAAAAAAAATAGAAGACTTGTATTTAAAATTAATAATTAATGTCGCTCGACTAAAGTCGTTTATCAAAAAACAAGTACTCCGTGTGTGTATTTTATGAACTGTTGAATATCATAAACAACAAATAACATTGAGAGATACTTTTTAAATATAATAAAACAGCATCCCAACCACCGACTGCTGACTGGACCCTGGATCCAACTCCAACACTTATTTACCAACACGTCATTTAAAATGTTGATAGAAAAAAATAATACAAAATAGAACGAAAAAAAATATCTGAATTGGATTAAATTATCAAGGAATTCAGAAAGAACCCCATTGTTATTACACTGATCTCGCAATTTTTTAAAGCTGATGTCAAAAATATCCATTTGAAATCTGAAACTCAATTTAAATTCAATGATTATTACATGATACAATTATCAATTCAGTTTAAAAAGTTTATTTATTGCAGTTTTTAATAATTCACTTGACGCCGAATCTAAAAATTGGCTAGATTTGTAATTATATTGGATTTCTTTCGTAGTGCTTCCATCATTTAATTCAGTATCATTAAATTCATCATCATTAAGTTTTACCTCAATTTGAATGCTTCTTAGATGTAAGTTCAAAATTAAACGATTTTTTTTATTTCTCCGTTATAAGGGTGGCACTATTAAAAACTATTAGGTGGAAAAATATTTTTTTGGTTTTCGGTTCTTAAGTCAATTTCTATACATATTATACCGGTCATTCTTTTTATTGTTAAAAAAATATGAAAAATTTCGGTTGCGAGTAAAAAATACAGGAAACATTTTTACGATTTTTTTTGTAACCCTCTTCAAAAGTCAATAATCCACCGCCAAATAAGAGAAATATCATTTAAAAAGTCATATCCCTTAACATAGAATCCAATAATTACTATGGGAGCCGAGTGGCCGAATGGCCAAGGCGGCTGCTACAAAACTGTTAAATGTCGGTTTTGACTCAACAAAACTGTTGAGTCAAATCAGCTCCTAGAACTTACTCCCTGTGAGGCAATTCCAGAAACGTGTAGCGCTTCAGTCTATTGTTTTCTCCGCTGTTGTCAAGTAGGCTGATCGTCAGATGATTGGCATGGTCTTCCAGTCTTTTTTGATATTTTTGGCTGAATCTGGCGATCTCTTCTCTCACGGTGGTCACCTTCAGGTCTTTATGTATGTCGTGGTTAATGATATACCATGGGGTGTTCGTAATGAGCCTGAGTGTCTTAGACTTAAAGCGCTGGATGATCTCCACATTGGAGTTGCTAGTTGTTCCCCACAGTTCGATGCCGTAGGTCCAGACTGGCTTCAGAATTACTTTGTATATCAGTAGTTTATTGTCCAGAGATTTTGTTAAATGAAATTTTTAAGCTGATTCTAACTGATTTTTTCGAGGTGATTATAAACTGGAAGTCCGTTTTCCAATAGTCGTTCTACTTATTGAGATATTAACGATAGGAGATTTTAGCAAATATACTTGAATTCCAAAACTAACATCTTTTTAAAACAAAGTTAACATGAAAAACATTTTCTTGAATGGACTGAGTCTCAATTACTATTCTGAACGCCTCAGAAATAATCAGCCATAAAATTAACATTCCAACGACTCTATTATCATTCTTGCATTATGCGAATATTTTGATGGAAACGTTCTCCCTGATCTTCACTTAAGTCACCGAAATTTTCTGGAAAACAGTTTAAATGACTAAAGAGAAAATGAAGCTTAATGCTCATGTTGCTCCTTAGTCGCTGAAAAATGCAGCATCAATTGCTCAATGTGTTGAGAGATGTGGTCAGAAGATAACTTTATAATTCCTAAAATTTATAATCAACCAAACGAACTCATACCACTTAAATTATTTGACATTCGCCATGTAGTTGATTGAGGTTTGGTCATTGATTACTTTTTTGTTCTGAGGACCACCAAAAATTCCTACCTAAGTTTTTCCGGTACTCAATTTCGGAAAAGTTTTTAAAACATACTTTACGGAAAATTTGGACTAATGATGAATTTTGGAAATTTTCTTGATTACTTGCCAGATTGGAATCAAATATGAACTAAAAAGTACAAATTAGGAGGGCTTGTACCTTAAAAACAGGAGTTGATATGAAAAAAAGAGCCTACATTTGAGATCAACGACGTTAAATTCGTTAGAAACTGCTGTTTCTTATTTCCATTCATTCGACTATGTGTTCGGCATTTCCATATCTAGATAGTTACATTTATTTTCCATGCAAAATTTAATTCAAAGGATAGAGAAATGATGCGTGCTTTCACTAAAGAATAGGGATAGCATTGGAAAAATGCATTGGATTTATCTAATAGATAATTTGTTATCTATTAATTAGCTATCTTAAGAATATTTTTTATCTATCCATGAGTGAAAATATCGGTCGTTATAATTATTATAAGAACCAATTATCGTCGGCCTATTATGTTAACCTGCTAAGTCCATTTGTATAGTTTTCACAGGGGAAGGAAAAAAGAGAATATAAGCAACATTAGTTAGTACATATCGCAGAATAGCTTGAAATTTGTATATTTAAAGTTATTTATCAGTTTGTCACTCGACAGAATTTTATATTACCTTCAAAAAAAAATCATCAAAAATCAACTAAGCAGGTTGACATTTGAGGCCAACGTTATGTATTACAAGGGTAGTATTATATGTATTAATGTTTTTTTTATTTCAATTCTATCGAAAAAATTAGAGATAAGGAATGGTATATTTTATTAATTATATTAATAATAAAATCTTTAAAAACAATAAATATGATACCAACTTTAAAGTATCCTATTTCATATAAAAAAATATTAAATTTTGTTCCTGTGATGAAAAGAACTTTTCAACATGCATTAAAAAAACATTTCCTTGTATATGAGTTGATATTCTTTCTCCTTTTTTGAAGTAGGTTAAGAAACTAAAGATTCAAAGAAATTTTTCCCAATAAATTTTCCAAAGACTCCAACAACAAACAAGAGAATCGATTGAACAGAGAGGGAAACAATTAAATAAATGTGAATGATTCAAAAAAAAGCCATCTCGAATGTAATACGAAGAAAAAGTGGCAGCAGAAATAAATGGACGATCTGTGAAGATCACACATAAGTGATGCTGTGACTATTTAAACAACACACACAACACACATACACGAACAGGAAAATGTATGATATCAATGTTTGATCAATAGCCGAACACTTTGATTTACTATCCATTTTATACATTAAATTGTTTTTGTGTTTAGTGATTTATGGTTCACCTTTTGTAAATAAATATACGTATAGATGCAATTTTAAAAGGCTAATGCATCAATGCAATGCCAACTACGATGCTAATATGCCTTATAAATGCATATATCTGTCCCTGTGTGTATGTCGTTTCTTATCTTTTCCTTCTCCGTAAAAAATATCTGAAAAAAAATCAACCTCTCACATTCATAGTGTGCAAGGACCGGACATATTGCCATTTGTTTTACCGATGCTAATTTTTCATGATTCCGAAGGTGTTAAAACACACATAGGCGGTTTTATCTCTAAATAAATACTTGACTTTTTACTTAATGCAATTGAAAAACATAAAGAGAATTCCCGAATTCCTTATGGGGATTTTTTCTTTTGTTTTGCGTGTATCGTATTATACATTATTAGTGTGTAGGATAATTATGCTCCAGTGGAAAAGGATGTTTGATTTCACAAGAGCTAGGATAAGAGCGAGTGGTTTAGGCGAGGAATACAATCGTAGCTGCAAAAGACAGGATATTTGACCGTAGGTTCAAACGACTGTCCTTCAGGCACCGCCACCCATCATCAACAACATTTATTTCCCAGCACCGCCACCATTTCTCAACCAAATAAGCACTCGGCCACAAATACATTCTTGGCGGTACATATTGGTTATTTGTGTTTATATTTTATCAGTGTATGTGTTCGAATTGGTGAATTCCACGGGATGGGATAGCAGGGAGCTTTACTTGTCTATGTGTTTGTGTTAGTGGCGCTAAATAACTCCTTAACCCTGAAGCGGTCGAGCTTTGTTAACGTCAGACATTCGTATGAGATCCAGGATCGTATTAGAAAAGCCCAACATTCAAAATCAACAAATATATATTACAAAACGGCTACATCCAATTCTCCAGTCTACCCCAATGTACCTAAACCCCTTAAGCTTTCCATATTTAGATCTTGTTCTTTGTGGAGTGTTCACCTCTTTTTGGTCGTGTGGAACTAATAAATTTATACCTACATTAAAAATTGAAGCCTTTCTATATCTTTGTATTTATTTAAATCGCATTAAAACATGTAAATTACACTTTATGCGTAATATTTGCAGTACATTAAAGTGGCATTGTGCCAGAATTTATTTACGATTTGCGTATAAATCAGCTTAAATTTTGGGTAATTTGTGGTTTAATTACGAACTATGTGGGTTCAAACATTTGCAACAAAATTACTTGTAAGACTGACCAAAAACCAAAAAAAAAACTGCATTTTACAAACGCTAATAAAAATGATTTAACTGTATAAAATAGAAATTTAAAACTTTGACACTAATCATAATCATTTTTATTACTTAACATTGTAGTCTAATAAAAAGTTTTTGGTAATTGCATTTCCAATTGAAAAAGTTTATCAAAAGACAAACTCTTCGTTTGTTAACAATGAAAAGTAATAAGCCTTTTGCTGCATCACTTGTTAAGATCTATTTTTTTAAATCGCCCGTTACGATTAGTTATATAAAAATAAAATAAAAAACAATAATATGAAATAATCTTTGAAACTAGTTGATGCCTGCGACTTCGTATGCGTGACATATATGTTAATGATATTTTCTTTTAAGAATTGTATATAGAGAGTATATAGAATTGTATATATTGTATTGTAATAAGATGTTTTAAATTCTTACGTAAAACGTAATCTTATCTAAAAATTTATATTCAAACGCCTTTTGGTCAGGTGCTTTTCATGAATTGTTGATTTTTAATAAAATATTTGTTACACCTGAAATATTCAATTAATTTTAAGAAAATATTCGATGATATTCCAATCGATTATGCAAATTGGTGTTTCTTACCTCCTATGTGTGGGATGTATTCATACAATATATCTATTAGCAATTCACAAATCAATCAGCTATATATAAATAAAAAATACCATAACATCGATAAGTCGATCTTAAGTTGAAATCTTAAGTTAAAATAGACAAATGAAAAAATATTTCAAAATTACCCTAATTT
Organism: Sisyra terminalis; assembly: GCA_958496175.1. Taxonomy (NCBI): domain Eukaryota; kingdom Metazoa; phylum Arthropoda; class Insecta; order Neuroptera; family Sisyridae; genus Sisyra; species Sisyra terminalis. The sequence continues at coordinate 21,414,214 of OY292277.1, forward strand.
TAATTGGGTATAATATCTATCTTATTTTGGTTAATAAAATTGAATCAAAATTTCGAAAGTACCTATAGGATTTATAGTTACTGTTCTGATTTATGAATTTATGTTCCTCCAAAAACCACTACCCTTCTAGGCACTGCTTCGAATTTAAAATTTTGATAATTTTATGACCACAAATTCCCGATAACCATAATGTAAATCGTATAACATGTTCAAATACTGCATAACAATAGATGCATTTAATATTTGAATTTTATAGAATAACATCATATTGGTATACTGTCCATGAATTTTTTTTCTCATAAACCGTTAAACTTACCATACAATACTTTTTCAAAATGCAAAATAAAATGAGTAAATAGAAGACATTATGATAGAGATCTATGAGTTTGTGGCCTAATAAATCTTTCTTAAGAGAAAGTGAATTGAAAGCGAAGAGAAAAAAAAGCTTACATGGAATGATTTTGGACTTATTGCCAGGGAGAAGAACGCGTTTGATTAATCTTAAAAATCAATTATATCAAGGAAAAAGTATTTTTTGAAAATCTACTAAAAAAATATTAAAATAAGGAAAATGTAATTTAATATTTTTACGGTTTTTTCAGAATATTATATTGATTTATCCATAATAATTTATAAGCATTGCAAATAGAGCAAAATCAAGACCCTAGAGGTGTAAAGTTTATATTATTGAGATGAATGGATAAATTTCACATTGATTAGAATGAAGAAAAGCGTCTTCGTCACTCTTTCTTTTCAAAATGGCGTTCAATATCTGACGGCAGGTACCACTAGTTTTAGTCCACAAAATTATTGGAAACTACTTTTTAAGTACACTGGAAATTTGATGGTGTTTGAATAATGAACGTAAATCAGGGTTCAGGTTTATGTAATTCAGGTTTATGGAAACCTTCAAACTTTGTGCTTACTTATAAACGCTGCTCTTTTTTTCTAAAATTATTCTCCAAGTTTAAATATTTATGCTCTGCTCTGGTTAAGAAGCCTCGGGTCCACGCTGAAGGCTAAGTTTAACCATAATTATAATTCAAATATTTAGCGACCTATAAAAAACACTTAACCGTTTGCTTACGTATTGTGTACGTTGTCAAAGTATATTTTTTAATATTTAATTTTGAAACATATCTACGCATATATAAAATCGAAACGTTTTGAAAATTTATAAAAATAGTCAATGGCTATTTACATTCGATGACAGCTAGATTCATTGTACGACTATGACCCAAAAACTAATTGAAGAAATTTTCATCTTTTCTTTTTTTTTTTTGATTCCTTGTACACTTTTTATATACTATCATTCGCGATAGCTTTGATAACCACAATTGTCCTTGTATGGCTTCTCCTAATCGAAGATTAGTAGATTAAATTCTTAATGGTATTATTCCATATATCACAAGTGGAATACTACCAAGGGTTGATAGATGAGAAAATTGGTGGAAATCAGTGAAATATACCTCTAATTTTATGAAAGTTTGTTGGCATACTTTATAAAAGATTCTTATTTATATGAATAAATATTAATTAGGGTGAGATTATAATACCTTCTAAAACAATTGAAAACTGTATCTAAGATTCATGTAAAAGGAAGGAATGTATCAGCATAAAGTAAGAAGAGATTGGAAAACAACAAGGCTTAGTTCAAATGTCACAGGAGCAATAAAATTTAAACTAGTTTGCTATTCATTTTAAAAAATAGAAAAAATCAGAATAAATAAATTCATTTTATCAAACCATTTTCTTATTTAGGTTGCAAGGCTGCGCTTAAAATATGGGCAATTAAAAATGATTAATAAGACGGAGAAAAATGAATATAAAAATGTTCTTTCAAAAATGTCGTTCAATTTAATTTTCATGCAATGCAGAAAAATGATTTTTTAATAAGAAAGAAAGAAAAATAGTAAGGGGGCAACGAAATTGATTATGTCAAAGTTCAAACGGGGTGAAATATTTGAAACCGTTTTGTAAAGGGGTAAAAAGTTAAATTAAGAAATAAATAATTTATTGACACACTGATTGCTTAATCAAATATACATAAAGCCATCGAAACGTATGAAATACTTACCCTTTTACACCCTCACTTCTTAAAAAAAATCTTTCGTCCACCCTTCTTATAAAAATATTTTTTTTTGTTTCTAAAATAACGCGGTTTTGATGAAATCAACCAACGTCTACCCATGTCACCCCCGTGTAGTATTTGTTTAGGGAAAATGCTATGAACAGCCATGATTTATTCAATTTTTCCAACGATATCTTTTTTCTTTAATCGGACAATTCACGGTCGAGTGGATCTTGTCGGCCGCGTTAACAAAAGGGGTACAAAAATCGTTCGAGTTAACCGGGAAAAGAGAGTGGGTGAAAATGGGGTTGAGTGAGATCGGGGGTGGTTTGAGCTAACAAGAAGTAAAGATGATATACCTCCCCTATTTCCATTCTCAACCCGTTCTCTGCTATTCAGCGACCGACCGACGAAATGAATGAACAAGGGGTGGAAATTTTTTCTCCGCACATACATTTTATAAAAAAAATTCTTGTAGGTGGTAATATGAAAAGGGTGCAAGAGTCGGTTTGTCTAAAATAAACTTTGAAATTACAGCCATAATTCAATTTGTATCAGATTGTGTATTTTTTAATTATACGTCGCTTGGTTCGACGCTTTCTTAAGACTTTTTATCGCGCGCGCAGGGCATAATTTGATTTTTCCGTGGTTTTTATCGTGGCCATCTCTCTCCCTCCCTCGCGGTGAAAACCCTGCGATCTATGAGCTTCAGGGAATGGGCTAAGACGATGAGGTTTCCTTTTTTTCTTTTCCCAGCCCCATTCCTTGTACGAAACACTTGCCTTCAACCCTTTTGTTTGTTCAAGTCATAAATATTGTTAATTGACATTGATGTTCTTTCATTAAAAATGTTTTTTAATTTATGATTTTGATAGAGGAAAACCTCGAACGGTACCACCCTTGATTTTCATACCGTCACATTAACCCTCCTTGATTTCGAACCTTCTACAACCCGTTTAATCGTTTTGATAACAAACAGAGAAAAAATTAACAAGATTTTTAAACTGTGTCTTAAAAGCTGAAACGAACTCACGAAATGCTTATACAATTCTAAGAAAATTCATTAATAAAAAAAAAATTAGTCTGAATAGTAACCACACCAATTTTTTATAGAATTAGTAATTAAATTATAATTACAATAGTGAAAACAATTTTAGAAATAGTTACTAGAATCGAAAAAACCTCATTTTGATCGAATGATTATAGAGCAGGGGTGTCCAACTTGATTTTATTTCTGGGCGGGCCACATTTAAGATTTTAATTTCTGCAGCAGCCTAAAGAAAATGTCCAATAATAAAGCACCAGCAATAATAGTAACATATAAATGCTTTAAAAGATACAAAATGCTTTAAAAATGTTTTGAACTAATATCAAAACATAATGAAGCTGTTAATTTTTAACATTAATGTTAATGTTTATAGTACCTGCGAAAGTGGCGAAACGTAGTACAAAAAATTTAATAAAAACATTAAATATTAAAAAGTATCCAGAAAATAAGAATCATTAATGCATAATAAAACCATGGATAAGAATATCAACAATGTTAATTTTTAACTTTCCTAGATGAACATTAGTCAATATTCAAATAAAAAATACCAAAAAAAATCGTTAAAACCAAATTTCTTTAAACAAGCTTCTATTGGCCCGACATAAAAATGACGTCATAGTACAGAGACTTCAAAAGCCCACGAAGGTTTTCCTATGACAGATGTATTTAAACATAAATAGTAAGGTTGTTAAAATTAATACAACTCTCAGAGGACTAGGATCAAAAATAAGCGGTTAAAACTTGATTTTTACTCGCGACGTTTTGGCCCCTTTATTGAGCCTTCCTCAGGCGTTCGTGAAGAATCGCTTTAACTTTGTTAACAATAATCCTTGTCATGATTCATTCTTACAGACACGGTACAGTTGATAAAATCAATAATAAAACTTCCAAGAGACATAAAATTTCAATAAAAAATAAAAAATTTCGATAAAAATAGTTAAAATAGTATCATTTTTAACTTGTTTTTAATTTAATTGCTTAATGATTAGTTTATATCTCGGTTTCAATAAATGGGTTGTGACGTCATATAAGACTTATAAGCGTCCATCGTTTTCGAATTCTCATTTGCTCATTAATATTTAAAGTGATTTTTCTGTAAAAATATAAATTTTTCCAAGCTAAAGTTGGGTTTTTCTTATTTTAGTAATATGCCTTATCAATTAAAAAAAAATATTAAAAAATGTGCTTATGGTCAATTGAAATTTCAAGATTCTTATATATCCTGTATTTTATCAAAAAATTTTTAAATTGAAAAATGTTTGATATAAATTTAAAGTTTGACCAAGAAATAAACGTTTTTGATTTTAGTAAGGTAAGTAAAATACGTTCTCATAAGCTGAAGAAGATGTTTCTCTTTTACAAATACGTGAGGGTTCAATAAAATTTTATTAGGTTACCTCAAGTATCAAGGGATAAAACTATCCCAGACGGAACGGATGAGACTGAAATCTATTGAAATATTTCAAATGAAAAAAGAAATATTTATAAGAATATTAATAATAAAAATCATAACAATAATAATGAAATCGAAGACGGTGAAAAAGAAGTCTTAACATAAATGGTGTGAATGAGTTATTAGCGTCTGGGTCCAGAGAGATCTCATCTCATTGTACGAACACCTGTATGAGACAAGAAAAAGCCTATTTGACTTTCATAGAGGGCAACAAAAAAAGGAAGTGACCACAAAAACTCAAATAAATGCATATTAGAACGAAAAGAAAGACGAAATCTTTACAATTTATTCAAAAGAAACAACCAAAATCATCCGATAATTTTGCGCTCAAATAATCTAAAAATGGTCGCAAATATTTCAACGAAAGTCTATATTAGGATGGAAATCGAAAAATGATTCAATCGAATTTGTTTAAAATGAAAAAAATTTAAATTAAATTCATTAGAAACTGAATAACTTGAGTTTTGTAAAGGTAAATAATAAAGGTCTTAATTGAGACTGGGGGGCCATTGGAAGTCAATGCGAAGAGTTCCAAGTATTATTTTCCATTCTCATTAGATTACAATCAAATAATAATCAATAAATGTGATTGAAAATGTCGTGTAATTATCTGTAATCAAAGTTCGATTTGAAAATCTAATTACTAATGTCATTATAAAGATTGAAGATGTTTTTTTGGATCTTTGCCCGCCCATGTGTTCGAGCTACTGGAAACATTTTTGTATAGAACTCTTCTGGTTTGTATTGGCCTAATAGAAAATGCAGGCGGTTGAAAGGAGATGAGATATTTTTGTGGGTTTGTTGTCGATCGTCATGAAAACAAGACGTTTATAATTATAAGAATTATTTGAAATGATAACGTGTGTTTTTTCTCAGAAAGATCTTTGACGTGTGCTGATCACTTCGTATGATTTGAAGCAGCATTGATGGGTTATCGAAGACCCGATGGGGGGTGGCGCACTATTCGAGATTTCCCGCTGGTTCGTTTTTCATCGAAAATTTAGATAATATTTACATTTTGGGAAGTCACTTGACTGCTACTATTCACCATTCAACCAATGCGTTTGGACCCTAAACACTCTTAAAATAATTTTTATTAGATATGAAATTATAAATTTCCATAAATTTAGACATTTTATTTGAAACCATCAAAATTTAAACGTTCAATATTGTATTAAAGTTTTTATGGACTTCACACTTTCGTGTGGTGACATTTTTAAGTTGGTCTCAGAAATGAAGATTTTGAAATTTGAGCGATCAAGTCCGGAGTCTTTCCATTGGATATGTGTCCTCGAACCATCTATTTTTGACGCATTTAAATTTTAATGATAAATAAACAAAGATTAACGACAATTATGATTGCCAACAGTCTTCATCATCCATTTATTGTTCACCCAACACGACCCCTTAACATTTTCAATCAAAACCTCACACAAACACGGTAATTTGATCTGAAAAAATTATAAATATTAATACAAAAATATCGATTTCTTTGAATTTCCTTAATTTTTAGGTTTGTGTTTTTCGAATTATTATCAGGGTGTGTTTGATTTTTTTTATGGTTTTTGATGTGGGGCCTCAGATTCAATCGTCATGTGGGTTTTTGGTGTGGCCACGTGACCGCGACCACCGCACTCTTGATTATAAGTTATGGCGCATAATTTGAAACGTTTTACGTATTGTTCGGTTTTCACTCGAGTCGTAACTTGAAATATATTTTATATTGTAGTCAATGTGATAATGAATACATACAAAAAACCTGACCTAACCTGACAACAAACTTTTTTTAATATAATTCAAAAATTAAATAATTTAGATACCAAAAAAAAAACTTCAATCGAAAATACAAACTAATAAAATAAAATATTATCCTTTATCCCTTCTAGGTACTTGAACTCATTGTGTGGTTAACAAGCTGATTGAATGCAAAATTTAAACTCTTTGTTATTGTTAGTATTGATTTATACTTACCATAATCATGTAGGTTGGTTTTTCTTCTCTAATATTCTTAGTAAAAAGTACGTACTTCTTGTATGTAGGTATTAGGTACTTATAGTGGCATTGTATTTTACATAACGTACTTACGTATCGCATAAGTATCTTTAATCTATGTAAAAAATAACTTATATACGTTATACCAGGATTTCTCAACATCAACAAAAATCATCCCTTTCACTAAACCCAATATCAGAAACATCTCTTTCTCATCAAAAAAATATTTTGACTTTATCTTTATTGTGCTTTTCAAACTTTAAATCTTTCCCAAACTTTTTCCAACAATTAAAAATAACTGCAGAAGAATAATAGTTGGAAAATCAATCACCCGCATTGAGAAGCATTTTGTGATTAGTATAATCTGAAAATTCAAATATCTTTGATATTTTTAACTTATTAGCTAACCGAAAAACATTGTTCTGTAAGTCTATATGATAATAGCTGTAAATTAATTGAATTTAAGTTATGTTTTCAATAATAAATGAAATGATTGTAGACAGATGTAAAACACATCTTAATGGATAATATTTATGATTTTTTAACGCTTTAGTATTCCATTGCATTAACATTTGAAACTTACTATTCGTGATTATTGAAATTACTCATCAATAACAAATCAGTCACAATCACCATTTGTTATTATGAAATTCACAAATTGTTCTTCCATCACATTGATACTGATTCATTAAATTAAAATTATCATTTTGATTATAAATGTTTACCCATAAAAACAATGAAATGTAGTTCTTTTTGATTTTTGCCGAGAGATCTAAATATAAAAATAAATCCTCTCTTAGCATTCCGCAGCATCCCTCGCTGTACCTATTGCAACTTACCTCCTTCAAATAAGATTTAAGAAAAACCACTTTTTTATGGAAATGTCAACTTTAGCGTGAAAATAACGATAAATAGCCCTCTCGTGATAACCCGCAGCATTCTTCACTGTACCTGTTGATGAAAGAATCTATTGAACCTTCTAATGTAATAAAAACATGAACGTATATAAACACAATGTTGTGAAAAAATTTCTAAATGATCGGTTAGGAGCTTTAGCAGATTTGTGATTATAAACAAACCAAAAATAAATTTGTAAATATAAGGATTTTCATTGATATCTTATTACAAGATTAAAATATATTACACACTCAGATTTACACACTCGGAATCCTCTGCCGGAGTGTTTTCGATTTTTATGTAGGATACATTATAAATAAAAGTTGCTACCTTAATATTAAAAAAATTCTCTGCAAAAGCAGATTAAAGCTCTTCAGTGGTTGAAGCTTTTTCGTCCAATATGTACAAATGTTATGGTTGTAAAAAGCTTTCAATTTCTGATTTACTCTCGTGTGTTTTTTTTAAATAAGTTTAAATATAATTATATTTTGAATATGATTGTAATATAAATATGAATTATCATATTTTAAGTTTCGATATTTGCTCATAATTATAAGACGCTTAATCGTATTTTGTTGAATTCGAGAAATAGTGAATTGGATAGCAAGTTCCCAGTCATTACCCTGGACCCGATTTTCAAAATTTTCATTTTCTAGAACATTCTTTTCTTTAGAAGAATTCACATTAATCTAATTATCAATACAACCATATTAAACTCAGTTTTTTATATTTATAATTCACTGTAGTTAGTATGTCTCTACCTGCTAAACAAGTAAATCTATAAACATAATTCAACTATTTCTTTTACTATTATAATTGATATTAAATTCTAAATTTTTTTCTCATTTTTCTAAAGTTCTAAATTTTTCGATTGAGTGCAAATTGAAAAAAGGTGCAGACCTTTTTCTAGGTTGAAAGAAGTGTGGCCCACTTAAAAGGTTAAGAAACACTGATTTAAAACTTTCAAATTGTCTTGCTTCCAAAAGTTAAAAATAAAGCCATTATTTTAGTAGTTCAACAAGTATAAATGACTGCAATGGTTTTGGGTTCTTACAGCAAAAATTTTTAGATACTCTGAATTAAACCAATTTTTCTCAAAAGGGACGATATCACATCCTGATTATTATTCATATTATTGAGTGGTGAATGGTGAGTTATGATATTTATTTTTGAATACAAGGAAATAACTATTAGCAACTAAGTGTTTAAAATACTTTTTGATAATAATTTACAACATTGCTTTATTGTACAACAATATAATAAATAACATTGACAAGTCACTTTGTTTTTCTTTTCGATGAAAGAAATAATGTTTTTTTTAAACAGAAATCTTTTTATATGTTAAGTCTATGGATGAACATTCTTTAAATTGGTTATATCTTGCACGAAGTACAATATAATAATAAAAACATGCAAGAAAAAGTTTAAGTTAAATTCTAAAGTTTATTAAGAGGCATCTTCGACGTAATTTTCCATTATTTATTACCAATTATTAGTGCAACAGCAATTCATAGTTTAGAGTTCTTAAAACATTAGATTTTTTTTAATGGTATTTACCTACTAAAAAAAAGAAACAAATAAACAGTTGTTTCAACTAATATTAGCTTTTCCGGAAAATTTGTGCCGATTATTATGATTTGGAGGGATTAAAACACGTCTGAGTTTTCCGCAGAAATTCCTCAGAAGTTCTGGAAAGATAGAGAAAAAGTGTAGAATAGAATGGCATCTAGGGCATCTATACGAATATAATTGAATAAATGGATAGGTACTCAAATTTTCCAAATTGGTATAAATTTTGGATTAAACTATTATTTAAAGATAAAAAAAAAATATTTAAATTTTTCGGTCTTTTTTTGAACTTAAAAAAAATTGGTTAGTGATCCTTGAAATAGTAAAACAATATAATAATTTTACAAAAAATAGTTGGAATTTACTGATTAATATGCGTAACAATAAAAGCTTATAAATTATAGATTTCAATGAAATAAAAATCATTATGTTAATTTCAGCATTTTTTTTTTTTGTAAAAAAAAACTTATTTTCGAAAATTATCAGAATTAAAAAGAATTTTAACTCTATTAATTAACTTTAAATTATTCCTTCCAATAAAAGATGCACAATATTGATAGGACTTTTTTTTATTGAACGTTCAATAAATTTATTTTTTTTCTTCTATCTATTGTAAAAATCCAATCAAAGTTTTTGGGATCCAAACAAATTTTATTACGTTTTTAGAAGGGGTTAACATCAATAAAACTTTTAAATTATCGATTCTTTCGATATTAAAATAAATTAAACAAAAATATTTGTTCATTTGATTTTGTCGAAGATCAGGTATGAGACCACAACATATATACATTCAGATGAAGTAAGATCGCCTAGAAAATTTCCATTCTGTTGAAGCAAGACGAAAGATTTCAAATATCTGTTGAGCACCGGAATTTTATCTATAAACCAATAAAAATAAACTAGGGTTTTATTATTAAAGCTATTTACAAATCATTGATTAGATGTTTCCAACTAATTTTCGAACCCTTTGTGGAAAAAAAAAACACGGTCATAAAAGTAAGATTTATTTTTTTCGAGATTTCTCGAGATTCGGAACGTATTTTTTTTCGAGAGAAAAATGTAAATATATGATTTTATTGGGTTTTATGACGGCGTAATATCTTTATCTCGGTTCGGAGGATGCAGGATTTCGGGATTGTGAGACGTTTTGTCTCTGGTAATTTAAGCTTGAAGAATTGAGAGAAACACGTCTGATTTCCAAGAATATCCTTGATATCTTTCCCGTTTATATTTATTTTACAAAAATTTATGTGAAAGAGATTGAATCGCAGCGCCTGCAATTATTTTTCTGATATATGAGAGTTGTTGCTCGACTCTGACATGGGCCGTATGCCACCTGAATATTTTATTATTATTATTATTAGTAGCTACGAAGATGAGGCCAACCGATGCCGCCAAAATCAACTTTATACATACTACTCATAAGTATTTTCAGAAATGGAGTGTATATGATCATAATTGGTCGTTAGCTCGATGTGATTATTGTTATTGTGATTATTTAAAAGTTGAAAAAAAAAAACGTCAGCTACAACAAAAAGACCGCGAGTTTTAAACTTGTGTGACTTGTCTTGTAAATAATTATGATTTGAAACAGTATGACTCTATTTTTGGATTTGTTTGGTTTTTAATTTCATATAAAAGATAGCAAGTATAGTTTTAAATTAAACTATCCAGTATCGATTGAAATTAAAAGGCATGTATAAGACAGGCACAAGGTTTGTACAAATATTAAATAAATTATCCTTGAACAAGTCAAAAAACTCCATATGAAATCAATCCGAGGCTCATAAATAATTATAAAAAGAGCGGTGAAATAAATAATATCTTCCCGACACAACATTTATCTCTTCTAGTGAAGAATAAATTTTTTTCTCTCGAATTTCGTTTTGTCTTTGCTTTATCGGTTGTTATCTTCGTGGTATCGCATCGTCCTCACAAGTTGAGTCTTCGATGTAATTTTACGAGGTGTGTGTTGACATTATTGTGCTCGCCACCGAAACAAAACTAAATATTTGTAGCCGGCGTTTCGTAAGGTGGACCTACCCTACACACCGTGGAGTATTCATATGTGTAAAAGAGAGAATGAATTCGTTGACAACAAAAGGGTCTTTAACTGTCTAAACGTTTAAATACTTAAGCGATTAAATGAAGGGTAAAGATCCGAACAAATCGGAGAGCTTTTATGGAAGTCTCTTGTAAAACATGAATTTTATTTTCGGTAAGATCACTGATCACTATTTCGATAACTCACCAAACAACCAACGGAGGAGGTTTCGATTGGAAAAAGAATAGATTTTGTCAAGGGAAAGGAAAAAAAACATTTCAAATTATTCAAATCGCTTGAATTTTTGATTTTTTTCCACCTGCCGCCATATAAAAAAGAGATATCTTCACCCCATTCCGATTTTTTCCATAAAAATTCCAAATGTGCCAAACATTTTTTTTCAAACTTTATAAAGTCATTTATAAAAAAACGCGTTTTGTTTTTCTTACAAATCTACCTATAGCAAAGATATATGCGTATAAAACGGCAATGGAATTTTGTCATTTAATATTGAAAAAAAAATTTAATCAAATCGTTCATTGAAATTCTCCAAATATTTTTATTATACTCCTCATCTAGAGTTTCAACATTTCTTACGTTTCAGCAGTATTTTTCGCACCTGAAACCCTCCCAACACAAATATTTCGAATGTGTTTTGATTAGAACACAATATTTTAATAGCGCAGCAAACGAATTAATTAAATCATTTCGACCAGTTTCGAAACCATCGCACCATCTCTGTTCATCCTCGCATAATTAAATCAAAGTTAAATTGTTCAACAATATTAAATTTTCCAGGCATGTCAGAGGGATGAGAATGAGGTGTCTTATATCGTTTTGTACACATCAGTTTGAAATTTAATGGACATTTATATTTTACTATTCTATTGCAAGTTTTTGGACATTGGTCGAAACACGGGGGTGGCTGGTGGTTGAAAGATTCGTTATTGCGATTTGCATTGTATGACATATTCTGTTGTGTTGCTATTTAATATGCATGCAAGTTTAAAATAATATGTTAGACGTGCGAGAGGAAGCAAGAGAGTTGCGTCTGGGTTTCAACCTTAAATATTCCCCAAAACTTCCTCCAACCCGTAATACATGTTCACTCCAACTGGTCATATCTGTCGAGTTTATGACTTAATTATACCGTATACTCAACATTTTCTTAGCAAATTAATTTGGGATCTGATAAATAATTATTACCCCCAAACAATTTCGAAATTGTATCGATAAGGTCCAATGAGGCAGTTAAAGACGATTTTATGATCATTCTGTGGATGTGAATTGAAGATAAATGGCATGGAAAACCAAGTATACGATGGTCAGGAAAATTCACAATCGTAAGTAACATCGTTACAATACGTGAGTTACCATTCGAGTGAAAATTAATAGTGACGTAAGCAAAGTGACGTTACAAAGTACTAAAACATATGTCTACATAACGTCAAGTCGTGTAAACCAACCCCCTGAAATCACCCCCTAACACTTTGAATATTATTATCATTTATGTTTGTTGGAGGCGTCGTTGTGCGGACGTCTCATGTCCATCTTATATTGCTCGCCTTGTCGCACTTATTGCCGAATTTGAGCGTCTCGTCGTTGATAATCAGCAGCATCCTCATGTCCGAATCATTTCGTTTAAATAATGCAACATTTACAATTATAAGAGCAGATTCTCTTCAAGTATGTGAATGATAGCGATGATCGTCTCCCACTTTTCACTGTTTTCGAGACTGTTGGAAATATTTTCAACGCGTTACGAATATAACGAATGATGTCGTATGTCATGTTTATGTTGAAAATTAATTAATGGATTTCATTTAATAAATTATTATAGTAATAGGCTTCGTTTTAGAAATACTTGTTTGAACAATTATTCAAATCATTCTAGAGACAACTTTTGCTTTTAAATTCTTCCTTTGCCTATTTGTATCATAGACAATAAATCCATCATGATTTTGAATTTTTACACTTATAAACACGAGGTTTATGTCAACCAAGGTCTGCAACAAAGTAATGATTTCTAACCCTTATATTACTATCCAATTTTATTTAAAGTGGTACTACCCGGGTACCCAGTTCAAATACATATTCTTTCACATTAAAAAACAAAAATTTATCCAAAAATTTGATCAAAAATTAAAACATACAAAGAGGCATAATAAATGTATCTATAAGTTAAGATATATCCAACAACCCCTCTCTCACTGCTTTTAACAATCGATTTGTTTAATAATTAATTCAATTTAATTCCATATAACAAAAAGCTATTTGATTTACACTTTAATTCGCGACATTCTTAATCAAACCGCTTCTTTGAATGTTTTAAATATTAAAACTGTTAATTCGTTCTAATTTTTGGCTTACGTTTCTGTAATTTACATGAAGCGAAAAAAATTTCAATGAAAAAATCGTCAAATTGTTCACCCTCGATATAATTAATCATTGTTCCTAACCAAATCGTAAAGTACAACAAATTATATATAGAAAAATTTATTATATTGGATGTTGGATCGGTTGGATCATCCCCAATTTATATCTCAATTAATGACGCTATTGAAATGCCATCTATATGGTCCTTTCCAAATCTACATTGTGGGGCATTTCTCGTGAAGCGGACAACGAAAAAAAAGTGATGTTTTGAAATTTGTTCATATTTGGCATAATTGTACTTCTAGTAAGTATGAATGTAAATACAAAATATATTTTTAGAATGATGATTATTTGCCAAGTTATACGCTTCTAAAGAATTGTTTGTTTTTTTAATTTTTTTTTTTCGAACCGCATGTTAAACTTAAACTTTCATTTCCCTTCAATTTTCCAAGTGATCGTACTCCTTCCACAGCATATTTGAACAAAAGAGAGGAGAGAATATATTTTGTACAAATATGCTGTGGAAGGAGTACGATCACTTGGAAAATTGAGGGGAAATGAAAGTTTTAGTTTAACATGGGGTTTATGGAGCACCTTCACTTTAGTCATTTAACCTCTTTGGCTAGCAGACAATTTTATTACATATCACGAAATTTATTTTAAACTATTGCTTCCTATTTATATTTTTTTTCAATAAGAACAATTTTAATTTGAATAATAATTACCCAACAACATTATTAGAGCTTTAGATACGCTTAAGTAGGATAGTAAATATAATTATTGCAGCATTTCAGTGTTATATCCCATAAACCAGTTGACCTAAGAAAGCTAGGGTATGACGCTCAGTACGACACGTATATACTTTAATTACTCTATCTCCTAAACTATTGCAGATCCTATTATGAAACTTCTGATGTATCATAAGTGTACTTTATATGGCTATATTTGGAAATAAAAAAATAAAAAATCAAAATGGTCAAAGTTACTAAAATTCTGATTTGAAAAGTTTATTTCCGGTTTTGTATATTAAAAGAAATAAAAACGTCCAGTTTTATTTTTTATTTTGAAAGAACAGTTCATTTTCTATTTAAACCGCCATATTTTTTAATTAAAAAAAATAGTTTTAATTCGAAATTTTTTTTTTAAAAAATACAAATTTCAAAAACGACAATTCTTTACAAGCGTATAACTTGGCAAATAATCATCATTCGAAAAAAATATTTTGTATCCACATTCATACTTACTAGAAGTATAATTATGCCAAATATGAACAAATTTCAGAACATCATTTTTTTTTCGTTGTCCGCTTCACGTGGAATGCCCTTTGTGTTAATCATATGGAATAAATTTAATCGTTTCGAATCGACCCAATCTTACAGTATTTGAATCTATAAATATAGTGGTTTTTATAAGGAAAGTTAAACTAACAATACTGTATCAGTGTATACTTTCACAGCTTTCATACGTTAACGATACGCTTAATTGGTATTTTATTTGCCAAATAATTTCCTAAAAGGATTTAAAACAACCCATTTTAGAAAAATGTGTAGGTACTAAAGTTTTTATTTAGAGTGGTCATAGTAATTACAAATTTATTTTGAGAAAGTATCATCTATGCGTCGATATATATAAGCATATGGTACTATTGATGTTATTTGAGGAAAGAAGAGGAAGAATTATCGCCAAAAGTGTTTAATGAATAACTACGATGAAATTTACAATCCAACTATAATATTTTGATATTTGTATTAATAGTTATTACTTCAAATTATTTCGGGTAGTAACATAATGGTTAGTCATTATCTGCATTAAACAACAGGTTCACTAAAATGTAATTCCTCTGGTTAGATTCTTTATTTTTCTCAATTTTTATTTCTACCTTGACACAGAATTGATTGTTCTTTATTATATATTCCCATAAATTGTTCAATTGTGGGACAGGTTTCAATTTTTCATTTATCTTACATAAACACATAATTTGTTCAATATTTTAGGTTTTTTTTCAGAATTTTTATTTTCTTAGATATATCACTCATGACAATATAAAAAAATATATGATTTTTATTAATCCAGACTTCTGAGTTGTTACTTGTTTTGTTAAAATTTTAAAGTCTCAATAATGTTTATAACTTAAAATCATTGTTGGTATCTCGGTGGGTAGTAACTATTATACTACATAAAGCTGGATGTGAATAAGGCAACATTTTTAACGAAACAGGAATTCCTTAAAATATTAAATAATGAGGATTCAAGCGGGTAGGTTCAATCTAGGGGTTAAGAAATTTTTAGAATGGCAATTATTTTGTACATAATTTGCATAATTGTACTCTAGATTTTTCTTTCCTATTAAGAAACATTTTAGGGAAGTAAAATTGGACATGATCAGCAATGTACTTATATTATGACAAAGGTGCCAAATGGACCATGATTCTAAAAATATTAAGAAATAATTAAACCAAGTAAAAGGTTTTACATAAATTCAAAGATATTTTATTAAAAAGTGAGAAACAATATTTTTCTATAAAGTTTTTGAGCTCTACTTGAAACGAACCTCATAAATTTTTTTCCCCATACCAAAGATACACTCGATTTTTTTTCCTACTATCCTAAAGAAGTAAGTACTCCAAAGTAGTTAAAATAACGAATCTTAGCGAAGCAAATACTAACTAAGTACTATTGATTATAGTAGTGGTCAAATAGTTTTAATCAAAACCACTTTTATTAAAGGTTTTTCGATAAAGCCCATTTTTCTTTGATGAGATCTTAAAAAAAAATAGTTTATAATTGCATATAAATGATCAATTGTTTATATTGGCCTGGTGTAAGTTTATAATTGGCCTATGCACAGGTGTTTAAAAACACCTCCTTTGGTGCATCCGTAATATGTATAAGCCTTGTATCCTGGTAAATAAATAAAATTTAAAAATATCCATAGGAACTCTAAAATCACAACATTTCCTAAAACCAATGCTTAATCATTAACAACTTATAAGTTACTTGCTGAATGGTTCAAATTCCGAGGCAAAAATAATTCATACAACGTTGTAGAAGGTAAACTGAAAGGCCCTACAAAAAAAGATAGAATTTGAATTGAAATCGTGGATATACTGAAACGAGGAATAGACTATAATATAATAGTTAATAGAGAAATAATCAATGTTTGAGGAAGAATATCAGGGACACGGGAAACTACATCTACCACCATAGAAACCTACCGTTAGGTAGAAAACAAAAAAAAAGTCCTTGCGTTAAGATTCAATTTTTTAATTATTTTTTGAGTTAAACGTACTTTTCTATAAGTGCCCTAGGAAAAATAAATCAGAATATATTGTAACGTGACGTCTAATAACTGTATTGAGATGGCGTTTATTCATTCTTTTAATTTCTTTTGGAAATAAATAATCACTTTCACACTTAACAATCACTTTTTTTAATACACAATTACACTTGTCAAAACAATCACTTAAAAGACAATAATCACTTTTAATTCAAATCACACTAATAATCGCTTTGTTGTAACGGAAATTCTAGATGAACTTCGATACAGAACTGTCAACTGGCTTGACTGAGCGCCTTATATACCCGCAACCCAACATTCTAGAATATTCAAATGTTCCAGAACAATCTATATGCACATTCTATAGATGTTTCCAGAACTATCTATATGTACATTCTATAGATGTTTCCAGAACAATCTATATGTACATTCGTATTGGTGGGAGAGAAATAGAAGTCACTCAGCCAATCGCGTGCCGGCATGGCACAAAGAGAGAGACAGACTTTGTCCCTTTCTGTTACAATATATTGACATGAATCGAGTTGGATGAAATTAGCTATTACATAGCTGCTAGTTGAATTAATGGCTTTTCGAAATTATTAAGTTAACTGTTAAGATTTTGTTTCTGCATTGTTGTACTGAATTCATAAAATTTATTTGTTTTTTTTTACTTCTAAAATTTATAATATTTTTGAACAAAATTTAAAACACATGCATTTTTTTCGATTGAATCTTATTTAATATATATTAATGAAGAAGGCAGATAATATTTTCAAAATTTAAAACCAATGTTATCCAACTGTGGTTAATTCTAGAACTTAGAAGCATTGCATATTTTTTGGTGTTAGATTACTAGTCTTATTAACGTTACGCCGGCCCTTTGCAAGCGTTTCCCAATAACTAATAAATAAACGCAAGCATAAATTTTCCAGAAGCTAGAATGATCGAGGTCAAGATGGATGGAATTAGTTTCCTCCTGGCCAATCATCCCATTATAAATATAGAGAGAACGTTCCGAAGAAAACGCGGCGAAAATGTCGTCGCCAACATAATAAACGTGGCGTGCATAAGTCACTAACACCAATAACAAATTCATAAATCCATATAAACTTGATAGGAAATGCACCACTGCCAACTGTCCCATCAGCATTGAGCGTCCCACCGTCCCTGCTAGCTGGCCCCCTGCTCGTCCCTATTTCATTAGAGCAAAATCAAATTCAACAACACTCATTCAATCGCAATTGTGCAAAGATGTAAACCGAAAACGTATTTTGACGAGGAAAAATCCCTTTTCCTAATCTTTTTCCAAACAAAACCTCGTTTCCTGTTTGCACAAAACGTACATTTTATATATTAGAAAATGCACTTTGTGTGCCAAATTTCATTGAAATATATTTTAGCGATGCACACGAACGTATTTTAATGGTAATTTACGTCTTTAGTTGTCACGACATCGCTAATAAATGTAGTCAAACTCTTCCAAGGGACTTTTATGCATTCTTTTCTGACCGAAGGATAGAGATGGGTTTATAAGAAATATGAAGCCGTAATAAATTTCCGTATTCTAATTAATAATCTATTTTTGATCGCTGTCCTCATATCGATCCCACTAGACCACTCGTTTGCATATTTGCATATTTTGTGTTTTCAATTTAATTTGGTTGAATAAACAATTGTTTTACTAACTAGAGCAATAAATTGAAGGGATGACCTCGTAACATGAAACGACTGCATTTGTATACATTATAATATATGCAATAATTTTCGAATATCTTACATTATGATAAAATTGCCGTCAATGTTAAAAATAATGTCATATCTGAGTATACTGTCCACCTGCAAAATCATTCTAGTAATGAAAATTAGAAAAGCCACTTTTTTTACTTCTTTGTACTATAAGCCTAAGGATAAAGAAAATATTACCATAGCAAAAATGATTAAATCAGAGGGTTGGGATGGAAACTTTTATTTTGAACATCCTTGGTCAATAATTGTGACTATCATTACTATGATGTCCACACGTATCTCGCATATTCCAAAAAGTATATTGCGGATTGATAATTTTTATTGAATCTTCAGTGTTCAGTACTTTTATTATTATTTATTTTATTTTTATTTTTATTATTAATTTTTAATTTAAAAATGACAATTTAAAAAGGAGAAGAAAGTATAATGAAATATATAAGTCGCTCAATGAATTATATAGCTTATTCTCGCTGAATATTCTCCAGATGTATATATACCTAATTATCTCAAATTTTGTAATTCATATACTTCTCCGAATTAAGACTATTTTTTCAAAATGTTTAGATCGTCTAGCGCTATTTAATGTCAATTAAAAAAGATAGGGGTTCTATTAAAGATATGATGACAGAAACTGAAAATCACCACAATCTTGTATTTATTTAACGAAATTTTAATAAGGGAATCAAAACACTTTTTACTAAGATTTTTATTTATTAAGAACAAGGTTGATAATTACTCAGATAAAATAAGACTTTAAAATACGACAATCCGCTATGATTTGCTGATCACCAATCAGAGCTAATGACGTCATAATGGTGTAAATGAAAACATTGATACAAAAGATGAACTATTCTTTCCAAGTAGGAGTGTAGTGTTGGGGTTAGCTCAGTTAAGAGGCCTGATATCGATACCGTTTGTATAACTATTTCATTTTTTTTAGTTCTACAACGTACATAAAAGAACGTCAATTGGCAAAAGATATCTTCAGCTGTTTTCAAAATTTGTCATCATATCTTTTGATATTCATTGATAATTTGGGGGATAAGTTGTGAAAGAATTAAATATAATAAAAACCAATAGATGTATGTAGAAAAAAAGCTGTCCTCTTACTTCTAAACAAAAGTTCCATTGTAAAAATGGAAATTACAAAAATCAACAAGTGAATAATTGAAGAATATAGATAATTTAACCAAGATTCGAAGCTAAAACGTTGTTTACAATATCTTTTACAGATAATACAATATATTACCCAAAAAAGTATCGAGTTCTTAAAGTTGAACAGTTAATGATAATAGTTAATAAGTTTTAGCTTGATTTCCTACAAATTTTCGGCTATCAATGACGTTCTGTATTTATTATATTAGGTATCTTATGTATCTTATCTCTAATGGTATATATAGTATTTGGTCAAAGAAATATGTTTCTATTTGTGTCAAAAAATTTTACTTAGAATAATAAAAGAATTAGAAATGTAGATATTAAGACTAAATGTATTACAATATGCAATTATTACATAATATGTAGAGAAATAGTACATAGATATGAATATTTAAACCATCTCCAAGTGCAGCAAATTATGCACCCCAATATAAGAAAGTCATGTGCTGTCCACATCAAATTTTTTACGAAGGTATCATATTTTCTAGGCTATTCATCTCTGGCCCATTTTGCATTTCAGAAGAAGGAACGACGTTTTGACCGACCTGGCTGTATAATTTATTGGGTAGGTAACCCCGAACTAATCGATCACATTTGTTGGGATTCAAACATTTTTCTTCCCTTCCCATTTTACAAAGGCGATAAATTAAATTAAAAGAAGACTCCTCGAAGAATAGAATGTATCACGAGATTTCGATATTAATTTCAGTCATTCGAAGTCGCGGTGTACGTTTCAGATATTTTAAGAAGAATTTTTTTTAAGATTTTTCTACAATCGATAACAAATTATCATCGATTAATATTGATTTTCGTTTTAATTTATATGGAGTCTTGAAAAGCCGAAACTGTGGGACGAGAACAGCTCTCGCATATGTTTAAATATGTCACTATTGGTGAATTATAGTCGAAACATTTCTTTATGTATTTCAAAATGAAAAAATAAAATAGTAAGACAGAGAAGCAGCCGGTAAAATGGGGGTGAACAGAAGTGAGAGAAATGTCCATCGTTGTGCATTTCTTGAGGATATTTTAAGCTAGAAGAAAAAAACAAATCAGTGAGGGGTTTTTGATCGCACATAATATAAATAAAATGGAGATAACGTTGGAAAGTATCAAATATATTTATTTATGGCACATGAAAGCAAATAATTCTTCAATTTTTTTGACCATTTTGTCCGAAGGAATTTCCACTAGTTTTGTTTTAATAAATTTTTCATTCAGAACCATCCACGAATGGAAATGTGTTACAATTTTCTCATTGAGACAAAAATACTTAAAATACATTTTTTTTTTGTTCTAGAAAGTTTAATGAAGAAAAGAACTAGAACAAGAGATGAAATTTTTGTGGATTACCAACAATATAAAAGATCTGTATTTGATATAAAAATTCGATTGAAATTCCTCGAATTGATTAATAAAAAAGAAAGTGATTATTTCTATAGATATTCTATTTCAATCGTCCATTTTTGCAATAAAACTGCTAATGGTCGTTATTGATACAGGAACAATTAGGCATCGGTAGTTAACGATCAGAAGATGTTGTTAGTGAGAAGGTAATCGTCGGACCAAGACTAATGATCGTTAACTTACATCCCATAAATACGTAATGTAAAAACTGTCAGAATGATCAAATAGGCAGACGTGCGTGGTGTCGGCTGGTCAATCAAAAGCAAACTTATATAAAACCATAAAATTAATAAAATAAAAAACACAACAAACTTCGATCTAATAATCTGATAACAACCAAAGGCAAAAAGGCAATTGTTATTTAAAAAAATCAACTTAATTTTTCGTGGAAATTTTATGGAAAAAAAAACGTTCAAGGGATTTTTATTTGAAGAGTGAAAAGATTTATTCGTGGCGTTTTATATTATTTTCTCTAAGTTACTAAAAATAGATATTGTCGCATTAAAAGAAATAAAAATAATTCAAAATGACACAATCGTTTTTTCCTAAATCTTTCTTCGTTATATTTCTTTATCGTTATTGAAACACATTAACCTATTTTGACGCTAAATCAAAAGAAATTTTCTGATACCCAATCTGAGGATTTATAATTTGGGAAAAAATTCCATAAATTTGATAGTTTTATTGTTTTGATTCTTATTTACTATTAAATTTCTAGAGAAATAAATTATTTAAAACGAAGTCGAATAAAATTTAAATATCTTTAAATAACTGTTGTCTTTATTAATCTTTAACATTGATTTTTAAGTCTAGAGTTTAATTTTTTGAAAAGACATTTTATTTTTGCAGTTGAACTCAAACCCATTTACCAATTAACCTGCGAAAAACTTTAATCCCTACAGTACTTTCTACAAAAATTTGTTTAAAGAAATACGAACTTCAATAGACAATTTTATTGTGAAAACTATGATAATCTTTACTATTGTATAATGAAAAAAAAGTTTTAATCAAAAGTCAGTTTGATTAAAAGGCTTATGTTTGCAATACTTTAATTTAGACTAAAAGTTTGATTTCGTCATATCACTGATATATTAAATGTTTCAACGTAATTTTTATATAATTTACAAAATCATTGATTATTTATTAACATATGATGCCTCGCAGTTCAATATTTTTTTCTTGTTCCCTTGTTAATATGACGAAAAGTATATAAAAACTTTTAAATTTTTTGATAGTTCAAGTATCCATAAAAGCACAATGCCTACACATACAACTCAATTATTTAATTAATAGGTACATGACTGAGTGCACGTATACTGGAGGAAAACAGTGGGTGCAATTGTCCCATCCCCTCAGATTCAATTGAATTTATATTAAGATCTTTAAAAATGATATACATAGATAGCATATTAAAATAAAAGAATGTGTATCAAAGTATTGGTTTTGAACAAGTGGCCTAGAAGTAAAATTTTGGCGAATCGGCTTTGGAAAGATATTTTAATGATACTTTGTAAGTATGTAGCTGCTAATAAAATATTAAGATCTTGGAAATTCGAGATCTTTATCAAAATTAGTTTTCGTTAAAAAATAAAAAGTGAAAGACAAAAAAATATTCTTAGAATTGACCTTATCGATTGAATAATTATTTTAATAAGATTAAGAAGCTGATAAAAACTTTTATAAAAATTAATCAACTTATAACATCCTAAAATCCACTAAAAAGTAATATTTTTGGAGAGAAAAAAAATAAGCATGACAAAATTTTAGTACAGATCTGAAAATATTTTTTTGAGCATACCATACCATCAATAATCACATATATTTTTGTCAAATTTTGAAAAAGTACTACCAAGTGAAAAAAAAAAACGAAAATTAAACGAAAACCATTTCCATGTAAAATGTTATTTTTCTTTTATAACATTAATATGTATATTTTGTGTATGTATCGATTCTGGAAGTGGTTTTGATAAATTTTCAAAATTTCAACAATCAAAACAAATGAACATCTTTAAATTTCGCAATCCTATTGGCTAATAGCTTCTTACCTTGAAGCTTGTGTGCTATCATCAGATATTAGAGCATTGCTTGATTTATTCATTTGATTAAAAACCGAAAAGTGACTCAACTGATTATTTAAAAGGGGCTCAATTATTAAAGAAAACAATTTTTTTATTTAAGTAAGTGAATTGTTATTAAATTTTGAAAATCAGAAATCTTAATGCCAACAGTTTTGATTTCGATTCAATTATCAAATGTGTTTATGTTTCAAATCTAAACTATTAAGGAACCTAGGGTTATATAAGTGTGGTAAATCGACCTCGGAAAAATTATATTAAATTATCAAATATTCGTAATATTTTTGTACTAGTTTAATGATTTCTTAGCAGTTATTTTTTCTTTTATTTTGTATTTATTCAAAATATTTTAAAATTTAGATCAATCGATGAAGGAAATTCGAAAAAAAAACTAATTAATTCAGTGATTTGAAACTTCTAGGATCTTGGTATTATATTAGTTCCCAAATACTTATAAAGTATAACGAATGATAACAATATCTTTCCGAGGCTGATTCATTATGTATAAAGCCCTAGGTCCTTAACTGGAAAATATGTAAAATCAAATATAAATTTGCCTTTTACTAAAAACAGTTTATGTGATTAGCAGATTAGCACTAGTAACTCTGATTAAAAGTTTTATTTAATAAAAATAAGTCTTTCACTAAGTCCGAAAAAATAGTCCTTAAGAAATGTGATTTTCTCAACTGTTTTTCCGATATAGTACCGAAACTGTTGGGAAAACGTTTTGTCGTTGGTACATATTAGTGAGTTATTTTTTTATTTTCATTTGGAGACTTCATTCTTTTGATTGTCGGTTTTTTTTAGAAACCATACTTCATTCGAGTATATGGCGATTGGAAAAATCAACGACTTAACTACGACTTTAAAACTTTTCCGGATAGATGTACTTTTCTATATTTTCGTTAGTTTTGCCGTCACTGCTTTTTCCCTACACGCTGTTTCTTTTTTTCACGGCATCCTCCAGTATTAGTGACTAGGACTCCCAGGTATGTGATACTTGGGACTTCTTCCCAACCGTTTATTCCTCTAGTTTCAAATGAGTTAAAAAATAGAGGAGAAAATACTAGTGCTTAAATTACAATAATTACAATGACCAAAAATTATTCAGTATTTTCCTGCTCTCAGAGTTTAGTTTCACCTAGTCTTTTCCAAACAGTGCACCGTGGTGCCCTAAGACACCGTGATTTTTCTATTAAGGCTCCGTGAAAATTTTCCTTTGCATAATAAGATGTTATTAACATAAGGACTTTGTAAAATGTTACTCCGACTAACGTAAATTTGACCAATATCTTACGCTCATGTCAGGGGTCGGGAACTTTTTAAGTTTTTGTGAAACTCTAAGTTTCAATTATTCAAAAAAAATGAGGTAACAGCTTACAATAAGAAAATATTTCATTAATTGTTATAAATATGTACTCAAATTTGAATTTATTATTTTTTAAATTTTAGTAATAGTAAATATTAGGCTTTATTGTTCTAAAAATTTGGCTCTTTAAACCATAAAAGCTTCCAAACTCTGATTTAGGTAATACTGGAGAGAATACTTGGCAAGAGCGTTTTACGGGAGACCTGAAGGTCAAAGCGCGACGTCCCCGCTACGATATAGTGTATAGAAAAATTCTAAGTCGGATTTTTATGCCTTGGGTTGCCCTAAGATTTGATGAGGGGCGCCGCGGAAAAATTCTGATTCAGTAAAGGTATCGAAAGACGAAAAAGTTTGGGAGCTCCTAGGTTAACACAAATAATACTTTAGTAAATATATTTTGATTCTAAAATAGTGTAAGATCCCAAAAACCATTTATTCATATAAGTTTACCACAAAATCTTAATTTTCGCTCTTTTTTTAGAAATCCAAAAAAAAAATGTAAAGAAATTAATAAGATTAAATCCCATTTTTCCCTCTTTAATTTTATATCTATAATAATTCTAACATTAAGCATTTATTTAGAATATTATAACATTTTGGAAAAATTTTAAATTATGTTATTTATGAATTCAACTATCGATTTAGAATTACAAAAATAATATAACAACAATCACCTTTTGTTCTATGAACCTTTTTTTAAAGAAGTTTTTTCTTTAAAAAAATCAAAAACTCTTTCATTAGTATCCCTATACTGAGACCAAGACTGCAAAATCATATATTACTAGAATTGATTTTTTCTGCTTTTTATTATATATCCCGTGATCTAAAAGGATTCAATAGTGATAATAAACTTTTTTTGGTGTTATCGTGTCGGTTTGTTTCTCTGTTTGTGTCTGTGCCTTTGTCTGACTATGTCAGATTGTTTCTTTTGATTTCAAAAGGGCCGATCTACGGGGCCTTCTCTCTAATGATGAAAGAAAAGCACGATATATATTTATATGGCCATCATAAAATACAAATTTACAAGTTTTCAATCGTTAACATTGGCGTTATAATAATAAAATCAACGTTATAATAATAAAATCCTCCTTCCCCATTTATGTGAGATTTAAAAAAAAAACAAAGTTAAATATCGGATTGAAACCTTTTTCTTATACTGTAACCATTCGAAATAGCAATCTCTCTTTGTCATTATAAATTCAATAATTTTTTTCGACTCGTCCTATTTCTCGTTAAATACAAATAATTCGATCTCGATTGCGGTCGTTAAGACCCACACATTAACTATGTTGCGTGTTTAATGTCCTCACAATTGGTTCAATCTTTACTTTAATTCACAAAAATTATTGCTAAATGTGGAAGGAATTTCGAACAACTGAAACGATTTCGATCTATTTTAGATCGTAAATATAACGACACGTCATCTCGTTTTGCCTTTTTACAAGGAAAAAAAATGTTGGATCATTAGGACTGATGTGGTTGTAGCTGTTGATGATTGAGATTATTTTTTTCTCTTTTTGTTCAGAATCGTTAATTGTAACGATGTATCAGTCGAGTAATTATCAATAAAATTACAATGTATCTGTCGTAATTAATGTTCTTGTAACTAAATGTCTTGTTCGGGACGATTTAACGACGCGTTTTACGATGAAATGATCGGAAATGAATTTGATTCGTAATCGGTGGGTTTTTATAAAAAATTGAGTTAAGTGAAGCATGTGACAGGGCTTGAAATCCAAGCGATTTTTTGGATGGATGGCCACGTGACTGATCAATTGGATCGAATTAAAAAATAATGAATAAATTCGTTCGTGTTGTCGAAAATAATTGATTGAAGAATGAAATTGGGAAGGTGAGGAATTGATCGTGAGAGGGATGTTCGATTGTGTTTGTTCTTCATTGGCACCGTTATTTCAACACAGCCAATATGTAATCAATAGGTGCTATTAGTGCTGTAATGTTTGGTACAGGGCCGTATGTACGACCATGTCCAATTGGTAATACTCGGCTGAATGCATTGTATGTACGATAATCGAAGAGAAGAAAAAGAGGCGTTTAATACTTCCCGGTGGGCTAAGGGCCGAATGCAGCCGCCGCCACTGCCATTCTTCGCAACTATGTGGGTGGCTGCTCGATAGACATATAGATTGATGAACTCTGATGAACGAACGACAGACGATCACATGGACGGGCAAACGGGGCAGAAAATCGCAGCTTACGCCTCCTCCAATATTCAATTATTAATACAGAAAATTGTCTATAAAATTGGATACATACAAATATTTTCTAAATTGATTATTATTGAACTTTACCAACATGATTGTGGGTGGAGAAATACGTTTTTTTCAATTCTTCATCTCCGAACAATATGTTCAACATTAAATTGATCAAATTCTATTTTGATTCTGTAGAATTTTCATTAAGTCATTTAAATTTTCAATAACATATTGAATTGGTAGTCTTCAATTTGTTTCTCGTTGGTATACTCGAAGGAAAACATTGGTACAAGTGTATGTTTCCAAACTTCAAATAATTTAAGAATTGAAGTTAAATGAGAGGTTACTAACGGTTTTCTGTAAAAAGGAAATTATTCCTTGTTAATTATTATTTTTATTAATAATTATTATTAACATTTTTTATTTTTTTCAAGAAAACTACTGTATAGGTATGAAAGGACGTGGAGGAAACTTCTTGTATTGTGTCCTGAAATGTTGAATAAACATGTATTGGATCTTCAACTATCCTTCTTTTAAGAAGTCAGAACTTCAAGGCACGTGCCTTAATAACATGCTAAGTATTGCAACCCTAAGGCTCAAAAACTGGTATATGGAACTGGTAGTGGAAAAAGTTCCATTTATTTTCGACTAATTGTTTTCTAATTTTAATTAAGTTTATTTTTACATAGTTGCAACTAAAAAAAATAGTAATATTAATATTATCAGGTTCACGGGTAATTGGAATATATTTAAATTAATTTAAACAATCATTGATTTTGCGACGTTTCGTCTTTATTATTAAGATTTTTTCAAGCTCTGAAAGTATTATAATATTAACAACATTATAACAATATTTTAATAAACAGACCTCAACTATGTTTAAACAATCGTTAGTTAAAAAATGTAAAATTAAAATTAAAACTGTAAAAAACGATTAAGCTTTCAAGTATGTTTTTTTTTTATTTTTTACAAGTCTAACAGCCAACTAAAAAAAATATAAAATATAAAAAATAAAATATAAAAATAATATAAAAGAAATTTGTGTTTTAACTGATTGCAGGTTTAGTTTTCCACGTAATATACTTTGTCCCTCCAGCGTCCCCTCTCCATAAAAATTTTCCTTAAATCGAGGTAGTACAATCCTCGTTCCATTAAAGCTAGGATATCAATTCGTCTTCTTCCTCTTTTCTTGGAACCTTCCTGTTTCCCTTCAACATCAGGTATAAATTATGTTCCTCTCAGACCAATACTTTTCAGAATGTGACATCGATAGTATTTATTTCTTCGTTGACTCTTTTCAACACTTCAACGTTTGTGATTCGATCCGTTTTTTTTAAAAAATTTTCCATCATTGTTTATAAACTAATAAAATCAATATTAAAAATAACAATAATAATATTTTTAATTTTTAATCAGCCGTTAAATTTATAAAATTGCATTTAAGTAAGAAATATTTCTCGACTTTTATTTCCTTACACTTAAAGCATAAAAAAGTATTGTTATCATTATACAAAGTATTGTAATATTTTATATTTTTTGAATATATGTATTTTATCATTTTTTGGCAGTATGACTGCAAATCTAGAAAACAATAAATTTTAGATAACTCTAAGTTTTTATTTAGAGTAGTGGTAGCATTTAGTTGAACATTTTCTATTTTAGTTGGAATTGCAAAGCCAAAATTCACGTAAATGAGTATGAAAATTTCGAATTTTTCTTAATTGGTTGGTAAATCCCTCGTTGAACACCTTCTCAGGTTTCTAAGTATTAGTAATTATTTTAATTAGTTCGGACTTAGAAAATTATGGTACGTTAGTAATATTTTGGTACTTTAGAAGTATATACATGGCATAAGTCAATATAATAACAGAGCAGCGAAATCTAGCGGTACATATAGAAAAAATTACCTTTCGCATTCGTAAACTATGATACACGTAATATTGTAAAGTTTACAAGGTTCAAAATATCAACAATTAAAACCGTGCAAATTTTGGTAACAATGAAAGTGAGTGATGGGTAAAAAAAGAATACAACTAGTATTAACTAAAAGCTTAAGAAATACTCGTACTTTCACTATATTCTAACGTGCAAGGAGTAGTATTGGGAAAACAGTATTTTTCCAATTTTGCAGTTATTTGCGATTTATTTTTAAATGAAGGGCCGCCAATTCCGGCTTATTCATTACACCTTAAATGTAGGCTTCTTCAATTTTCGATCTTTATTGCGTTCTACAGATATCCAAACTTGTGATCAATAATGAGGTTGCGAGGAGTTTCAATGATTCACAATTCTGTGAGCTTTTAAAAATAGGAATAAAACCCATAAGGAAATATATGTTTTTGTCTATTGGTTCAATTATATGCAAGAATAAGCGAAAACCACAAGGACCTGTGCCTAGTGTAGGACAACAGTCGTCAAGCTTTTTAAACACACTGACCACCAAACTCATAATTTTAATCCCGCGGACCACTGATAGGCTTTGTTAAGTGTTAAATATATTTATGAAAGTATAGTCCCAATTTTTGTTGAAGTTGAGAAATTGGCCCCCAAAAACTTTAGGTGTAAGGGACCACGGCTTAAGGGTGCAAAAGGCAATGGAAAATCACTCCATTCAAAGCTCTTCGAAACAGCCCTTGTATAATCATCATAACGTTGTTTGTCATAATGATCGCCAATCTTCAGTGATAATAAGCCACAAGAAGACAAAGAATCTATTTGTTAAATTAAGATTAATTTTTAGTTAAAATTATATAATTTTGTCTGAATTTATTTGGGTGTTAGTATGTATTGAAAGTTATTAGATTAGACTTTGCGTTACTTTGTATTACTACGAAATAATAACAATTAAACATTTTTAGAGCTATTAAAACTCCTTAACCCATTAATCTAAGATTAGGTTACCCAATATGATAACTTTGAAACCTGTGACCTTTAAGCACGATCAGTTAATCACTTGATATGTTAACTTTAAGATATTTAAGGCTCTGGATTAATAATTCTTCATTCTTAAGGTTCAGGAGTATTTTAATGTAAAAATAATCCTCAAACTTCGAATATTTTCTTAGTATATAAAGTTAAAAATATGTTATAATACATAGTATTTTAATGTCGTTAAAACAAAAATATGTAGAAATATATAGTAAACATAATCATTCTGAAATAATATACATTATATTTGTGGATCATAAGCAGTAAGTACGCTTGTGTCTAAAGACAGGAAAGTTAGCCCTAATTTGTTAAGGCTCTAGTAGCCAGACTCCAGTCTTTATCATTAAACATCGGTATCTCATTAGCTTTGGGCCTTACTTAAATTGTTAGAGCTCATAAGCTTATTTTTAAATCACAAGCTTTTACCAGTATTTTTAATTATCATTTTTTGCATTGAGACTTGATTCAATATATGAGTTTTCAAAAAATAATTCCTAAATACTTATCCTCTGTGCTTCATTGAACATAAAATTGGAGTTTTAGCCGTTCTAATGGCTTAAATTTCAAAAGCTCTCCTCAACTTTCCAACATCTAACAATCGCTAAAAGAAATTGCTTTCTTCTGTTTTTGTCCCAAAAAAAGAGGAGGATGACAAATTGAGATTCTAAGATTATTGAAATGAGGAATACACTTAAGCTTAATTTGAGATATCTTACCAAGGACAACGCTGGAAGGAAAAATCCGATCACGACGAAAACGGAAAAACATAATGTGAAGGAAAACATGGAGAAAGCAATTTCTTATGTTTTTATTAACTAAAAATTTAATGATTTTTTTGTTTTCAAAGACAAACCCACAATAAAGCTTAGTTCTTTTCGAATATAACTTGTAGAATTCAAATAAGATTTTTTGCATCATAATATGGCATAGGTTTTTATTGATTTTTACTTTTACTTTTCCTATTTTAAATTATATTGATTAAAATAAATTGATTCGAAATTTATGAAAAGAATCCTAAAAGAAGTATAAAGGGTAAGAAAACCCAGGTCTAAAAATTTTAAAAATATTTTATTGAAAGTATCATTTCAATATTTTTAAGGGTTACATTTTTCGAATTGTAAAGAAAAGCATTATTTCACTAAAAAAATAAAGCGTCGATAATAGTCAATAGATATTAAAAATTCTTATGGGACACCTGTGAATTCGACTACCTGTTTGATTTAAAGCTCCAAAGTCAACCCCTGTCGTCTTCTAAGGGCGGCAAATAAAAAAAAATATGTTACCTTCGTTTCATGCGTGTTATGTAATAAAAATAGGTAAATTCCTCGAAGTCATTTAAATAATGATAGAAAATAGTAATATTTCGTTTTCAACTCGCAAACGTGATCCAAATACGAATGATTTTTTTATTACATCAGATAACTGAAGTCTTAAGATCAAAACACAAAAAAATAATTCTTATGATTTGTGCAGAAGCATTTATAGAATGCCGCCGCAAATCGTACAAGAAATCGAGATTTTTATAAATTGTAATGCAAGCGATTCAGATGATGTTGATGCGATGCTGATGAGGTCATCTCATATGGACCATCAATGATAAAATGCAAACATTGAACGAGGTGCTGGCGGCCGGCTTTGATGTTCAATGTGCCGACACCAGAACCACGCCCCGGCATCCCATTTTTTCCCCATTTCTTGGGTGATCTGGGGTTTTGGTGATCGCCGCTCATAGATAGATCAGAACCAAATGTGTAGTACAAAAGACAAGAAGCAGTCAGGATTTTTTCAATTGATTTTTTCCCTTACATGATATTAACAGTGGAAACAATGCCAGGCATTCATTTAATTTTATAATATCAATCTTCATTTTTTTTCCACCTAAATCTTTGAATTATTTGCGTTTCTCCATCGCGATCCCACGATTTAAGGGAAAATTGGTTTATTTTCGGTCATCTATTTTATTTACTTTTCGAGACGGATGTAGGCGGTGTATTTAATAAAACGTTTAACAGTATAAGCACCTGCTGTTTCCCTCGTTTATTCCACTAATCTAAATTGGGTCTTATCAGGTGTTAAACTCGACAATAACTGATAAGATTCGTTGAAAAGCGATAAAGTTTCATCCAAAACAAAGTCATTGTAAGGTAATTATTGAGGTGACACGCGGTCTGTCGAGTATCCAGTCTTCGAGAGTCCATCTTATTCTTACTAAATCCCTTATTATAAATGCAAGTCACATTGTGAATTTTAGCTGAAAAACGTGTGTTCAGAATTTTATTGTTTTTATGTTTTCCCCTTTTTGTCTTGTTCTTATATGTGTGTTTAACACATTTGAATTGAAAAAAATGAAGATATCAATCGGATCTTTGAGACAAGTTCATAGAGTGGAGACAAACCCCAGGTTTTTTTCTCCATCGTTTCTTTATCTCTTCATGTCCTCGCTCGCATAAGACATAATTTACGATCGCCATTGATGAATAATAAATATTGAACAATAATATATGATTAAAGTTTATTTGAATTATTACACACACGCGATTCGAATATTTATTTTGGAACGAATGAAATAGAAATTAAAAATTGTCGTTTTAATATTCAAATAATGTATTGGTATTGTCCACGTGTTTTTTTTTTATTTTTTCTTAAAGATTCATGATCGATTTCAATTATCATTTTGGGAGAAACAAATAGTCTTTGTTGGATAACAATCGGATAATTAGGAGGTGATACGTGTTGAAAGAACATTTTACATCACACACCGAACAATTCACGATAAAAACGATTAGTTGTTATCAGTTTGAATAATTGAATCTGTTTGGTGTTTTATACTTTGACGGAATACATTTAATTTGTGTGATATACACAACTTTCAAAGTCTTTAGAAAATTTGCTAATAATTTTTAAAAGATAAATAAAAATCAGAAAGAATTTCCTAGGTTGTAAATATTTTTCATGACAAAAACCGCTGTTTTTAAAACATATTTCAAAACTAATATCAATTAAAAAATAAATTTCATATGAACTTCAATCTAAGAAGAGGCACCTACCCCACTGTTTATGTCAAGGGGTTGGGTATTTCAGAATCCAGTTCGGTTAAATATCTCGGACTTTACCTCGATAAAAGACTTACCTGGAGAACCCATATAGCAAGAAAGAGAACCCAAACCATGCAGAGGTTCAAACAGCTATACTGGCTTATAGGAAGGAAATCTATAATGTCTTTGGAAAATAAACTGCTCGTATACAAGGCCATAATAGTTCCGATATGGAGCTATAGGGTTGAATTATGGGCTTGTGCCAGCAAATCAAGCACCAAAATGATCCAAAGATGTCAGTCAAAAATTTTACGAGCGATCGCGGATGCGTCATGATATGTCACCAACGATATGCTGCATAAAGACATGCACATATGTCCGATCTCAGAAATGGTCAAACAAAGAAGTGAAGCTCACTTTATAAGACTGATGGAGCACACAAATCCGTTGATGGGGCCACTTCAAAAGCATTCAACCATTAGAAGACTGAAATCAAAAAGAACTCCATATGAGCTAACACCAAAGTAGCAGGAAGATGTTCCACTGGGAACTTCTTTATCAAGCCATTTGAAGCTCAAGAGCTTCAGCCAAGACAACACATTAGCTGATAGTTTGCACTAACTGATGGCTAATTTAAAAAAAATATTATTTACAACTTACTACACTTGGATACAAATTCATAAAACTAAAAATATTCTGTTGATTATAAGTTTCTACCAATAAAAATAATGAAATATTTTTAAGTCCTTTCTATTTTTTCGTTTTGCACTAAAATGCGTGTTTTGATAGTGCATATAATCCGAAGTCTACTTATTAGCTTCATCCACTTGATCTTTCAATTAAGTTTTGAGAAAAATTACTATCTCTGAAAATATTTAAATAAAATAATGATAAAAAGTCTTCCTTCACCCACAACATCCATCACTGGACCTGTTGATGTGAGACTCGTTTGAGTTTCCAGATTAAATAAAAACATCTACGTATGTGAGTACAACGTAACTTAAAAATTTCACAATAATAAGTAAAAATATTAATGAGATTACGACTTTGAACAAGCGTTGTTAAGTAGTTTAAATATCTTGTTATATATATTACTCATAAATAATCAATTTTCCTTATTTTCTGTCTAACAGCTGATTTTGTTGGCCCTTGAAACGATTTTCTGGTGAAATATTTAATTGATTTGTCCATCCCTTTTTTGAAAAGAGGAATTATTCTCATTTATTTCTATTTTCTTGAATAATTATTTTCTTTACGGTATATTAACTGGGATTTTTTGAACAAAACATCAATGATCATTGAAATCATTAAATCACATCAATGATCATTTTTGAAAAGTCCATTTATTTTTTTTTTTTGGTTCTTCCCAAACAGTTTCAAAGATTTCTAGATACTTTCTTGCTTGTTTTCTATACGTACATTTTTCCAATCTATGCACCGCATCTTTACTGGAAGAAAGACATAAGTAAAAAAGAAATCATTTGTAAGGCTAAGCGTTAAACGATATAGGTTTTGGACAGGTGAAAGCTCCATAAAAGCAATAGAAATCATTTTATGTAATAATTTAGGGAATCCTATAATATTATCGCGTAATACTGTAACGGCGTTAAACGAATTGGCATTTAACGGGGTCTAACTGTATGTCCTAATATCTTTTGAAAAACAAAGTTTAATATCCATTGAAAAATCTATCAACATTATGAAGTTGAAAAAGTCTTGTATTTTGTCCTTCAATATATCAAAGTTTACCAATAGATCCATTTTATTTGTCTTATAATAATTGAGTAAGTCATCCGAGTAGCCTATTTGGACGAATTAAAAAAGTATAAAATGGAAATATGTACTTCGAAAATAAAATTGGAGGATTTACCTATCTTTCAGAGAAAATGTGATTTGTGGAAATGGCCATTCGGGTAGCCGGATTTGAAGAAACGATCCAGAATCAATATTTGAAATAACGGATCATAAGATTTTTGTTACCAACGAAAGATATTTTAAGGTGAATTGAATGTAATTGTTATATATAAACTCAGAATTTTATTTATATACTTATATTTCACCATTCCAAATGTTCAATGCTATGAATACAGTTAAGTTGTATCATTTTTAAGTTACAATAATAAAAGTGTTTAACCTGATTGAATATAAACAATATAGTCAATTGGTTGTGCTATTCTGATAAGAGAATAGTCAATTTAGCTGTTGAATGATAGAATTTTGAGAATATAAGATTGATTGAAATATTCTTAAACATTTTGTATTAGATCAAAACGAAGGTAAATCTGTAACAAATTGTAATTCACGTATTTGTATTTTGAACCATAGAAAATTCAGTAATTGGTTAATATCATCAGAAAAAAGCATTATTGTACCGCAACAATTATTCAAAATTATTCAATTGCAACAAATTTTCATTTAACGAAAATATTTTGTAAAGATCGAGAATATCGCACGATCTCTGTTCGAATACTGGATGGATATTAAATGGGAAAAATAGATCTAAATAAATCCAATTATTTAATTTATAAATACGAGAAGAATAAATACATTTTTTTCATGTTGAAAGAATCGTTTCTAATTCGAAATTGATTGCTGTCTTTTCAGATTTTTGAGCTTAAAAAATTATTTTATTTGTATATATATAGAAACGAATGAGATGAACGATCGAATATATTTTATCCCACACTCGAGGTTGATGTATTGTTCGCAGTGGAAAAAAAATAGATTTTATTTGAAATAGATTTTTATAAATAAATAAATACTATAATTGAACATTTCTCGAATTAAATTCGAGACCGAAAAAAAATATATTTAATTCGAATTGACTCCTCCTTTATTCTATTTATCTTCCTCAGTTTCTATATAGTCCAATCATTTTCCCCGTGTAAAAAAATGGATAGTTTTTCAAGATTCGTTCCCTCTGAATCCTCTTCTTGAACGAATTGTGTGATCTAATAGAATTCTTTCGAAGAATGGAACGATATTATTGGGCCGTCATCGTTCAATTTTTGATTTTGATTTCATCTATTTTTATTTGTCACAAATGAACAAAAACGTTTTATATTATCACGCATTGATGATTTCTCATGATTTATTTTTAATTTGAAATTAATGTCATTAACCTTGAGAAAAAAATTACACAGCTACTACATAGAGGAATCGAATTTATTGAAGTAGACGACTGTTTCTTAGGAAATAAATACTAAAAGGTTTCCAATTTTAATGTATGTGTATATCGATAGGATTTACATCTGCCATTTACCACCTGCTATCTATCGATAAATTTTTAGAATTTTCTTAGTAAAAGTTTTTTTTTTTAATTTATTTTATTACCACTCAGGAATTACACTGGTAACTTATAAGTCATTTTGCTTGCAATATAAATGGCTTGATGAAGGATTTCTCAGAGAAGCTCCTTCCTGTTTAAATTAAGGAGTATATTTATTAGCTTCTTTGGTATTTTTCTTTTAAGTTGTTTTCGGTTTTGTTTTGTTATATTTAATTTTATATTGACCATACTGGAATATCTCGAAAAATGATTTACTGGTACATGCCCAAAGTTCCGACCCGCAGGAACACATTGGCATTAATAAAAGCATTAGGTCATGTATAATTTTTTTTCCTTTAATAATTTTGACCCTTTGTTCGTGAGTCAATACAATTTTTTAAATTTTAAATTTAGTTTTTGGTCTTTTTTTGCAATGTGGATTTTCCAGATCAGCCTTTAATCGAAATGAAGCTTTAATTACTTCATTGATGTTAATTCTAAAACAGCCTGGTTTTTTGGATGTATTGTTGGGCAACTCCTATTTGGGTGAAATGAAGTGAAAGGGTGAAGTTAATAAGATCAGTTTTTGTTTCATTTAATTTGGTCCTTCTCTTGCCATCCAAGAATCTATCAATTTGAGATGATGTTGAAGATTGGCTACTGCGGTTTTGGGCTTCTTATGATTATGTCATTCCCCCCAAAAGTTTCTGTTACAGAATCAGCAGTCGTTGGCAAATTTGTGGTATATTTAAAGAAAATAATAGAATCCCATATATTTTTCTGAACGACACCTACTCCGATTTGGGGGTTCTTTGATGTTTTTAGATAAAAGATGTAAAAAAAAATATGTTAATGGAATATAAGAGTTTTTAACTATTAAAATACAGTTAAGTAAATAATTAACTAAATTAAAAAAAAATTAACGGACAATTTTCTCTCCGACTGTGGTATAAGAAATGACGATAGGAAAAAAATATCACTCTTCAAAAAACCGAACTTATCAATGATAAAAAAATTAGTTATTGAAGAATTTGTAAAAAGATTTTAGCAAAAAATTTTCAAAACTTTTAATACAATTGAATGAGGAAAATATTTAATCCAAGCAGTTGCTGCTCAAAAATTTTAATTTGGCAGAAACACTGATTTACAAAGCAAAGAAGGTTTTTTTGTTTTTTTTTTTATTCGATGGTGTTTATTAGTGTAAAAACTCTGGTCTTGAATTTTTATTTTTATATTTGACACGGTTTGGTCACTCTAAGCTGTCCCTTGGAAAAATTTTCAATAAAAATTATTCAAAAATGGGCTAAGGTCCCTTTTAGGTCGGTCAATATGGCATCGTTGCATTTTCTACTTTGAAAACTACTTTGGAAAATGCTTCATTTTTGGGAAATATTTCACAAGACGCGTTCAGCCCTCTGTATAATTCCACATCCCGATGGCAAAGGATTTAACTGTCAAATAGTTTAGCAAGTAATAGTCGTATAGGGGTTTTTGAGAAAAATTGTATTCTACAATAAATTGTAAACGAGCTTTTCATGATCAGTTGTAGGTAAAATTTTGTTCAATACTTCTTCCGTACTATCACATAAGTCACATCTAAGTCTATACTTACCTATCGTAAATGGAAAAGAGGGAAAGAAAACTTAAATTATTCTTTAATAAGTTGATTATTTTACTACTCTAAAGGCAAAAATTAATAGGTCACTTATGAACTTTAGTGGGTCACGGTCAGACTTGCGCAATTTTTGGTTAGGATTTTCTATCCAAGCTTTTAAGCTAGAATTGGTAATCCACTACTGGTTTTGGAGCAAAATTATTCTATTGAAAACTTATTGCTAAGAAAATACTTTTTACAAAATAAGAAATAAGACATAAAGAACTTGATTTTGATCCAATCTATTAGACCCAAATAGTTTGTATGATGTTGCTTTTGACTACTTTTTCTTCAAGGTATTATTTTTAACTAATTTAAGCCTAATAACCCTAAATTAGATGAGCTTTTTAAGCTCAACATTGCTGTTTCTTAAAACTTTTAATTGTTCTACTCTCTTTTTGTTCCAGAAGATACAATTCATCATGTGATTTTAACATTTATGCAAATCTACAACATTGTGTATTTAAAATAATATTTTTGTAAGTTTCCAGATTTATGATTTCTTATAGACATTTTTGAATTCCCTGGATTTTTTTAACTTATTTTTTTTTTAATTCTATGACAAAAATACATAGGATCCTCTCCAAAATGGAAAGTGAGACATAGAATTTTAATGTTTATATTTTCGTTTTATAAATTATTGATCAAAGCGTAAAGTCAAATAAGTAATAGATGATCAGGTAGGCAACAAAAAAATTTACAATCAAAACCAGAAATTATTTGATTTATTTGATTATCTGTGAAGATGAATCGAAAAAAACGATCGAGTTGATAGAACAGAGGCAAAAAATTGATTGATTGTTTTTATGAATCCGCACAGAAGCTATGTAACAATGCTGACGTCACCGGAGGTGGTCACAAATGATTGCGGGCCTACTTTTGTGTCATTAGGATAAAGAATCATCGCCTTCAAACATCATCTTCTTTTCAACTGAGTGACGATAATCACGGCGGCTTCAAGGAACCAGGAGCGACCACTCGAAAATCCCCCCTGTTGGCGATCCAAACACTGATTCAGATTTAATAAATAATGATCTGATATATATTTTCAATTCAAACACGAGATGAATGAATTGGAGACAAGAATAATTCCAAGTGGGATGAAAACTTTGTTGATCGAATATTTTCGATTAGATTCGACACAACGGGTGGGATTGATTTCTTATCGAATTAAAAAAAATCTTTTTAACTTATACTTTTCAATCGATTCGAGTCAATGTTTCCGATTGCATTTTTTAATGAAGATGCATGTGGTTGGAGTAGTTTCGCTTGATGCAATAATCGAAGAGAAAACAAATATATGCCAAGCAATTCTGGGATTCTGATAGAGACGAAACGACTATTTCATATTTAAATCATATGGGTGCGTTCGTTTTATTTGTATTTGAAATGTCGTGATGATATTATGGCATAGGATGGATGTTGGGATTGGATTGTTGCAGAAGCCGATGATGTCGGCGCGTGGTCTGTAATTTCAGGCCGGTTAATAGCATCATTAGGGCCGAGGTTTTATGCACCACGTTTATTGTCCGTCTATTCCTCTGTCTCCGTACTGAGTCCAGTCTATCTCCACCAGAAGTGGCCACACAAGATGCATTAAATCACTCGAAAACTATTGATTTTCCAATATTGATTTTGTTCCCATCGGAGCAATAGTCGTGCAACCAAAAAGCCAAAATCCACAGAAATACTCATGAAACATACGCCAATCTACACAACCGACGCGACTGTGAAATAAATGAGGCTCAATCAAATTCGATTGCCGTCCATTTCAATGATTGATCAGTCTTTGTGTTCTTATCAATTTGAAAAAAATAATGATTTTATATTATATATTAAACACTTGATTTATTACCAATCATATTTTCTGTTTCTATCGCACCCGAAAAAAGCATATTTGTGCCCCCATATTTTTTCCGTTTTATAAATGGATAAAATATTACAAGAGTCAAATAGAAAATTGAATCGATTTAAAAATAAATAGATAATAAATTTGAATTATTTCAGTGGGCGAAAATATCTATAAAGAATCTTCCAGAGGACTCCCACTTGTTGATTTTTGAAAAATTACTCTTAAGATTGCAATAACAATTTGATTGTAAACTTGAATAAAAACTTAATCATCTATTTTCCTCAAAATTTTTTGCACCTATTAGTAGTTACTAAATAAGGGAAATTGCTTAATAGAAAATTTTCATTTTACAATTAGATCAAATTGTATTGGGCGAAATGTTCCTTGGATCAACACCACGAGGCAAAAATACAACTAAAGAAAGGTGGGAAATATTTTTCAAAATTTAACTGCTGATATATTAAATCTAAATAGAGCCAAAGCCAAATTAGAGACTGGTCTCATAATCAGTTGCTATGGTTTGAGAAAGCTTCTTCAGACTATTGGAGTACTGTTGGATTCTTCAATATGCAGATTCTGTTAGATAGAGGATAAAACAGTTTCTCATATTCTATTGGAATGCACTATTTTATCTGTATGGCTAAAAGATTTGGTGGTCTCCGATTTCTGAACTAATCGAACAGCTTCTTTAGCCAGTCGCTAAAATATCCTTGACTTCTCGATTTACAATAGGTGAATTAGGGACTCAGAGAACACTATAAGACTAAGGCTGCAGTATTGAGGCTCTCCAAACCAGTCCTATCGAACCGTATGGAAAAAAATATCACAAGGAAATAATGACTAGCAAAACAGATCAAATTCAAAAATGTCCATTTTTTCAATCTAATTATTGGAAAAAAAAAGAAAATTAGAAAATTTAATCAATACACTATTTTTATCAACAACCACTTTTTCCTACAGTCAAGGATGTTACACGTCTGATCATGTAACCCAAGGGTGGGCAAACTTAATACTGGTATAATCGATAATAATTTTTCTTATTTACATGAGATCGAATTCAAAAAATGGGATCAATTTAAAACAACTACAAATTTCAAGAGAAAATGAGTAGAAGGAAGTATTAGAAGCACTATTTGAGAACCCGTAATACCTATTCGTTGTAAAATAGAGCCGTGTTTAGTTATAAATTCAAGTTTCAACGTCTATTAATTTTTAGTTTACATTTTCAATTAAAAGATTTGAAATTTATCTAAGAAATTCTTTAAAATACCTGCGATCGACTGTCGACCTGTTTGCGATCGATTGGTCGATTACGATCGACAATTTACCTACCTCTGATGAAACCCCTGGCTCTTCGTATTTGAGAGGGTGAGTTGTTTTATACTTTTTGTTATCAATACATATATAATGCGAATGATGTAGTACAGGGTTATAGGGGGGGGGTAAGAAAATGAAAAAAAAATCTCAATAGAATTGTTTGACGTTTTTCCTAAATAATCATATATGCTCTAAAAACATTCCTAGTAAAGAAATTAAACTGTGGTTGAATCTCTGGAGGTGAAAGCTTTGTAAAACAAAAAAAAATCATAACATTGAACCAACTTCAAGGAACTTATATATTTGCAGGTTTATTTGTCACTGAAAAATACAGGAAGTTTGGATCAATTAATTTACTACCAATTAAATTAACTAAGGGTTAAGAAACTCAAAATTAAACATTTATCTAAAAACTAAACTTGTCTAAATCTGCTGAAATTTAATAATAAAGTCACACTTCGTACTTATAACTTTTAAAAAGTCAAATAATTGTGGATTTCAAAGCAAGGGCTGTTTTTTAAAACTTTCTGATAAGTTACACATTTTTGTCGAATTTTCTCACAGTTCAGATTCAATTTTCTAATAATAAGGATTGAATTTCACGGATTATATAATTCTATGGGCTCAGGGATGGAAAAGTTAAGGAGGGTATCTTTGTTGGGCCACCAATTTAGAGATATTTCGAATATTTTAGAGGATATTAGATTTGATCAAATGGTTCACGTGAAAAAAAGGACACCTTGAAAGTTCTTTAAAGGGGACATCTAAGGATTTTTAGAAAACAAGATGGATGATACTGCACTGAGTTTGTAAAAACACGACTGGAAAAGGCAGTCCGAATTCATCTAATATGAGTTTGGACATATAAGTTTGGACTAAAACTAAAATGTTTTTGTGATTTAAGACGCCCGATGAAGTTGCGATAGACAACGAAACGTTGCCAATTTTGAAAATTAAAAAAAAACATCTATTAATAAAAGCGGAGTTTTCTTCTTTATTTATTCTATATCATAAAAATTAGAGTTAATAAAGAATGTTTCTATCCATATTAGTTTTATTTGATCAAGAATTAGTTGAATTGGACTCATTAACTGAAAAAGAAATCTTTAAAGAAAGATGCACAGAATTATTATTCAGATTATTTTTTCCCCCGACTTTGAACGATCATAGACTTTATACAACTTAAAGTAATCTTAAATATATAGTGATCTTACTTATGAAATTAAATTTACAAAAATAAACTAAAAACTTAAGTTTGAAGAAAAGCTCAAACAACTTTATTTTTGACGTATTGGCTAGATATATATTTAAATTGCCTAGCAAACTTCCTCAGCGGTCATCTTTTAGTATTGGGACTCATCATATAGCAGATGTGAAGCGATGCATTATTACTTTACGACCTCTGATAAAGATAGCTTGGCAATCAAAATATGTATCCGGGCAATAAGTCAAAAATACCGTTTGAGCTTTTCTTCAAATTTAAGTTTTTACTATACTTTGGGAACTTTATTACCTAAATAAGACCACAATATATTTTATTAATTGTTTAAACAGGATTATTATTATTCTAGACCAATAAAGTATGTTGATTTTTCTTGTACTGAATTACATCTTGTTTTTTCTGCATTTAATACTTTAAACTTAATTCATAAATGTATAAATGAAACAAGTGTTACAATAAAATATGTTTTAAAAATAAAAAGGAAACTCAATCGGGTTATAGTTTTGAATACATGATTCTTGCTAAAAGCTCTTTTAG
Source organism: Sisyra terminalis (assembly GCA_958496175.1). Classification (NCBI taxonomy): domain Eukaryota; kingdom Metazoa; phylum Arthropoda; class Insecta; order Neuroptera; family Sisyridae; genus Sisyra; species Sisyra terminalis. Next base: position 21,456,725 of record OY292277.1, read on the forward strand.
AACAAGATTGAGAAATATAACTTGAGGTATGTAGACTTTCTTATATCGTGTAGGTACATACTATTGATGGTTCTAGCATAACGGTTACATCAAAATTTCCTCAATCTTCCTTTCTACCTTCTTTAATTACAGTCAATCAAATACATCAAAAACTGTACTGGAATGTGACATGATACGAAGTATATTTTATTGTTAATAATTAACGCACGGGTGTAAAAGTTTCAAAACAAATTCGCTGAAGGGGTGTTGCAGTTGATTGTTGATTAATTAACTATCCATCAAATTTCCGTATTTTATTTTCTTGAAAAAAAATAGAGAAAATTATCTTTTAAATTAACATCTTTATTGTACTATATATTGGGGAGCATATATTATGTATATTTACGTGATGAATATTTTCTTTGAAAAAGTTCAACTAAAAATAATTAAATCTGAATATAAACAACAACGGTATTTAAATGAATTTTATTTGACTTAAATTCTGACGGCTATAAAAATTTGTCACATGGTCTATTTTTTTGTTCATGCGAAAATTATTACGGGAGTGTGCGTTTCAACGTTAAATATCGCGCATAAATTACAATTTTTTGATTTAGTAAAAGCCATTTCTGAAATTAGAAAAGAAAAACATGTCAACACAAATTTCCACTGGTAATATCTTGTAATCTTCACAGATTGTTGTCACATATTTTACAAATAATAAAAACTATTTATTTTGTCTTGTTTTCGTTTGCTCGGCTAAATGGAAATTAAATGTATCCTATCAATTTTCATGAAAAATTAAAATTCAATTAGACGGATCGCATTGGCAGTGTTAATTAGATTTGGAATGGGATTTGTCTCGGAGTTTTGTAATCAGATTGTTGACGTAAATAGTTTTCTAAGAAAACGATCAAATTAATCAGGGGCCAAAGAATACAGAATAAGCGTCCCTCAGTTAATATCGCTATCTGGTATTCATAAACACATCTTCCAATCTTATATCATCCACCGAAGAACTTATAAAGTAAAACACCACAAAGTTAAAGATAATATTATAAGTTTTGCCAGGGATGATTTCAAGCGTGTTGGAAATCGTGGAAAAGTGTGATGGAGCAACAAGGAGAACCCCGCCAATGTTCGCTTCTGATGAATATTCATTTTTGACACTAACACGCCCCGAAGCGACAAAGTACACACTTGCACAGACATACAAACCACCTTCGAACTGTCTTTCAGATTATGCGATCAATTTCAATATTTAATAATAAATTAATTCGAATAATTTTGCCCCCGAGATAACTCGTTTCGTTTCAATTTTTTTGAGCCAAGCCAGCGAACTCAGCAGGAAAAAAGTTCCGTCGATCATTTATCAAAAATTCTGTCAATACAATAGATCCAAAGAAATCAAAAAGAGTTTGAATGAAAAAAATATCTATCGGAACTATGCGAGAAAATGAGATGAGATTAATGGAGAATGACATGCATGGTCCAGCAGTAGCACAAAAATATTATTCTTTCAATCCATTTGTTATCGTCACACATCAATTCCAATGACAAGGCAAAGAGCTTCCATTATTTATTTTTGAATTTTTATTTTACATTTATTTTGAAAACCATTTTTAGATGTCTCATCTGTTAAAAGGTATCCCCAAAAGCTATCATGTATTAAGAAAATATTTATTCAATTCACATTGCATTATTGATTTCTACTCCTTTTTCAAGTTTGCACGAAAAAGACAATAAACAATAAATCCATAAACAATGATTTTGATTACTTACTTGTAAAATCTTTCAAAAAGAGATTCCCACTTAAATAAAAGAAATAGTTTTATCTTGATAAACTTTTCAAATTTGAGGTTGTTCAACGAGCAATCCGTTTTTGAAAATTTCAAACATTTGTAACGATAGAATTTTCCTCTGATAACCATTTTCCATATCAATTATTTACTAAGAGTACTCCTAAAAAGTAAACAGAACTCAGAATATCTGTGCGTTGGATCCGGACTGATTGGATTTTCCTCGGGAATTTTTAGTTCAAGAGGTGATGACGAATTTTGGTAAGATATTTCAGGCACGCTGAAGGAATGCAAAAATCATATTTTATCAATGTGCGAATCAGGAGCCTTGAGGTTCGCAGAGCTTTTGCAGTAATTTTGCTACTGCGCAGCATAAAACATTCGTAAAAAATAAGCGAATAGCATTACTCGTATGTTTTAGGCACCTAAATATTTTTTTAAAATCTTGGCTTAATATATTCTAAAAATAAGAATTTCAGACTATTTTGTTGGTTTCAAAGTATGATCAGACTCCTTCAAATATATTTTTATAGTACGCAAAAAATACATATACAGCATGCATAGATACGGGTACCCTGGCTCGTTGGCCTGTTGTTGGTTGCTGAAAGACCACGTAACTCGGAACTATCAGCCTAGTTCGGGTTCTGTATTCACAACTTGTCATAGGCTGATGAGCTAGGGGACCTGTAACTATGAAGTAATCTAGTAATAAAGAACAACTTTTAAATAAGACTTAATTCTGGATGCTGTGATCGAAATAAGAGTAATCTAAAAATAAGTTCTGATTCTACAAAGTGAGTAGTTGAACTGAAGTTTTATCAATTATTTTCCTCGTACTCAAATTCATCCCTACAGTGTCGTCTATCCCTGGCAAGGTTCTTTAAATGTTGATAGATCATTCCTACAGAAAATCTAGGATTTCAATCAATCTTACTCTTCTTTTGTGCGATATTTTAGTTTCTCTTTTACAACACAAGTGGCAATCATTTTTTATTACTTAAAATGTACAGTAAGTTTTTCTTCTTATCTCCTTTCTCATATAGCAATTATAGTTCTTATTTTGAAGACTTTTTGTTTGGTTTATTAATAGGTTAAACGATTACAAAATATTACATGTTGACGATATAAAATTTTTTTTTTCAACATCTGATCCCTATATTGTTTTTTTTTGTTTTTCGTTTTTCTTACATTGTTGATAACATTAGTGATAGTAATTGTAATCTTTTAAATCTAAGGTTACTACAATCGAACAATGACTCTTCTTCCAATTCTTTTACATTTGTAACTCTTATTGTTCTTCTTCATTAAAACATTTCAAAGCTTTTCAAAAGCTTTCTTTCTTGTTTATAAGGTTTCACGTTTTCAATCCATATAACGCTTTATTCCATGTATATCACTATAGTAATTGCTTTCGTAGTTTAATTTCAATTTTCTAATCAATTCTAGCATAATATGATGCTCTTTATTGATTAATACATACAGTCTTAACTTACAAACTCTTGCAGTAGGATAACTAATGCAAGGAGTACAGTTTTTTTGAAATATTCAGACTCATTAATTTAAAGAATCAACCCTTATTTTGTGATCTAATTTAAGATTTTCAGGTACGTTTTATTATTCTGCTTTTAAAATCGTGTATCTTCTTATATAATTCAAAATAAATTATCCTTAGCTGATCCTTGTTGAAGTCACAATAAATAGCACAATATAAACAACATTAGCGACTCAAGGGTTAGTAAAAATCCGTAATCGAGAAATATTGAAAATTTGCTCGATACGAGGATCTGACCCAAATCCTATCGGATTTGGAGCGGTCACCTATACTACTCGATCAAAAAAAATTTTTGTTTTTACTTATTTTAAGAACTTCAACTATCAATTTGGATTACTCTTAATGCTTTTCTTAAATATTCTATCAAAATTATTTCGATTAAATTTTACTTTTTACATATTTGCGTATTTGGTCGACAATACCAAAATTAAATTTGATTTAGACCATAACCCAACTAGAAATCGTCCCCATGCTTATGTAGGGACCCAACTGGGCATTGATGGGGCAGGCCCTATTGGGTTATTTCTATTGGGTTATTCCTATTGGGATATAATCGGGTACCTGTCGGGTAAGCCCACTATGAAGATGAAAAAATTTTGGTTGGGCTGACCCAATTGGGATATAATTGGGAACTTGTTGGGCAAGATCAACGTTAAAATTAATATCTCGCTCTCGGGTTGACCCAATAGGGATATGATTGGAAACTCATCGGCATATCCTAACATAAAAATTAACGCATCAATACAATTTTTTTTAACGAATTAATAAATTTTTTCATATTTTTGTTTTTTATTTAGTTTTCATAAGTATCACTTTTATATCGTTACAATTATTTTTAATACAATGTTTAAAAAAACCGTTGACAAAAATTGAAAAGTATTGGTTCTATTCAAATTGTATATCTACATTATATTAATATATATATAAACTAATAGATATAAAAGCATTGAGTGATCTCTTCAATGTTTTATTTTAAATAGGGTTCCCACTCTTTTTTCCCTCTCTGTTTCTCTAAAATGACTATAACCTAAAATTCTTGTTAAAGCATGTAGTAAAAGTGGTCAAATCCCAAGGTTTATAAAATACACAGGTCGCCTCATGCGCTACGTGACGTATCCAGAAGAAATTCGTACATATCTTCAGACTGATTCAAATTTCAAAATTCTTCGTATGACGTCATATTTTTTTTCTAATGGGGCAACCTGTGTAATTTATAAACCTTGGTAAAATCCTTCATTTAAAATTTTTCTTATTGCTTTATAAATTAACTAGTAGCTGCCCGTTGCATTCGCAACTAAAGGTTTTATCTCAATAAAATGGTTAAAATGAGATAATGTAGAGTTAATCCACAATCGAAATTTTAAATTTAATAATCATAGTGTTGTTAATATAAAAAAAAAGTATATCTAAAATTATATTAAGAAATAAAATATAGGTGTTTTTTTTTTATATCATTTTAATAACATTTTAAATAACGTCATTTCACTACATTAGTATAAAAGTTTAATACTTATGTAGTACTTACACCAAATAAGCGATTTTAGATTTTGGTTCGTTTTTCAACAATCAAACTTTTTAAAATCTATTTTTTTATAAACCAATGGTTGTGATCTGGAGTAATTATATATTCGGCTGAAAAGCATTAAGGTAGCATTTTTTGCCATATATTGCACTGTCAATTCAAATATAAAATCTTCGATACTAACTTTTTTTCGGTATTTAGAACAATTTAATAACCAATTATTGTTATTGAAAATAAATAAAATTTACTTCCACGCTTTCCACCTATTTCCAACAATTTTTTATGTACAACGTCCAAATGTGCGAAATCGAAAAGCTCTTTAGTCATGTTAACTAACATAAAAAAGGTCATTATTTATTTTCATTTTTCATTTTACATTGTATTTTCCAATATAAATGCATATTTGTGTCGATGAAATTTGGAAAGTGTTTTCCTTATACGATGCAGATATATAATAAGAAAGGGTTTTTGAAAATTTCTCCCCTAAAAGAGTGAAAAATGGTAGCAAAGTTTGTAAGGGATAACGTGTAATAAACAATCGAAGTTTCAAATTTAATAATCAATCAAAGTCCGTTAAAAGCGAAACGTTATTACTGCTTAATATAAAACAAAGTTGATTTATTATTAGAAACAAAAACTTAGGGTCTGCTTAAAATTTAAACTCTGATAAGTAAATAATTCTGAAAAGGTTAAGTTAAGTTTATAAATAAGCATTATGTTTTCTGGCTTTCACATATTGTAAACCTAAAAATTCGAAATACGTATTCACAAATAGTGAATGAATACCCCTACCAACGTTTTGAATGCGTAAGTGGGGATAACAGATGCGCATGCGCATAGCCCACGGACGCACGGATGCATGGACGCACGGCGAGATAATCAATTTATATATATGTTATTATCATTTAAAATATTAATTAAACATTTTGTTAAACCAAAAATATTATTATTTTTAATTATTATAAGTTGTTGTTAATTTTTTATTTACTTTTTATAACTGTGTAAATAGTGTGTATACAAAATGTCTATTGGTGACCGTGAATATGTTAGACGTTAGCTAGGACGTTTGAGAACTAGACGGCATCGGGAAACATTTCAGTTACAAGATGAAGATAATCAAGCTGCTAATGATGTTCGAGACTCATCATCTAGTTCTAGTGGTACTGAAAATTCACTTGAACGGACTGATGAAAATAAACACTGTGAGAAAATAGAATCCTGTGAGGTATACCTACAATTGGGATACTGTTGGGTTTACCCTGTTGGAACCCTATAGGACTAGTTCTGTTGGGATCCTTTTCAGTTTTGCGTTACATCCCAATGTTGGGTTCCTAATTGGGAACCCAATCGGATCCCAACAAGTCTTTATGAGATTTTGCTAGTCGGGAAGTGTTAAATCTGATTTTTCATATTTGAACATACTATTCCCTTTTAAAGCAGTAAGGTTCTTATGAAAAGAAAGTTAAACTGTAATCCTGATTATTAGCAATAACAAGGCGCTATGTCCATAAGTTTTAAAAAAAAAAAAATTTTGTCGCAATTGCATTTCTTACGAATTAAACCAGGGTTTTAAGAACCATACATTAGCCACTCATAAAAAAATGATTTGAACATTTTTTTAGGAATTGATTATGCAATAAGTCGTTATGATTACAACCATACAAATTTATTGCAAAGTGTTGGTGACACATTTTATAACGGAACCCTATTAAAGCACAAGACTTTTTAAACTTATATCTGAAAAAACAAAGATAAAATAACGAGATGAGACTGATCTAAATATGTAAATTCTCTGATAGAAGACTACAAACAATGAGAATTTGAGAGAACGGGAATATTACATGTAGATGGCGCTAAAAAGAGCGATACCCCTTAATCGGGTGGAGTGAGATGAGCAGCGTAAAAAGGGTTTTGATATAAGCTGGCAGCTTCATTTCGATCACGTCGTCGTAATAGGAATGTAAATGTACTTACAACATTTATCCAGTGAATAGGGGGTTAATATTTCAGACAAGTTCGAAGATGGAACAAACCGGGATGAACGGCATAGATAGATCCGGGGGTGTTAAGGTCCTTCTGCGACTGTTTAACGTACAAGTGACGTTTACATCATTACTCATTAGCCGGAGTAAAGCTTTGGTTCCCATTCCACCCTCAGTCTAGGTCTCACACTGGACATTTGGACGCTTGGACGCCTGAGCTATTCGAACATTTCATGTAGAACTATATACGCTCTGTGTCATATAAGGGATAAAATATCCTTTATTTATAGGAGGGAGGGGCGAGGACGAGTCGTAGCTGTCTTTTGAACGACATCGGGATCGTCTCGTGTCACAGGATAATATTTCCCTTTACTCTGTGCTCACTTGCCCTTGTTAATAGCCAAACATTCACCAATAATTAATCATAAATATATTCTATCATATATTATTCAAGAAAAGCGGAACCATCACAGCGACAATATAGGGAAATGGAAATCAAGCGGGAGGGCATATTTTTAAAATATTTATTCTGGACCCACATCAAAAAAAGATCAAATTCGCGATGTGAAAGGCTTTAATATTTTGATTGATTTGCAATAGGATGAAACAAACGGCAAGTTAAAACCGCGTGAATAACCCTTGTCGTTTCTACTGCCACCTCATTTCAAATGCACAATTATCACGAAAATTTATGGAGAGGAAATATATCCATTTAACGACTACAATTTTTTCAAAAACTTTATTTTTATAAATGCAAATAAAATGCATTTTAACACATTCACAACTTAATTTACTATCTTTAATTATAGACTTATATTTTTACCATAAATCTTCATGCTTACTAATCCTCGTTTTGTGAATGTTTATTTGCTCTCTGAAGGAGCAGAAAAAATTTTTATAGCTCCAACTTCCATGAATTGACTTCACTGACTCATCCGCAACTCAAAATCGCGATTGAAATGATAAATATCAAATAAATCATGAGAATGTTGTGACGGTAGCGCTCCTTAAAACCAGGTGTTAATTTTCAACACTATAATTTAATTAAGCCATTTAAATTTTTTATTATTGCATGGATTCGCTGAAATTTGTCGCTGAATTTATTGCCTTGCATGGCTTTTTTCTTGGAACGGAATTTTTGTCAGACAAAAGGGTTGATGTGAAAGACAGGAATTGGAAGGATCTAAGCACACGTGGCAGGAGACTAACGATGACATTGATGTTTTAAGACTCCTGGATTAAAGAGATAAATACATAACAGACAACTATTTCAGATATAATTAGTCTATTTTATTTGTAATTCCCAAACGAAAAAAAATCAATGATTTCTTGGCATTTGATAAGGGTACGATTTTCTTGAAGTTCCAATAATCCCTGGTCTAGGCCGATCTTAGATGGACCTTTACGAAAATGCACTAAATGAAAATAATTACGGTGGACATTCGTTATATCCCTGGATTAACTTCATCTGCATCATAGAAATTAAATAGAAAGCAATTGAAATGGAACGAATTTGGAGGGACAAAACAGTAAAGTTGTGTAGCAAGATAATAAAAAAACGATGCAAATTGAAAACATATGAAATAATTTCAATAATTCTCAAAGTAATAACGAGAGAACAAATAGCCAAGAAAATAAATTTATATTCACACACGTGAACACGGACAAATGCATTGAAAATTATTTTCAGAACAAATATTTTTTTTAAACGAACAAAAAACAAGAACACATAGTTGAGATCACTAAAAAAAACCACCGGCAAACTCCATCCACATATTGGCCATTGGTTAAAAAATGCACATAATTCGCGACCGCTCGATACAAATAGCAACACCCGAACATTTCCATAAATAAATTCGCTATAACGAATTGCATATTTCCATATTTTTTTCTTTCTTTAAAATGTTATCGCTCGTTTTTTTTTTTATATTTTATACTTGATTTTTTTTTATATTCGTCTTGCGAGTGAGACTGTAATTATATTAGTGCATTATTGCGAGCGTGCAACAATGCAAATTGCATTCATGTTATCACAGTCTAACACACATGTAACAATAGTAAATATTTTGTACACATTTATATTAAATAATGGCGCGAATTCTTGTGTGGTCTAAATTTGTGACAAATCGATTGATTCAGATGACTGCGTTTATATTTAAAGGTTGTTAATGATAATAAAATTATTATTAACATATTTGTCATACACCAGCCAGGTGTGAGACATGAATTTAAACCATTTATGAACACTATATTCGCTATTTTCTCCTCTCCTCTCAACGTCGTAAAAACATCATTAGTTTCAAGCAGATCACAAAACTTGAAATTGTTACTAAAGAATTCCTTGTATTGTTTTTTTTATTTTCTATATAAATTGGTGAATTGGTTAAATAACAGGTTTCCTCAAATAAACTCAACTCCTTTTTTGTAATTTATAAATTATGTAAGACAGATTTGATATTTTTGTTCCTCCTCGCCCGAAGTATACAAAGTAATATCCTTCTTGTAAATAAAAACTTAATTAATAACAAAATATTTCCTCGTCTCCCAAAAATTTCAACCTTATTAGATACTAGATATACTAGAAGATACTAGAAATCAGTGATAATGGGTATTTATAGAAGTTTTTTTTTTCTCATAGCTTAACTTTATTGTACATATACGTACATTTCAGTTGTTCTAGTAATTTATAGACGTGTTGATCCAATTTGAGTTTTGAGCAACTACTTTTATAGGTATTCTTTCTTAAAATGACATATTAATTTTGTTGTTTATGACATAGAATAACTTCAACTTGACAATATTATACGTTATGCACCATTCGCGAAATTGACCATTAAATAAAATGGGTCAAATTTTGCCCACTTCATGAAATGGGGCAAAAAATCTTCATTCCGTGAAATTTATAAATTTTCTATGCATACCGTTAGACGTTCATAATGGTTAAAAAAAACCAACCCCTTTTATAGAAGGTATTTTTTTTAATAAGTAATTCCGCGAATTGTAAGTTTCTCTTTTTTACTATATTTGAGCCGTTTGTTGTGAAAGTGATTTAAGTTCATTTCAATAACGATTTAGTTAGTTTCTTTTTTTCAATTACTATTGGGACAATAACTTATATTAAAAATATTCAAGAAAATTTAATATTGTTTAAACATTGAGATAATCTGTAGTAGTTACAAAAAATATTGTACCGACAGTTCTTGAAATGTACTTAAGCCACTTTCAAATTAAAGGACACATATATTTTGTTGTTGTTACTAATCGTCGTTTTACAATCATTAAAGCTTTAAGTGACTCTAGAGAAAATAAAAAAACGTAAATTAAGAAATATTAAAAATTTGCTCCATGCGAAAACCAACCCATCAGTTGCTAGTTTTACAGCGGCCACTAGTTAGCTAACGACGTATAAAATCCAAAGTCTTTTTGTTTTTAACTCATAATCTTAAAAAATTTTAATTTGTATGCATGTGATCCATAAGTCTCTTCAGATGTCTTAAGAATGGTTTCATTTAAATATTATATTTGATACTCCGAAGTACCGAATAAGGTGTTTGTCTTACTATATTACGTTTTTATTTTTGTGCTGAGATTACAAACATTTAAATTATAGTTAAATAAATTTAAAAGATTGTTATTTGAAAGAAAATTAATATTGTATCGCTGTATATACAGTATAAAAAATATATTGTGGTCTTGTTTATGTAAAATAATTTACAAAAGTTAACTTTAAACAAAAATTTGAACAAAAGTTCAGACAAATGGATTACTGACGTATTGCCCAGATACATATTTCGATTACCACGCAATCTTCATCAGTGGTTATCAAGTAATATTGGCAGGTATTTGATATTCCCAAGCTTCAGGATTGTCTGTAAGTGTAAGCATGAAGCACGTGTTAATGCTGTTTGACTAATTTCTTTAAAAATAGGTTCCTATCTTTCTTTGAAACTACACCCACAGAAGGGCCACTCAATATTAATTTTTTGTTCCCCTAAAGGCTTCCTTTCTTCGTCTTTTCTTTAATATACCCATCAATTATCATAACAGTTTCTGAATAGACAAGAATAGTTATAATTATTCTTAACTCTTTTTCGATCTTTTTGGTATAGTTACTACCTCCCCCTTAAAAATTTTAGCATCTACTGGAGTGATATGTAATGCTGCTCCAAATAGGAACCACTAATTTAAAATGTGTAGGCTCTATTCTTTCGTCAATTATAAAATAATTTGGCTCTATGGTTTAAATATCTACTCTGACAATGTTAGTAAGACATTTTTTTGGGTCTTGGATTGTTTTCCTAAAAATTTTTAAGTTCAATTTTTCCATGTCAATTTTGAGCATAGGTTTATATCTTTATTTTAGATATCCTTTTCAAAATCGTGATAGAATAACTAATTAATGATATTAATTGGTGCAGATCTCCATTTATGTAGAATCCTTGGAAAATAGACCATTATATGTGTAGAATATTTTAGGTAAATTTCATATTTGTAACGGTACTCCAACGTCCAAAAAAACCCTTAATTCAAGCACTTTAATTTAAATTTTATTCAACCAAGTTTAATAATTGTAATAGTAACTCAATAGTAAAGTTAATATTGGTTATTTGTTTTAAAAGGATTCCTTATTGATTAACATTAGTTTTGAACCTACAGAATTGTTAATTTACCCCTGAAAAATATGCTCTTCGAAATTAATGCATAAGATTATTGTTTCTTATGACTGCATATAATAATAGCCTATTCAAATAATTTGTTTAAATCTCACAATAACTTAAATGTTTTTCAGTTGATATCAACTGAAAAACATATTTTTCAGGGGTAAATTAACAATTCTGTAGATTCAAAACTAATGTTAATCAATAAGGAATCCTTTTAAAACAAATAACCAATATTAACTTTACTATTGAGTTACTATTACAATTATTAAACTTGGTTGAATAAAATATAAATTAAAGTGCTTGAATTAAGGGTTTTTTTGGACGTTGGAGTACCGTTACAAATATGAAATTTACCTAAAATATTCTACACATATAATGGTCTATTTTCCAAGGATTCTACATAAATGGAGATCTGCACCAACTAATATCAATAATTAGTTATTCTATCACGATTTAGAAAAGGATATCTAAAATAAAGATATGAATCTATGCTCAAAATTGACATGGGAAAATTGAACTTAAAATATTTTAGGAAAATAATTCAAGACCCAAAAAAATGTCTTACTAACATTGTCAGTGTAGATATTTAAACCATAGAGCCAAATTCTTTTATAATTGACGAAATAATAGAGCCTACACATTTTAAATTAGTGGTTCCTATTTGGAGCAGCATTACATATCACTCCAATAGATGCTACAATTTTTAAGGGGGAGGTAGTAACTATACCAAAAAGATCGAAAAAGAGTTAAGAATAAGTATAACTATTCTTGTCTATTCAGAAACTGTTATGATAATTGATGGGTATATTAAAGAAAAGACGAAGAAAGGAAGCCTTTAGGGGAACAAAAAATTAATATTAAGTGGCCCTTCTGTGGGTGTAGTTTCAAAGAAAGATAGGAACCTATTTTTAAAGAAATTAGTCAAACAGCATTAACACGTGTTTCATGCTTATACTTACAGACAATCCTGAAGCTGGGGAATATCAAATACCTGCCAACACTACTTGATAACCACTGATGAGGTTGCGTGGTAATCGAAATATGTATCTGGGCAATACGTCAGTAATCCATTTGTCTGAACTTTTGTTCAAATTTTTGTTTAAAGTTTACTTTTGTAAATTATTTTACATAAACAAGACCAAAATATATTTTTTATACTGTATATACAGCGATACAATATTAATTTTCTTTCAAATAACAACCTTTTAAATTTATTAAACTATAATTTAAATGTTTGTAATCTCAGCACAAACAAAATATTCTATGCTTTGATTAATCATTTGAATAATATTTCTGCAGCTTTTTTGAAGATTTGGTTAGTGACAAAATAATGTGATAGACAGACTAATATTGAGGTGATTTTATAAGGGTTCTGTTGAAGAACGAATAACTTATAAAAACAAGACGTATTCGTATATAAAAGTGAATGCGAACAATTTGTCACTATTTGAAAAGGATTGAAAGAGACAAAGTTAAATAATGCTGACAAAGAGGAACTTATAAAAATACTGAGATAAGTAGAGGTGGAATCAAAAAAGTCCAATGATAAATGATATGTTGAAAATCGTCACCTTTAAGAACATGTCACGCACCAAAAAGAACGTTAATTTCGAAAACGGAATCGTGACGTCGGCCAATGCGGATGGCTACGACAAATGGACGTATGGATTTATCTAACATTGTCTATCGTAAAGACACGATTCCGTGTGTCGAAAGCGATTGTAAATACATATTATTCATTGATAATTCAATGACTTTTAATGCATTCTATTAGCTTGTCGAAATTTCTCACATTGATTACAACAATTAGTTATTGATCAAAAGGCATTGAACGCGTAGGAGGAGGAATTACATCTCCGCACCCATACAGAAGTTCATTTTTACAGTTTTCACATTAAACTTGTCTGGCACTATCAGTGATGAAAATCTCGCGGAAATTACACAAGTTATCGACAATTAAATTCGAGGCATTGGAGCTATTTGGCTTAATTTAATAATAATTGCAAAATATATTTTCATCTTTAACTCTTGACTGGTCATAAATATTATCAAACCATTTATATAAATATATCGGAATTGAGGGAGAAACAACTATTGAAATCCCGACTAAAACGCGGATGTTCACCAAAGAACAGATGTACAGGAAATGTCAACAGTCTTGTATTAAAGTCAAAATAATTTCAAATAAAACAATCATTCTTCTCATGAAAAATATCGATGCACTTACCGAAAATTATGTTCAATTAAATTTTCAATTATTTTCCTCCAATAAGAAAATGGTAATGTAAATGTGTATGTTTTGGTCAAGGTTTTAGTGGCAAATGCGACTAATTTTGCGGGGTTGAGGGGATTGTTTGCGTGTTAAATAGCATCTAAGAAAAAAAAATAGTGTGTGGAGGGCTTTTGGCCTATAACTCGTTCATTCGTTATATGCATTTATTAAATGGGGAGTTTGGTACCGTTATTATCAATCAGGTTAATCGTAATGGGTTTGCAGATAATATTTAAAACCTATAGGAAGGTATCAAGTGTTTGTGGTGAAAAAAAAAAATCCCCCGAATAATGAGTGGAAAATAAGAAATAAGGCACGGATTATTTAAAATTTCAACTTTATAGTTTTAATTAAAAATGATCCCTCTAGTTAAATAGAGAGATTATAACATATTTATTACTAACTAACTGATATCTTATAAGATATAATAAAAATATTTGTAAATTTAGACCCGTAGCATTTGCAAATCAAGTATTTATGAAATATGTACAAACATAGTAAATATGATAAAAATATCACGAAAAATCGTTGAGAATTTCTTCATGTAGTTAAGCAGCAATTAAAACTCCTGAATCTCACCATTTAAATTTCAAATTGGGTAAGGAGTATTGATTGATATATGGATATGGATAGACCGTACATTTGGCGTCAAATAGAAATAATAAAAATCTAGTGGGGTATACGAAGTGCCGTCTACGTGGGTACAATTTTTAAGGTACCTAAAAACATCAATTGACAATTGAGTGCCGCTGAGCGCCAGTCTACGCAAATAAGCGCTTGGAATAAACGCCTGAAATAAACGGTTGTTTTATTTGTAGGTCTGTTTTTTAACACCACAGGTGCTGTTGTATTTTGCATAGTTCACTCCCAGTTTGTTTCAACTTAGTGGTACTTACTGTTACTCTTACTGCGGCTTGTTATTTACTGTACAGTGCGCTTTCCATTATACAGATTAATGTTAAGGAGTGTAAAACACTCATCCCCCAGCTAAAGACATTCATGAAGGTAATAATTGCTTGGGTGTTAGAACATCCTGGTATTAGATGTTATAGAGAAGTTGATTGACTTACAAAACCAGACACTAATATGTCATTTATGGGTCCAGAAGGCAAGACATGCTAACGTGCACTAAATTGAGTAGTTGAGTAGTTCCAAAATGATTAAACAAATATTCAAGAGACAAATTTTCAAAGAATATGATAAAGGAATATTTGATAAAATACAGCAAACAAACTTCGAAAGAATAAAAATCAAAGTAGTGGTACCAGACTCCTTACTAGGACACTGTAATCTAAGGGAATACTTACATACCATGAGGATAAGTAGTTAGGCAAGTTAATATTAGAGATAACGTAGAGAGCCTTCGTACGTCTTATTTGACTGCCTAGCTCTAATTCGTAATCGCTTAAGTTTCCAAGGACCACGACAAAATGAACTGGTGGATTTAAAAAAAATCAGTTAGGTATCTGCTAAGATTTATCTTAGAAATAGGGCTGAACGATTGGAACTTCGTAGGCGCAATAGCCTTTCAAGAATGTAGGGCAGTAAAATTTACAAGAAAGGCTTCCAGAAATGATAAGAAGTATAAATACCAAATACACAAATAAAGTATATATTTAATATCCTCTCATTATGTCTGCTTATAGCCATTGTTATTTTTCTTACGAGTTTTACATATAAGGGCAGTTTCCCGTTAGCCTACATTTTACCAATGTAATTACCAACGTAATTCATGAATAGAAACGACTGAATATGCAGAAGAATAATTATGTTGCTGATGAAAGAAAACCCTTAACCCTGAAGACGCATTCCTTTGACATTTTAAGTTATAACCAAAAGACAAAAAAGACAGAAAAGCTGACCAGCGGTTAATCATATCTTTTCTCTCCAACACACATTGCCACCGTTGGTCATTGCATAGATTTCTTATGTTATGCAATGATATGCGAATTCTAGATTGAACTGAATTTTGTTATTGTTAATATTCTACGTTTTCTATCAGCTCTTAACATAGAATAAGAATAAAAATAATAAATTTGGGTGGAAAGTTCGACACCTGTAATGTTAAACCGTTAAGTGGACTATCTTGTCCTTAAAGATCTAATCAGAGGGTATAAGCTTGGATCAGGAACGTCGATATTTTCAGAACTGAAGATAATTATTCCGAATGGGTACGTATTGTTCACTCGAATGCAATTTGTACGTAAACTTTGACATGCCAGAAATGAAGTAGTGACGGCTATTTTCAAATATGTATTTATATTATAGTATGTAAAATTAAATTTTCGTCTCAAGTCCATTTTAGCACACCCACAATCTGCCAACATTGCATTTTCGATTTTGTTTTTAATTTAATTCGCGATATTTTTGTTAATTCAATTCTAATATGGTATAATTCTCTCTTTTGTGGGTAAATTTTTATTATGGACCGATTTAATCGTGAATTAAATTAAAACAAAGTCGAAAATGCAACGTTGCCAGATTGTGGGTGTGCTGAAATGGACTTAAGACGAAAATTTAATTTTACATATAATAATATAAATAAATATTTGAAAATAACCATCACTTCTTCATTTCTGGCATGTCAAAATTTACGTACAAATTGCATTCGAGTGAACAATACGTACAGGAATAATATCGAAACCATTCGAAAACAGTTCTCAAATTTCGACGTTCTTGATCCAAGCTTATACCAATCAGAGAGTGGCAATATTAAAAAAATAGGAACATCACCATGTGAAAAACTAAACCAACTATAATGAAGAAAGCAGAAATAAAGTTACACTTGATTTATTTCGTAGTTGATAACGATTATAAACTAAAAAATTTGATTACCCGAAAAATAAAAAAAATTGGGAAAGGTTATAAGATTCTTAATTTTTTCCCGAAAAAATTGTTATCAAAAAAAACATTTTCTTTATAAATATCCACGAATAAGCTTTAGAAGTATCGTGAATGAATACGTAGTATTCCATGTGAATATGGAATCGATTATTTGATTTACGTAAAACTTTTTCATTTGAAAAATTGTTAGTACGTCCCTTTAAGTCAATGAATATTCCTGGTGTTTTTATACGTAATGCTGATACTCCCTATTTTCTCATTCCCGTTTTCAATAAGGTCTCACGTGTACTGTACTTATCACATACGTCCGTTCATGAGGGACACGTTCGAGACGAACTGTTCAAAGGGTTCGAGGTGGCGTTGGCGTTTGTAATAGAATGATGGATAGCCATCGCTATTTTATGGATATACATATTATTATCCATATAATGGATTGAGAGGCCGTTCGTTAAGCATTTCTTCGTCGAAATCACCCCTAAATTGAAGGGGAGTGGGAAAATCAAAGGTGAAACCTAGTCATAAATCTAACAAGCCCATTGACCACCCTCTCTCATTACTCCATATCATATTTAATATATATTAGAGAAAATCACGCCAATTTTTATTGATTGTGTTTATTTGAGTGTTGAAATCGGGAAATTTAAAAGTTGGGAATGTGTTGGGTGATTTGGAACCAATTGGTTGTCGTTAATTTGAAACCACTCGATTAACGAACTGATAACGAAACAATTTAAACTGTCGAATACACAAGAGTTGAAAGTGTCGTACGTTCGCCACAGGTGTGACCGCATTGTTCCACATGCGTCCATTGGGACCCCTGTTTAGGGGTTTGCAACCACCAAGCCACAAAACCAATCGATATGCGTTCACCTTGAACACAATTTTTTCCAAATGGAATTGATCAATTTTTCACGTGTTGTCGGGGGCACAGATGCCCCAGTCCTCGTCCTCGCACTCGTACAAGTAGTTCCTACTAGATCCACCGCCATGGGGGTCACACCCATATAAATAATACTTTGACGCACCACATAATTGCAAGCAGGTAAAACGTCCATATTATTATTATTATCAGTATCAGTAGCGGTATGATTTATGTCATGGCCCCCCCACTATTAACCAGCGCACGGTCAGGGGGCCCCAAACTCAAGAAAATTGACGTGGCGACCCCCTATATGGTACACATCTTTACCCATGATCTCAGCATTTTTCGCTCTCAAATATTATTTTTCAACAATATCCTAAACAATAAATAAAGATCGGAAATATTAAACAGTTTCAAATTAGAGAAAGACGAACCGTTGGACGCACCATTGGATTTATTTCCCATTGAGTATCGAAATAATTGGGATTGAAGGAGGCCCGGCATTTATACCAATTATATACGGATTTCAAATTAAAAAAAATTAATAATTGATTGCATGATCCGTAAGACTAATGTGGGGGTTACTCGCACTAAAGCCTTGAAAATGCACGGTCTGATCGAACCACTAATGAAGGGATGTATTTTTATGAATTTCTTGGTTATAAAATTCATTAAGATTGGGAAAAGTTAATTATTCAAACGAATAATTATTGAGAAAAGGAAGCCATGATGTCGACGAGCGGCACCCGTAAGACAAGCAGCAGTCGCATTGGACTTTCCATATTAATAACGAACGTATTTTTCAACCATCAATAACAGCAACAAAGTAATAATCATCAGCATATTGCACATTTGTGCATACAAATCCATTTTGTCTTCAGTTAATTCAAAAATTGAAGAGAGACAAGCAGCTGGTGGATTCCAAATCGAACGATCGCATCCGAGTGAAATGAAAACAAAACGGTTTATTATAATTCTATACAAATAATACTAATTATGTTTGATTGAGTTAAGCAACGGAATATTGGAAAATGAGAAAAAATTCATTCGATTTACGCAAAAATACGATAGGCGCCAGTGCACTCTCCATCTTCGTCCCACTCGAAAATTATGTCGGACGCGAGCTTCTGTTCTACGCAAATGAGCGGCAAATTTCAAATTACAGAGAACAAGAGAGACGTCTAAAAGAACGATATATTTGTATTTAATATTTCTTTTTTTTCGTATATATTCTTTCTCCTCTAAACTCTACTTTCCACGATGTCTTTTTTGCAATCTTCAAAAGTATACAATTTAAAATTTCGTTAAAATTCCATTGACTTAATGAATGCTTTGCGTAACCGAGGAATTTTTTTACTTTTATTATAAATAAATAGTGGATGAGGATTGAGGGCCCAAGTTTTCCTCCGCTCATTTACTCATCCCAATATTGGAATTGTCTGCGGTTTTGTCTGGCTACGACGATCGAAAAAGCAGAGCCAAACACTCAAGAAGAAAATTAATTATTTTAATTATTTCTCCCTGAATAAAAAGGCCTTTTGTCTCGCTTAAGCTGCCATCGGAAACCAATCACTATCTTTTTTCAATAAAACATTTTAAATTTTTATTTAGTACCGAAGGAAAATTTATTGGAAGTAATCGATCAGTATAGAAGTAGAAAGATTGGGCCGCCAGTTGGCACTGCATGGGGCCCCCGTATATATTATGAAAAAAAAAATACAAAACCTAACCGTTTCAAACCACATAAATTAACGTATAGTGTAATAAATTTTTTCTTTTCCATTATGAATTTTCGACACAAAAAATCAAACACGACTTAACAAATTATGAATGGGAAACACAGTCAAAATTAACGGAAAACAAATCGGAGGACCAAAATATTTCGTATTATAAATTTGATTTACAAGGAAACTTGATCGTTATTTTCTCAGATAAATTACAAAATCGTTATCTACAATCAAAACATTTCAGGGGACAAATAAAAGTTTTTTTTTTGTCAACCTTAAACACCTAAAAGGCGCAGGTTGATCTTGGTAAAATTTATAACTTTATTTGATAACCGGCAATCTTAGGTCTTCCATCTCTTTATAGCGGGCGTTATAACAAATTGATTATCTATTAATAGTTTCTGCATTAATATTTTACGGGAAACAAATAGGGAATAGATTTAACGAAAGTTTAAACTCTCTATTAAAATTATATTCACAATGTAACGATAATGCAAAGTAATGTGGCCATAAAGTTAACGTTATCGCTAACTAAGTACTTACGTATGTAGTACGTAGCGCTAAGTACCGAGTGTTACATAAATATCGTATGCAACGACGATGTCCACACGTAATCTCAGTAACGCCCCCGCGCTTTACAGCCGCAACACAACGAACGATATCGTTCTGTTTTCGAGTATGGACGTTATAGTGCGAAACAAATAACTGAATATGATATTCAACCATCTCCCGTACATATTTCTCAGAAATTTTCCCGAATATCAAACTTTATTGTTGTCATTAATTACTGAAAATTACCTAAGCTTCTACTTACTAGTGCAAATTTTATTTTCATCTTGTGATTTTTGGTGAGAACTACATATTTGAAATCTTCTAGACTTATATTTAATTAAAAAAAATTAAATATTTATTTTACTTAAGAAATATTTAAACAAGAATAAAATGAATCATTCAGAAGAATGCAAATTTTCAATATTTTTCACTATATGGATTTTTGTTAGTCCTAGAATCGCTAAAGGCTTTAGTTTCTATAAAGCGACGACAAAGAACCATCAAAACAACTTATAAAAAGAATATTTATAAGTACTCGTTTGGTTTGACCAATTGACCAGGAATAAACTATAAATGGAAAATTAAGAAAATATCTCGAGGAATCATCAAACGAAATGTAAATATTAGTAAAGGTAAATGTAACATTTTTAGTTGCTTACTTGTATCTATTATTATAAAGACGAAAGATTTGAGTGTTTGTTTGCCTTGATTAGGCTCCGAAACTACTAAACCAATTTGAAAAATTCTTTCACTGTTGGAAAGCTACACTATTTCCGGTGAACATAGGTTATATTAAATTTTCACAAAAATTAGGAATCCATACTAAAACTCCAATAATGTGTGAAAAAATTACTAAAAAACTTTCTTACATCGCGTGCGCTGGTGATTTAACTAAAGAACGGAACTACCGAATTTAATGAAACTTTATATTAAGATACAACACAATTACCCACACACGTTAGGGTACTTATTATTCCTTAAAAATAATAAGGGAATGTACCCCCTACGTAAAAACTGAGGGATTTAAAAAAAAATTTACTTTAGATAGGCGAGTTATATATCATTGAAAAGGTATTTAAATGTTAAAAAATGATCTGTATTAATATTTGAACTAATAAAAAGCACAATAATTTAATTTAAAGTACAAAAAACTGCCTTAAATATAATTGTTTTTATAAGACAGTAAACTTTTTGTTTACAAAATTGTTGTAAATAGATCCTCAGGGTTGCTCAGTAAGGAAATATTAACGAAAAAAATGTAATAATAACAATAATAATTATAATAATAAAGCTTAAAGTAAATACGTTTTTAAATACGTGCATATATAAAATCGTGTTTTTATTTATCCCCTCTGACTGATGAAATTTTAATATTCGGTGTATTCCTTATAGGAAGTAGGCATATAATAAGATTTTTTTTTTGAAAACTCCTACACTAACAGACAAGAGCGGATTCAGGATTTTTTCTTGGGGGGGGCACAATATCTTTTATTTACAAGTGCGTGAAAGGGATCACGAAAAAAAAATCGCAATTCCAGCCAGAAATCATCATAATGATAAATAATAAATAATCATATCGTCATAATGATAAAAGAAAGTTAAAATCCTCTTCCAGAACAAAAGGCATCATACGCCAAATCGTGTATGGTGAACTCTTGATTATCCAATATGGTTTAATTATATATATTTGAAATTCAGATATTTTAATAATAAGTTTATAGATACATAATGGTTATACATGATTATGGAAGAACTGGGTTTCGTGCAATTGTACAAATTTCAATTTCGCGGTTGTGTTGTACAGTGCAATAGTATAATAGTTTTTGGAAAAAGGTTCATTCGGGAATCGAAACAGTGATATGGGGTTATTTTGACGCGAGTATTTTGATAACTTTCGACTTTTTTAGTTATAATTAAGATCGAATTTATTGAACTTGGCGATATTTTTTATTTATATATAGGTGCTGATTAATTTACGGATTATTTGGTTCACGGTAGGTATACCTACCGTAGTAGACATACCCTTTTTAGATATTTATAAATATTTTTTGAAAATTAATTGATTATTACATAGAACTATTTTATTCTTTGCAACAGTTTATTAAATGTGTCTTTTTCAAGAGTGTGAAGTGTTTTTAAGTATGACTATATTTTTCGTAAAAGAAATAAGAAAAATAAAATACGTTACGCAGATGAAATCGCGGGGATCAGCTAGTATATCATAAAAAAGGAAATAAATAAAAATTATGTTTTTGAAAAAAAATTGTATTTAAATATAATGCAAATAAAAATATGTAATATTTAGTATGATTAGAAAAGTATAGCCATGGTGAACTTTTGGCTTTTTTCGATTTAAAGAACAATTTACCACGTGGATGTACAGTGTACACCTTCTTCCAGTGTTCCCAGTTTCTGGTGAGGCTCCTCTGGTTAGAATAATTTATTCTTCTTTTTAGTAAATCTAGGGTACCAATTCTTGTTCTTTCTTTTTTCTTAAATGTTTTCAGTTTTCCTATTTTTATTAAGACAATGTTCTGTTTAGTCCATCCAAATAAGTCTTTTGGGGTAAGGATGATTAACTGTCTCCATTGTTGTGAAGACCAATCCAATGGTCCTCGGATGTTGGGTTTTAGCCACTGATCAGTAAAAATAAATAGCGCACTTTACAGTAAATGATAAGCCGTGTTAGAAGTACCTGAAAGCATTATCTACGTAGATACAAGCTCGAAGCGAACTAAGCAAAAAGCCACAACAGACTTATGTTGGAAGCATTGGAAGAGAAACCTATTGTAACGTGACGTCTCAAAACTGTATTGAGATGGCGTTTATTTGTTCTTTTAATTTCTTTTGGAAATAAATAATCACTTTCACACTTAACAATCACTTTTTTTATTACACTTGTATACACTTTTTCTTACACAATCATACTTGTCAAAACAATCACTTAAATGACAATAATCACTTATAATTCAAATCACACTAAAAATCGCTTTGTAATCGCTTTGTCGTAACGGAAATTCACAACTGAATTTCTATACAGAACTCTGATACAGAACTGTCCTTGGGCTTAAGCTGAGCGACTTATATACCTGCAACCCAACATTCTAGAATGTTCTACCAGCTACTAGATGTTTCCAGAACAATCTATATGTATATTCGCATTAGTGGGAGAGAGATAGAAGTCACTCAGCCAATCGCATGCCGGCATGGCACAAAGAGAGAGACAGACTTTGTCCCTTTCTGTTACACTATATATGAAAGTCTTTCTTTTCTGGTGTGGGCAACTGAAGTAATCGAAGCAAGTAAAATGAAAGCGCTTATATGTGTAGGCTGGCGCTCATCGGTGCTAAATTGCCATTTGTTATATTAATTACTCATGTAGACGGCGCTTCATATGTTTCAGTATATTTTTCTTATTTCTATTTGACATCATATGCACAGTCTATCCCTATATACATTATACATATCAATGGTTTTAATCCATTTTGCTATACGATTTGAAATCATCATTCAGTTCCCTTTGTTTCTCCAGTACCCTTGTCTGGATCTAGTCCATTTATTAGTTTCCTGTATTTTTAACTTTTCTTTGATGGGGTCGCTTTAAATGCTATTTGTTAGTTTCGCCTTTAATATCTTGAAATCTTTGATGTTTCTACTTTTGATCGATCTCTAGAATTGATCAATCAACGTTGATGTTCTTTAGTACCTTCATTTCTGCTGTTATAAACATTCTTTTAATTGTTGAACTATCAATTCTTGTATCAGCACCCTAAAATAACATTGATCTAACGAAAGCTTTAAAAATCTTTACTTTACTTTTTATCGACTGTTACATCTATGCAGTAAAATATCAGCCTAGTTTCTTCTGGTTTAACAGTCATTAAAGTCCATTTATTCGAAAAATTTAAATAATTTGATTTTGGTTTCTTAAAATATTTACTGTATTTTCTCTAATAAAAAAAATATTTTTCTCAGTTATTATGGAACGATTTGAGTATTGATGTTATATACTGATACAGATGCGTAAACAGGGTTACAGTAAAATTTATATTTGTTCTTGTTGCATTAAATCGAAATTTTAGTACGACAGTCTAAATACTTAAATTTAATTTTTTTGGAATCCAATTCTTATACATAAGTCTAAATTCAAAGCCTCAAAATAGTATTGAGATGGTTTGGTTTAATGGTAGTGGCTTAAGTCCAAAAAATACGCTTTTTAGTTATAGCATGTAAAACTACAGTTTGAGCCGGAGCTGAATCTATTTTTAAAAGTAGAAATTGAGCTCAAAACTAAACAAACCATCGTCGGAATTGTTACTTTTCCAATTGAAATATTTATAATTCAAATATTCTATTTTAATTGAAATTTTTTCTATCAAACTTATATTTTATTTTTGAATATCTGAATATTGAAGCCCAGAATCTTAAAAGCGTACATTTAAGGTTATATTTTTACCAAAAATATACATTAATAGCATTTTTCTAAATCAATAGCAAATTTCTAAATCTAATTTAAACAAAAATTTAGAAGTTTGTATTCTTAAAACATCCTTTGTTTCGTTTCCATAAAAATCGCCCTTAAAAATTACATAATTAACATTATAAGTATGCACTGTTAATGTAAGTTAAATGTCCTCATAGTTTCCTTTTTGTTGGTTGTAAGTTCAAAATTTTTTAAATTATGTTTCAGCGGAAATTCAAGAATATCATAGTTGTTCAGTTAAATAAACATCTTTTTTAATATGGTCGGAAAAAAATAAGTTATAACATCTGCCATAGACATAACACTTGCAGAATCCTGCTTAAGTTTTATGAGGTGAGAAAAAAATTAAAAAAAAATCATAATAAGTAGTTAACATGCGATATTAAATTTGCGTGTAGCAGGTAATAATAAAACACACAGTTTATGAACCACTGATCTATATAATTATACCACAATAAATTAATATTTTAATAATTATTCAGCTGAGAGTTAATCAAGAAATTGTTTATAAGCTTAAATTAATCTAACATTATGAAGTTTCCGAGATATGAAAATTTGAAAATTTGTAGTGTTTTTTCTTGACAATATAAAGTGGATAATTTTTTATAGGATCTTAAAAAATTCATAGGTGAAAAAAATCTTAATTAGTGTATTCTTTATTATTTTTTTTTATTCGGAATTAACAAATATGTTATACATGGAATTTCAAAACTTAATTCCGATTCATATCGGTCTGACAATGAGATTTGAAATAAATCATTTTGTTCTTTTTGTTAAAAAAATTACCAAGTTTGCTTTTGTAATTTATTCCGATAAAATTTGCTCTAGTAATTATAAATCTCGTAATAAATCGTAATAATAATTTCGTTGAATTTCTAATGAGATTGGCTGGGAATATCCCCCCATCAAACTTCGGCTGAATGAATAAATCTAAAAATTATTATTGTATCCATTTCGTAAATAATAGCAATAAAGATCAGTAAAGCATGAATAAAAATTCCCAGGCTAGGTTTTTTATTAATCAATTCTGAGCGATATACGCATCTAATTAAGTTGTAAGAAGGGTTATGGTAGCGATATTTCTAATAGACAAAAAAAAATTATGGAAAGGGGAATTGGGAGAAACAAAAATCGAAGGGGACATTTAGTGTCTTTCCGGTTGAAATTCAGTTGGAGTTGGACAAAAAAATTCAATGCAATTTTTTTCGAAAATTGCTCGATCTCTTCGATCAAATTGTCGAGAGACTCTCAATAACCTTGATTGTTCCTGGTCTTTGTTTATTTCTTCTCTTTCCATAAATTAACATTAATTTCAAGCAATTTAGTTGTTGACCTGACAAAAATGCACTTTATCAAATCCGAATGTCATCTGCTTTGATTGTACATGAATTGAATGACTATGGAAATATTTCAAGATCGTTTCAGATAAAAAAAAATGCTACTTCAACAATAATTTGGCTAATCACAATCGAAAATGTACAATTATTTGAATGGGATTTTCGATCTTTCAATTTTACATCCCCATTTTCAAGTGATTGTTGGGTCATTGATTTTTTTTTATTAAGTAAATATTTTCAATCCAAATGTCAACTGATTTATTGAGAGCTTCTCAAGGCAAAAACCTCAAATCATCACAATAAATATTCCATCATCTTTATTTGTTGTTAGATGTCCCATTTTGTCGTTCTTGTTTGATGATTTGACTCGAATCAATTTCTTGTCATTCACTGTTAGTTTTGAACTCAAATTTTATTTTTTCTTCGGTTATTTTTTCTCGAAAATAAATAAACATACGATAATTACATTGAATTTCAAAGACTCCCCTGGACCGGATACCGTTTATTAAAGGAAATTAACTCGACAACAATAAAAATGTTACAAATTATTTCCAGAGTTTGATGAACGACTATTGCCCGATAATCGTCAAAATTGGATACATTCAAGAGAATGTATGGTTCTCAATTATTGTGTAACATCAATTATTCAAATTTTTTTCCAAATTCCCTCTTATCAAATTCTAGAAATCAAAAAATTACATGTGATGTATTTTTTTTTCATCCATATAATTAGTGTTCCAAAACTGGATAATTGAATGCATCTGCACATTAGGAAGGCCCATTTTTTTCGGGTGAATTTTTTGTAACACCTTTACATTGAACGTGGCTGCAACGTAAATTAATTGCAAGGAAATTTTTTATTTTACACAATAATTTTTTTCACTTTTGATTTAGGTACTAAGCCGGATGACAAAAGTATATATACAAGGGTGAATAATTTTTGATATGTAAATTTTTTGTCTTAACTTCATTCAATTCAATACACTAAACTAAATTATAACCCAGGTAAGCCAATCGAATACAAAAATCCAAGTGAATAATTTCAATTTAAATTCATTATATTTTATTCAAAAGTGACAAAAATAAACAATAAATTCTCGTACCTACTTTTTTTTGGACTTGAAAATGACCGGTCCCACATTCTTATCGACGTTTTTCTTTTTCGAGTCCTAATGTCATTAATAATTATATTCAAAATAAATATTACAATAATAATAGTAATAAAAAATATATTTATGATTATTCAGAATGGAAAGACATTAAAAAATCGAGACGATCAGTGAACGGTTCGAACGAAATGATCCAGTGATCAGACATTTAAATTGGACATTTGGGCCATGAGCACCAAACCCATTAATAATCATTTATTTCTGATGGATGCGGTGTGAAGGGTTATTTCAAATTGTGAGATCGATCTTAATGATTTTATCACTCATATCCGGTCAATGAATGATTTTGAATTAGAAGATCCTTCAAATTCCATATTTCCTTCCAACGAACTCTATGATTCAAGTTTAAAAGTTCATATTAATAAAATTAAATTATTTATTATCTCTTGAATAATTATAATTCAATACTGAAGAAAAGTTATAAGGCATACGATTTTTTTAAAAAGGATACAGATATGAAATATATATATAGGTAAAAGATAGATTTTTTCTAATTTGGCCCAAAAATTATTTAAGCATATTTAAAAAAAATAGGATATTCGATAACCATGAAACCTAAATTAAGAGGAAAAAATTATTTTAAATTGTCCTTTTTTTTAAAAAAAATATGGTGTGTGCATGTTTTGTTTTAATGACTGGATCACACAAGAAATTATAGACCTGATCGGGATGAGAAGGATGCCTGAAGACAAAGATCAAAGTAAATAAAGAGAAGTACAAGCAATAATAAGGAAGAAGATAATGGAAGGCAAAGAAAATTATCTACAAGAAATATGGAAATAGAGAAACTACAAGAAAAGTTTGATTCATTCAACATCCACTGTAGTATCCACAGTAAATATCACCACTTTTTATTTGGCTTTGTTTTCTCATAAATATTATCTAATATTTAGTTTTAGTTCTTTATTAATTATTATTTATACTTCACTTCAACTATATTAATTTACACTTAACAAATTAATAACAAGTAATTTACAATAACTTTATCTCTGAATTAAAATTGGTGCGCCAGCTTAGGTGCTCGGACTTGGCCCACAGAGATGTAATATAGAGTGCTCATGTTGTATATAGTCAGTGCTTTCTTCATGGCCTTTCGAATAACATTAAATTTTGGATATTAATCATGTACATAGCATGGAATGTGACGACGGCTATTTCAACCAAGTTTGTTGAGATCGTTCAAGTAAAATGACAGTTGGAGAAAGATCACCGAATCATTAACTATTTCAAGCAATGTTAAAAATGAATCCTCTATATTACATCTCTGTGATTAGGCTCACTTGTTCACTCCTTATTCAGGCACCATGATAACATATACTGTGTTATTTCCGAATTGTTGAGCACATCTACGAATCGACAGATAAATCAACAGAAGAGCGAATATCAACATCTATCACTTTCTCAAAGAAAAACAACTCCAGAAAATATCAAGACCCTAGAATTATAATTGCAATAAGCCATACCTACTTTAAAACTGCTGCTGAAAATTCAAACCAGAAATCACAAATCATTCACCAGCTAATACCAATATAAAAAATATGACGAAGAAGTAGCACCTTCCCAGTTTTGACTCCAAAATGAGTTTGGAACCAGAGAATCTTTATTTTGCATCAATTTACTAGCACAAAAATATAAGGACGTTATTAAAAGCGTTTACGCTTGTTGTGATACCGAAAAAGAATTGGGCAAAAAAAACATGATACCCTAATAAATACATTAAACAAGAATAGATTGACACCAAAGATACCAAAAAAATCTGTATTACCAACAAAAAACCTACATAGTAGTCGAAAATCAATAGTCAGGCTACATAGGCTACATTTAAATACAAAGAGGAGTTCGCCAAGAATGTATCCTTTCTCCACTACTCTATAACATATACTTGGAAAAATTATGAAAGAAACGCTAGGAAACGTAACAGTAAGAGTTGTAAGTAACAGAATACCAGTAGAAAGCTGAAAACTGCTGAGAAAGTATAAATTATTTGATGTATGGGCTAAATATGAATGCCAATAAGGCAAAACTAATGGTATTTTCCTTAACTCTAGACAACGAAATAGATACCAAACAGATAATAAATAACAAACTAAAAAAAAGTTTATAAATTCTAATACCTAAAGGTGACATTGATCAGTAATGGGGACTAGACAGAAGACATTCGGTCTACGATTGAAATTACAAGAACCACTTTTCTAAAAATAAGGAAATTATTCTGTAGTAGATGGTCCCCCAGACAATATTAAGTTTAGTATAGTCAAATCAATGGCAAATTCAGGGTTTTTTATGGACGGGGGGCACAATATCATCTTTCATTTGCAAGTGCATGAAAAGGATGCAACGAAAAAAATTCGCAATTCCAGCCAGAAATAGATAAGAGTTTTACTAATGCTCTTTCTGTTATTTTATTCAAATATTTTAACAACTCTAATAATTTGATTTGCTTCGAATTATATACTGTGATGGAATATCCACAGTATATAAAAATACTTTGAAGGAGGCACGTGCCCCCGTGCGTCCCTCCCCATAAATCCGCCCTTGAGTCAAATGATACATATTCCTGATTATATTGTATGATATGGAAACTACTCTTCTAAATTAATTTGATCTTAACAAAACTCAAGCCTTCAAGATGTGGATATACCGCAAATTTCTAAAAATATCATACCTAGACGAAATTACAAACAAGGAAGTAAAAATAAGAAAGTTGCACTATATGAGACATATATTGGGGAGAGAGAGATATATACCAAATGCTGCGGAACATTACTCAGGAGGAAAATAGTTGGAAGGTGGAGTATAGGAAGAAGAAGAATTTCGGGCTTTGTAACCTAGAGTAGTTTGGTTGAATTTTAGTCCAACATTTCAGAGTTGCGAATAGCAAGGTCAAAATTGTAGATGAGTCTCAAAAGTGTGGCGGCACCCTAAGAAGAAGAATGCCTTATTTTAAGTCAAGAATTCCGGAACATATTTTGATGAAACTTGATTATTAGTATAACTTGTATCCCCCTCATAAGTAAGTGTACTAACTTGGGATAATTAACATTCTTTTCCTGGGCGTACCCTTATCTTTGTCCTCGTAGAACTTAAAATTTTTGGAGCTGACCACTTTATCATTTTTTAGCTTTAAGAATCTTTTAGTTTAATGTCATTGACAAACATAAATTGTTCTTCTTTTCACATAAACGATTCATTATTTCGAAAAAATATTTGACAAAAATAGAACAAAGGGAAAAAATGCCCACGTAGGCGTATATTTGAAAGCCCCATTTTATTCAATCGAAAACTTTTTCAATGAATGATAATTTATTTTTTTCATTACAACCATTCGGCTCAAGTCGGAAACGGAAAAAAATCCATACGAAAGGGTATCAAATCGATCTGACTTTATTGCTATTTTTTGCCACACTTTTTTTTATCGTCCCACGAAAAAAAAATTACGAGACACACAAAGGCCGTAAATAAATGAATAAAATATACAGATGGAGGGTTTACAATTGAAGGATATTAATTACGAATTCTTCATGCATGTCCCAGATTTTTTCTTTTTTTTTTTTTTAATAAATTTGTAAGCCTTCAATTCAATGTAGGAAAAAAATTAATACAAAACGGAATGACAAAGATTAATTTCTATAATTATATTTATGGGCTTATTTAAAAATTATTACAAAGTGTCGCTCCTTTCAGTGTGTGATTTAAGAACTAAAGTTGGATGAATTAGGACCAACGATTGAATTTGTGGAATTTAAAACATTAATGTCGACCATTTGTTATATGATGTTTCGATTTTAAGAGAGAAAATTGCTTGTCTTTCTTGAAAATCAAAAATCACATTTTTATTGCTAATAAATTTAATTTTGAAATTTTAATTAATCAGATAAAAAAATATGATTCAATAAAATAAATATAATTTTTATATATAAATAAGAAAATTTAATTGAAGACATCTGGCTTGACAAAGTTTGATTTTATCGATAAAAAATCGACAGAGACCGAATAAACGAAAACGACAAAAGGGCAATAAAAATATTGTCATCTGTTTTATTAAAACCGTCATCCTTTTTCCTGCTTTTCCTCGTCGTATCCCTTTGATAGATCTCATGTTACACACTCGAGTGTTGGCTTTTTTCAAATACTTTTTTTTGTGTGGCCCCCTTAACCACCCGTTGACTATGTCAATATAAGTGTAGGCTATATATTTATAGATTTGGATACAGAAGCGATTACTGATCGAAACGAAAGATAAAACGAGTGATAAAATCACGATCAAAGTCAAAAGATTTGAACATTTTGAAATTAATTTTAGAATACAGAATAAAAAAATTATAATAATAATATTAAATGGGTGTTTGTCTTGTTAGGCCATAAAACGAATGGGACTTGAACACGAAATCTTTGAATTTTAAAAGCGTCTGAGGAACACATGTTCAGGCAATTGAAAAATGAAACATTTTTATTTAAAAATCATGTGAGTTTTATTTTCGAATTAGCTTAAACCAATAGCTGTGATCGCGTGCTAATTGTTTGATTCTGAATTCGGATTAATCTGAAAATAAGAAGAAGGGAACATTCGTCAATGTACACAAATAATAAAAACCGATTTATTTAAGTAATATAAAAATTTACCAATTCAAAACCATTAAAATGCAGTTTTTATTTTCATTTGCTGGAAATATTTCTTAAATACAAAGTTCACAATGGAGCTTTAAGTTAATATAAACGTAGATTTAAAATTCTACAACTCGAAAAAAAATGCTATGGTTTCACTTAATTTTACAGACTAGAGAGGGTAGATATTTGGGTTGTAGGCAATGGTGATATTTAATAGATTTAAAATATATAACAAAGAGTTGACTTAGGAAAAAAATTCCTATACAATTTTCTTCGCTCAAACGATACATTTTTAACATTAGCGCAAAAAACTGACCGTTGGATACCGATACAAGAAAAAAATAAGCTTTCGCAATACTAAATTCGTTAAAATTTAACATTGTTTATACCAGAACTATATTTAAAATGTAGTTCAAAATGGTTTATTTTGTATAAGTATTAATATTTTTCATTCGTATATCGAGTGCGTAAAGTAACGTCCCTAGTTACATTGAGGTATCCTATAAATATCACAAATTTGAACGTTGTCCTGAAGCATAAAGCTCTAGTTTAGTAGTGTTACAAAGTATAATATAATTTAATAACTTTTTGTAAAAAAAATCCTTTGAGGAATTGTTACGCATGTTTAATAAAGAATTTGGAAAATTGAAAATTTTGACAACGGCTTTGGCCTCTGTGAACTTCTGCGAACCCCTTAAATATCACCACTGGATGTAGGTATCTGAGTTGATTCATCACTTGAGGAAAACCCATAGCAAAGAAACATAATTTACTGGATTAAGTCTACATAAACCTGTGGTGATCGTTAGGCAGGAATTCGAGACAGTCCATGAATATTAACCTATCAGTGCAATTATAGTAGTTGGTGGGTCCATCCAAAGCGTTTAAGGATGGCAACAGGCGACCTCGACATAGGAGCGAGATGATTCAGCATATCTTGGTAAATCATCTAGTCTCTGAAACTCAAATGAAAAAGAAGACTTAATTTTGCCTTAAAAGGACTTGTACACAGCGTATGACAGGATATGTTTTTACAGTATTGAGAAGTAATGGGTTAATTTTGATACTAATAAACTACTTATAACAAAGCGATAATATAATATGAGGATTTCAAAATATAAAATTGAACAAATTGGGACTATTGCTTCTCCCTAGAGTCCCACCGGATTACTCACTTCCTACTATGTAGCTCTATTTTTCTTCATAAATAGTCAAAACCGTAGACTATATTGGGGTTCGCAAATAAATTCAGTCAAAATAACATCAATAATTATGAATGTCAATACATTAAAATTTTGAAAAAAAAAATAAGAGAGAAAATTTCTGTTTTTACCTGTCAAAAGGTCATAAAGTTTCATTGAGCTCCTCATTGCATGCCTCTTATACTTCGTCTTTCCTTTTATTTCTTTCTCTTTTAAGAGTAAAATATGGCTACCAAAATACAACCTGGAAATACTAAAAGAATTAAATAAAAAATTTCTTCATGAAACTTTATAGTTTTCAATTTTTAAAACACTTTTTCAAGAGTTCATTTATAATAGCGATTAGATCCTAAATTTGATTTTTATTAAAAGCTCAAAAAGAGTTAATATTTTAACTTACTAAGTATGATTATAAAAACAATAGAGTTATCCATTCCATTGAAAGTTTAGTGTTTTTTCTGTGTTTGATGTAAAAAAAAAACAGTAGGATGTTGATATGGTAGATCAAATGGATTATATAGTGAATAATTGACTAATTTTTCTTAATACTCAAAAATTTATTATTCTCGGAATTGTTAGGTCAAAAAAATATTTTTTACAAAAATCAAAAGCTACTTTTGGCTTAAATTTTAAGAGCTTGCACATAGTAAAAACATTTTTTTAAATGAATTTTAATGGATTTTTCGAAACCAAAAACAACTTATTGAAAAATTATGAAAAAGTAGTCAACTTAAAGTGTAAAAGAGGAAATAGACCATTCCATAATATGGTCCTTTTGATTGAAAGTTGGTTACAGAATTGTTTGTTTCTTATTTTTTATGCTTTGCCTGTATAAGTTCTTTTTAAAAAAATAAAAAAAAATCATAAACAAACGTTTATAATCTCAAAAATTTCAAAATGTTTTACCAAAAATATATCAATTTTTGGTTAAGTTTTCGTGGATTTTTTATTAAGTTGTTTAATCACAGCAATTATCGATTTTTATTAATTATTTTATTCGTTTTATTCTTTTTCAATAAAAAATAACGTTTCTTGAAATTTTTATAAAATAATGTAGGTGGAATAAAATAAAAGTAAATAAAGTAGAGTAAAGGAATTAAATTAGGAATTTTTAAAGAATAAAAAGTAGTTACTTCATATTTCATTGGAAAAATAATATTTTTAGATTAGAAGTTCAATTATAGGGTTTTTACTAGAATCATATTACATAGTATGGTATTATGGTATTATGACATGTATGATACCCAGGAAAAGTTCCTTTAATAAAAATTTCTATTGAAAAATTGATTACTAACCACTTTTTGTAGGATAATCAGTTAGAGAGGGGCGACATGTTTCGTCTGATATATTTTTATTTAAAGTTTTTGTTAGTTATTTATCCATTGTATACTATGGTGGCTGAAACGGGTATGATAAGTAACCAAGAAAAAAAACTGTTAAAAAATAATATTACCAACAATTCAGAAAAATTACACATTCGAAAGAAGAATTTCGCATCTTTTTTCAAAAAGAAATAGGTAAAATAGTATATAAAAAAAAATGCAACTATTTCAATCACTGTGGTAAACTAATCGTGGTTCAAACATTGAGTGAAAAACTTCTTGAAAACTTAAAAAAAATCATTTCTCCCAAAATTTCCCATAAAAAAATTTCTATATGATTATGGTCTTTCGCATTTTGTACAAAAATTTTCTTTAAATAACTTAAAAATAAATTCTGTAAGTTTTTTGAATTAACCCATAAAGGTTCTTAAATATTATAATGGAATATTTTAGTTCTTACTTTTGTTAATGTCTGATATACCTAAAATGGATAGAATGAAATTGGATTACATATTACAGTACTGGAGACGATTCATTAACTAACAATAAGCATAAAATAATTATTAAGTAGCGCCATCTTTTGATTTATTCCGTAATTATCAAAAGTTTCGACTTAATTTTTATTTTTGATGGAATTTTAAGATATTCCGCATTTATAACTAACAATTTTCCAGATTAAATGAAACGTATCGATAGCAACATTTGAAACGCATTTCTATCTTTCTTCCACCAATTTCGGCCGCATGTCTCGATCCCGTCTTTTCTCAAAACATTGTCACGCAATTTCATAACGATCCAA
This sequence comes from Sisyra terminalis, assembly GCA_958496175.1. NCBI lineage: Eukaryota > Metazoa > Arthropoda > Insecta > Neuroptera > Sisyridae > Sisyra > Sisyra terminalis. The sequence goes on from OY292277.1 coordinate 21,491,397, forward strand.
TTAAAAGTTTCGTTAATTTTTATTCTTTATAATTATTGTTTCACATTAATTACATTGGTCAACTGTATGTACATTGTATGTATTGCAACAAAACGACGAGAAAAAGCGAGAAGGAAACAAAAGGTTTCGTTGAAGCGGGAGGCAAATTTATGCCCAAATTTCACCTTATACCTCATACTACCATCATTCAAGTGGATTTAAAACAAAGACACGTGGTTTTAATTTTTATGACGGGCGAGGGGAAAATGACGTCATTTTAATTATTTTCTTGATTTCGAACAAAGATTGACTTATAACGTTTTAAGTTATAATCAGTGAAACTGATAAATGTTAATTTATGGGTTCATTGTATTTTATTATAATAATATTTTTAAGTCCGGCTTTTATAATTTTTTTCAATTGCGTGAACAATTCCCGTGTGGACTATTTGGTCCGTTGGTTTTCGTTTTTATGATTATTATTTTAGTTTCTGATATAATCATTTATTTTTTCTTGTAATTTCGGTTCGAATCGATTATGAATCTTAGAGAGCTTTTAATTTTTTTCTTTGCTACTTGTGATTAAACGCGCGATTTCTTTTTAATTACTATTTCTGATAAGGGTGGAAAATTGGGGTAGGCGTTTTAACTATGTCATTTTTATATCGAAATTTATTTCCATTGTGTGTTTCTTTGTATTCAGCTCAGATGGTCATACAAGATAAAATTGATCGATGATCAATTAAATTTAATCAAATATACTTAATAGAATAAAAACGACAATACATTTTATTGCAAGTAGGGAAACAAATCTATACATTTAAACAGCAACTCGAACTAAGTCCATCAATAACAGCTTATCAGCAAATCCTTAAAATATTGAAAGTTACAGCATAAATTTTACATACAGTATTGTAGTATTACGTTTTACAGATTTGTAAAATGAATAACTCTTTTCCTTCTAAACATTGACCATGTTTCATAGTATTTCTTTACACCACTAGGTTGTATTTTACGAGGACAGTTTTCTGGTGCAAAGTGCAGATATTTACTACGCACTACTATAAATCGTATAACGTAAACCGGTAAATCGGTAAACCTCTAACATAAGCCTTTGACCCTTAAAAAGCAAGGGATCTTAAAACTAGGGATCGTCTTATAAACCGACCACGTTTAAAATCTTGACATTATTATTGGTATACGTAACATAAAGCAAAAAAAGGCTTTAAGGGAGAAACCTTCAAACTTTTTAGGGTTTTGTAGTAAAATTGAAATTCGTATGAGCTAAAATTGTTAGCCCTGTACAATTTTTTAAGGACAGTATATTTACCGACCGGTGTACAATAGTGTAAAAGAAATGCAAAAACCTCATAGAGTTGGGAGAAAATATAATTTTTTTCAGTGAACTCAAGTATGCAAGTTATCATAACATGGAAAAAAATTATAGGTACTAAAAATTACGAAAAAAGCATCGTAATTTTGGATCATACTTTCATAATCTAATACTTTACAATATTTTATTTAACATTTACAATCTACATTTGACTTTTTGCAGTATAACAACAGTTTTCTGTAATAAATATTATAAAAATGACAATGTTGATATAAGCTTCAACAAAGCTGTATAAAGTTCATCTTCCAATCTTACTTTTTGATTTTAAGGTCAAAAACTTAGAAAAAAAAACAATTAAAGAACATTTTTCGTATATTTTTTGAGAGTTTCTTATATTTTTTTAGTAAGAATATGAATTTTCTACAGGATGTAGGATTTGGAGGGGTTGAAAATTGATTGTATCGTTTTGAAAAGCTTTATTTCGATATCGGGTCCAACATAAATGTAAGTATCAAAATACAAGGAAGTTATGTGAAATCCATTCAGATATTAATTATGGTTTTTCATTGATATTACTTATATTTAGATGCACTCTCTTGTTTGAATAAGAATTAAATTATTTAATAATTCCAGTAGCAATCGCTTATATAGCAGTGATATATAGTTTCTTTATTTGTCCATTTGCTTTAAATCGTTAAAGAAAACCATATGTTTGTTATGCGTTGAAATAATTTCTACCTTCCCTTTCTTTTTGTACAAATCTGTTATTCCTGAATAATATTTTAATAATAATCACCGAAAAAAACTTCCACAACAAAAACAACATCCTTTTCGTCGTTGATCTATACGTCATTAGCGTGCAAAAGGAAATGCGCCCCATTTACAATTCCCAGGATTTACTTCATCTGTCTCGCTTTTATCGTTAAGACGTTAGACATAAAGATATAACCAATCGTTACCGAGCGCTATAAATGAAATCAAAAGAGAGTAACAGGGAGGGAATGCACAACAAAGTAAATTTAATGATAAAAACTTGTAATAACGATCGATTATAAAAGACATTAGGATACGAGAGAGACATCCTATATCGTATATAAATGATAATGGCCTGGGGGTATCATCAACGAAGCGACAAAAAAATTTTTGATTTTCGTAGGAGGCCTTATTTAAAAATCGTCCAGACAAATGAAATGCACATAAGCCTAAAAATATGGGGCTCTCATTCATTAGGCCCTTCGATGCATATATCCTTGGATGAAAGGCCATAGTACAAATAACGCGCGGTTAGCAATTATAAACGCATTAACCGATCTTAGACACCAGAGTCGGATTTTTCTTATAAGTATATGACAACACTACGATCAAAATTGCTCCTTTATCTTTTTTTTTTTTTGAAATCATCAATTTGTAATATTTTAGCTGCCAGCTAAATTTTATGTTTGATCATCTATTCCGTCGTTGTCTCTCTTGGGTGTATTGGACGTATTTTTTCTTGAAAAAAATTCATGAAATAGATGGATGATGGGATGGGATTGGGGTGGTCTCAATGGCAAAGATTTGAGGTTTTGAAGGATTTTCAGATTCTTTTTTGTGAAACATACGCAAACGGCAAATAGCTAAGAAAAATATACATTCTGAATGATGGGATGCTGTGTAGATCTCTCGACTGAGTCTTCGTGATTGATCATCGCTAATGGGGTAATACATACAACTGATCATTGGAGCAATCAATAATATTATAAAGTAAATTACGAAATGTTCCTTTCACACACATACACACATCCATATGCACAGACAAAATGGAGGTTATCATTAAAATCGAATTAGGAGCGAAGAACGACGCCGCAAACAACAAGCCATGGCCGTAAGTTTATCGTTCCAATATCCATTCGTCTTACACCCGCCTATATTTTATGATCATGATCATCAACATCATCACGATCATTATTATATTCCATTTGGAAAAAAATCTCATCATTTTTTTCCTTTGAAAACCGATCACATTTCCATCCCTTTAATGAACAATAAATCAAATAGCAAATAATTGTCAGGCGGACAGCTTCATTGAGCTGAAATTATTTAATCATGTTCCGATCGATTAGCTCAAATCAATTCATCCATCATCATTAATTGTGATCGAAAATTAATTCTCTCGTTCACTATAACAATTTGTTCATGGAATCCCAAAAACGACAATAAAGCGATGGAAACAATACATCGTTTATTATCTACCGTAGAACGGGAAATGTTTCTGACTATAAACTGTTCCCATCAATATTCTGCAGAAATGAGTGAATTGTGGAGGTATTCCGAGCCTCGCTTATATTGTTTCTGATTATTCCCAATTTAAAATAGAAAAGACATATGAGATGTAAATTACAGTGACATCATGATATCAGTGGTGCGAGTATGGGGAATGAACCTGTTGCATATGAAACTTCACACTTGATTGGTTTCAATCAAATTAAAAGCGTTCCACTATCTACTTTTCCTGCCACAAGACTTACAAACACGTTTTTTCTCATATTGCTTCTATTTGGTAGAAAATCTGTGAAATGAAGCATCCAGTGATTCGTTTATTATAAGGGTAAAAATATAACATCATCCAAGTCCCGTTACCAGACAGGAAACTGACAACTTCCCCTTTGGGATTTTTATAGGAAAAAAAATCAGCGATTGGAAAACACGTTGTACGTATTATTAGCGTTTCCCATGTTTAACTCGAGTTTGATACTGCGGCATCCGATCAACCCTCAACGTCAACCATTTACCTCCATACATCTCATCCCTATGCCAAGCTTTTACAAACAGAGTAAGATACCTAAATAACAAGAGAAAAAAATTGCACGTGTTGTGTTATTTTACACCCAGTAAAAAAGGGTGAAATTAATCCAGCATTTTTAAAATAGCTCAAACTTATATCATTATTGAAGTGGAAAATTGATTATAAAGTTATCTGTTAAACCACCTGTAGTCTAATGCAAACAATCCCATTCCCATTTCATCTTTTATGTCAATAATCCGGGTGTAAATTCCAAGCGCAATGTCATGTCGCTATTTTCCAATCGCTGGGAAAATGGGAATTCCCCATTCCTGTCGTTTTATGCTAACGGGACGTGAATCGGTTCGAACACCACCGACAACCTGTTGACATCAATAAAAGAAGAATGGCCTTCTCCGATATCACAGGAAATTGTTGGAACTTTATTTTTCTATCTGAACATCCCCCAGATTGCATTATAGGGATGGCGCGAGTGGTAAAAAAAAGGGTGGCTCGTGGTAGAATGGAAACGAGCAATCGACTTGTAATGCGATGTTAAGGGTAGCGCAGAGGTGTGGCACGGATTCCGCGTCCCAGGAAATTGTTCGGTTGACGCAATGGAATTTATTGAAAGGAAAATAAGATTTCCTTTTTACAGATTTCTTTGCGTACGCTTCCGATGCTTTTTATGTTTGACGCTGATTTGACTACGTGATCTCTATTGTTAAGGGGATTTATGTATTTGTAGTAATAGGATTTGAAAACCTAATAAAGCATAAGAATATTTATAGTCGGGAAAAATAATTTCTGATAATTCTCATTTACATATGTTTTTTGAATATCATCAAGACTTATTTGAGTAATAAAAATGGATAAGGTTATATATCAACCAATACTAACTTTGGTATTAACGTAAGAGATCTATAAACTAGTTTTGCATTAGGATTTTACACACTAGGTATAGCGAAAAATAAATGATTTGATGCTTTAGAAATTGTTTTACTACATAAGACATCCAACTCTGTTTTAGGTGGATTAGAAATAACACAGTTACCCAATATACTTGCTTACACAAATATCTTGTGATATCAAAAGGAAGTGATTTGATTTACTTCAAATCTTGGTACTATAATTATTCCTGTATTATATATTCCTGTAATTTGATCTTTATCTCGTTGTACTACTAATTAAGTGAAGAATTATTATAAAATAATTGCGAAATTTGTTTTTATTCCTTATCAATTCAAATTCATATACAATATATGTATGTAATGATTGTATTTTTGGATTTAATTTTTACAATGCATAAATTTTGTTCCCTTTCACTAGTGACCTATACCGTCATCTAAATCTTTATACTACAGTTCTATCATCCTCAGCTCGTCTAGACAATCTTCCACGTCGGCTATATACATATAGTAGTTTCCATAATAAACTAATTTTAAACGAATTATAAGGATAATTTGTATTTTTTAAATTGAGGGAATGGTTCTTATTGGCCATTGAATCATGTCTGTTATTGTTTAATAGAGAAGAAAAAGTTTAGGTCTAAATAGTATTATAGCAGTGTTAGTAAAATACTCCTCTGTAAGTGTTGTGTGGTGTCCTGCACCGTCAATGAACTACTTGTATCTCTGTATTGTACTTAAGCAATAATTTTCTCTAAAGTCAATATGAATGCTGTTCTCTTTTTAAAACAGGAAGAAACTATGAATTTAAGGTTTAAATAAGCAAAGAAATTAAAAAGTCAAGTTCGAATAGTTTAAAAGCCATTACCATGTATGTCGTCACTCTCTTGTTTTAATTTGAAATGAGGGAATGACGGTAAGGGAATGACAAACTGAAATGTAACTTTAAAAATCTTGGAACATAAACTTTTGTTACATCTTAATTTTTATGTAAGTTTACTGTCCCTGATAACTTACTAAACTGCAATTATTACAAACATATAGTAAATACCTCTATTTTTCTTCAATGTGAGGGAATGACAACAATGTGTAAGATGACTTAAATATGTAAAATAATTTATAATATTGTCAACAATCAAAAAATATATTTTTGAAAATGTGTTCTTTACTTTTCTTTCCAAATTCAAAAGATTATTGAAAATCGATTGCATTTTTAATTGATTAGTCAAATTGGTAAACATTTCTTTTGAAAAGTTTTTGATTCAAAAGTTCAAATATGTGCTAATCTTAAGCTTTAGATATAGTGAGGGAATGATTTTCAGGGTAATATTTATTTTTTATTCTATAGAGATATTCATATGGTTCAAAAATTATGACTAAAACCAATAGCTCAAGTAATGTTCTTTTCAAGAAAAAAATTACCATTACGAAAGGACAAGAATTTCGAGATTCATTAAAATCATTATATAGCTACTCTAACTAATAGCAGAATTTAAATTTAATTTAGATGACGAGTTAAAATAAAAAATCCGATACTAGCATTAACTCTTATGGATAAGCTATTCACATAAAAACAATGGAGTTCTTCAGGATATCCCAGCTCATCACCTATAGTTTTTAGTTGAAAATTTTCATCAGTAGCATGTTTCCTTGAACTTAATGCAAGAATGGCTTTTTCGATCTCCAAACCAAACTTATAATTTCCTCCCTGAATAAATTTGATTAATAAATGCAAAACGAATACAGAAATTTTTGCAGAAAGGATTGCAGCTCTAAGATAATTTTAATTTTGGTTGAGTAAACTTTAAACGGCATAAAACGGAAAAGACTAAGCACTGGAAAATATGTGGATACTATATATGTGCGACAAGAAAATCAAAACAGTTCCGATGGTTCCGTCTTTATCCATAAATGGACTCGGGAGTTTATCGTTCATTAATGGCGAGAACTCCCGGAGTTGGGGGACGGACCTAGATGAAAAATTAAAATAATTATCATTATTCGAGTAGGTTGTGAATAATCAATTTGCATATAATGTGCATTATTTTATCGAAAGCGTTAACTCGCCGCGTGCAACTGCGATGAACAGATAAAGTCGTTAAGATGTGTGAGAAAAACAGACAATGATTACGAACAATACGGACGGACGTACTTCTATTTATGTATATTCGGATAGATATAGAGCAGAGATTACAAAATTTTTAATAAGATTGAAAACTAAGCTATTTTTTTCTTTCCTCAAAACACCTCAAATTTATGCCACCATTATTATTTTCAAATAATCGGATAAGGAAATTATGACCAAAACTATGATAAATAACGATTAAACAGCAGGAAAAATTGAGAAAATTTAAATTTGAAAAAAAAAATATGATGTTATAATCTGAAGTTAAAGTTCATATTAAATTATTTAAATTAAAACCACGATTTAATCGTTTTCTCTCCGTCTTTTTCTCCATGACAGATTTTAGCTTTAATTTCCATCCATCTTGTCCCGCTCTCCCACACTTTTCTCACTAAATCTTACATAAAATGTTAATGTCTAATAAATTCAAAGTAATAATTATTGCCCGTTGCTTTTCGCTACGAGTGTGTGATTCTAATCAAATATTGGAACGAACATTTCCGTTTCCCGGGGACCAAAGCAGCTTTGTTTATTTGTTCATTTAATTTTTTTCCCGCTAAAGATTCGAAGTAAGATCTAATTGATTTGCAAATTAGTACCGGCTATGTAAAATTCAAATTTATTTTTCCTTCAAGTGAGCGAACAAAGAGAGTGATGGCAATGTTTGGTTTTCCGTGTTTGGTCTATCGATCGAATATGGTGCAAAATAAATGCGTCCATCGAAATTATGTAGGCATACGTCATCACATCTCTGAGAGATATATATAAATTTTCGAGAGACGTTGAGAATTCGGCGAGGGAGAAACGGCGGCTTTGATGGAGGGTGCGATTGGATAACGTGTATAGTAAGAAAGACACTACCTTTGCAATCGCCGCGTTATCCCTCTTCCCATTCCTCGACGTTCTGATTAGCTATTCTCTTTAATTTCCTGCTGCTACTTCCCTAATCCCCGGCATCGAGGAATCATACTCTCCGTTCGCGAAATATTGCTTTCAGAAATTAATTTATTCCATTACCTTTCGATTCATTAATATTTCATACAATCAGGCATTTGCCTCTTGCCCTGTTGCCCTCCAAACTGACTCCGATTCAGAGCTGCGACTACTACCCTTAACCGTAATCCACCCATCATCAACCAGCTCCCACATCATCACTTGTTCTACCATCTTTCGTTCGACAAACTGTCGTAACACCTCATAATCTCAATCTTTGCATTAAGAGAAGTTATATCCAAAGAAGTTATCTAAAAATATCCTAAAGACATACACAGATTTACCATATAAATCATACCCCATCTTAAAAACTAGTAATTTTATGTATTAATCAAAAATAAATCTCTTTTTCGTTTAATATGTAAGACGATGCAAGAAATTTTACGTAACAATTAATCGTAGGTTCCACGTAGAAAAAACCATGGAAAAATCATATTATTAACACATTGTTCTTTCATCAAAATAAAACAATATAAGTAAACAAAGGAGGATAAACTTGGATGTCAATTTATTAAACTATATAGATGTCATTATTTTCTAAAACCTTTCCTTACCTTCCATTTAACTTAAAAATTTCATAATTTCAGAATTTTTTCAACGGAAACTCCGACCTGTTCTTATGCCATCTAACGAACATCGGCACGAGCTTTCTGGACAACCTATTGTTTGAAAGTAACTTTAAAATTGATTCCTACAAGATCAGGGATAGTATATATTGCATAAGTATATCTTCATAATTTCAAAAAGAGATCCAAGTGTAGCTTTAAGCTCCAAGTCTTACCAATATTTTAATCTCAGAATTTCCAATTATGGCAATACTAGCGGTTTATTATTTGTATAATGTGTAAAAAAATACCAAGTTGTAAATGGATACTGTTGAGGTTTTTCTTGCTGTTGTAATACTTTTTTAAGAGTATAAAAAGTTTGAGACAAAAAGATCATTTGAGACAAGAGTATCATTTTTGTCCCATCTTCAAATATTTATTAGAAATCAGATGACTAAAGTTTACTGGAAAATTATGTAGGATTTATACAGGAAGAAAATTGAATATACTCACACTTTGAACTCTTTGAATGAATTATACCTAAAAGTAAATGATATTTGAAGTAAATTTTAAGTTTAGCTGTTGAAATATTAACAAATAGCAGCGTTTGTTTACGCATTTCTTGAAGAAAATCTGAATAAGTAACAAAATGTAAGGAAATTTAGTGGAATTTTTTTTCCTTTCAACAGATTGAAAACATATTTTTCTTTTACTTCTACGTTTCACTTCAATAGTTTAAATTAAATCTGTCCTTTAAGAGCGTGTATTTTTATCTTTGGATAGATAGACCATATCCTTGAGACAGCTTTTTAAAAGATACAAATTATCTGTCAGATAAAGTCTATATATATATCTCAATTTAAAGGTGAAAATTTTATTTGGAAGATAAATGTCACTATCTAAACAGGACAATACTAGCCTTAAATGTTTTAATATTTCTCTTTACTTTTGAACTTCAAAGTTTTCCCGCTACTCCTTTTCTTGTTTCCTAAGAATAAAAATAAATCATGAATAATTATGTAGGTAGATACCAAAATAATATTTTAATATTAAGGACCAAAGCAATAAATTTGCTCCAATATTTAAATGTCAAAGTTAGCAATTAGTCAACGAAACGTTATAAACTAAAGTTTCTAACATTGGTCCATGAGAATCATGACTGTTTTTAATAAACCATAGCCCATAGCCACTTTTGTGTTAAGAAGAATTTGTTAATATGTAGCTTTAGCGACTAACACCAAAAAGCTCTAGAATGGGTAACTGAGATCAAAGAGAGAAATAACGATAGAAAGGATGTTTTTTTAATTTTTGTTTACTATCCATTTATAACTACTACGGTCTATAGTGTTTCTTGTGATAATAAAAATCCGTTTATCAAGAAATATTGAAAATGTATTCGATACGAGATTCAAATACAGCTCCTATCAGTTTTGGAGCGGCCACCTAGACCATTCCGCCACCTGAAGGCTAGAAAGGATTATTGTTCGTGATTCTCAATACGGTCAATAACACAAACGAAGAATCAATCTTAAGCCACATAAATAGAAACCTACTATAAGATTTTATGAATGGCCAATAATTGAGCTAGGATTGAGTGTCTTACATTTTGTAGGAGAAATAGGAAAGTGCGTTAATTTCTCATGAAGATGGACTTTAAGTTACTACCAAAGATTTAATAATGACATTAAACAAAAATAACGTTGGGAAGCAATCCATCCAGGTAAAATTAAAAATGTAAAAATAAAATAAAACTACACGCAGGGTATGTGAAATTTCATTCACCACAATTGCAACTACCGAATACTAATCTCAAAAGGAAACCTCTTTATTAAATACTCACATCACCCACAGCTTCGTAAAACGGATAACAGAAAATTCAACAATAATATTTTTAGATGACTCAAAAACTATCTAGCAGCTTCACAATGTCCTTTATAACAATTATTAAGACTCGCCAATATAACTGGATTGTAATAAATTTATCGTAAGAAATATGTGATAAACTCAATTTTTTCATTGGTTGAAATAAATTATGACATTAAGGCCATCTGTTTTACTAGCATCTTGCTAAAAATATAAATTCTAACAATTTTTTAAAACTTTTTCTGAATTTATTTGAAGTCAGATTTATTTCACTATTTAACTTAAGGCCTATAAACTCCATAAGATACGCGGTGACAATTTTGCGCCTTGAAAAGCAAGTGTAAAATATAGCGGCAATTCCTTGATCAATGATGACACAATTTTTGTTGAAGTTTTCTAGCGAAAAATATGGTCATGTTACTAAAACGTAAAATGTGCGCCAAAATTTGAGCGACAAATGAGGCTCTTTACCGAATAACAATGCACCGATATAACCACTTTCTTGTATAGGTATGTGTATATATCTGCAAGTAATAGGTATTAATACTTGTTTGTAAACATTCAGCTTATGAATAATAAATGTACCGAATATGAACTCTTTTTGGAAATATGTTAATAGAGAAAATCATGTCTGGTGAATAGGACCTGTCTGATAAAATCAGTAGAAACAGGCAAAATATCTAAATAAATTTCAGCATTATCGTTACTTTCTTCAGATGGAGCCCAATATGTAACATTTTAATCATGTGATCATATTTTGCACAAGAAACCAGCAATTAACAACTACATGAAAATGCACCTTAAGTTATGCTTTATACATTTATATTGTTATTTATGATCAGAAGCAGTAATAAACTGCAAAAACTTGCGAAAAATAAAAAAAAAAAACACAATGTTTACTATTTGAATTATAGAAGATCCTAAAATATTTTCGGAACCATATAAATTGAATTACGTTGTTTGTGGGACATTCATAACCGCAGTTTTATTTATCGGGATCCTTGGGTCACTCTAAATTAGGCTGCCTTGATCTAACATATTAAAAGAAGGAGGTTTTTAGGCTTATTTTTTTTTGAAAAAATCAATATCTCTTTACTCCAAAATCTGTCACTAAATTTAACATAGCTTGGTAGCTCTAAAAAAGGAAAGTGCAAAGTATTGCGAAATGTATTCAAATGTATCATGATAAAATACAATCGATTGTATGAGGTCTAAGAAAATTTGGCACTAATTTTAAATGGAAAAACCGTGTATTAGGAGACAGATAATTTTAAATTTTGGACCTTAAAAAAATTTAATTTTATTCGATGAATTTTAAATTTACAATCTTATGATTATTAAAGGTTGGTTCTTTATAGCTAATGAAGCATTAAATGGTTTAGGGACAATCTTTTATTTTCAATTCATTTATGTCGGGAAAAGATTATTCGAGGTTTCCATTTTAAATTGTACACTTCATATTTTTCGTACTTATCGAATAGAGGCTTAAAGAAAAAAGCATATAAGTATTAGCTGTGTGTTTAAAACAAAGTTTCGTTCAAGTACACTAATGTCCTGAATAGTATCTACTCGTTTCTATCCGCTTTTCCCATTTTTCTTTTCATTTTTTTTCTCTAGCCTCATCCTCTTAGGATATTACTCGTCATCAAAGAGTGATGTAGAAAATTTTCCATTCATATTCATTATGATTATGTTTCTGTATGAATAGGATAAAAAAGATTGGCTTTTCTTAAAGAAAACTAGGTATATGATGAGAACCCACTGTTCATTCTCTCTTTGACTTTGTCTCCCAAGTCCGATTTTCGTATTCCCCATTTAATTTATGAAAATTTTAAACGTTCCACTTGAGCGAAACCGAAAGATCAGCTATAACGATAGAGAGAGCATTCCGGATATTTCCGTGTCGAGTTACTTTCAAAACTGTACACCGCTGTTTTAAGGTTAATTGAAATTCTATGGTTTTCTTCGTTTCCTATACACTATTATATGCATTCCGCGTATCAAAACTAAGTGATCATTAACGGTATATCAATACACCAACACCACGAGACCAAGAAAAAATATATTATAATAATAAAATGTCTAATTAAAATGCAGAGTACAAGAAAAAATATAAATAACAAATACAAAAAGAGATAATGTTTCTAATTGAACAGCGCACACATATACATGAACATTTAACCATTAAGTGAACACAAATTTAAATTTTAAATTTCCCACCAAATTATAATCAAAATGACGTTACAATAAATATATTACACACGTTTTGTTTGATATTGTGAATTGAATCAAGTGACCTGAGATTAATGTTTTAATTGTTGTATTTAGGCCATTTTGTTCCCACACACAGCCAACTCTTTCGATATCATTTTTCAGAAATATAGACAATACTTACAATTAAAGAGGAAGTACAAATTGTGGCTAACTCTAAACGCAACCATTAATTTTATGGCCAAATTAATTTACATTATACCAATAAATTTCTCCACTAAGCTTTTGTAAAAATATATTTAATAGTTTCAATGAATATTATGCAACATTAAAATTCATTTTGAAGCATAAAAAGCTGTTTAGTGACTTTTTATTTGATTATTTCTATGTTTATTAACTGTTTACATAAATATTATGTTCATGAAAATATATATTTGTAAAACTGAAATATAAATGAGGAAACATCGAATTAAATTATTCCATTATTTTGCGACAAAGAAGTGATAAAAGCAATTTTTTCTATAGTTAAACAATCGAAAGTTATAAATGATACTGTATGTTTGGCACAAAACTATAACTTTTTTTCTAAAGCCGGTAAGTCAATTTATTTCAAGAATTGAAAATCTTATGCATGCTGTGTTCATAGGCTCTGGAGTCATTAAAACACATAAGGGGATTCTAGGGACCAAGCTTAGTTTGTCCCACTAGGAGCTATATTATTGTCATTTACCGTCACCATATAACTGCCAAGGTCTTAAGCGACTCTAGGGTTAATAAAAATCTATTAAAGGAGAAATATCAAAAGTTTGCTCACTGCGACATTCGGACTCAACATCTACCGGTTTTGGAGCATATTCCATGACCACTCGGCCACCAGTAGGCAATGATGTATTATGAATACAAAGTTTCTTTATTTTCTGCTTTTTTTAAAAGTTTAAATTTATATCAATGTTACAAAAAAAAAATATTTAAAAATTTGAATTGCTGACATCTTGACATCTGATAAAATCAATTATAATATGAAAATGTTATATTTTTAAGCCGAAAGTACTTGGAGAAAGTTAAATGGTATGACAGTTTTGGTTAGTCAAAACTAGTTATCCTTAAAAAGCGGAATTTGACTATTGCACTCAAAGGCATATTTAATACTTAAATTGATAAACGTCTTAGAAATTCAATTTTTCTTCCATCTTACTTCTTAAATGTTTTAATGAAAGTTTTATTTAATGCATACTAAATCAAGGTGGTTACTCAAGAAAGTATTGTAAAAAATCTTTGAAAAACATAATTTTATACGTCCAAGAATGGATTTATGAAAATCTATTATAGGAGTAAGAATAAGGAGACCTCGGTCCTAATACTTAGTTTGGTATAAATCAGTTGAACTTCATATATCACATATCTTTATGTGGTCTACTATAAACAAGCATCTACTTTTTCTTGATCTTCAATTCATAAGAGTTGAGAAACTTGACTTACTCAGTATATGTAATTTCATTTTCATGAAACTGTAATTGATAGAAAAAGAAGTATAATGATACCTTGTGATTTTTGTTAATAAATTTAATCGGAATGAAATAATGATTTTAATAACTGTTAATTTTGAAGAAATTAATATCGTTTTCAGATAATTGAGTTTGAGTTTGGATTCTGGGAATTAATTTGGTTCAAGCAATTGCAAAAGTTGAGGCAACTTTGATCAGAAATACTATAACAATATATGCGACTTTACCTAAAAATTCCCTCTAAATTCGTTATGCAAACTTAACTCTCAAACGGTTAAAGAATTTTATTTTAAGGGGACATTCTACCTTTCCGATAAATTGCTCCTTTCTGAAGTAAATTTTCAGTATGTTTTACAAAATATAATATTTACAGTGAAAATAGTTCTAAAAATCAAACGTTTTGATGAATTCAAGATTGAGATATTGATTGGAATAAAACGCTATTGTTATGAATTAAGAATGGGTAATTGCAGCTACTGCCTTCCTTGTATCAAAGTCTTGGCTTTATTAAACTTTTGAACAGCGGAGTACTTTTTGTCTTAAGAAATCTGACTTGGTAATAATGACTTTTTGCCCTAACAAACGATAAAGAAAATTTGTAAAATATCAACAATGTGATCAATAGTGTAACAATGTGATGTTACATTTTTTAACTTTTGTAGGCAATACTTGAAGAAACACATCTTGAATAATTATTGTTGTTCCATGGAATTTCATCATCCGATCCTGTTTTGTCCATCAACTACATGAAACAAAATATTCTTGCGATGATATTAATTCCGAATATTGCTTGAAGAAGTTCAAAAATATAGTGACGAAACGTTGTGAAATTTGTAACATTTAACATCAAAGTATTTGCTTATCCAAATTTCCATGAAATATCTAATCAATATCAAAACAACATGGATGAAACCCATAAAATAGATTAATTTAAATTCATAATTATACCAAAAGTGGCGAAACTTTACAAAATAAGGAACACATTATAAAATTGAGAATTTATTAAATTATACATAAATTGTTATTTTCTTTGGCCTTTGGATCCAACTTCTTTAAATTTCTTTATAAGTGAATCGTACAGCTGATTTTCATCAATCTAAAATGTATGTACAGTTGTACTGTAGTAAATTCAAGAAACAAGAGCCGGTATTTTCACTCATAGATAGATAATTCACATCCTTAAAATAGCTATGTTTTAGATAAAAGTTATCTGTTAGATAAACCCTACGTATATCACTATTCTTAGGTAGAAATAAGCATATGTTTGCTTTATCTTCCAGATAAAATTATATTTGGAAGATTAATTGCACTACTTAGATGTGAAAATACTGGCTCGAGTTAAATAAAACTATTTGGATTCATAAATTTTTGAAAAACAATAAATTGCAATATGCATGGTGATACTGATTCTTACACCATTATATCGATGTATTTGGAACTATTATTGATTTAGTTAATGATGTGTTTATGTACTTACCGTTGTTGAAATTTACAATTATGGTTTTTTTGTTAAAAAAAGTTAAATTTTATGTTTCTTATAATTTATTTGCTAGAAGTAATTGTATAGATAGCTTTGTATTATAACTATAAAATTGGATTTAAACTTTTTTACAAGTGTTACACAAAATCTCAAATGTTCAATTAACATAAAGCTCATGCCAACTCTTTTAGCGTTTCGAACTGTCGAAATGAAACTTTGGCAACTGCAACATGCAACTGGCATCACTGAAGCTTAAAGTTTGAATTCGGAAAACATTAAGCGAGAGTTAAGTCCCTCAATAATAATCGGAAGTTTTCCAGAAGATGTATATAAAATGATTGATTTTTTTTGAAAAGAAAAAAAATGTTATACTCTTTTAAGTTTAGATGGTGAAAGCTTTATTTGTAATTACATTAGATAAAAGGATTATTTATAAAAAGAAAAATAGCTTTTTAAAAAAGAATGACAATTTTTTGTTGTGGTAATTTATTTAGGAATTTAAAAAATGTAAATTATTTAAAAACCCGAAAAATAGTAAATCTTCTTTGGAGTTAAGTTCAACCTTCACATGGTAAAGGTAATAGAAATAATTCTTATTATTTATTTACATTTTTCTCCTATTAACTCTCGGTTTATTTAAATATATGTTTCACACAACATGAAATATATTTTATAATTATTAAGTATTATAATTACTAAGTTTTGAACGCTTTTCTTTTCTTTTTTCAGTAAAATAAATTACACGTTAAATGGGCGTTTTGTTCGCAATTAATGCTAAAATATACCTTGATACATAACCATGTCTCGTGGAAAAAAAAATATACAAGTAGAAGAATAATGTAATGAACAGATAACGTTCGTACAGGGGTGAATTTAAAAACGTTTTAATACGGGAAGGAAGATGAAGAAAAGAATATATTCTGATTACTTTTTTAAAATAATACAAAACGGACATGGATCATAAATATGCGTCCCTTTGCAGTGAAATAAATGTTATTTTTATGGAATAAATTATCAAGGCAATTATCACTTAAATGCTGCAGATTTTCAAGTGGAAATTAAGGAGTTATTGCAAAAAATCGCACCGGTTTCTTTTTTGGAATAAATTCCATGCAAGTGCGCTGTGTCTCGTTACATATTTTTACGTGTGGCTAACCTTTTTTTGGGGGAAAAAATAAAATCACATTTTTCTCTATATATATATATATATATATATATATATATATATATATATATATATATATATATATATATATATATGGGGGTATATGTGTATGTACAAATGTTTTACATTAGAAATGTTAGTTTAGCGCTCTGTCGTGCGTGGCACTGTCTGTAGCAGCTGTTTTGACTGAATCACCGAGCTGGTTAATGTTAATTCATAACTTAGCCACGCGCCACTTGAATTTTCCTCACCCAAAATACCCTTTCGAAAATCTCTGTTACCCCTCTCAACCCCATTTTATCCTATCGCTTATTTTCCATATCTTAAAACTTGACTTGCATACACTCAAGTACATAGTAAGAAAACTTATTCTTCACATTTCTAACTGAGTTTTAGGATTAGCAAAGTTTAAGTTTCAGCTGAAATTAAACTAAGTAAAAATAATGTTTTAGATCCTAAGTAATGCACACTTTATAACTAATTAAACAATAGACACTACAATATACATTTTTTACCTCAAAAGCCAAACCGAAATGAGTATATATGTATTAGAAGATATAGCTACAATTATAGTAGATGCAAGTTCTGACGAAAAGTTGTGCTTAGAACAATGGCACAAAGCAGTAGAAAAGGAAAGGTTCCAACTTGTTTTTTCAATAAAAATTGATTACCATTTTAAAACCTCAAAAACTTTTCGGGATTCTTTTAGTAAGATTTATAACAAGCCAGTTAACCAAGTATATATTACAAGTATAAACTTCGTTTTTGCAAGAGTTCAAAACTGATTTTGCTTATTTTATACCTATTTGATCTCACGCACTTGTAAAATAGTGGTTTATAGTTGTCTTTATAGCATAATCTAGTACTGAATCAAGAACTAGTACCTAATCCGTTAAAACTATAGAACTATCTAGCGACCATCCAGAGCAGTGGTTCTCATTGAGAATTTGGCTGTAGGTTGCATTACAGACATTAACGGTTCTATGGAAATGCCTTGTGGCCGCACCAAATATGGATTTTGGGATGTGGTAAAAATAGCTGTTGTATTATTATAAAAATTAATCAAGTTATAAATATACCTTTTATTCAATAAAAGATTATATTGAAGCATTTCAAATTTTGAAAATGTTTACATTATTTGTCTTTTTTAAAACATTAATATATACTATGAAACATCTTCTTATGGAATATTTATTGTTGGCCGCAACAAAATCCTTCGATCATAAGAAACACTGATCTAGAGAGTTGCCAGGAATACCAGAGACTAGTAATTCTTAAAGGAACAATATAGAAGCGAAAAATCTTCTAATATTTGGGCGTATGATAACTCTAGTCTACTTTTGGTAGCAGGAACTACTGGTACCCTAGAACTGAACATTTTAGTAATAATTTAATGTAGAATGAGTGGTCTATGTATTGAAAGTTGAATATATTATATTATTCCAACTTCCGTGAATAATATTTGTAAGATTTACGAACGATAAAACGAAATTTAAATTTCAAATTTTTGGAATTTTCAAAACATTGAGCAACCTCAAAAAATTTTTTTTGTAGCTTTTTTTTTGCAAAAGGATCTTAAGGCAAAACAAACTAGCATATTTGAGTATGAGACTTTTTTTTTCTAATAAAATGCACAATCTGAATAGGGTTGCAATAAGTGCATTCAATCCATACACAATCACATGTAAGCACTAGTCCCAGTAGAATTATGAGACTTGAAAAAAAATATTCGGTTTTTTGCGTCATATTAATAACTATAGCCTACTTTAAGTGCCCTTTTTGGAACTTATCGTTTTAGTAATTATTAAGTGTAGAATTTACGGTAGATATATAGTTTTTAAGTTAAATAAATAAAGTGTAGCTTAAAATTCTAGCCATTTCTACCCCCATGAATATGTTAAGATTTTCTTAAGTTAAAATAGAATTTATGTCACAAGTATTAAACATTATGGATTTTGTTCTAACAATATTAATATATTTAAAAATTTGCTAATACAATTAGTTTTACAGGCTTTGAGATCTTATTTAAGAACTATTATATCACGGGGATATCACGTTTAGAATTTGTAATATTTGCTTAAACAAAAATATGCACTCTTTTGTATTATGTTGAAAGAAAAATAAAGAACTTTTAAAACTGAAAACTGATATTTGTTTTAAACATATGAAGTGCTATAGTTTTGTCCTGTAGTTCCAACATTACGTAATATTTCCACTTTTCTTATAGAGCTTTTGACCCTAGGAGGAAGAATATCAAATTCTATGCTGTCAAAAGGGTATTTTGGAAAAATAATAAATGTCGATTTGAGACATTATTTAACATACCTTGGATGTTATTATTAAAAAATATTTTTTTTTTAATGAATATCTCAAAAGCAATAAATCTGATGTAGTATGATTTCTTGTAAAATGATGTGGATAATCTACAATTTGAATTCATAATAGATTTGTTTGCATTTCCAGAATAAATACAAAACTTCTAATACCTTTTTAAATTGAATTTTTTGCTAAAATCAATAGGGGTGAGCGGGAATGGTTCATTACAGAAGTAGGCAGACTAATTCTAAATACCTAATTATAAGTACGATCGGCTTAAATATATATTTATATCGCTTTAGTTATATAAATCCCAATTTTACCAATATTAGAACTTAGGATCTACTGATTCCACAAAATTGACTTTTAAGCGTAAAAACAAATGGGCAATTTTTGAATTGTTTGTTTTAAGACAAGTGCATATAAGAAAGGTAACTCTGAAATACTTACAAAATTTTATTTATTTCTTTACTTCCCTTATCATCCCTAGTTAACAATTTAACATTCACATTTGAATCTTTTATTAATCTTTAAATTATCGTCATTTGAATCACTAGGAAAACTGAATTTGCAGTTAAACCAAAAAAATGATCAAAAACGAGTTAAGCTCATCCACTAAGATTGAATCCACTCATACACTTCCGATTGAAATATAATTTTAAACAAGTTAGAGTTTAAATAAATTTAATTCCAGAGTAAATATTGAGGTTCTTGGAATTAATAACCCTATTTTTTTGTTTAAGTAA
Source organism: Sisyra terminalis (assembly GCA_958496175.1). Lineage (NCBI taxonomy): Eukaryota > Metazoa > Arthropoda > Insecta > Neuroptera > Sisyridae > Sisyra > Sisyra terminalis. Next base: position 21,511,326 of record OY292277.1, read on the forward strand.
TATTAGTTTAGTTTTTAATATTTTTACCTTTCTGTGTAAAATTGCTTGAGGTTTATTAGAATTTAAAAGAGCTGGAAACACTTCATATCCGTCAACTGCTATCGAATACAAAGTAGGTTCAAACAATAGTTATAAATTAGTCGTTAATTATTTCAGGTAATTAATCAATTTGTTCATATTTAATGAAATACGAATGAACAAAAAAGTATATTTGCACAATATACGAGAGATTTTAATTTGACATTTAGAGAGTTATTGAGATGATGTGAATAGACTGAATGCACCTGAATATCTTTTCTCATCCACCTTATGACCTGGGGGGTTAAATTAAAACAAAGAGTGATCAACTCAGACGACAGCAAAACACAGTCAAGGGTTTTTCTTCCATTAACCATAAAGAGGGATGAAAATTCAGGTATTGAAGTATTTTTCCATCCCCTTAACACATGAACGCGAACAGATATTTGCTTCAATTTTTTTCTAATTACTTCTCAAATCAAATAGGGATCACATTTTTTTTATAAATAAATAAAAATGAACTCGCGTACTTTTAATGGGGGGACGACTAATTGAAAGTACTGGGTCTTATATTGGATATTATAAACAGTTAACATGAATACGGGGGTGGTAGATGACGGGGGTTGAACAAATTGGGGTTGGTGTGAGGATGTGGAACAGAGACATGATCATTTCTCGAAAATTAAAATCGCCTTGGGCACGTATCATTTTCATTTCTCAGATATATATGTATATGTGTGTATATAAATATATTATCGTCGTCTTTGTTCTATAAATAGTACACCGATCAGTGTCGCTCTCTCTGTCATACGCATTTTAAGTTTCTATTCTGATTTAAAGAGAGTAAAATTTGTATGATAACAAAAAACTTAATTTAAAAATTCCAATTTGTGCGTTTTTTTTCTGTATGTGTGTCATTATCTGTATTAATAATAAATATACAAGGTAAGATATTTTTTGGGATAGGAAACTTGTAATGCTTACATAAAAATGAAACAGTCGTTATCTTTAAATTGAGATTGTCATGGGAGAAAAATTGTTCCATTTTACAATATTTAATAGTTGAAAATAAATGTTAAAATTCGTAATTACGAACTTTTCAGTTTTCTTGTTTTGTGGTTGATGGGAAATATTACCAAACATACATATTTGCGGGGAGGAAAAATTTATTGGGTGGTATGAGATGAGGTTGGCAAGAACGTTTCAGATGCCTGAAGCATTATTTTCCGTCGTCTCATTTATCAAAAATTATTCTTTATCTTTAAATTTTTTTTTTTTTTTGTAAACTGTTTGATTTTTTCGTTGATGAAATATTGGAGAAATTTTCCAATTTTTCTTCGTCAAATTGAAGCTAAATTGAAAAATTCAACCCTCGCACTGGGTAACTCGATCGTTGCATCCCTCGTTGTGACACGATTCATTGTATTGTCTTTTCCACTAAAATTCATCTTCTTATTTAATCAAAAGAGGAACATACAGAAATTTAAATTCAATTTGTCAGACGCGCTCAATTGCATAAAAAATCACCACCGTCGATCTACCCTTCCACTGACACCTAATGCAGCCACCAGCCTCACTTTGCTATCTATTCCGTGAAAATCATCCCTAAAAAATTCTTTCCGGAAAAACGTGAAAAAATGATTAAAGGTAATCTGCGAAAAAAGGGGTGAGAAATTCACTTGGAACTGACACTTTCATCATCGCCACAGTTGAACACCAACCATGACCAAAATCATCACCCATCACCATCTTAGTTCAAGCATTTCACGCGGATCACACTCAGTGAATTCTTAATTTTTTTTTCCATTCTTTTTCCGACGCTTAAAAATATATTCACCCTCGTTATACGTACACCTGATCAAAGTTGATAACTCTTAAATTAGGGATGGCTCCAGAAAGAGGCGCGAAGAATCGCTATTCATGTTCTTCCAACAAAGATGAAAAACAACCAAGGAAAAATAACGCTACTTAACAACTTTTTAAAAGAAAATTCATGACCGGTTACAACGCTCGTTTCCAGTTTATAACGACAGCAAAACAAAGATAATCCTATTGAACCACGCGTACAACAAGAAAAGATAACACTGTTTTTCTTTCAATTAATCTTTGTTTGATTTGATGTTAAATAAAGTGTTAAATTATCGAAACGTGCAAACTTCCACCTCGGCCTTACGACCCATCTTAAAAATAAGATATTCCATCGCTTAATGAATTGCAAACTTTTCGCTAAATAACTTTTAATTGGAGCAAAATCGTTTCTTTTTCGATTGGCTGATTTTATGGATTAATATTTTACGTGTTTTTTTTAATTTCCTTCAAAGGGGAGATTTGGGGTTTGCATCCACCCCTTAGATGGACGTGCGTTTAATGACGCAAGCAAGACTTCCCTAATGAATAAAATCAGTTTTAAATAGCCGTGTGGTGGGATAGAAATCATTTTCAATGAAAAACAATGAATTTTTTCGGATGCGGATCTTAGAATAATAATTGTTATTATTTAAAAATGCTCTATGGTAATCAGTGGCTTTGTGTGTGGAATTTATTATAAAAACATCCCTACAACTTTACCCACTTGGGGACGTTCAATTACGATTTTTCATTTGTAAGAAGTGAAATTGAAATGGGAAATGAAGGAGATGAGAAAGAATAGAATGAACACACACATATATCCATACTTACATTTAAATTAAAAACTGAAACAATACAAAAATTCAGAGTCGTTGAATAAAAGCTAAATTAACCTTATTTCCGAAGAGCATTAAACTCGACAAATATATTCAAGAAACATTAAAAGTACATTAAAAATTATTATTCAATCTTTATAATGTGTACTGAGATATTATGTATTTAAATTAAAAAATTTTTTAATTCTTCATGAACTTCCCGCATTGGACCCCTTACGTCAGTCCTCCCTACGTCTACTCTTTAGAAACCACAAAAACATTACTTTCCACGTGCTAAATATTACTGTCGACACAATTATTTCTATTAGACCATTCACGTGTATTTTGGCACGCATTATCAACTACTTTCCTTTATCGTCGAGAAAATCATTGAAATTTTAAAAAAAATACCGCTTTAGCAAGTTATTTTACATAATATTATCATAATTTTTGCGTTAGTTAAAATTTTACACGTGGTTAATTGAGATGTAGGAAAATTTTTCGACTCGGATTACTGTTAGTACTTGGAATTAAAAATAAGACATTGACTAATCGCTTTTCTATTAAATAAATTCTTTATTGTCTTTGACATTAATTAAAAATAGTTTATTTTCAATGAGATTATATGATTTATAAAATATACATTTAGAATATTAATTAGTTCAATCGTATAAAAACGACATTAAATAATAATTTCAATAATTGAAATAAATATAAATGTTTCATGTTAATAAATACAATTTCACCCATACAATTGGTCCTAGCAGGTTCAGTTTCTAGGAATATAAATAAACTTAAAGTAATTCTTTTCCTTAACCAAGAAAAACGAAGGGTAATCGTTACACCAAAAGGTCTATTCTCTTTAAATTTTCTTTAATTGCTTGAAATTTATTTTTTGCTATATTCAGAAAAAAATAATTTTTATTTCTAAGTGTCTGCCAAATAAGTATATAATAACTAATTGCATACTATTGTATTATTTCCTTGATAAACTATGGAATACGGGTAAAATAACATTATATAAACATATTTAAATATTTAACAGCGAAGGTCAATGAAGGCATCAGACGTATATACCCTCGTAAATAAGATTTTAATTTGATTGAACTGTAATTAATTGATAAACGTACATTCGAAAATAGATTACCATTTTTCTGTTTTTTATCTAATGGCAGATTTACAGCTTCCCGCGTGGTTGAGTTCTTCCCAACAATGCCATCTATTCCTAGCGAGGTTCTTTAATTCGAATTAGTTCTTTCAAAAGAAATATGTGGAAAACGAAAAAAGAGTATACCAACATATGTCGCTGTAGTGTAAACTGAAATCGTTTTTTTTCTGAATATCTATAGTTCTCTAAAATTTTTGGTTCAATTTTTTTGGGGAAGAGTATCAGTTCTTCCCTTCTTAACTTTGATAATTTTATTGTATACCTATAGTTGGAATATTATACACAGTAATTTTGATTATTGCAGAACTAGGGATGCGACATTCTTCATAAAAATATTAGTAAATCCATATTTTTAAAAGTTCAACATCGATAGTAAATATATCGACATTTATGAACGATGTATCGATTTTTTTGATGTTTTATATATAATAATATACCATAAAATTGTAACCTCCTTCAGTTTATGCTAGTATCATCAGTATCTGTTTATATGTGCAATTATAGATTACGGACGGGTCTCGATGGCGCTATGATAAAATATCATTCATAAACCATTGCTCATGAAAAATGATGTATCATCAATGTTTTGGGTTTCAACATTGATGTTTATTAACGATATATCGATGTTTAAAAAAGTCGATGTACTGTCTGCATCCCTACGCAGGACTGATATATTTATTAATTAAATATGTATAAAACTATTAACATTAAAATTTATTATAGAATTATTAGCCTAAAAATACTGAAAGACGTTCAAAATAATTCAAAAATTAATTTTAAATAATCATAAAACATTTTGCTGATCAAAGGTGCAGTATTGTTAGATAGAAAAAAACACAAGATTTAAAACCAAAAGATTTTTACTAAGAGTTATAAAGTTCAACAAGAAATAGGCTTATTTAAATTTCAAATAGAAATTCTATTGTGTGAAAACCCCGCAGTATGCAAAACAGAAGAAAAATATTGGAAAAATTTGACACTGTATTGATATGCAAAAATAAGTTATACAAATAAATCAAAACACCCAATCGCCCACGTATGCATTTTTCCAGTTGGTTCAACAATTTTCAGAATAAATAAATACGCTTCGGTTTTAAGATTCTCCAACACCCAAATATTAGCTGGAATGAGTGAAAAAAATATAGGGGATGAAAATTGACTAAAGTGTGCCAATAAAATACAAATACAAATCTAACCCTCTTTATGTTCAAGGACGGGATGAAAGAGATGAAAAAAAAACGGAAGAAAATGCTAAAGATTGATATCGTTGTTCAATTGTTAGAAAAACGTTTGAATGTTCAATTCTTTTTTATCAGATCGTCGCTTTTTCCCTCATCGCTTTTTTATTTGGACAAATTTATTTTTTATTGGATCGTTTCTCGATTTGATTTGTTATCATGTAAGAAAAATGGTTTTGAAGGGAGCTTTACGGAATGTTTTTGTGCTTGTTTTTTTCGTGGTTTATTAGCCTTGTGTCATCAAATAACTTTCAGTTCTCAATTATTTTTGTCGAGGAATGTCTCACTTAAGCGAACAATCCGAGGACCACATTCCTGCTGCTTACTCACAGTTAAAGACCAAATCAATCTCGGATGTCGAAATCTAACCGAATCGAAGTAAATTCGATTGGACATGACGGGTTTGGGCAATGGTTCCATTAATCCACAATCACATTCATGTACAATCCGATCAATTTTATACGATTAATTTGTTCATTCCATTGTGTATGTTTAATCTTTGGTTTTGGTTTCAAATGGTTTACATCCCCATAAATGAATGTGTTGCTCTCGTCGTGGTATGTATTATTAGCTGTGGAAATTCCCCGCCGGTTAAATTAACTTGAGAATTGATTAGATTCGATTTGTTGCTGTCTTATATACGAAAATTCCACGAATGATGCGGTCGTATGTGGAATTTCGACAATTTTTCCCGTCGAAATCTGGATTCGTTTCGTTATTGCACTCGAATGGATCGAAAGAGTTATCGCAATATGAGCAGAAAATTTTCATTTTCCTCACAAACATACATATATGCGACAAGACAGAGACGTGATACATCAACAAAACGGGGGAAAATCTTCGTCGTTTGGTCATGAAAGTTTTACACCGTTTTTATTGCGACCAAAATGTAACCAATACAAGAAAAAATCATCCCCCTGGTTATTTACAGTATTGTAGTAAAAATAAGCCACCCTGCATTCTACTGGTTTTGGTCTCCTAGTGATAATATAAATTTCTTGATATAGACCATAAGAAATATAAAGAACAATTGGGGTTGGGCCCATCTTAAAGTCATAAAACAGAAGAAAATATCACACAAAGGTCATATGAGACACATGGCAACGAGAAAAGTTTGATAAAATCCTAAATATGAAATACTAAAATTGGTTCAAAGATATGATTTTTGAGAAATTTTCTCAACCTTATTTAAAACCACAGTAATTGTATTATTTAAATGACTTTTCGACTTCTTATAAATTTATTTTATCTTGAGATAATTAATACTTTAGGACCGGTATTTTAACATTTAGATAATGTATTTTTCTTTCCAGATACAATTTTATTCAGGGAATAAAAAAACCATGCGTATTTCACCTAAGAATAATGATATACGTGATATACGTTGGATACATTTTTAGGATTTTTCTAACAGATATATTGTAACAGAAAGAGACAAAGTCTGTCTCTCTCTTTGTGCCCTGCCGGCACGCGATTGACTGAGTGACTTCTATCTCTCTCCCACTAATGCGAATGTACATATAGATTGTTCTGAAAACATCTAGTAGGTGGTGGAACGTTGGCAAACAATGGAGTACATTCTAGAATGTTAGGTTGCGGGTATATAAGTCGCTCAGCTCAAGCTCGGGGACAGTTCTATATAGAAATTCAGTTGTGGATTTCCGTTACAACAAAGCGATTATTAGTGTGATTTGAATTATAAGTGATTATTGTCATTTAAGTGATTGTTTTGACAAGTGTAATTGTGTAATAAAAATTGTATACAAGTGTAATAAAAAAAGTGATTGTTAAGTGAGAAAGTGATTATTTATTTCCAAAAGAAATTAAAAGAACGAATAAACGCCATCTCAATACAGTTTTGAGACGTCACGTTACAATATGTTAAAAAAATTTATTAAATAGCTATCTTAAAGATTTGGCTTCTTATTTATGAGTAAAAATTTCGACTTTAGAAATATTGAAAACAATTAATAGAACATAAAAATTTACTCCTTCAAAACTTTTCCATGCGAACATATTTTATATACTGTTATTAAGGGCTGGTATTTTCACACTTATCATAGATAGTGATATTTATCTTCCAGGTAAAACTATCCAGAGGATAAATATTCTCTATTCATTCATTCTATATATCGATCAGTGAAAATATCGGCTCTAAGTGTATTAATTTTTTAGTTTTAATATCTTATATATAATCTATGATAAGTTTATTATTTAAATGATTTTTTTAATTTTTCATACTGCAATGCTTATTTTTGTACTATGTATTTATGTTATCAAATTAACCTGACAAATCCACATCTCAAGTAACATCAGAGAAGTCAACACTCGCCTCATCTAACTATACCCACTTATTTACAAAAAGTCTCGTCTAAGTATGGAATGTTCAATGATCTACAAATCAGTCATTAGTTTACTTCTCACATACTAATGCACATTCAGGCTTCCATCTTCAACGAAAAATCTCAATGACCTACACCTAAAAGTGTTCCTCCAAAACAGAGTCTTGAGACCTTGTTTACAACTGCGGTTCCACTTATTTCCTTGTGCTTAAAAAAACTATACATAAAGAATCCAGGAACGATATCGACAAAGTTTATTCCTTTTTTTCGTTTTATTTTGTCAATATCTATAAGAATCCACTGTTGAAAAAAGTGTAGTCTTACCCAAAAAATTGATTATTTTATTGGAATATTTATTGCAGAAGATGCCGAGGGACACCTTAATCTCTTAGGCTGGTTCTACAATTAGTCGATTGTCGTTGACGGGAGTCGCTAGTAGGTTGTCGTGAGTCGTCAGTCGGGAGATTAACGGCAGTGCATTCTACAATTGCGTAACGACATTTATTTTTTATTGACATTTATTTATTTATTAACAATTATTTGACACAACCTAAATGCGAACGATCCATATTTGGGCATTGTTTACAATGAATACCCATGGTTTCCATGTTTTATAAATTAGAACAACAAAAATAAAATGCTGTCGTTTGTCGTAAGTCGGGACAAGTTGAGCATTGGCCAACTCTGTCCACGACAACGACTCACGTCAACGACAGCTCATGACGACAACTGTCAAATGCTGTCAAAGTAAACACGCATGCGCCCGACAGACGACAAGCGACTAATTGTAGAATCAGCCTTAGAGGTATGAAATATACTTTACATCCGATTATACTAAGTATACATAGAAAACTTCATGAAAATCGATCCAGCCGTTTCGGAGGAGTTTGATTACAAACACCATGACACAAGATTTTTATATATAAGATTTATTAATTTCATTGATAGGGTTAATTTTAGTGGAAAACTCTAACTGACAAAATTCTTATAGCTGCTTTTGAAACACAGTAGAAAAAAATAAGGAAAATTGAGTCAAACGATGTTAATATTAATTCATTAATAATTCTTATAATTATTGTACTTATTTATTCAATAAAATGTTTTTTTTCTTAGTGTTACGTTTTTCTATAATAATTTGAATATTGTATTTATGTACAGTTAATTAATAATTGTTAATTGATGTAATTAACCCGCTTGTTTTATATTTTCTACTTAATTGTAAATAACAAGTTTGTATAGAATGACAAAAACAATATAACTATACAATAGTTTACTGATTCTAGGGATGCAACATGACTAATAAAAACATCGATATTAGAACATCGATGTTAAAAACATCGAAGATTATGAAAGATTTATCGATTTTTTTGATGATTTTTACCAAAATTTAAATATATTTAAACAAATATTTTTTGAATAATAACATACTACCCTATACCGTAAAAATGTAAACTTCATCAGCTTATAATCTAACGACGTTATATTACAATTTAACCTACCTTAACCAAATACTAGCTTATAATCTCACGCGTTATATTTTAAATTAGCGAAGTTTATAAATTGTGTCACTCTTGTTGAAAACCGACAATATGGTCTGTTATAGTCAAGAAGTCTACTGGAGGCTGAGTGGTCATAGTGTGCGCTCCAAAATTGGTAAGTTTTGGGTTCGAATTTCGTAACGTGCAAATTTTTGATATTTCTTGACTTAGCAATTTTTATCAACCCTAGGGTCGCTAAGAACCTTGGTTATTACAAGCCAACGGTAAATAACAGTTCAAGTGTAGTAAAGATTACAAAATGTCCTTTTGAATATCAGATTTATTTGTTTGAAAATATATTTTTTTTAACAAATATACATTAAATACTATACATTAATTCATAAGAACATATCAATTGGTTATGAATATTAAAAGTAAACAGTGGTGGCAATCTTATTTCAATACAAGCTTATGGCCTCGCAGCATAAAAATATTTGAGTTTCTTTTTAAAAGGAAACCAAAATTTACTCATCAACACTTAACATTGACTCATCGTATGTCAAACTCATAACTATTCCCAAATCAAGTCAAGTCCCAGAACCATATACATATATATTCGATGGACTACAAATGTTATTTTAAATTGATTTCATTAATTAAAAACTCATTTCGAAATACTGTTCAGATGAAATATTCAATCAATTCAATGATTCTTTCTATTTATTTTTCCAGCTCTTCAATTCAAGAAGTCTTCATATCTTTTCTTCAACACTTTTTTTTTGTCTCACTTATTTTTTTTCCGTCGAGGAATACAATCGAATCATTATTTCAGAAAGAAAACCCCGCTATCATCGAGCCAAGAATTTGACTTCTGGTATTAAACAAACATTTAAGAATGATATCAATACAATATTTTTTTTTTTATTTTTTGTTGAACAAAAAGAATTTTGGTTTCAATGGCATAAGTCTCGGCTTAGACGTTCTGCAAAAAACAGCGCCGTTTCTTCAAGATTTCCTCTCCAATCCGATTGGAATCTGTAAAGAAAAATAATGAAATGATTAATCCAATTCAATAAAATTTCAATGTGTGGACAAAAAATAAATAATAGATTTCCGGTGTTAATAAATCGGAGTTATTTTTGATCGAAGAAAAAGAAAGGCCTTCTGAACGTACAGATAGATCTAAAGCATAAATCAAATGGGACGAGAAACAAGAATCACTGAATATTCTAATCCTTATAAATGACGTCGCCCATTTAAAAACCAATAATAAATATGAGACGATGACGAAAAAAATTGTATAAATAAAATTAATATAATTATAATAAAGGTGACTTGATCGTGGTCCCTTTCGATCACGACACGTCATATCCGGCCTATTGAATTTTCGTTTTTTTTTTCGTGATCGTCAATTTTTTTTATGAAATAAGAATTTTATCTGAAAAAAAATACTTTCTCATTTTAAAATATAAAAATTATATAGAGTAATCTTTTACATTAAGCTAAGCTTGCAGACTCTACGGTGAACTAGGCCTTCGTCCCCTTAAAAAAATAAACCCTGTACTCACTTATTTTTATTAAAATGGAATAAAAGATATTTAGGAGCCTATTAAAGAGTCAGAAGAGCGGGAGAGACTTAGAGAAAAAAATTCGTATATGGTGCATCTAACCCTTTCATCCACGATGCTTATTTACAATCTATACACAACAGTGAAGGTGGTAGCTTTTCCAGTCTACCAAGCAAATAAATGGAACGAATCTCAGAGGATTGTTGAATACCATTACTATTGCACGTCTATACAATGTGTGTATATTTGAAAAATTAATAAATCCGTTCACTTAATTCCCGCATTAAGTAAGTTAAAAAAAAGCTCGTATTTCAAAACGTAAAGCAGCCGACGCCCAAGCCGAAGCCCGGACCTGCTATATATGAGCTTATATAATATGTTGTATTTAATACTCTGGGGCGAAAGATGTTTTTTTATAAATATAAAGCTAATAATGCATTGGCAAACACCCACCCCATTCATGCACATCTTCCCAATCTCTCGTTGAACAACCCTCTTATTCGCAGGATTTTTCCCGACCGCCTCATTCAACTATCCGATTTTCTCTGCATTTCACATTCTTTTTCACTATCTCGGAATAATTTTCATCAGATAGTATTTTTTCGATTTTTAAAAATAAGTTTCAGGCAATTGTCCAAAATATTTGCTCTTTTTGCTCGAATGCAATTTTGGCCAGGTAAGATATTTGGTGTCGGCGTCTCGCCAAGCCGAAATATTATGACAACATTAAATGCTTGTCATGCTCATTTTCCTTTTTCACATTTTGCATTCTTTTTGCTCAAATAATAGCAATGATAATAAATTGAATTACGCGAACTTTGGCTGCCAACAATGGCCAAGTGAGTCAATCAACTGATATACCTATCGCATTTCACACCGCAGCGAAATCCCAAAAAAAATCCATCTAAATTAGAAAAAAAAATGGGGATGAAATTTGCCGCATGTGTCAGCCACATGCGCGTTAATCCATCCATTTTTTATCGCCCCAAAAATCAACAGGTGGTAATTTTCCAAAATTCATTATTATCCATTTTTGATTTTTGAGAGCAAATCGAAAAAATCGAAACGGACCACCCAAATGAAACGTAGCTTAATTACACAAAAAATGCATGCATTTTAACTTCTTCCCCTTTAGCCAATTTTTTGCTGGTGACATCTAAAATCGAGAATTAATGCGCCAAATATTACTTTTGTGCCTCAAAACGACCGAAAAGGCATCACCAATTACGCTAGCATAAACATGTGTACTCCAGACGTTCCGATAATAATAATTTTTCGATTCGGAAATTAACGTTTTAACGTTTTGGCTTCGCTTTGAGTGTATCCAGGCATTTAGAACGTAATTTTATTGCAATGAGAGACAAAACTAATTAACAATTTTTTTTTTATTTTCATTCATTCTCTTCTATAGAGTAAAAGTGGAGCGCAGATGAGCCAAAACCAATGCGAACTCTTCTGCTGCTTACCAATTTTCTCTCGGACGGCGACAAATCTTTTTATTCGCATTTCTAATTTTACTCTCGGAACGAATAATAATAACAAACGTAATAACGTATTAAGAGACGCACTATATGCTCCTGTGGGATGTCTGCAATGTTTGATAGGTAATAATTATATTTATTATGACATTCAGGAATAATAACGGATGTTTATGATCGAGAATAAATGAAATATAAACATTCGCAGGGACATCACAATCTTGACAGTTAAATAAATGGAATTTTGCAATTATTTCTTTTTAATCTCCTATTTATAACCAAATAAAAAAATCAATAATCCTAATGAATTGTTGCAACTATTTTTAGCGTCACATAACTCAAAATAAAAGGATTCTTATAAGATCCGTTTGTAGACTCTTTTACGTAAAACAAGTACACATACCTCCTTAAAACGGATACCAAATGCCAAGATTTGCAGGTAATTGAAATTTAAAAAAACAAAACAAAAACAAGATAATTTAAAAAAAAAAAATCAAATAATGGTCATTAACGACATTGTTTTGAACTAACTTGCTGTTGCAAACCTTTAACATTTGCAGTAAATAAAGTCTGACAAATATTTTATACCTAACTAAAGACAAGAAATTTTCAAATCATATTTCTTATAGTGTCCGACTGAAACTAGTTTTAACAGCCGAAACCTGGGGCCCGAAGCCAACCATTTTTTCTGTATCTAAAACGGTACTACTGGACCTACTACGACCACTGGCGTCGTTTTATCTTTCGTTGGTTGGGGAAATAAACCGATACAAAGTTTAAAAATGAGATAATGAGACAACAGCAAAATTTGTTTCCCCTACTAACGAAAGATAGAACGACACCAGTGCTCGTAGTAGGTCCAATAGTACTTTTTTCGATACAGAAAAAGTTATTGGATTCGGTCCTTCGGTTTTAGTCGCAAAAATTAGTTTCAAAGTAAAAAAATATCATAATATTCTACATCTATTTTGAAGAATAAGTTTTGATTTAAGCTTCATTAAATAGTGAATACTTGGAATATTAGTTCGCACCTATACCAGAAGAATGATCTAACTCAAAAAAAAAAACTTTTTTTTTCAGATTAAGACATTTCCCAGTCAAAAACATTTATATTCTTACTGGGAAAAGGTCCTAATATAAAATACTGAATATTTCGTGGTTATAACAATATATACGTTTTTATTAACTTTTGGAAAGTATTACAATTTTTACGCCAACAATAGTTATTATAGTTAACATATGTTATAATAGCTATTAGATATTGAAAAAAATAACTTTTAATGTCCAATGAAAATCTATTAAGACCATGAGGTTGAAAAATTATGCTTTTTAAAAACATCATTTAAACTTCTCGAAATGCAGAATTTTGGGACCGGCAACTTTTCTAGTAAGCTTGCGATTTATGCTATAGGTGATTAAGCATTCGAAAAATTTCAAAGTTGTTTGTTTCAAAATTGATTTGTACTAAATAATATCTATATATCTCTAATTATATACTAATAATAGGAATAAGCAAATAAATAAATGCGATAATATTTCTGAGTCTTCTCAAGATAGTGGTAAAACATTGGAAAATATAATGAATGTCTCCCAACAATTCGCCCATTAAATTGCTTTTACTTCACAGGAAAGAAATATTAAATCCAAAATTTTTTCAAAATACCTCAATACTCTTCGGATCTATATGGAATTCTTATGGATGCATAATCATTGAATTTGTTCCTATTGCAAAAAAATTAAATAGATAAGTGAAATAGTTTCAGTTTTTGCTTCATTGTTTGATATTTCCGTTCTTTATGATTCTTACGCACCAAAATTTAAGTGTGAATCCAATTCTTTTTAACCTTCCTTTTTAGCAAAAATTCAAACATAAGAATTTCATCTTTTAGCTCTGAAGATATGTTTTTACTTTTTTAAAAGTGTTTCTAGCCGCATTATTTTATAGACTGGTAGGGCAAGATTTACCGGGTTCACCTCGTATACTACTTAAATGTCTTTTTTTCTGGCAATTAGAACAGAAAAAGTCACTTAAAAATTGAAATTTGAAAATCCCAAAAATCGAAGAAACTTACTCAAAACTTTTCCTGTACCATGATTTGGAGGATGTAGAGGGAAAATATTAAGAATTATTTTTTATTTAAATAATGGTGACAGAATTATAAATTTTTAAATTTTTCACTTTATGTTTCTGGTAAAAGATTTTCACTTTCAGCATCTGTTTTCAAAATTGTGGAAGGTAAGGGGAAAATCCCTAATTTGTAGGGAATAATTTCCTTTTTATGTAATCTTCAATTTACATAATATGTACTTGCAAAGTTAGTGTTATTTTGTTTTAGTAAAAGAAAAGGAGTCTTAAATGGCAAAATTTTTCTTAGTTAATTTATGAACACCGTCAAAGAAAGTACACACCGGATTTGTTAGTTTCGTATAGCTGGCATGATATAGGCTTTGAAAGCAAGAATAAATAATTACATACATTAACTACTAGAATCTTTCATGGTAAAAGAAAAATTGGAATTCCATCATTGACAAACTTGATACTGGCTATAAAAGGCCTTCTATTAGGGAGGAAAGTCTTACAGATACAACAGTTAACTCACCATTGCTACCATACATAGATAGAGAACTACACATACATACACCAACAATAATAATATATAACATATTGCAGTTATTAGCCATTAGTCCTTGGAAGCCTTAATGTGTCCTTATAAGACATAATGGACATTAGGTTCATTATCGTAAATTACAATTAACTTATTGCCAATATTTACTTTAATATCAGCAATAAATAATAACAAATAATAAAGGAGGAATCTTTTCGCTTTTTCTTTTATCTTTTTCGCCCCTTTTTTTTCTATGTGACAGACAACAAATCAATGAAATTAATTGTTACTTCCCTAAAATAATAGTAACCACTCGTAATTATGATCGTTACACTAATTTTTAACCATTAAATATTATGTATTTTTGAAACAAGTTATTAAGGATACCGATCGCTATTTATCTAACTTTAAGGTTTATTGATTATTCATCATATTATTGATATAAGACGATGTGAATTATTAATTAGAAAATCAAATAGAGCGCTCCCAATATACAAAAGATCTGTGCAGATGTTGAGGTTGGATGCTGGACCGATATTGTGTTTAATGAATATTTAATTTTAATTCTGACTAATCAATTTCAAATTGAATGATTTGTCCTTTGACTCATATGTAGTAATTTATTTAGAAATCAACACATCTGTTCAATACCCACGACCAAATGAATATCGTTAAGTATTAATAAATTTCATTTACCAAATAAATAAAATTGAAAAAAAAATTATATCCATAAAAAAAATTGCGAAATAAACCAAATCAAATTTGCATAAAAATGAAATTAAAAAGCTTGAATTAATATTTCGAGAAAAATAAAATTTTAAAATAATAAATAATTGACAGACTTTTGGAGGTGGAATATGGTGCAGTGGGAAAGCGTTGGGGATTCGGGGTTGATTTGGACACCCGAATAAACACATATGGAAGAATTAAACATTCAAATCGTATCAATTAATAGCCCACACCACCTTGTATTTTCAATTGATGACCATTCACATGAAATGCCAACAGCAACACTGAAAATCAACCCCCTTAATGAAATACGCACTAATTTTCACCCTCAAAAATTGCCACAATCCGGCATTTAAATCAATCAAAAAAAGGCTAGTTTTTAAAAATATTTTCCCATGTTGAATCGCTCCTATTTGTTCGATAATGTGAAACTTTTTTGGGGATAGGGAACAAAAATTTCACCCTTATAGTGGACAATGTTTGTTGCATGTATCAGTGATTGTGTCCGAATGCAATTGACAGAGCATCATCACATTCATCTCACTTGATTTTATCCCAAACATATACACACAATATTCCCTTACTCAATTTCCGACTATTTGTAAATAACACAGTCAACTCATCCTGATAATTCCGACCGATTGTCAATTGTTACCATTCTTCTCACTCTTCCCGAATAACTCCCGGCGACGCGTGTTTATTTAAACTGGAACAGTCATTTCATGATTTATAAACGGACAAAACACAATATTGCTTTTCCAAGTGAATTATGTGCATTCCTCGACACTTATTTCGGGTGTGCATTTAACTCTTCACCCACAGGACCCCCAAACTTCTAACGACCAAACGATACCCTTTCAACCCATCCTCGAGAGACTCGCATTCGAGTTCGATTTGTCTATAAATTTCATACACTAGAACTATTTGCTCGGTCAATTGTTGCAGCATTGAAAGTTCCATTCCATTCGAGATATATTTATTTCAAGTAAAAATTATGGTTCGATAATGAAATTTTTGTAAAATTCCCACCATCTCCAACTTCATTCAAACATTTTTTAGAACAAAACTTTTTTTACAACTTTAAATTAGTTCTGTCTTTATAGCCGTCATCTTTTCATCCTTTGAGCTTCGTCTGCTTTAGATTTTTTTTCATTTGTACTCTATAATTTCAAAACGTTCTTCTTCCATTTATGATAAGCAACAATAATAATAAAAAAGAAGCATCGCACAAAAAAAAAAGAAAAACGAAAAAATCATCATCAATTCTGAAGTAAACAAATGAATTTTTCCTATTTTATTTGAGGCATAAAAAATTGATGTACCAATATAAAAGTTTGATATAGACGAACGCGTGGAGGACATTTTAGGCGGGCGGCTCATAGAACGGGAATTTGGAAGCATGAGGATGTGAAGATGGGATGCTGCTACGTGATACTCTGCCGGTTGGGGATAGAGAGGATGGATAAAAGGATTCGGGAATGGGAGGCGAGGGTGGCTGGATTCGTGATAACGATCCTAGGGACGATCGTCAGAAACCTTTTATCAGTGGATAGTAAACGCAAAAATAGCGCATTTGTCTTATTACCGACAAAAGCTAATAGTACCTCACATACGATATGGATACACTTCCCTTAATTTCTCATATAACTTTACCACCTCAAAAAAATTTATAAGAAATATTATGATTTCATCAAAATCCTTAACTTTTCATTACTTTTTCCCAATTTAAAGAGCTATTTATATTTAATTATGTTCCCACAGATTGATTTTAAATAATTTTTTTTACAAACGATAATATATCTGTTTTATATAGCTATTTTACAATCTGGCTTAACTAATGCTCGTAAAAGGGCCATAACGGTGCCTTTGGCTTTATAGATTCCCACGCAATTATAAAATCATCTACAAAAAATACACCATTGACTATCAGTTGAAAAATTGAAGCTTTTTAACAGATGATCAAATAAAAATATAATGGAAGAAAAAAAAATCAAAATAACGTACAATTAAATTTAGTATTATTTAAGTTTCTTATATCACTGACAATTTATAGTAAGCCTACTGGTGGCCGAGTGGTCAAGATGACTGCTCCAAAATCGGTAGGTATTAGGTTCAAATCTTGTAACGGGCAAGTTGTCAGTATTTCTCAGTTAACGGATTTTTATAAGTCCTAGAGTCGCTAAGGACCTCAGTTGTTAAAATCCGACTGTAAGTAACTAATGAAAAAAATAATACGCTGTAGATAGTAGTGACTGTGTAACATTTTCTTTTATTAGATTAACCAATATTGTAATTGATCCAATATCATTGCCTACGCTTTCACTAATATAGTCACAAACAATAAAAAATGTCTTTCAAGAAGGGAAAACTTTTGCTAGAGAAAGAAAATTTTAAGTACCAAAACTTTCACCTTCTAAATTACGAAGACATATTGTCCAAAATTTTAGTTTTTGTTGAAATTTAGATTCAAGAGGAGGCAACAGCCTTCTCTTATTTTACCTTATACAAAAAATCACTCAATTTTTTAAACATTTTTTCAGAAAATAGAGTATCTTACTTAACTGAGCTTAAGTAAGTCTTTTTGTTTGTGTTTTAATTACGAGTAGTATGTTATACTTAAGTAGTCAAGGCCATCTTAAACGATTTGAGGTCTTTGGCGCATTAGAATAATGGGATCCCTAGGATTTTAACAGAGCTTTTTATACTAATATAAAGAGCAGATTTTAGTAAAATTTTAAATTAATTCGATTGAAACTTTTATTTTTTCCCTGTTATTTTAAATGCATTGAAAATTACCGTACTAATAAACAACTAATGATTCTAGTCAATAATTATCATTAAATTTTCTCCAGATATTTAAAGTGTAACGGATACACTACGGGGAATCCTTATTCCTTCTAGGTCTTGGCGAAATAGACCAACGAAAAAAAAACTGTTCTGTAACATATAATTGACGATACACAAAAAGTTATACAGTAGCAACCACCTCGCCTGATTAGAAATCGAATGACCGTTTTGCTATCCAGGCGGTGACGATGGTGTAGTAAAGATTTTATTTTGATCCATTTTTGGGTAACTGGGGATCTTGGGTCACCATAATAGTTATCGTTACCAAATATCGGTTATTGGTTGATGATCTGGCAAGAACTAGGAGACCCTTATGTATCATATACTTTTGGGCATTTACCCAGAGTATCCAGTGTGAAAGAAAGATTTGGAAGTAATTGGTTTGCTTGAAAATAATATCTACTAATAGAAGTACTAAAGTTTATTTTTAAAGCAAAAAATTATCTCAGGAATTGAAGCAGGTTACACAAATCAATCTAATATTATGATTGGTAATTTGCTAAGAGAGAGTCTAGTTTAACTTTTTGTTTCCTTAATTTTATTGCTTTAAAATTGATTTCCCGTAAAGATTAAAAAACTGCATTTTCACATCTAAATATTGGAATTTATTTTTGAAATAAAATGTTACTTGGAGGATAAAAAAAGAATGGATGTTTTCACTTAAGAAAAGAAATATATGCAAGATAAGCGCATGGGATTTATCTACTAAGTAGCTATCTTAAGGATATGGCCTATCTATCCATGAGTAAAAATGCAAGGTCTAAAAGTTATGCAAGTACATATATATCGATATTAATTCAAGAAAATTTTTAAAAAGATTTTTCGTGAGTTTTTGACGAAAAGGTATTTTTCAACTCGGTCACCATGATTGCGACCAAGTTAAAGTAGGTATTGGTCTAATTTTTCTTCTCGTTAAAATATGCATTTTCTATTGTCAAGGTTTGTTTGTAAAACTATGTACATAGCCGATAGAGGTATGCATTAAAAAAATGGCACTTCTATATTTACAAATTATGAAACAAAATACTTTCTTCCAGTTTTAAATGAAACAATTTATATTGTATAACAAATTGCAACAAATTATAACTATAATTACACTTGAGTTATTTTAGTCCTGGAGACCAAAAAGCTCCCTTTAACTACAAAATTGTTTGATTGATCCTAATGCCTAATATTACTCTTGTTAGTCATAGTTATTTGGTCCTCAAACGTAAATTGATTATAAATAAATTATAATAATTTGTTAATTATTAATATTTTTATAACCATAAAAAAATCCCCTCCCTTGTTTTTATTTTTTATTTTCTTACCATAACATTTGTCAAAGAGGGCAATAAGTCATATAAGATATGAAACTTTCAATTATATATGATTTTTTTTTCCTTTGGGGTTTCCCATTTGGGGCTCAATAGAGATTTCCCTATTGGTCATACCCCATTGGAGCTCAATGAGAGCCAAATGCATACCTTGGGCAAAATCTGACGGGGTCACAATTATAACACATTTTTGGAAATAAACATTCATATTCAACTCTCGTCTCATCCCTTTAGTGGTGATATTAAAATTATTAATTATAGAAGAATACCATTGTATGAGGATTTTTGTGCCAAATTTGAAGTTCCTATAATTTAACGGTTTTAGCTAAGCTTTGATCGACAAGTTCTACTTTGAATTCCCGTTTTACATTTTTTGGGGTTGAAACTTCTATGCAAAATTTCAAGCTTTCTAACCATGTAATTTGGGTTTTATTTTTATTTGGGTGGACATATGAGTCAGTTAAATTAGTCTTTTAGAGTTTGATGCAAAAATATACATAAAGATAAATTGCCTTATGGATTCAAAAGCATTAAAAATTATGATTAATATATCTTACAAATTATTGATATTTTTTGTCAGTTATTTGCCAAAATTTTAGTTTTTTTAAACTTACATTGAAAATATTGATTTAGAAGATAAACATTTTAAATGTTCCAAAAAAAATTTGGAAAATCATTATCTTTTTATATGATAAGTACTTGTGTATGTAAAATAGTTGTTAAAAATTGTTAGTTAAGAATCGACTTTTAAGTAGTTAGACTGTTAGAAAATTATTATACATAAACTTCTCAGATATGAAAAAGTTTTTAATAAAATTTCTGTATCAAAAATGAAAGTTGTAAAGAAAACTTCACTGATTACTTTACTTTTATGTACTAGAATTTTTTATCTCAGACAAATATTTATTACAACCATTGAACATTAATATTGTTAATAATTCTAAATTAAAAAAAAAATCCTTTTACCCTTAATTGATATTTATTGATGGTGCTTTGTGTCTTATACGATAGGTATTAAATATCATAGAGACTATAGTCAAAATAGTGATACAATATATGGAAAAATTTATATGTGAGACAGTCCCAAATTCCCTCGAAGCATAAAACCATTTTATGTGTGAGACATAAAACAAAAATCGGCAGGACTTGGCCTATTATTTGTCTATCTTCACATTGCCACTCTGCACACAATATCTGTCTCTTTGTCTATTATTTCATTTTTTTTCTCAGTTTAGGATAAAAGATTTTTTATACGCACATTTAAGTTATATAAAGACAGAAAATAAGACAAAAATGACAGCACAAGAGTGAGGATATCTAAGACTTTTAGTCTGTGGTTTATTTTACGACTGCACAAAGTTACTGTTTCACGGAATTCTCATTGAAACCATATCTAACAACATAAACATCTTTTCACCTTCAACCTCTAATAATAACTTGCTCATTTAACAAATACATGCATTCCATGAAAAATCCCATTCCTCGTCCCGTGAAAATTAATTACACGAGAGGGGAGTGTTTTCAATTTATAAAAAAAAATTCTATAGAGAGTTACATATGTGAATTAATGAATTTGCCTGTATGAATTGTAAAGGGTTGAAATAAATCCATGATAGTGGTATGGGACACGGGGAGGATGGGAAATGTGTTAATAGCGTAGGTGATATGGATTTTGAAGTGAAAAATAAGTGGTTGGTGTTGAATGTGCGACTCGATAAATTACACGAATTGGAATTAATCGCAAATTAAAACTCCATTAAATGGAATCAAATATTTCAACGTTTTTTTTATGAGCTCAATGATAATCATCAGAACATTAATACGAGAAAATGCAATAGAAAATATTTGAAAGAGCTTTTTTTTATAATTTCAAAAGATGAAAATCTACCCTTAATATTCATACGGTTATTCCCCATTATGCACTTGGAAGTTAATATAAACTAAACTAGAAATTAGAGGTATATCAGTTCTCGTATTTGGGGGATGATATGTGTATGAGTAAAATGATCAGTTTGGTGAGAATGGGGTTGGAGGCGAGTATTTGTGTGCAGTGAAACTGTGTGATAGATACATGCACATTAATGCAGTCAATGGGGCGTGTGATGCAATTCACACTGCACACATTCACGCTTTTGATCAACATCAACCCCATCTTCATTTCCATCCATCGGCATCTACTACCAACAACTACTCAACTCATTGCCATCCGGCAATTCTCATTCCTGTTTGAAAACAGTTAAGCACACATATGAATGAAAAACGTGTGGATAAGTCTGATCATCCCTCAGTTCTACTTTCAATGTTTTTAATATTTGACTTTAACATTTCTATGTTGGAAAAAAATAATTACACACCATAAACACTCGAAACCAACAAAAATTTAAATGGGTTTTCGGTCAATATTTCAAAATTATATTGTTTTCGTATGGATTAAACGGAAATTATAGAGGTTTAGGTGAGCAATTGTAGATATAGATCATGTATCAAATCGAGTAATTGTTCTCCCTTCTCCTAATTTATAATATGTGACTATTTCAAATGTGCGGCCGGCCAGCTACGAATCGCCGTGACAAAGATCTCTCAAAATGATCTATGATCAATGTGTGTGGTGATCAAGTGACACAAGATATATATTTACATATGGGTGCAGAAGGGCACAGAATAATACGCTCCATTGACGATATTTGTATGAATGTCGGGGTGTCAAGCCTCGGAAATTCCAAACAACGTCCCGGTCTCTTCGATTGTTGGCGCCTGATGGTGCCACTATTGGTTTCTCGCATCGATTCCTCGTCCATTTCCATTAATTCGGGAAATTGGAGCCCCTGTAACGATAATTCTGGATGATTGATTTCATTTCATTTTCCTCATGATCCATCATTTTTTTTTTAAATTCAGGTAGTTGTGTGCACTGTACAAGAAAATATCCGTTATCAGGGTATAGATTGCTTTTCAACAAACATTATTTACAAAAAAAAAAAATGGTAAGGAGAATGAAATGTTAAATTAATAATATAACCACCCTCAATATCATCAAATTTTTGTCATTCAGTATATACATTTTTAAACTGTGGCAAATTAGTAAAAAACAATTGATTACTAAAATAAATTATCTAATATTCACACTTTAACTGTACTTGAGTTTTTACCACTTTGAAAATATTATAGTAATTAAAATAAATAGAAAATCAATGGAACAATTTTAGACGATTGTGGTAGATAAGGCAATGTTATTCATCCATGATTTATTTTTTTTTCCAGGATTATTTCTTGAACAGAGGAAGTTGTCACTATCGTGTGGCTGAGAAAAGTTTTCTCCAATGACAATTCTGGAGAACTTTTGGGTATTAAATAGTAATAATAGACAACTCTTCTACTGTCTGATATAAAGGCTTCACTTTCTCTCTTTATATCTAATTGCTTAGAATTTTAATCATTAATAGTTGGTGGGAGTTGAGGAATTTCAACTTACAGTATCTGAACTTAAAAAATACATTCGCCATTAATGAACATCTAATATCCAATTTGATTTTTCCACTGACTTTGAACAGTTATACTTTATAAATATATATAGAAACAATAAGACAATGTCCGAATGAATACAAATTTGATATTATATGCGATATTGTTTGCTTTTCGAGTTTTACAGGATAGTAACGCAATGTTACTATCAAAGACATTTTTAATATTTATCCAAGTGTATTAGATATTCTGTTTTTACAATATATAAATATATTGTGATCTTATTTATGTAATATAATTTTCAAAAGTTGATTATTTGCATAAACTTGAACAAAAGCTCAAACTGCATCACATAGCAATAACGGAGCAATCCAATACTACTTGATGACATTGAGGAAGAATACTTGGCAATGGGGATACATATTGGGCAATACATCAAAAATATATTTGCTTGAGCTTTGATCACAATATATTTTATGTATAGTATTAACAGAACATACAATAGGTACATTTGGAAAAATTTAAAAAATGTTTTTGGTAAGGACTTTGCGTTGCCTTCCTGTAAAACTTGAAGAGCAAACAATATCGTATATAATTCCAAATTTGTATTCATTCTGACATTAATCAAATTGTTTCAATATGCATTTATACAGTTTGACTGTTCAAAGTCAATGAAAAAATCGAATTTGATATTAGATGGTCATTAATGCCGAATGAGTTTTTCTTAAGTTCAAATATTATAAGTTTTCATTCCCAAGATTAAAGGTTAGCAAAGGTTTCCCTATAGTTACGAAAACTTTCGATTATAAACGTAAAACTTTAGCAATTTCAATTTTAGTGAACATAGTTCAGAATTATCGATTGAAAACGACAGAATTATATTTCTTTTAGGCAAATCGATTAAACTAAATTCATAACTCTTGCAAAAC
Source organism: Sisyra terminalis (assembly GCA_958496175.1). NCBI lineage: Eukaryota > Metazoa > Arthropoda > Insecta > Neuroptera > Sisyridae > Sisyra > Sisyra terminalis. Next base: position 21,535,168 of record OY292277.1, read on the forward strand.
AAATAACAATACAAACCAAAATTGCAAATTGCAAACCCTAAGGATAAAACATAGGATTGATATTTTATTTGTAAATATTACTCATTGATTCACAATCTTAGTGCATTTTAATTTACCTTTTATCAATCTAGATTTTTTTTTTGTAAATAATCCACTATCTTCAATTCACGAATGAAATAATAGCACACATATGATTTATCAATATCTATATATGTCTTAAAATGGTTTTGTTCAATGTTAATATTTGATACTCCAATAATAAATATCTTATATATTTGTGTTATCATCTTCTGTTCTTAGTCTTGGGCTGAATAATCATTTTGATTATTACTTCATTAATAAGGGAGGTTAGTATTTAAAGTAAAACGTGTATTGAAAAATGATTCTATTTTTTCTACTTTAATTGTTAGATTTATTAGTTTCTTAAGATTATATTGGCTATAACCAATACTGTTGGTTTTTTTCAATTAAATCAAAGATATATGAGATATTCAATCGTATACACGAAGGTACACTTTCGTATACATACAAATTTTTGAAAAATAGAAGAAAAATGTATAAAACTTATTTAAAAATCAAGATCCTATGCTTTGGCATATTTGGGATTATATATTGCAGTACATCCCTATATTTCTTTCTTAATATGTACAGTCCCTGACCATACTATTAGATACACTTAAGACTTAATACAAAATGCACATATTCTACTGAATTAAGTTTAATATTGTTTACTTTTTACATTATAAAATAAAGTTGTATTCATTTTTAAGATATATATTTTCTGGGTAAGGGTAAAACCTTGTTTACTATCCCTATTACCCTACTATAGGATAATAGCCTTGATTTGAAACCCATTGAAAATATGTGAAAGTTGCTGAAGAAAAAAGTAGTTAAAGTCACAACAGAAAAATAGCCCTTAGAAAAAATATTCACGTATAGAATCATCATCCACAAATACAGCAGACGGTATTGTCCTACATAGACAGCGCAGACTGCGCAGAATGGAAACTTAAATATCAGTAAACGGGCTTTCAATTAAATATTAAACAATTCTGCACTTGATAATTAAAAAGATGTTTAATTAATTTGATAGTAAATTATTTTTTTTAGTAAATATGATTTTTGGTCACGCTAGTTGGTAAAAAGCGTAAAAAATAAAATTTTTACAAGAAAGTTAAGCCCAATCAAAAATATGGAACCAAAATAAAATAGCTCTTACTTCAGGTTTTATACAAAACCTATAGCGCGTTTATTAATATGGTCAGGAACTGTATGTATTACAGGCTATAAACTTGTAGGTTCTTAAATACCAGCCTTAAAAAATAAAGTCATCTTTTTTTCAATTATTAGGTAAAAATAAACAGGTAAGCCGTATTCCAATAAAAAAAAATATTTTTTTTTGTAGAGGTTGAACACATCTAAACGTAAGACATAAGACAATACATGGAAATTTAAATTAGTATGACTTGTACAAATTTTACTTCTACTCGAATAAAAAAATTAAAGGAAAGGTATTTGTATGATAAAATTTGAAAATGGCCAAGACAATGAATCTGATTGCTGTGAAAAAATCCTGATGCAAATAATTAGGTGTGAAGTACTTATTTGTTTATTCCTTAAATAATACTTTAGAAACCAATTTTATATAAAAAAAATACGTCTTAAACATATAATCAGATTTGTTTCACTTATTTTTAGAGTACAGAGAACCCTACAGATATTACCTACACTTCTCAAATGTCAACTACGTCCCAACCACCCTAACTGCCTGATCGAAATGTTCTTGATGATGAAAAGTAGATGAAATTATGGCGAATGTCCATAAAGTGTGCGCGTCACTTCACTAATAGCCTTTCCCTTTTTTCTCTCTGCACCTTCTCCAGAGAGCACCAGGAAGGGGAAAGTATAACATAATAATACTCAGTAGTAACAAAAACAGTAGCACCATTTATTCGCTTGCATCCCCATTTTGTGAGTGATAACAAAATAATGACGATCGATTTTTACGACTTTTGGTCGAATAGCAGAGGGTGAGAGGGATGTGAAACAATTGAGGCATTCGCGTAAGTCGTAAAAAGAACACAGTCGCCATTTCAGTGGGTAATTCCTTCCCGTAATACTAATTACCGAAGCTTTCAATGAAATTTACGAAAAATAATAATTTTCCTCAACTTCGGTTTTTGATTTTATGGCCTGCAATAAATGAAGTAGAGCTAAGAAACTATCGGTTGGTTTTTGGTCAGTTTTTATTTTCAGAAAAAATATCCAACGATATTGAGGGGAAGAATTCGCCAATGTTATCATCATAAACAAGTATTAAATAAGGTTTTAGCGTCAAAGCCATAAAATCATTCTACTTTTGCTAATAGTATATATAACAGAACGGGATGAATGGGAGTAGGTTGTTTTTAGTTGGTATGGCTTACTTTCACAACCCCTCAAAGTCTGGTCAGTTTCGTCTTTATAACGGACCCCTCAGACACATTACCCATCCTCGAAACTTCGAGTCATATTAAATGTAACTAATAATAAAAAAATCGTTAAAAATCAGATATAAAATAACTTTTGTAAAAAAAACTGGATAGTAAAGGGTTGAAAAAATTAGACATTTTCTTGTTGGAAAAGTTTTATGAGCTTAAAAGAAAAAAATTCTTATTAGAACGGTCAATATCTTTTCATCAATACCGTCCTGAGATGGCCATTAGGTGTCATTGATTATTGAAAGTTATGACGACCCGCATTTAGTTTGACCGAGGGTGGTGTAGACTTTCAGTTTCGCCCTAGCTATCGCTTGCTTATTACTTGGACACAACCAATAATGCCAATATTCTAGTGAACAAATGTAACTTATTGCATTACGAATATAACTTACAATCAGTGCATCCCCTATATTTGTGCATCCTCTACCTATATTCGATCGGCGTCGATTTGCGGTGAGGTCACCCTTTGAGCGTATAACCTTTTTATGGTCCATAACAGGATGAGATGACGTGGAAGATGAGAGCAAGTGGAAAAACTAGACGAGATCCTGTGTCCCTTAATATCGCCAATGACCATCATCGTTTCGCGTTATTATGAAAAAAAAACTCACCCCTTAGTAACAAGCGTTATTATCAGATCAACAATTGTGTTATGTGAAATTCATTGCATTTGGTTTTTTCAATTAGGTAAAAATCTGACGTGGACTCCACATGCCATTCTTGAATGCACATGTTACGGACATGTTTTAATCACACTTCAATTAAAATATTTTCAACCCTAAATTTTATAACATTGATTGAAAAACCATCAATGCTTCTTGTTTGCATCCTTTAATTTTCACCTTTTTGATTACAAAATTGTTATAATTTTTGTTATAACTCTTTCTTATATCAACAAATGGCATACAATTACAATATTCAAATGTAATTGGCATATTAATATTTTTTTTTGTACTATCTGTACAACCAACACATACAATTCATATCATTTGTAGTACCTGATTGGAAAAAAAATTACGAGTATTTTCTAAACCGGTTAAGATATTAACTCATTGTTAGTTAATCTACGAAATGTAAACATAAGTCAATACCAACCCTAAGTGTAAAAATACAAAAATACAGCCTTTTTTGATTCATAATTTTTGAGATATGCGAAATACTTATGAAAGTCAATAAATAATCCCACCAAAAAATTCAATGTCAAATTAATTGTCAAGATATATAAGATCATAATTTTTTAACTCCTACTAAGTTCCTAAGTTTTACCAACCCTACACCTTGGTCAAAAAGTATGGCTTGATCGTTTCGTTCAGCTTTTGAATGATACATTATTAAGGACCAGTGGCTTAGTTATATATGCAAACATATTTATATTGCAAAATATATTATAATACATTACTAATTTCAACTTTCCTTTAACGCTTTGCGATGTCTTCTATAGTTTTCATATATTTCGTATATTTCGTGGTCGTCGCACATACTCCCATTGGATTATAGTACCAAATTAATTGGCTTGAATTTTGTGTCGTGCAGTTCTTTTATTGTTGGCTAATTTTTGATCAAGATCTCGCGTTGCATAAATAAATTTTAGAGACTTGGCTTTTCATGAGATCTGATATCTTTTTAACTTTGAAAAATTCAGGTGAAGTCTCAAAATTGAAACAGAATCTCTGTAGGAAAAGTGTTTAGGACCAATATAATGAATATCTTTCAAACTATAAATAATCAAAAAAAAAAAAAATATAAAAATATTAGCAGGTAAAAAAATGAACAGACAACAATAACAAAATTAGAAAAAAATATTAAAGTTTTTTGCAATTATTGAAGAAATTTAGGAAATGGATTGTGAAATGTTGCGTAGATTTTCGAATTCTGGTCGTTATTTATTGTATTCTTTTGTATATTTCAAATTGTAATTATTGGTGTGGTTACTTCCGATTCATATCTATTCTTGTACCTACTTTTATGATTGAAAAGTAAAAATTACGAAATTCTTTATTTTTAGTTGTTTATGAGTAAATCCCTGCCTAAATCTAAAATTCAGTTTTCTTGAACTTCGGGAAATACCCTATTTTGGTTTATAAACCTGCACCATTCTTTTAAGAGGTTGAAGAGTAAGAAGGTAAGAAGATTACAAATTAGATAATTCATATAATGAGATTGCTTCCTTGCAAATTTTAGTCTATATGCCTAATTTCTGTCTTCTAGAACTTTGAAAAGTATTGTATTTTATAGATTTTGATGAGTGAGTGAATGAAAAAGTTGACGGATTGTACATTTTAATTAAAATCAAAAGTATACAAATTTGACTAATGAAACATACGATATTTGACAAATATGGTATTTTCACTTTATTATGAAAATTTGAGATCTCTAGTATTATTCTGGTCGAATCTTGGAAGGTCTTAAAATATGATGAAATACTTCAAATAATCGTTAGTAGAGGCAAATTCGTGCTTCCAATTATTATTCATTTTCGATTGATTTCAAGCAATCTGCGAGTGTAAAATTACAGCAATCTTTGATTTATCGTTTTTGAGATATGCGAAATAGGTACTTATGAAAGTAAATGAGCAATTTGCATATGAAATTTCAACCACTAGGTGATATGTATTAACATTATATAAAATGACTTGATTTGGAAGGTTTTTGTTCTATTTGAACATATTTTTGGGGTCAGGTTGAACAAATTTGAATAAATTAATGAATAGTAATATAGGTCTTATGAGACTCAATTTCTTCTTTATTACGACGCGTTTCAACATTTTTTGACTGTCATCATCAGGTATAATACTAATCAATGTTAAATTTGAATACTTACAACAAAAAAGGGATACTTTAATGTATGTACTGCGTACATTAGTATGTACGTATGTAGTATGTACTGCGTACATACAACGGTATAGTTGCTCAATAAAAAATTGAAAAAATTCCAATTTAATGGTACCCAATAATTCACAATCGAAAATTTATTGAATTCATTGCACCCTATTCTTGTAATAAAGGGAAGTAAAAATAGTTGGTCAACAAATCAATAAAGGCATCCATGCATGAAAATGTGTAAAGTGACATTGAGACAAACAATTCGAAATAATTTCATTTGAGGCGATGATAATTCTCGACGGGGATAAAATCATGCCAGATTCTGATAACGAGGGTTTGGGAAATCGAATTGGGAAGATTTTCAACCCTTCGCTGATAATAAATAATGTCACAATATTATAACGGGTTGAAATCGAGAGGTCAAGACGGAAATCTTGGTCCCGGCTTTGTGCTTGCGTTAATGTGTCGTTCTTGACTTGAATTTGTCTCTGCTATGTTTCTGGCTTCTTGAGAGTAGATGGTTCGAACGATATTAACGCATCGTTACATTGTCGCAACGAAATGACAATATCTATCGCATTGCCGATCTACAGACCGGAAGTTTGAACGTTGCAAACAGCCCCCCAACGACGCCGTCTTCATCATCTTCGTCATTGTATCGTATCGTGTCTTTGATGGTCTGACCACGAATTTGCTTCCCCACTAACTCCCAAATAAAAACACCCTTAAACTAACCACATTTGTAATAAATTTAAATTTAACTTCATTGTCTTTTCGTTCATTAACGATTTTTAAATTTGGCTATTCTTCGACTCGGAGACCAGTAATTAGTAATAATTAAAAATATTCATTAATCATTATTTAATTATGTGAAATGAGAAAAGGAACGCTGGTGATGAGTTCACGCTCGGTGACGAAAACTAAATTTTAATTTATGGGAAAAAATTAAATTATTTCTTGATTTTTTACGAGAGTTCAACTTAGTGTTAAGAGCTAGGGGTGAATACGTCGTGACGTCATCGACCAAGTTGATAATTCAAAATATTTGAATCGTAATAAAAAGATACTCTCTCATCTTCAATAGGCTGTAAAAGTCAACATAGGAGATGACGTCTTCGTTATATTTAAATATCTATTGGAAGCATCGATGCTTGTGCGAGAAATGGGCCGTAACATTTTAACAAGGTTTCCTACTCCTGAACGATGTATTCCTTGTATTCTGATTTCAGAATTTCGTATAAATAAAAAAAATAAAATGAACCCTACGAAAATACAAGAAGTCGTCCATTTCAACAAATATTTGATTTTCCGTTTTCTGTGAGAGGAGAAAATTTCGAGGAAGAGGCAAAATTGTTTCACTTGGACAACTGTTTTTTTTCTTCCTTTTTTACGTCTTTTCTCTCGAATATTGTTTGAGGGTAGAAATCACTAAGGAACGATATTGGTAGAGTGAGAAGGTTTTCGGGTTGGAAATTACGAAGACTTGGCGAACACATTGTATAACAGTTTTTCATTTAGCGGTATCGTTATTTAGCGCAAGGAATTGTATCAGACATCAGACCACCACCGAACGATCATAAAATAAAAGCCCGATTCTCAACCATCCACCAACTTTGCACCGTTTTTCTTTGTGCAATCCTTCATTACTTATTTATTAAAATTTCGCCAAAGTGAACACGAACGAAGTGTGATTCACATGGAAAAAAATCGCGCAACATATTTTTATCGGAATAATAAATTTGGTATTTGTGTTAAGAATCACGGATGATAACACAAAAGGAATACTGCCACCAGTGGTGGTCGGATCTGAGGGATAAACACAATACGCTCTGTAAATGTTCCAACATCAAATTGTATAGCCGGAAATAGCGCGTCCGCCATCTTAGACAAGACGATCAAATCTTATTGGCAATTCACGAGCCGTCCGTTCCCGGTCCACCCCATCACCCACAACCCATTCCCAGTCTCCAATTATTCCATGAAGCGTCACCCCGTTCGTTACATCGATACCACCGCCAAAGTTCTTGATGTTCTCGCCACCCATCATCGTTCGTTTCGTTTTCCTCTTTACAATTGGGAACACATGTTGTTATCCCCAAAATAAAACTTAATTAAAATCATCCAAAAAACAAGAACGATTCCTTTATTTCCTTCTACAATGCATACGCCTCAATCCTTGATCAACCCCTTAGACATTTTTATTTTAACTTCTTCAATAAAAAAAATACACTCAAACATCTGTAAATGATTCATTTGATAATTTAATGTCGGTGGATTATAAATAATTCTTCTTTGAATATTTCTTTTCGAGAATAAAGAAACAATCGGGGACATCAATCCATCTATCCATCTTAATACTGGACCATAATGGACCAGAACTGATGTGCAAGTCGATCATAAGCATCATCAAAGAAACCGCTGTATTAAGACGATTTTAATCAGCCCACATGATCGGCCAAATGGCGCTAATTTTATCAATCTTACATTTGAATCAAAGGCAAATAAGCATGCGGCATTTGGATCGTTCAAAGGCATTACTTTTTTCGAATTTTTCATTTGAAGTTTGACGACTCGGGGAGAAGGAACTTATCCTGCAGGTGATTCCGGGAGGAGAAAGTATTAAAAAGAAAGTAAAACAAATATAAAAAAATCCAAGCTGCGCCCGATGCTTTCATTCTTTCTGATTAACTACCCTTTCAGACAGCCACCCCTTGTTTTAAGTATCTTTGTGTTTTATCATATCCCCAGGCTATAATATTTATTGTGAAGTTTGTACACAATACAAGAAAATGTCGTCGGTATTGTCGGTACGGTCGAAGACGAAGATTAACACGGAGATGAACCGAGGAATGGGTTGGGGCGTGTGAATCAAACATAAAACATTTTCTGCAAAATTTAATCAATCCAATGCTACTCAAATGCTAGCACCCGCTCTCAAACGAGACATCCCAATTTTTCCCGCACAACCTTGTTGTAAGGTAGCGGCAAATGTAACGCCAATGGCAGTTTGTTGGCGGTTTTTTATTTTTTTTTTCATCCGTACAAGATGAAACACACGAAATTACACTCAATTTCTTTTTGGTCATATTTAAAATTGTGACAAAGATAAGGAAAATATTGTATGGCTGGCGTATTGTGTCTATGAAATTGTTTTTAGCCCGCGGGACAAGAAACGGGGAAGCATGTCCATTGGAACGAAACGGTCTTCGTCTGTCATTCCATCGTTGAATAATTCCATCTCCGTTTTGGGATTGATTGGAGATTTTGAAAACCACAACGCGTATTTTTGATCTACGATCGTCCAACGCTCTTTTATGTGAAAACAAAAATGATATTTTTTTGTTGATGTCCCCTGTTTATGGGGAGAGATTTGAATGTGATTTTTGCCATTTATGTCTTATCTTTGAAATTGCCTTTGTTTTCTTTCATGTAAATGTGACAAATAAAAATCAGCCGATTCATGGTCGACTCTCCCAACGGGGGATTAGGCGCTTTAATTGACAGATTTCGACATTGAGGGATTTGGCGAGGGATGTGAAATAAAGGTGTTAACAACAATGTGATTGATCTTGTTGTTAAGTGCGAGAATCAACTGACAACCCCTATGATCGATCGGTGCTAATTAAATAAGTGACCAATCATAATCACCAGGAAAATTACAGTGAGGATGTAGCCAGCAACCGTTCGGCGTTAGAAATCTTAGAAAAGCTTAAATCTTTTTCTGTACGCTTGATTTATTGTCACAAGTTAGGAAAATGACTATTGATTCATACCGTATAATAGTACCATATACCGTATACTGTATGGTATATGGCACTGTTGTCCATTATTTGTACGGAATTATGTAAAAAATGGAAAAATTCAGGCATTCATTATCGAATATCACAAATATTGAATATTTTCAATATTTTATCGTTGCAATCAAAATCGTAGAGCTTTTTCAAAAGCTTTTTATAAAAAATGAGTAACAACAATATTTATAAACGCCTATTGTAGCTGAGTGGTCTAAATGATCGCTTCAAAACTGCTAAGTGTTAGGTTCGAATTTCGTATCGAACAAATTTTCGATATTTCTCCATTACGGATTTTTACTAGCCCTACAGTCGCTTAAGATCTTAATAGTTACAAGGCAAAGCTTAATAGTTACAAAGTAAATAACAACTGAAAAAAAAATCTAAAAATCGATTTTTGTTCAAACTCTTTTGAAATTTTTATTGGGTTCTAGCAAAACGTCTATTAAAGTTTGAACTTTATTATAAAATTTAACGTATAACTTTTTTTTTATTTTTCTTTAGGATAACTAAGAAAATATTTATTTCTCCTTTTAACACTCACGTCAAACAATGAATCTTAAAATATTTTTTTGTAATGAAACGAGATCTTAAATGTTACAAAGCAAAGCTAATAGTTACAAAGTAAATAACAACTGAAAAAAAAATCTAAAAATCGATTTTTATTCATACTCTTTTGAAATTTTTGTTGGGTTCTAGCAAAACGTCTATTAAAGTTTGAGCTTTATTATAAAATTTAACGTATAACTTTTTTTTTATTTTTCTTTAGGATAATTAAGAAAATAATTATTTCTCCTTTTAACACTCGCGTCAAACAATGAATCTTTAAATAAATTTTTGTAGTGAAACGTTTGTGCTTTTCCAAAAGTCCAAAAAAAAATACAATGCATTACATATCTCTACTTCTTGCATTGCTTTCCAATACACTTCATAATAGCATGACTGAATTTTCAATAACTTTTCAACGAGTCATATTCCTAATAAATAATAAAAATCCTTTTTTGTAAAGTATTCAATCTTCTACAGAAAATTGTTTCTAAATTCTTGAAACTATGTACTATTGGTAAGTTATTTAAATCATAAGAAGCAAGTGTCGCTTTCCCACTATATTCTAATGGGGAATAAAAAATGCTATATGTGAAAAATCTAAATGGTAGTATTAAAAGGTAAAATTTAGATGATTGTTGAATCTATCTTAAGATTTTGAACTACTTTTAAAAGAAAAATAAGAAAAAAAGAGATTCAAAAAAATTCAAAAATGATCATAAGCAAAATCTCACTATTAACCAATTTCTATTCAACACAGTAGTAAAATAGGTTTACAAAAGGAAACTACGTAGGTACTTATATTTCTAGAATACTGTCGTTTGTAATTAATCGGTTTAAAATTGGTTAGGTAAACTCAATTCTTCAAAAAACAGAAAAACAATTGACATGCAATTTTTCCTTATCATCAATATTGTTTTGGACAGAATTGTAAAAATAAATGATTATTGTTTTAATTTCAATGTACATTCGTAGTAAAATGATTAAAGTCGCTATTTTATAGGTCAGTAGATCAAATTAGCCGTTCGTTTGAATCTAGACAAGGTAATAAAGGTAATATTTGTCAAGCTAGCTATTCAACTGAATATGCAAACTTTGGCACTCTAGGTAGATGAATTCTCAATCTGTGACTTAATTTTTCTTCATCGACATTTTCCCATCGAGTTCGCTGTTTTTGCTCTCTACGATTCCCTGCTTTTCTAAATCTCCTCTCTTATACCTTTATATGCTATAGCTTGTTCAAACTAGATTTTTTATCTTAAATCAGGTCTTCCTTTTTGGACTCTTTCCCAAGAGTTCCAATTTTAAAACTCTTTTTGGCCATCTGTGATCTGGCATTCTTTGAACATGACTAAACCATTTCAATGCTCTATTTTCTAGCACCCTTGTCGTAGGGTGTTTAAGGTCTATTAATCCCTATATTTCTTCTATTCTTTTTTATCATTTCTTGTGACTTAATTCTTCACTATAAAAATTTGAAAGAGAAATATTGACATAAAAAGGATATAAAAGTAGGGAACCACCTAATCACTTCAAACGGGTTTAATTTAATGAAAAACATTTAAGTATTGAATTTTGTAAATCTGGTATACTTTTCTGGTATAACGTTGTTGAATGTTCTCCATAAGTAAGGAAACTTGTTTTGGAGCCAGAGGAAGGAACTACGACTATCATGAGATCTTCATTTGATAGTTTTTGATAAGAATAAGAAAAATATAAGTTTTAATGAATTTAATAACCAAAATCAGTTGATATCTTCCGGGATGAAACCCTAACGGAATGAGATGAGGCTGAGGATATCTGCTTTTCTTCGTTTTTCAAGCATATCGTGTCAATATTCTATAAAATATTCATAAATCTCTAGTGCTCAATGATCACGGGTCGGGTGACGTTCGTCCATAATCACAACTCTTCCACACATTACTCATCCCTGGAGCGGTCCCGTAACGCCACGACGCGTTCTAACGATAGATACGTATTATGTAATATAAATTTTAGTCGAAACTAAATTCAGATCGTGTTCAGATTTTAATAACTTGTGAATATTCATCTCGCAGAACGATGGCAGGCTAGCGGGCTGAAAACCCTTCCTCGATCTGTTTCTCGTCACATCTCGTCTCATCTCATTGATGCACCTTATAAAGTAGACAAGGGACGCATCACTCTCGAAAATCGTAAAATACTTGAAACGATATCGAGTGCGATAGTGACAGGTGATGTTTCCATGACAACCCTAAATTAAGTCATCAATGAATTATTGTCGATGCCGAATATTGATGGTGCACACCGCGAACATATTTCCATATTAAATTTTAGCTTCAAGACATTTTGACTGACTATCAGTTGCCATTATGATGTGTACTTTCTTCCTGCATGTTCCTTCATATGGGACTGGCGTCTGTTTCTCTCATTCACCACCGTTTCCCGTCCGTCTTTTCGGGTGGCAGTGCTTTATTTATCTCACTTAGTTTCTCTCTTAGTGTGTCAATTTGAGTTGAGATCCCACAAAATACTATTAGCTATGGAACGGGGTAGGTATAAGATATCGCGCTCCCGTCGTCTTAATTGTCCTTTCTTGGCGTTTTGAGCAATTAATCATTAACTGCATGGATTTTAATAATAATATAATTAATGTTCTATACAAAATTGTTATCCTATAGATACGAATAATATTTAATGTAATTTTTGCAATTTTCCCCCCATATCCTTAGGCCAATATCATATTGGTCCTGTTCCACCAAATGCTTCCCTTTTCCATCGTCGATATAACAAAGTTTTCGACTATTCAACATACTTTAGTTTGAGTTTGAAATCGAAATATTCTGATTTGAATAGAAAGGACACTTGGATGATATTGGAAGGGGTTGATCGATATTTTGATATGCAAATAGCTATTAGACAATAAGATCTTTATCAGAAAACTGTTGTCACAACGATGGAAACGCATTTAAGGGTGGCAATTGAGAAGACATTGCCACTGGCAATTGTAAGGCCTAGTGAAAGGGTGACTAACTACTTTTCAACCCTGACATTGAAACATTATGTTATGTACACAAGGGAGCACTGAACCAATAGAAAAAAAAATCCAAGATTAATCCAAAAAAAAGTTCAAAGTTAAACTATAACAATTTTTTGTTAGAACTTCTTAATTTTTTTTCTTCTGAAGTCGAAATCTCATCGTAAAAGTTAACATTAATTTTTTTCTATGTCTCAAAATCTCGTATGTTACCGTAAATTATTTGTTGTGCATTTATTCTAGGGTTCAGTGTACCGAACAGGCTGACAGGGAACATTATTCTGGCTGCCGTCTCCAGGATAGATGTCCCCTGAGACAAGTAGTTTTACCAATGGAGAACACACACATTCGTATATATAGAGCGACGCTTACAATTCGTTCGATGTCCCATTCGTTTTATTTTAGTTTTATTTTTTTGTGCGACAAATACCAATTTCCTTTATCTCACCGAGAAACTTTTTTTCTTTCGTCTCGCGCCAACAAAGTCACTCGCACAATCCTCCAATATAATATATTTCCACCCCTTCAGTAAAAAAAAATTATCCACCTCAATTAAATCTCAGATACCCTCAAAAACAAAGACACCCCGTAACATCATTGAAATCTTAGCATAAAATCGTTTAATTCGGAAATGAAAAAAAAATGTGATTTCGCATCAAAGACGTAAATTTTCAAAGTTTCTTCTCGTAAAAGAACAGCGATATGCTATCTGATTTTTCAATGAATGAACACCCCTTTCTCTCAACAAGCGACATTATTTTTTTCCAAAGAAAAACAAACAAAACTATATCGACTCTTAATTAAACGAAATAAAATCTCTTTATATTCCCTGCAGCTTTGATCAACGGAACAAAGCTTTCGAAAGCTGACGCTTTTAATTGGAGTTTACCTATAACATTAATTCATATCAAGCATAATAGTATTTGGCAGTGACAGTGCCCTCATCTAGAAGCTCTCAACATCCCTTCATTCCTCTCTATTAATATCTTGTGGCACATTTTATCCTATGAAAATTCAGTCCAAACCAATTCATTGACGTTATAATATATACCGAATCTTAAACGGGACTTTTCTTACACGTACAAGTCGTAGGATGAAATGCTCGAATGGAATGGGGTTGGATGCGATGTCTGGAGCGTGGAGCGCGCCTTGTTGGGGTTGCTAATTACGTCAGTCCTTACCACCAACCGTTGAAGAACAAACAACATACGTGTCTATACATACAACTTGTGAATATGTGTGTGTATTCCAGAGAACAATTGACAAACTGTCACAGGCTCCCATCCTGACTTGGATCGTCTTCCTTTCGTCGGAGTCGTTGTGGCGACAAACATAACATCAATATATTGCAAATGACGGCCCCAATGCCTGCCTCGTTACCATCGTTCTCATACCACCCCATTATCAAAATTCATCCCCTATTCGCGGCGACGTGTGTAACCCTTGCTGTACCATCTCCACATGCCCGTTCCTGCACTATCTTCTTCTGCATTCGCTAATACAATCTATAAATTCATTTGCATACCAAACTTAGAACCTTCTTCCGTCATATCGCGACTCGTTCGCATGCTTCAATGTCAAATTCATCAATCCTCATACCCTGTTTTCGTTAGAAAATATAGCACATACGCACACACATCCCTTTCACTCATATTTAACAGCGCAATTCAAATATTGAACTTAGTTCCACCAGAGGTAAGACCGGGGAAATGTTCACTGAACTAATTTAGTTAGAGGAAAAAAAATCTATCACTGTCATTCTGGGTCTATAGGTCACATAAAATAAAAGAACTTTATATTTTAACAAAGGTTTTGCTAGATTATGCACTTCTACTTTCTGAACATAACCCTGCGAAAATTGAAATGTGTAAGAAAATCAAAATATCTTTATTGTTTTATAATATAACAACAACTAATGAACTCAAATCTTTATAACTTGTGTTTCCTGTAAAAACTTGTCTTTTGGTCTAATTTTCTATCTCAATTCTCTATTTTTTCAGCAAATAGTTTATTAAGGACTTACTGTAAAAAACTGATAAGATTATATCAATAATATTTACTAATCAATTAAGACGTATTCCACGTTAGTTTAGTGGTGAGATCTTCCTCACATTTGACCAATTTTTCAACTGAAAGAGTTCATTGAAAAGGTTTATTCCAACTTCTTCTTTTTCATCATTCTGGGGACCTTTCCTCAGAGTTTCTCTGCCCTATGTCCTAAAAGAACTATTACATTTCAACTATGTCGCTAGTTCCAATTGGTACCTTAAAGATACGTCTTAGTCAACAGTCGGATATATGTGTTTATTTCCCAACTCATTTCCAGGTGGCACAAGAAAGCTGAGATGGCTTTGAGTCATTGCTGGGAAATCAAATATCTTCGTAGGTGAGAGGCAGTTTCCTCTTTCCCGCCGCATTTCTTGTAAGCACATGACTTGATATTTATCCCTATAGTTTGAAGAAGCTTTCTAAAATTGCAATATCCTATTAATAAACCAACCATTATTCTGATATCCTTCCTAGAAGTTGTTGATTATGGTCTTTCAGAGGTTTTTGATCATAAGCTTTGAAAATTATCTCCTGAATGGTTATTAAGAAGTTTGTCTTGTCATTTTGGGTCAATATCTTTGGGACAACTAATTTCAATGAGTTTTTTTTTCAAACAATTTACTGTCGTAAATCCGTGAGTATAGACCAAATGCACATGACCTAAAAATAATTTTAAATGCTTTAAAATTGTTCCAACATAATATCCAAACATAATGTAGCTATTACTTTCTAACTTGACCTGATAAAATTTAAGAAATATTCATTTAAAACTGTAAAAAAACCGTTTAATTCAAAATGACTAAAATGATATTTTGTTGGTGCGGTATTAATATGCGTTATAATACGAAACTTTAAAATCCCATGGATGTTTTCCTACGACAAATGTACTTAAATACAAAGGAACAGGTTGTTTAAATCGTTCAAAAAATCCACACATCCTCAATGCCTAAGGAATAAAATTGATAGTAATTTTTAGGGTATGAAAATGTTTTCCATGGTGAAATTTTTAAAAAATGTTGAAAATTGTGTAAACTATTACTGTTTCTATGCTTACCGCTCAATGTTCTGCTTATATCTTGGTTTCAATAAGTGTACTGTGACGTCACAGAAAATCTACAGGCAGACTTATCCTTTTTTTTTGGACTTTCATTTGCTCAATAAATTTTTTTTTGGTTTTTTGCTAAAATAGCTTTTTAAAATTTAAAATTGGGGTTTCCTCATATTACAACGGTCCTTTATTGACCAAAAAAATGTTATGTGCATATGGCCTATTGTATAAGAATCTTTTACTTCCTGATTGAATAGAGAGTTGACTAAGATGGTTTAATCTTTAATTGAGAAATAACTAGTGTTCGACCAAACTTTCGGTTCCGATTTTGGTTTTGGCTTAGTTTCAGAAAAAAAAAAGAGTTTCGGTTGTTACCAAGCTGAAACTATGACCGAAACTGAAACTGAATTCGTAAGATGGAAATGCAAAGAAATTATTGTTTTCCACTTATAACATTAGATCCTTTAATTATGAATATTGATCTATTGATCTATTGAATATTGATCTATTATTATCAGTTCATTAAAATTATTTTTAAATCATAGTTGTAGCTTCATGAAAGTTGAGGAGAAATTATTTTGTTTTTTTGATGTAACAGAGTTGTTTCTGTTTTGTGTACCAAAACAAACTAGGTAAAAAGTAGTTTTGTTTTGTAACTTTCTTTTTGACTATTGTTTGCGGCCATGGTCTTTAGTGCCTCTAGGATTAATCAAAATCCGTAAATTGAGAAATATTGAAAAATTTCTTGATACGAGATTTGAACTTAACGTTTACCAGCGGTCACCTTGACCATTCGGTCAACAGTAGGTTACATTTTTTTTTAAATTTTATTTTATTCGTAACTAATATTATAGAGAACTATTAGATACATTTCTTTCAATTTAAAACCTTATCTTAAGAAGCATAAATAATTTATTTGAAATAAGAAGTGATATTAGCTCAACTATCAGAGACTAAATGAATAATAAATACCTATAAGATTTAAAAGTAAAGACAGACTAATTATGATTAACTTTTTTTTCCTACGAAAACATGACCTTATAAGAAGGTTTCAGTTTCGGTCGAAATTGAGACTAATGCCACAATTCGGTTTCAATCGTACATACTAGTTTCGGTCGGACACTAGAAATGACCACTGAACCTGTTTTGATTTTCCTGTGGATAATAACATGAACATCCTTATATAATTGTAAAAACAAACAATGAAAACTTAAATTTAATATATTTTAAAAAACTTCATTATTTTTTTCATTTAAATTCAACAAAGAGACTTTTCATAGTCCCCAGTTACGAGGATGCGACAAATTGAAGATGCAATTTTATTATTTTTATGAGGAATTAAATAAAGTGAGTGCAATCTGAATAAATTGAAAGTGCTCAACCTTAGAAATTGAACAATTTTTAAAATATACGTTTAGTTCTTTTTTTATGTTACAATTACCATTATTTAGTACAAAGGGAAAAGAAGAGCCCCATCTTTGTTTCTTCATCAATAATAATCAGATCTATTGATAATTATTCCGACGTCACCTTGGAAACAGACAACAATTAGTATAAATTAGGGGATGTGGCAAATAGAAATCGTACGAACGAATTTTAAAGGCGAACCCGTCTCGCTTTGTTAGAGTGAAACAAAGCAATAAAAGAAATCATTAGATCGAACAAGAATACACTGAATGAGAGATGAAAGAGAGAGAAGATGAGCTTGTGGGTACCATCTCATCCCACACCTTCACCAATTCTGGTTTCAGCTAACATTAGATGACGTTTCTTTACACCCCGTTGATGTCAAGTATGTAAATATGCAAGGGATTGAAATCTCTTTTCTCCTATGTCTACCAAATAATAAACGCACATACGTATAGAGCTCCCCGCTTTGAACGCACCCATCATCCCTTATATCCATCCTGTCAAACCTCAAACTCCAATTTTTGAATGTAAACCACCTTCAATTTTCATCCCCGTTCTCCAATTTTACGTTAGTGGTTGTTAGAATTCTACCTTTATATAATACATATATTGTGTTTTATGTGTGTCTATCAATATTAAATAACATTTCATTCGCTTCCACCCCTTGTGCAAGGATATTATTGAACACGCTTGAGAAATTTTCTCAGTAATTTCTATCAAAATATAATTTATTTACCGGGACGAGATGAGAGTTAAAAATACGTTCAATTAATTATTAATAAAAAAATATAGAAAAAAAACAGAATGTCTCTGTTTGTGATAGATGAATCGGATGAAGGGAAAATCAAAGAAAATCCGAGCAAAGACGCCTTCGGAAAATTTGCGTGAAAAAAAATGAATCTTTCAATTATCCACTTGAAATAATCGGCAAAGATTGAAACATCAACTTTGTGTGATGAAGACGATAATAATAAAAAAAGTCAGGAAGGAAGGGACGGAAAAGAACGGGCGCCGTGGGATGTTGTAATGTCTATGGGGTGGTTTTTTGATAATTGAATTACGCACTCGACTTCAAACACAAATTATATGGATTTTTCGGCTGGTGTGTCTTTCGATATCGTTCATGTCCATTGAGTCTTGAACGCGGTTCGTTTACGCCATCTAAAAAGTCAGGGTAGGGAAGCGACCGATCGCGTTTTACCAAATATCCCCTGTCCCGGAAAATCTGTTCCGGTTATCTGCAACCGATGCTTCTTTGCATACAAAATGCCAAGTAAAAGCAAACGCAACCAACGAACGAATGACTTTTAAGACACGCTACTTAAAAGAAATTCACGATTCGGCCAAAGATAAGGGTAAATTGATATTTCAGTGGCGTGCCAAGGATAATCTAAAAAATAAATTTAATTTCATGTAATTTATGCTTCACTTCAAACATTGCGGAAAAAATGTGTCTAATTATTCTGATACTGGAGGAGAAAATTTGAAAAAAACTTTCATTTTTTACGATAGAGATAATCAAAAGTAAGTATTTCAGCCACCCCTGTGATTATAAAATGAGTTTAAAATAAAAATTATAGATTGAGATTTTTATGATACTGCCTGCCAATTACATGGATGTTTGAATTCTGTGTCTCTATTTCTATATTCATTTCAGGCGACATTTCTGCACGTGGGAATGAGTCAAGGGGCAGAAACAGGATGGTAGAAAAAAAACCCTCATCTTTTACCAGTATATGATCATTTCACTTCAGGATTAGCTTTGGGGGCATAAAATTCATCCCTCCTCTTATCTTTTTCGTTAAAAAGAAAAGTTTAAAAACGATTAGCTGTCGGTTATGAGATACAAAATTTGATTATATTTTTCCAGCGAAACGAACGAACGTACGAATAAACGCGGAATGTATTTTTAGTCTTGTACTTTATGTATGGAAAAGCTACGTTGATGACGAGGAATACATCATTGGGCGATCATGGGAATGTGCATGATAAACGAGAACAGGGGTTGCTTGTTCTATGAGTATAATTTTTTTTCAAATAACTTGTTAAGTCTTAGCAAACTTTCTTTAAAATTAAATATTTTCAAGACTTTTTTTTCTTTGTTTGCACAGTAATAATTGGCTTTTTCACCTGTAGTACTTTCGTAAAGTAAAATAAATAATGACATACATTCTGATTTTAAAAATAGAAAATATAATTTAGGTATTTTGTTTCATGCAATGCAAATAGTTGCATCTCTGAATAGGAACGAGCGATATTTGAATCGGATAACTAGGGTAACTATTTTTAAAGTTTTCCTAAACTTTTTTTTTGTAATTTTCCAATCTGTGGAATTTACTTTTGCTTATATAGACATTTCCAACAGTAAAACTCTATAGATCTTTAATAAATGAAAAACAATAATTATATAAATATTTTTCCTACTTATTGTTGGTTGCATTTTTCCCTTCAGGGCTGCTTTTCCCTGACGATGTCCTTCAGGTCATTCATGTAGTGTAATCCATTCTTTTATTTAGGGTTTCTAGAATTTGAAATTTGATCCGTCCTTTTTTTGGACCTTTTCAATTTTCTTTTGCAATCATTTACAATTCTTCTGCAGTATCCAATTTAAGTCTTTCCTATTTAGATGGTTATACAATATACAATTTACACTATACACTTTATAGTTATCTTCTTTTCTTGTTTCTACATCGTTAGTGGTTTTTTCTTCATTGACCTTTAGCAATTTTTCTACAGTTGTGCCTCAAAACTCGATTCGTCTATTTGGTTTTATCAATTCTTTTCTTGTACCATATATTAAAGCTCTACGATTATTAGGGACAATGTTTGCAGTAGTTCAATCTATACAGTAGTTGTTTGGAAAATAATTTAGTTTTGTTTTTCGAGAGCAGGGGAAATGAAAGACGATTTACTTATTGAAGAGGATCCCATTTGAACCAAGACATGTTCGAAGATTTCAATTTTGATTGGTGAGCAATAATTATTTTTTAAGCTTTTTTTGTTGTGCATTATTAACTAAAACAATTTCAAAACTCAAATACTTTTATTGTATTTTTATACCAGTAGGCGCTATGATGCTCCCAGGCATACATACGAGAACCACTTACTAATTATAACTGGCAATATATATTGCCAACTCTGGTTCAATACCTTTTGACAGAAGCATAATTTCAGGTTAATTTTTCGTCCTCTGCTGGAGACAAAACTAATCCAGGTGTTTTTGACCTCCTCATTTCATGTAAAAGTTTTACCACCTAAAAATTTTTCTAGATACCGGAACAAATAATGGTCCAAAGGTACCAGATCTGGAGTATTTGCTAAATGAGACAATACATCTCATCCAAGGGTAAAAGCTATTGGCGAGTTATCAAACTTGCATTAGGTATTTTAGATGATAAAAACTTTACGATAAATGATGAAGTCAAAAATTACCTGGATTAGTTTCTTGTCTTAAAAAAATAAAAAAATTATGACCATAGTAGTTATACTACTTCAATATTACTATTACTACACTATTATCAGGGTCTAATAGATTATTATGAAAAAATCTATACTATTCGAACGTCTTGTATCTATACTCCGTCCTTATAAAGTAGCAGTTTTATAGAGACTATTTTGATCTCTCATCCACTAGAAGGGCCTGGGTTTTTTGGTTTATTTATCGCAGGGTCATTTATTGTACACAAAATAAAAACGATTAGGAACATTTAATGATAGTCCTTTGTTTTACGTAGCTATAAAATTTGCTTATAATCTCATATTGCCAGGAAGAATAACTCAAAAGGGCCTCTGGATAAGGTAAATAACTACCCTAATAGAAACTTATTGAACTACTTATATTTCATCATATTCTATTCCAATTGACGTATTAATACTACAACTATCTAGTTTATGGAGTTAAATCACTTTTCTATCAAGAACAGTTAGGTTACTAGGTAGTACTCAACATGGATTGTTCATAGCTTGTTTTTACTACTCCCCATACATTACACAGCCAAAGGTTTTTATGATGTAGTAACCACTACCACATCCACTTTTGGTGAAGTTCCTCGGTAGATTCTTGACTTCCAGGAAATTTTATTTAACAACATACTGTTATGTGGTTGATCATTATTATACTTGAGTATCGAACAAAGAACGTTTTTTAAGTTTTTTAATAACTGAAAATCTGCATTTTTGGTTATAAATGTTTATTTTGTTTAAATTTAGTCGGTGTATTATAATTCAAAAACTTTTCCCAAATCACAATCTTTGAACTGAAGTACAAACGCCTGGAAACCCTCTTGTAGAAAACAACAAATTTTACTCTTATTTGAATTTGTAAACTCGAGGAAATCGACAGAATTCAAAGCATGAAAGTTTATTATTTTCTGGGATGTACTTGCATTAGATTTGTCATATATTTGTTTGATTTGTTTCATTCATTACTCCATTATTTGTGTTAGATGTCGAACAGAAGCTGGGGACTTATATGAACGTATGTTGCCGCTGATATTCACGACAACGACGGCGTATTTGTCTTTGTTTGCCGGTTCCATAGAAGAGACAGGGTTAAACGTAGGGCATGAGAACTTCCGCGTGCTGCTGCTATTTTGGTTTTCTATTTGTTTTCGGTAAATATTAGTTAATAAATTCATCATTAAATCGAATTGGTAACTTTTTTTTCCCGGAGCTTTTTTTTTGTGCTTGTGGCACAGCGACAAGTTGTTGAATCACCGCGACATGATTTTCGTCGGAAATAATTGGAATCAACTCATACTTCCCTGCTAGAAAATTGCCCACACATTAAATCATTCCCGTTAAAATAATGAAATCACGGAAATAACGGGGACATAATCCTGGCACACAAAACACCGTTGTTAAAAAGACTAAACCTAATAAGCAAACAAAAATTTTCTACATACAAATTTATGGAAGGGAACGAGTGAGAGGATAAGAGATGAAACAAATGTAAAATGAAGATAAATTATAAAGATAAAGTGAGAGAGGTACAGAAATAGAGGGGTGCTATGGGGATGAGTGCTGAGGTGGATTGTGAAACAAGCAAATATGGAAAAATATAATTTTTAAAGTATGTGTACTTTTTCCTCTTGGTATCCATGTGTATGTGTGTGTGTTTGTGTGCTCGGACTTTATGATTAAATAATTAGTGTGCAGATTTCAAACTAAAAAATAACACAGGCGGCTATGTCTGTGGTGGCATCATCCCGTACCCGTTCCAGGACCCACATAATCAGTAGCATCATCATCCTTTACCTTTCTCACCCGACTCTCATCTTCGTCTCTCTTCCACTCTTGATATTTTTTAAATATCCGACCGAGTTCGTCTCTTATATTCCTAGTCCCATTCCCACCGAATACCTCTTCCATTTTACCATCACCATCTCTATCATCGTCAGCATCACATACATATTTTTGCAAAACGAATCCGTTCTTTTGGTGCCCACATTATGACCATTACTCGTCCGTGGTTACTTCTTATCATCATCAATTAGACATTATCTGCACACACATTCATTTCGTAACCGAGCTTTAATTTTTTTCTAATGAAAAAAGCTTTCTCATCCAAGGAGAGAGGGTCATGATTTGAATTTTCATTCCCCAATTTTAGAATCATTTGAAAATAAAATTATCTAAAATAGGAAAAAGTATAGGCAATACACTAAACCTTTTTCAAATTATTTGCTGCAAATAAAAAATAGATAAAAATTTCAATGTTTTTTTATAAAAAAGTATTATTATTAACATCAAAGTATTTTATAATTTATCAGTGATAAGATATCCATAATCTTATTGAATTAAGTTTTTGACACTTTTTTTTATTTAAAAATACTTAGCTGACAACAGTAATAATAATCAATGTGAACAATGCCACAATATGTAAATATGTTGATTATACCTTTATATAATTTTACGGAACTACTTAACATTTATGTGCAATATAGTATCCAATCTAGACAAAATTAAGCAGAAAATATTATTCACCTCATAACATGAATTAAAAGGAGCCATCAATTTTAGACATTGCAATCCCCTACAAAAATACAACGTATCATACAATATAAACCAAAATCTCACAACTGCGAGCACAACCATTAACAACATATCATTTCACGTAAAAAATTATAAATAGCAGCTTACAATAGCTTCGTATACTAAGCGATCAAGTTCCTCTGAACACCAAAACTGTAAAGAAGAATTCATTTTATTAAAATACCTACATAGCCCTTACCAATACAAGAGCTCAATTAAAGATAAAAACCTACCAAAATGTCAATCCTTTCAATTTTACCCAAAGAATAGAAGTATATAAAATCAAGTTTCAACTATATATTTGCAACTACAACTGCCAATTTCTTAAAGAAAATCATATTAACATCGCATTTCGGCAAATAACGATATCAAGAAATTTCTAAAACCATTGGAGAACAACCAAAGCAGAACGAAAAATAAACCCGGAATATATAAAATTTACAGTTGTTCATGTGGAAAATTACTGGTCAAACTGAAAGATCTTTTGGGGTTTTCAGGAAAACCTGGTTCAACAACATCCTCAAATTTTACGAAATATCTATTCGACAAAAATCATAAATGGATAAATTTTGAGATTAACTTTGAGCCTCTACATATTTGCAAGAATGAATCGCATGTGAACACCCTGGAAGAATATGAAATATGAAAAGCCCATAAATTTGATCCAACCAATATCCTTAACGACAAATTATTTACAACAAACACTTTGCCTGGAATTTGTTTAAAAGAATTGATAAAATAATAACTAGCAGCTATTGAAATGCATTGTGTAAAAAAATAGTCGGTATAAGCTTGGATCAGAAAAGTCGAGATATTCCGAATTGAAGAAAATTATTCCGAATGGGTACGTATTGTTCACTCGAATGCAATTTGTACGTAAACTTTGACATGCCAGAAATGAAATAATATTATAATATGTAAAATTAAATTTTCGTCTCAAGTTCATTTTAGTACACCCACAATCTGCCAACATTGCATTTTTGATTTTGTTTTTAATTTAATTCGCGATATTTTTGTTAATTCAATTCTAATATGGTATAATTCTCTCTTTTGTGGGTAAATTTTTATTATGGACCGATTTAATCGCGAATTAAATTAAAACAAAGTCGAAAATTAACGTTGCCAGATTGTGGGTGTGCTGAAATGGACTTGAACCAAAGTAAACTTTACTTAGAAAATTTAATTTTACAGATTTTATATAGTACAATATAAATACATATTTGAAAATAACAGTCGCTACTTCATTTCTGACATGTCAAAATTTACGCACAAATTGCATTCGAGTGAACAATACGTACAGGAATAATATCGAAATCATTCGAAAACAGCTCCCAAATTTCGACGTTCCTGATCCAAGCTTATTCCAAATAGTCATACGACATTATATAACGAAGAACACAGGTATAGGTAACATCTTTGGTATATATAAAATGTGAGACTTTTATTATATTGAAAAAAAAGGAATAGTTGAACATTCGAAGAGGAACTTTGGAAGTATAATCTCTTTACGGTAACTTATGGCTTATTGGATCCAAATTGGTAAAAAAGAAAAAGAAAATATTCAATCCTGGATCTGTGTATGTGTAACTCTTAAATAAACATCGATTTCATCAAAGTATAAATTTCAGTATAAATTTAATAAACTTAGAAAATAAACCCAAGCACAGGTTTTGTTCTACTTTGAAACACTTATTAGATACGTATTATATAACATACTATACCTTCTTATGCTCAAGATCTTAAAATATTAAAACAGAATGTAAATGTTAATTTTTAACATTACTTGATAAAATTTAAGAAATATTCAATTGAAAATGACAAAAAATCGTTAAATTCAAAATGCTTAAAACGAGCTCCTATTACTCCGGCATTAAAATGACGACATAATACGGAACTTTAAAATACCATTAACGTTTTTCTATGACAAATATACTTAAACATAAAAGGTAAGGTTGCTTAAATCTTTTAACATTATGTTAATGATTTAAACCATTTACAATTAACACAACATCTATTCCTTAGGAACAAATTGATAGTCATTTTTAGCATATGAAAATGATTTCCATGGCGAGAAACTGAGAAAAATAATAAAAACTGTATAAATTATTACTGCTTCTTTGGTAACCACTCAATGATCTCTTTATATCTCAGTTTTAATATGAATACTGTGATGTCACAGAAGACTCATAAGCACACTTATGGTTTTTGGATTCCCATTTTATTATTAAAATCAAAACTTTTTTTCTACCAAAATTCAAGTTTTTCATAACTAAAAATTAATTTTTCCTCATATTAATAATTCTTATAATCAATTAAAGAAAATTATCATACTATCTATTATGGTAAGTAGATTTTAAGTAATCAATATTAAGGTGTGATTTAAGTACTTAGATTTATCTTTTATACAATTATTATTTTTGAATCTATTCCTCTAACGCTAAGAATTCAATATAATATATGTATTATTGCAGATATAAATAAGAATGTAAATCTCGTAAATTTAATATAATGTTCGTTTGTTCAAAATCACAAATTTCCTCAAGTTCTTTACCGATCGTTTTGAAATGTTAACTCATCATTGTATTATTGTAAGGGCATATATTTAATAATTCAGGAGACTTAACTGAGTCTCACATCAACAGGTTCAGCGAAGAACTCTATGGGTTGTCAAAGGAGTATTTTTAAAATTATTTTCGCACGAAAATCTATATTTTTAAATATGTTAGTTACAATTGGTATAGCGAAGGACGCTAGGGATTGCTAAAAGAGGTGTTTTTAATGTTTCATGAGCGTGTTTTTATTAAAATTCAATTTATTTGCTTACAGCTTCTATAATATACAGTGGCTGATGGACAACCCCTGCCGGGTTCAACTAATATTCTATATATCGAAATAAATTGTTACATTTCTTTGCTACCATAATTTCATAATTTACATGCATGAACAAATGAGCAAAGTATTCTATACATTTTTTATTTTTCTTTATTATGAAAATACTTTTTAATTAATCAAACAAATTCCCCATAGAATACAAAAAATCTTAGATGAGAGAACAATTTATTTGAAACAAATTATTTATGCAAAAATTTAATTTAAAATTACCAAAAAAAAACTTAAATAATGACAATAATAGAAATGTATATGGAGATTCGAGAGATTCGCGTTGAGTGTTCCGGCACCGTCCAGAATCCGGAGACGGATCCTGTGCTCACTTCCGGAAACGGACGACAATTCTGTCAACCGGACACTTTGTTATGTATGCATTTCCCTTGAGTTACCGTTAATTATCATTACAAATGTCGTTTTTTTAGAAATTTTTAATTTGTTATTCCATACACACATAAATACACGATGGGGTGAGCTACAAAAATGTACACAATACCTTCTGCACATTCATAATTAAACTTCTTGTATCACAAAATATCATCCCCCTGTAGTTTTATTGTTCTGATAATATAAATAATTTTTCAGAAAAATGTCGCCAACACCAAAAGGTTATCTTTGCTAAATTTAAAATAACACACACACACTCTAAGGGTTGGTCGGGGCTGGACTTTGGAGATGATTTGATGCATATAAGAGGGTTGGACATGGTTGATAATGGTAGTTGGAGGTACGTATGTATATTTTAAGTTGTATTACACATATAACTCATGTCTCGGAACGTAATTGCCGTAAATTTATTTTAGAAATGTGTCGGACATTCGTTCGTTCGTTTATTCGTTCGTCGGAATGGCAAATGGTGGTAATACAATCATCCACCACCCTTAATTTAAATAACTAAATAAGTATTCTGTTTGTTCCAAAATGTCCATTGCAACATCTATTCACCCCTTCTCTATATCGTGCTAGTCATATATTCCTATAACATCCTTTCACATTTAAAACTGAATAGATAAAGAATAATAATTATAATATAAAACAATGCACACGTGTGAGAGGGTAGAGTAGACATATAAATACACAAATAAATACACTTGGATACAATTTTTGTTACTTCCTACATTAAATAATTTTTATTCTTAAAATTACTGTTTGATATTAAACATGCTAATTTTCTTATTGGAAATATTCAAAATTAATTGAAATTGGCGTTACACATGCGCACAAAATTGTGTTCCTGATAAGTGGAATTTTTCAATAAGTAAGCAATATTAGTTGAATTAAACATAATTTAAACTATTTTTCCGTGAAAAATGTTTTTTTTGTTAGATTGCTTTTACGCGGAAGTGTACTCATGTATACACACTTAATATTATTTTTGTAACGCTATTTTTTTAAGGGGAGGTTTTGGTACTCGTAAGAAAACTGGTGGTTGGAGGTATTGAAGGGGTTACAATATGTTACAAGATCTTTTTAAAATAATGGTAGGTACTAACCCCATGTGTGATATTTTTGTATTCATTGCACAGAAGCTTTTTTTAGTGAAGCAAAAATTTTAATTTGTTACTTCCGGTGTTGAGAAGATATTGTTGCAGATTATCCTTTAATTAGGCATCAAAGGTACTGTGTGGAAAGTTGAGTGGTTTGGGTTTTATTGGAGGAAGTGGCAAGGTTTTTGTGGGGTTTGATTGGTAGAATTGGGGGGTTGTTGGTGAGCTTTCAGATGAAGATTGAAGTGAGTTGTTAGTGTATGATGATTAAGCTGACCGGACACGTACGTATATGAAAATGGAATTATTTATATTTAAATATATACGCGCGCATCTTTGCGAAACGAATTTTAATATTTTGCTGGTGGTGGAGGCGCTGTGGTGCAGGCAAGGCACACATTGTGCTCCTGATGCTGCTGCCGTTGGTGATGACTATGACGGTGGTGGATGCTGTTGTAACTACAACGATGTATTATTATAAAAGACATGCTTTGAATGTAATTTAATAAAAACTTTGATTTATTTATACACTCGGGTTTGTAGAGAGAAATATCTTCCTACGTTTCTCGTTCCTCGGAATCCCTCTAGTCGTAGCCCTATCGCTCTACACCCTTGGCGCTCTATCCCATGTATGCTCGTATGTGCCGCTCTCTATGTGAAACATTTACAAAGTCTGAATTTTAATTAAATATAATGTAAATGGTGGCGGTGGGTGTAGAATGAGTCTTGCATTTACGTATGTGCTAGGTGTATGCCCTCGTCCGTCTACGAACCCCCAATGTTAAAACATGGCCTTCTTCCGTTTCGTGACGTGTGCTCCTACCACACGAACGTCATTTGGTCGTTTTTCTTCATTTTTTCCGTTTTGTTTGTTTAATTGTTGTTTTATTGTTCCTTTCCGAAAACATCCGGAAAATAGGACCGTTTGCTGGGACATATGGAAATTTTCTCGAATTAAAAAATCGCTCGGCTATGACAACCATGAAGCTCTCTCCACGATTAACGCGCGGTATTCCATTTGATCTTTCACAAATAAAAAAAAAAAATAAAAAAAATACTCACAGACATATTTTTTCCTATTTACAAAAGTATGCCAATGTTTTTGTGTTGTTCGTAACGCGTTTTACAATTATTTACAAACGGTCGCGTCCGCGAGTGCTTTACCATGGCTCCGGGTGTATTGGCGTGTACGAAGAAACGTAGCTAACGCCAGGGGTAAATAGAACTTTACCGCGAAGTCTTTACGAAAGTATAGGCGCGTTTAATACACTCAATTCAAACGACATGTGTTTATGTTTTTGTATATAAGAGATTTTTTTATATATTCCTTTACTACTCTTTTTATGAAACTTGCATCGCCATCCACCCACCCACCCCAACCCCCAACCCCCCTTGCATCCACTAGTTCTCTTAGAACGGTCTATTCATCATGTTTCCCATACTCGTGCGCCTCTGTGTAAATTAACACGTTTTCTAAGCGTTTTGCATCACGATTTTAATAAAAAATCTCCACTCTAGTATCTCCTTAAAACGCGGAAAAATCAATGTTTTAAATCTCCACACGAGGAGATAAAGCAATAATTGGCGAGAGTGGGAAATTGAGAGATCAGAGTCACGGAGCTTTTGAAAAAGTTTACAAATAAGTTTTTAATAATATTTGCAATTGTTTTTTATTCTGTTGAAAACTTTTGATTGTACACGAGTCTTTATGTTGGTGAAACAAAAAAAAAAAAGCATACCTGTACAAAGAAAAATTCATACAAATCGTTACAGTGAACGGCATGAGAAAATATTAATAAAAACAATGAGAGAAAAATTAAAAAGCTTCGTTTTTTTTTTTCAAATTAATTACAAATATAAATAACTTTTTTAATTGAAACCAATCTTTGTACGCGAAACTTTTTTATTTCAATGAAATAAAAATTTGTGCCAATAATTGCGCAGCACGCTGCACAAGTGATGGCTGATCAAAGAACAGGCGAAAGACGGAACACACTAGTGCTAACATATCAAAAGAAACGAGCAATAAAAGTCGCGACGCTTTATATCCTTTGATTTTTCGTGCAATCGCAATCACGGATCGGCGATAATTATAAATAATTCCTGCCATATAAAACATTTCAAATCAATTTTCAATAGAAATTTTTCCAAGGGTAAGAAATTAATTGATGCAAAACGCTTCTATGTGCACTTGTGCACTCGACTCTCTTTACAATTTCCGCGCCTCAAAGCATCGCAGCCTCAAGTATTCGTTTATCGCTGTACATTTGACATTTTTTTTTCATTTTAATAAAACTTCTTAGAAAATTCCTATATGATTACAATAATTTCTATTTATAGAAATATGAGTCAATTGATTGGAGCTAATTTTAAACGTATCGACCTTTCGATCTGCCATATTCGTTCAATCAATTCATACATACAATTGATGATTTTTTTCGGTAATAATATCAATAATTTTGTTGGCGTTTAATTTGAAGCGAATAAAAGCGAGGGCGATCGTTTATTGAATAAAATCCGGGTCGATTCGAATGATTATTTATTGTCATAGGTTCAATTAACCCCATTTGTCCTCATTTGATTTAATAATGATAAAATTAATATAATACACGCGACAGAGGGAAATAAATATTGGTAGATGCACAAATTGAAAAGATGCACTTTTAAAATAGTATTGATTTTTCCTGTGTACGCTGGAAGGAGAATGATAACAGGTTTTTCTTATTCAAGGATAAATGCAATCATAATTAACCGTGCATGAGTTTCGAAGCGGCAATAAAGCAGATTTGTATTTTAGAGGAGGCAGTCGAAGAAGCAAAAAATTGCCATCTATAAAATTATGGTTTTTCAGTTAATGTGAGCGGGATAACGTCGTTATCATTGAAGTGTTATTTTTCAGCATCGCTGATTTTATAAGTGCATTGACATTTCAATAAAGCAAAAACGCAAAGAGTAAATTGCATTAGTATATAAATTAATTTTTTTTCCCTAAAAATTGTGATTCCTGTGGTTCTCTACCGTAAATAAAATCGACATTTACCGCATAATGTTTGATTACATATTTACAAGTGAGTATCTATGAAATGTTTCAAATGGTAAAACATTTAAACGTGTCTGAAATTTAAGCACGGTAGATTTTATTTGCTTTCTAGTAATTTTTGTAACTAGAATGAATACCGGGATTAAACATTTTTATATAAATAAAAAAATAAATATATCATACAAAGATTAAGCAAAATAATTACGAGTAAGTCAAAAACTTTTGATTTACTAAGTAAATAATTTTTTTGAATTCATTTAATGTCAAGCATACTTTTCTCTCAACTCTTTTTTTTTAAGAATCAATTTAGGCAAATGGTCAATATACAATAAGCCAAATGTAAATGATCTAAAAACAATCATAAATGTTTTAGCTAATATCAAAATATAATGTAGCTGTGTACATTATGCTAATGATTTAAACTATTAACAATATACGCAACCTCTATTTCTAAGGAAAAAATTAAACCTATTTTCAGGGTATAAAAATGTTTTCCACGGTGAAAAATTGATCTGAACGATCTTTTTATGTCTCGATTTCAATACGCGTACTGTGACATCACAGAAGACCCATAAGTACACTTATAGTTTTCAAACTCTCATTTGCTCATTAAAATTAAAACTTTTTTTTTTCGTTAAAATACAAATTTTTTATACCTTATAATTTGTTTTTCCTCAAATAAACAATGTTCTTAATCGATTTAAAAACTATAAAATGAACATTATGTGGTCTATT
This sequence comes from Sisyra terminalis, assembly GCA_958496175.1. NCBI lineage: Eukaryota > Metazoa > Arthropoda > Insecta > Neuroptera > Sisyridae > Sisyra > Sisyra terminalis. The sequence goes on from OY292277.1 coordinate 21,566,512, forward strand.
ATAAACAAAATCTTAATTTTTACCTTAATACAAAAATTAGGTCAAATGTTTATAATTTTTTTACTGAAGAACTACACCACGATTTCACCCTATTTTAGTACCTGTTAATGCTTTTCTTATCTACCGATAAGGTAATTCAAAATTTAACCTCGTATTGTAAAAAATGTCACCAACAATCAATAAACTGCCATATAAAGTTGGTAACAATTTCTTTAGAAAATGTTTTTGCATATGTAAGCAAATAATAAATTTAGGCAAGAAAACAACTGTTATCCTTACTAAATATTAAGAACTTAAAACTAAGTGGCGATACATACATAAATCGTTTCGTTACAGAAATGTTTAAATGGAAAATGTTTCTTAAAGTTTTAATAATGTTGATTAAAAAACCCCTAAATTGATAAATTGGACATGCAAAAAATTAGAACCAAAGTTCTTGGTCTAATTAATCATAGTTTTAAAATGGTATAGAAAATTAAATAGGAATAATTTTTTTCTTCAATCACTTGTTGTCCTTCTTCATGAAATTTACAATATCGATAAATCACTAAGACAATTCAAACTTAAAGAAAAGAGAGAAGACAGATAAAACTATTTAGTTATCAGCTCTTAACTAAATAGTTACCATGCGAATTTTTCATGTGGAAAAAAAATCATGTTTTTTAATTGTTTTTTGGAATTCATAAGAAAACGTTATTATTATAATTTTGGATATAATTTTTATGACAAATAAAAAATTATAGGATAAGCAAAGAAATATAACGAAATATTGGCATAGTCATTTCTGGGTGGAAGTTTTCTTTGAGCAGTTAATCTGATTTTTAACTGAAAAATGTTTGCTAATGTGTGAAGATTTTTAAAAACTTTGGAAAAAAAAACAATAAAGAAATCTTCAGAACAAGGGGGGGGTGGAAATAACCCCTTTGAGATTAGGTACCTCATAGAATATGATAATTTAGCTATTGAGTTACGGATTTAGAGTTTCATTGGCTTCTTAGTTGGAGCAATTTAAAAAACATATACCTTCAATAATTATGAGGGAGAAACCGATTACTGGTAGCAAATTTGGTAGTTGGAAAACCATTTAAGTATATAAATCCAGGATTACTTATTATATTATTTAATTCTCTTGAACTATTGGTACAATATTGCTAAGAACATTCTACTGTGAGAAGGAGACCTATAATTCGTTCCTATAAAATAAAATTAAATTATAGTTAAAAAGCAATGGAAACTAATTATTATAATTGTTAGTATAAAGGATGATTGGCGCACCTTTTTGAAAAATGGGTCAAATTTTGTTATTAGTACTAGCTTTTGGGTCACTAATGTGCATTACGCCTATTAAGATTTCACAAGGTGAAACAGAGAGGAGACGATAAGTAGACGTAGCTTACAACTGTGGGTCAGTTAAAAAGCTTGCGTGGATGAGTGACTGACCTACGGGTCATAGGTTCGATATCACTGGTTTAGAGAAAGGTTTAAATAAGGTGGGTTGTAAAACTTTTACTGCTATGCTAATGTAAAATCTTTGAATTCTGATTTCTTGTAAGAATTAATATATAGAAGAAAAATTTATTTTACCAATTTTTAAATTACCTACTATTTTAAGTTCCCATTTATTAACGGAAAATAATTACAAGTACGGAACCTTAATAAGTTTGAATTTTCCACTGTGAACGCCTGAATTTTTTTTCCATCCTCATTATACGCCAAGACATTCGCAATCATAACCTAATTCTTAACATGGTATTTGAAAAGTTCGAACCCGGAGTGGGTTAGATCGGGAATGAGTTGTAAAATTAAAGGGTTGAGATATATTTATATGTGTATAAGGGGTGAGACTTATAAAGAAGATCGAGACGTTCGTCGTTGTCGTCAAACAAACTGTGTAGTCTAATTTTGAAATTCAAACATCTTTAGAATTGTCTCCATCAAGTTTTATTAGTGAGTACATATAACAAATATCAAATATTATATTCAGATTTTGTGATGCGCGTACATCCAGGAATGGGAAAACACCGACAGGATCGGGAACACCGTATGAGACGCGCCCGGCTGTGGGCGTTTAAAGGGGGAAAAGTATTAAGCAAGAGTAAGAGACGTTCACATTGCCAACTATACAATTCAAGTGTGTGTGTAGAAGAATGGGATGAAGGGACATATAGGGACGTATGGGATATATAGAATGTTTGGATATATAAATCATAGGCGTCGACCTAATCAACAATTTTCTCAACTTTTTGATAATCATTTTAAAAAGTACAATAAATTTATAACCAAAATTTTTAAAATTTGGAATTTATACACATTTTTTTGTCGTGTTACTCTAATAGGTATTTGGTGGAGGAATTATTTTTTTATCTTCAACTAATAACACTGACAATGAAGTACCCTCCTATGTACAATATGTACTCTATGTACGATATGGATTTCATTTCAGTAAAGTAGTTTGATATATTCATAAGTTTGTCAAGATATAAACTTTATATTACGACGAACACCCCGTTTTACTCCCATCCAAACACCTATCCTCTCCTTTCCAAGACTCTCACCCATCCGTAGCCGTATCTTGTGGCACCCATCGCCTGTTCCAACTGGGAAGAACCGCTGCCTGTTCCCATACTCGCAAGAGAGGACTTTCGTTCGTCCCATTCACGAACATCCCCATTCCCAGACTTCGTCGCCAATGGATTTCGATGCGACTAAGGCTAGTAGTTGCTATTATCCTCCTGCGCTGATGTGCGGATTTGACTTCAAAAGATGATCAACTGTTTCTCTATATGGAGATAATTTTGTTCTTTAGTTAAAGTTTTCGACAAATCCTCTTCGAAAGATGTAATTACCATTTTATTCTTACAACAGTTCCTACAAGTAATGTAATGAGCAGTTCGAAATCTCCTCTTAAAAATTCATAATTTTCTTATCACTGAATTAAAAAAAATCAATCCAAATGAATTGCTATTTTAATTTTTATCTTTTTGTACAAAGTTAAAACCTAATCGTTATTTTTCGATAAGGCTACTGATAACAATAATTTCTATAAATATAATTTTGAGTAAAATTGGTCAATCATTTTTTCGCATACGTGCTTTATATTTATAAAAATGAAGCTTAATTATGTATTGTTGGCAATATTTGTTAGTTTAAGTATTGTGGGAGCTAAAAAAAGCTCAAAACGTGTACATGTTGAGCTTAAAGAGCCTCCACTTCCGATGCTAAATGAACCAATCACTGTATCATTGCCGGATCAGTTTGATGCTCGGGAGGAATGGCCGAATTGTCCTACAATTGGCCAAATTCGTGACCTGAAAGCTTGTCCTGTAGACCGAGTAAGTTTTGATTACCAAAAAAAAAATAGTTAGTTATTTTTTTTTTTGGATTTTAGATAGCTGCAGCCGTTGAAGTGATGTCAGATCGAACTTGTATTTATTCAAACGGAACCAGCACAGTTTCACTTTCAGTCGCAGACCTAGTAAACTGTTGCGCAGCATGCATTTTCAATCTTGCAAGTCCAACCTGTTCATCAGGATATTCATCGAGTCCATGGATATATTGGTTGTACGTTGGAATTGTCACTGGGGGTGAATATAAATCAAACGAGGTATATTTTTATTTTTTTTTTATGAAACAAGTACTAATAAATTTCTTTAAATTAGGGATGTGTACCTTATGATCTTATTATGTTCGGTGATGAATGTTCTGGGAAATGCACGAATCCAAGCTATAATGTCACTTATAAAAATGACTTGCACTTTGGAGCTACAAATTATTCAATTCCAGGCATTGATGAAAGTATTCAGCAAGAAATTATGACACGTGGTCCAGTTGAAGCAGTGATTGGAGCTTTCCCAAGTTTTCAACTTTATGAATCTGGTTAGTATATAATATTGGAAACATTTTGAATGGGAATTTAAATTTTTTTGCATGAACTGTTTCACGTTGGCGTTCAAAGAAAAAAAACTTTGATGCTTGTACTTGTCAAGGTCTCTGTCCAGTTTTCTTCCTGTAATATCCAATGCATATCATTTTTTTTTGAGTTTTTGTACTATCTAGTTGTATTTCGTTTTTGCGACTGTATCGATAATAATTTTTTCGTTGTTGATTCTCCTCAATCTAAAGTACATACTTTTTATATCACCCGATATGAAATCATTGCATTATAGCGATGCTTTAGCTCACAGATGTGTTAAGTGCATCCATAGAGTATTCAAATGAATATTATTAATATGCACATATGTTTTTAGTAACACATATATAGTGACGTTGCAAACCACATTTTTCAAAAGTGTTAACTGCCTAAAAATATTTTTTTTTTGTGATGCAAATGTTGTAGGTGCAGTTAACAATTAAAATTTTATTTTCTGCGCTTAACACATCTGTGAGCTAAGGCATTGATATGAGGATTGATTGTAACGGATTTATTTTCAATTTTCTTCCTTGCGGTAGGTTCTTCAGTTTTCCGATTCTTGCGGTTCCTTTGGTTGAATTCCTCCTTTTAGCGTATGCTATCTCTAGCATTGTCTTTCAAATTGGGATCGCCCATGTGTTACGTACTTAAGCGATTTCTTCATGAAAGTTTAACGACGATTTTAATTCCGAATTTTTACATTTGCGTGAACTAAGGGAGAAAATAAATTTACCCAGTGCCAACGTCAACCCATTAAAACAAGAGTTTTAAATTAATTAAGCATAAAGGAAAAAATGCATAGAAAATATACTAAATTGTTTATTGATGATTGTTTCCGCGATTATGATTACTCAATTACCCACTTTATGAATAACTGTTCTCTAGAAAATCGTTTGTTTTTTTTATTTTAAGTAAAAAACAATCTATGTATCCTTTTGTATTTTCATACAGCAGAGAAATTTCATCGCTTTTCTATCACATTATTGAGGGCTATTTCTTTATAATTCCTTAATTAATTTTCGCTATTCTATTCCAGGTATTTACGAACCAGCACAAGCTGAACCTCAAATAGGTTCTCTTGCAATCCGAATACTTGGCTGGGGTCACGACGACTCAGGAAATTTCTACTGGTTAGGAGCCAACTCTTGGGGCACCCAGTGGGGCGAAAAAGGATTTTTCCGTTTTACTAGTGATATTTTAAGTCGATATATATATGCAGGTACCCCCAAATTATAAAAGAAAAAAAATTGTTAACGATCAATAACGGGTTTATTTGAAAGGCATTAAAGTTATTTTATAGAATTTGAATTGAGGGTGGACGATATTGGTAAAAGTCTGTGGTATTTAAACAAAGGCCTTTACCAAAATGCAAATATTTAATAATAAAACAATCACGTGTTGATATTGTGTTTGATATAAATTTAAAAACCCCAACCATCAACGATCCACCCATCCAGTTTGGTAGCTTTTTTGATCGCTTTGTTGAATAAAATTGATTAAAAATTATTTTTATCATTTTCAACTGTGTAAACAGACAGACCCTCAATTGATGGTCATGCCACGCATCCGAAAATATCATCAAAGGAATTTTAATTTATTAATAATTTTATTTATTTAATATTGGTATTTAAACAATTTTAAATATTTCATATTATTAATAAAATGACATGAAAATTTGACTAGCACATTTAATAGAATTTTCACGGGAAAAACCAATTTCGACGTTTGACAAAATGTTGGTGGAACCTATTACGAGATTACTTGTACAAGACAATTAATAGGGGTTGAAAATAAAGACAATCAATGTAAAGTATACAATCGGCAGAATAGGCTTTGTTTGGAAATGAACTAATAAGACATTCGAGTAAAAGCATCGAATTAAAGACGACCAAAATGTACCAATTTTATCATTGGGGATGGAAGGAATAAGGGATGAAACATCAACACACCGAATTCAATGAACCGTGTGAAAGGTTGGCGGTTGGTGGAAGCGCCTCGCGTAATATAGAGCTTTCAGAGCTTTCGCATATCCACTTACTCACATTTCACAGTCAAGTAGGCTTTGGCACCAATACCAATATAATGAATATTCAATTGTTTCCACACGAAGACATTAATCCAGGTGACTTTACACCCTCCGATCTGGGACGAGATGTTTAAGTCATAAGATTTATAAACACACTGACAATAATTGATTTAAAAAAGCGTAGCTGTTGGAATTTTTCTCCCTGTTTTGCCAAATTTTTTTTCGAAATCAAATCGTAACAATAACAATGCATTTTCCCTTCAACAAGTTAATGAACTGTAAATGCACAATGAATGGTTTTCAGGTGTGCAATATTGTCAGGATAATAAAATATTTTTTAATATTCAAGTTGAATCGTTTCAAACGCAATTTTACGAGCAAATCAAATTTTAGTGGAAAATGTAAAATGTAATTTGTTAGCGCAATACAATCGATGTTCATCCCTATAAAACGGTTACACGTCGATGAATTGTACCGTTATGAGTCTGGCAATTGGAAATGAGAGGGAGGATTGTAGTTTTTCGAGAACAAATGCCAATGAGGCTGTTGGGTAGTAAAGACAAAATGTTTTAAATGCATCGTTGCACATCGTTTATGTATTTAGTTATCGAATTTGCACACCCCTTTGAATCAGATAGGCAATGGAAATAGAAAATGGTCTATTTGGTGAAATTAAAGGTACATGAGTTGTTGTTCAGTCTTATATGCAAATAGCATGGGGAATGAAAATGTGGAATTTTCTTAAAGAAAATAGGTGCGAGTGGTGGAAATTTGGAACGATTTCTTCATTAGGGTGACTCGCGAGTGAAATAAGGGTTGTAACAGGCGGTGGTACATCTCAGAAGAAAATACATCTGACAGAGACTACAACAGCAATCAATAAGCAACGCAAAAGGGATGAAAATTAATCTAGCAAGATTTTCCAAACAAATTAGTAAGAAAATTACAATCAATGATTTGGAAATGCGCGCCTTGTATCTACTGAATTTAATGTATACCAAACATAAATGAACTAAAAAATGGGACAGGATTCTCCCGAAGGAAATATCCGTTGAAAAACCAATTTGTCTTAATCAAGAAAATATTTCTAAGTAAAAAAATAGATTCTTAAGGAACTTATTAAAATTTTTTGAGGTTTCTGCAAAAAAACTTCATTTTTTTGCGAAATATTTGAGTCGTAATCATTTCCTAGTATCAATTGCAACTGTCGTATTTAGAATTGAGATATTTTCGTTTCGTCACTAACAATCCGAGCGCAATTATTTGAACTGAACTCAAGTGAAAATTTGTACAATCTCACAAATTAAGATATCGCTGGGTGTATTACATTTGGAGGATATTAGAATTTCCGATTTCAGTTTGCCAGAGAGCAATATTGAATCCAATCCTTCTTCCCGATCTCCCGTACTTCGTCAATGTGGCACCCCTTCCGTTTATGTGTACTCATATACATCACTTTCGTCATCATCCCATCGCCCACCCCGAAAAGAGAGACGATCCCCTCACACCATCCACGCCAAAACGGAAGCTTCCCGCAGCCCCATCCTATTTACGTATGGGCACCCAAGTCCTTCTAAGCCAGCATTCCTCCAGCCACCCCCCAGTGCTCACTCCGACGCCAATCTCACATTTCAAAACCCCACTGTTTTCAATAAATTGTGCGAATGCTCGAGTCGCGTGAAGAAGCAAACATTTCCAAACCGAAGCTATTGGTACCCATTTTATATTATTCATAATTTAATTTCATTTTGTACAAATAAACGCTTTTCAAATTCACAACGAAAACAATTAGACGTAAATGCAGATTTATAGGTTCTCGTTTATATAATCCATCTCGTGAATTCCCTTAATATTTTCCTAAACCAGATGATACGTTGATGATTTCTTCTCAAGGATTTCCTAATGTTTTCTTATTCTGTTAACACCAAAAGTTTTCGTGAAAGATGAAAAGTACTACCCAAAAATAAGCACATAAAAGATGAAAGTGGAAGAATGGGAAGGAATAAGGGACATTGATAGGATGAGAGAATGGTATAGGTACTCGAAGGATTAGTGTCTTATTGGATTTCCTTTGGGTCACTCGTTCAAATCCTGTCCAGTACTAGTTAATCCTTACACTTGATAAGGGACAACTATCGCCCCACCGACATAACTAGACTCGAACTATACAACCCCCAGAAAAACCACCCGATTTTCCAATATCACTTTATTCTCCCTACACGAATCGATTCATTTACGCAAACGGTAAGGATGAGATCTATTATTTAATATCCCTCATTTATCTTTTATTCGAGATATCTCTGAAATTTCTCGGTAAATATTAATTTTTAATTTAAAATTAATTTATTTGAGGCAAATTTGGGTATCGCTCCCTAGTTTTTAGGGTTTCAACGGTTGGATAGTTCGAATGGTCAATGTGTAGCGTACTGGTGGGCTTTAAGGATAAATATAAGTGGTGCGAATGTGGAGGATGAGATCCTATATAGAAGCTATATTTCACTCGATGTCCGTGCGGTTATTTAATACGTATTAACGGCAGCTTAAGTGTTAATTATAAATCTAATAATTACTGGTTAAAATACAGAGCTTTCTGTTAAATACATCGTTAATAACTTAACATGGTTCTATACAAAGATAATACGTCATAAGGACGAATGATCCTCCATCACGAAATGGGAGCAAGGAGGAATTGAGTTAATTTATTTGAGGAGATATGCGAGGATTTCATAGTTCATTACGGGGCATCGATGAGAATTTTTCCTCGTCTAATTAAAATTTATATGTTTTCCATTATTTGTGTTTTACTAACTTTTAATTATATAAACTTTTACTTGATGTATAGGTATGAAACAATTCATGTGGATTTGTTAGGAGAAAAAATTATATTTTGAATATTAGTTCAAAGTTGATATAAAATAATTTTAAAGGTTCCAAACCGACAAAAAAATTGTAATTTTCAATAGATTAAACATCAAAGTAAGTGGCAATGGTAGGTGTATGGTAAACGGAATGCAAAAATTTTAAAAAGAGAGTTGTATTTTTTTTTTTACAAAGGGGCGTCGCGGTTTTTTTTTTATTTAAACGAAGGCATCGGTTAAGGAGTGAGAGTTACAGTTTGAATATAATTTGTGTATGGTGGAAAGTACGATAAACGGGGAAAATCCCGGTATGGGGGTAGTTAATATTTTTGAACGGGAAAGTCAGAAACGACAGGTGGGGTGGGTCGTTGTAACCGAGTGTATTTCTAACGGGTAACCTGTTTAATTAGTATTAAAAGTTTCCATAGAATTATAAAAATTATTTATATTTCTTTTTTAAATAAAATCGTCAGAGTCGGAAAAATATTTTCTGCCTATTTCAATTATTTATCGCCTTCCATTCCTCATCACGTTTATCCACATTTTTACATATTCTATCCGAGGATTTTCGTTCACAGTACACACGTGAAGCAAAATCCAAATATGTTGTTATACCTCTCGCCGCTTAACGATCGTCACATTTAACGACCGACGTCGTCTAACTTCACGTTAACAAAAGAATAACATGCGGATACACTCATCTGTATTGCTTTGCCTTGGATTTTCTATATTTATGTCTATTTTAGGCATTAGTTTAAAAAAAATGGATAAAAATAAATGTCTGATTCCTTCAAATATTTCCATTTGCTATTGAAAATATGTAAATTGTACCATAAAAGCCAAAACATAGTGTTACAGTCATATTAAATAGTTTATTTATTGTGTAACTACTTACTTGCAAATTATTATCAAATTTTAAATTGTAGTACAAAAGATTTTTGATATAGTATATTTTTCTACAGGTACTTACATTTTTGGGGAAGATGGTTTATATAAATGCTTGTATTACCAAAAAATATTTAGTTTTTTGATAAATCAACTCAAGGGTTAATAAAATCCCTAAATTGAGATATTTTGAAAATTTGCTCATTATGAAATTTGAGTCCAACTCTTAGTAGTTTCAAAGCAGCCATCTTAATACTCGGCTACAATTATCACAACGATCTCAGAAAATTCAAAATTTCATATAATAAGGGAACCGAAGAGTAGCATAGTTATTATAACACAAAATTTTGAAACAATTTTTAATTTTAAAACAATCTACTTTTAATATCCAAATTGACAAAAATCAATTTTCAAAATCAATACATCACTAAGAAAAATATTTGAAAATCATATTTTAGTTTTATATTTTTTATTAGTTAGGAAACGCTGAAGCGATTGAAATAAATAGAAATCCAATGAAATAACTATGGACAGTTATGGTGGTAGGGCAATATCGCCAACTCTTAGTTTATTATTTTTTCTTGGGTTTTTCTAGAGCTGAGGAGTCATGCATTATCATGTTTCGAAATAATGTTTTCTTTATTGACAATTATTTGATACTTTTGGATGCTTGGTTGGTTGATCATGATTGATTACAAATATTTGACTGTTTTTCGACTGTCTAACATGAATTTGGTAGAACTTCCATCCCTTAATATCTCATTGTTTAAAGTTTTTATCATTCTTGCTGGGTACAAGCTGGAGAACCCAAAGTAGTATTATTTGAACTTAAAAAGTTCATTTGGTAATAATGACCATCTAAAGTACTAGGAAAAAAATTGAAAACATGTTTCGTAGCAACTTTGCGTTACTATTCTGTAAAACTCACAGGGAATACCATACAGAATTATATTCCTTCAGTGTCGATATACATTCCAAAATAATATATATTGTTTAATTTCTTATGAGCTAATAAGTTACTCCAATAAAAAAAGTCTTTAACACATTCTTTAAATAACTTATAAGTCGATGAATAGTAATAATAACTATTGAATATTTATAGGTTCAGAAAGGATATTAATTTCCGGTCCTTCCAATACTTTGATTTAAATTTTTAAATCAATCTTTCAATTGCACTATTACAACTTTTCAAAACCAAGGAATGAATTATTATTATAATAAAATCATCTGTTCTTGTGTTGCTTTCATTATTTTGACCGGCATTAGACTTTCAAACACATATACTTTGATTAAGTCAAAATCGATATTTTGTATCTTTTTCTAGCACATTGGTTTGAATATTTCCTATTTCTGCTGTAGTAGTAAAGCAGATTTGAAGCGGGATAGATTTTCTAAAACTAGTACGAGTAATAGTAACCAGCAGTATCAATGAATAATAAATTAGGAAGATCTATATCTTGAATTTATTGGTGGGCTGCTTTTACTTTACATTAATCTGTCTTCAATATTTTAGTAAGCGATTTAGTAAGTTTTTGCTATCTACTATAATAATACTTAAAGAATTGATATAATTGCAAAGGTGAAAATCATACTGATATCTTACAATATAATGCCTCTTTAGATTAATTGGAAAAACATGTAACTGAAAAATGCAAATCAATTTTTCAATCAAATATTTTGAAAGAATTCTCATTAACGACAGATAATTGACGTAAGAGTATCATATTATGGCACAAATTTCGTTTAGTTACAAGAAATATTTCATAATAGGGAAAGATGAACTGAAACTTTAAAAACAGTTGCCAATGAGGGTATGATGTAAAGAGGGTACAATTGATTTAAAATTTGATTTAGCAAAATAGATCCTTAGAAAACAGGAAAAAAACTGTTTAGAAATCTTTGAAATGCAGAGCTTTGAATCAATGAAGAAAATCAATTAGACCGATTGAGTCCCAAACATAGTTGGAAGTATTGCGAAAAATTATCGATGAATCAATGACAGTCTATGTAACTTGAAGAAAAACTGGTTAGATGAATAATGGAGAAAGAAAACTGGGTAGAAAGAAAAATGGAAAAGTTCAGGGGAAAAAAACAAAAGATGGGAATTCTAAACTTTTCAAAAATAGTGGTAGACTACCTCGTTTTGAAGAATTTTCATTAGAAACAAGTGGCGTTGAAAAAAAGATTCAATCACGTGGGAAAACAAAAACAACTTTGTTTTCAATAGCCATGGAAATACACACTAACCCGAATTATATTGCTTTTAAATTCACGTTTTGCTATACAAGATTAGAACCATCAAGCTTTTTAATTAAGCAATATTTTTAAACAGTAGTAAAATAATATAACGAATCGTTGAAGTTGAAGACGGTCAATAACTTTCTCCATTCACCCTTATGTAGTGGCGCCTATACTACAAAAACTTATACAATATATATATTCTTTTTTTTTATTTTCAAATTAATTGCACAATCTGCATAGGGTTGCAATAAGTGCATTCAATCCATACCCAATCAAATGTAAGCACTAGTGCCAGTAGATTAATGCTGTATTCTTATAGCAATAACAACAATCATAAAAACAATTAACAGTAGCAATAAGAATAATAATAATTGTCTATAATAACAATATCAATGCTAAAAATAATGTAAAACATTAATATGGAAGTAATACATAAAAATAAAGCTATGTAATAAGAAAAAATATTTGGCAATAAATAGTTAATAGGAAATCTATGTTTAGTTAGAAAATCTATCAGGAAAATCTATTACATTCCATTTTTGTAACCTTTTTATCATCTCACTGTTGTCCAATAAGTTTATTGCAAGGTGGTTGGAATGATCGCCTAGTTTTGTCAGGTATTTTTTACTAAACCTTTGAATTTCTTCCTTTACAGATGGTATTTCTGTATCTTCATGTATTTTTTAATTGTTTACATACCATGGAACACCGATTATTTGTCGTAGGGTCCTTGATTGGAATCTTTGTAGGATTTCAATGTTGGAGTTGGATGCAGCACCCCATAACTGTATCCCATATGTCCATATGGGCTTCAGGATGACCTTGTACAGAAGAAGTTTGTTTTCTGTGGATAATGGTGCATTAGATGACATTAGCCAGTACATCTTTTTGTATTTTTTATTTAAATGTTCTCGAGTTTTTTTGATTTGCACAGCCCATGGAAATTTTTGATCTAAGTGCATTCCGAGATATTTTACCGTGCTCTTTTGCGGTAGTTCTGTGCCTTCCATTGTAATCGGTGGACATATATTTCTGCGCAGTATAAACATTATGTATGTAGATTTTGCGTTGTTTATTTTTATTTTCCACTTTTTTGCCCATTTTCTACTTTGTCCAGGTTATTTTGGAGCTTTAACGAAGCTTCATTGGGTTCATCTGCTGCGGTTACGATGGCTGTGTCATCAGCAAATATTGCCACTAATGCATCTGTTGTATTGGGCATATCGGCTGAGTAAAGGGAATACAACAGAGGTCCTAGTATGCTACTTTGGGGGACCCCGGCTGTTATTTTTTTGGGAGTCGTTACTTCCGATTTATATATATTCTAACAATATATTCTAATATTTTGTTTAATTTAATTCAAATTACAAACATTTTAAACAAAAATTCAAGCATTTGTGCTTTTTTTCCTTTTTGATATGTTTTTTGTACATACTTATTATTCTTGGAGCATGAATCCGTTCACAATTAAAGTTTTCACCTCCATGTTTAAAATTAAAGAAGAAAAATGATTTTGAAATATTGATATTGATTCACTTCTAGTTATAAAAAAATAGAAAAAATAATTAACTTTGATCCAAAAAAGAAAAAAGACATAACAGAGACAAATTATTGTAAAAGTTAAAACTTTTGTTTTTGGGTATCAAAGTTGTAGAGCTGTAAATAATGATTGAGACAAAGTCTTTACAAATTTATAATTTAAAAGAGTATATAATGAAAAGATCTTTGATTTACTCAAACTTTGAAAAATGATAAAGTGTTTTTTATAGACCTGGTGATTATAAATTATTCACACAGTTAGTAAGATTCTTTTGCACCATTTTTCTTCTTAAATCTTATCAAATTTATGACTGAGTTAATTAAAATTTAAAATTATATAAAGGAAACTTTAATTTAACTTGTACGTTGCAAAAAAAAAGTTGTGAAATTTAAATTATCATTTAAGTAAGCCATAGATGGATGACAAGAACAAAGTTTTTCTTTTGAGTTTGATTTGTTTATTGATTTTATTATTGATTTTAACATTTGCAGAAAGCTTCATTTATATGGTTGGATAAAAGAGACGTTATGGAAGCATTTATTTGCTGCCTAAATAAATATAAATAACGAATTTATCTGTAGCGAAATGCAGGTGTATCCATTCACATTTGAATAGAAAGTGCCTAGACGTAGAGGGATACAAAACGACAGAATACGGGAATCGTTATCTTAAGAGATATCTGCAAAACTGAAGGAGAATCGCGAACGAATGCAACGAAGTCAAACCATTTTTGTAAATGTGGGGATAGATGTGGGGTTCGTTTTCTTGCGAGCTCTCTATATGAGAGGGTTGAGTTTGGGTTTGGAGGTTAACCTATAGATACATGTCGTCTGTTTGCATCTATAAAACCACTTGACGTACCAATTACGAATTTATACAAGACAGAAATAAAATTGTATCGTTGCGCACATATATTCCCTTTTTCAAGATTCAATCAAAAGATCATCACATTGAAATGCACAGGAGCCTGAGAGCGATACTCCTCTGAACTGCTACCACCATACTGTTAGCACGCATATATTTACATTACAAGTGCATGACGACGTCTGAAAAAGGGGTTTTTGAATCATCACGAAAAGAACGAGAAATACCCGTATCGTTTCTCTGTGTCTTTTGATTAAATTTTAAAATAATTTTTTTATGGCAAAATTCAAAACACTTGAAATTCCGATTGAGTTTTTTGTCATTTTATCCCCTTTTTTAACCATTAATTTTATCAAAACCTCTTCAAGAATTTCCCATCACGGCTCAATGATTTTTCTAGGATCCTTTTCGCTCTCCCCGTTTTCATCAATAGAATTTTCATTTGATTGTATTACATTTGTTGATCATTTTTTTTCCCTGTTCCCGTGGAAAAACGTGAAATTCACTCCCGGAAAACTCTCCATATCGTTTTATTTTCTTTTTAAATTGCTTGTGAATGAGAAGATAAAATTGAAGCATATTTTGCCGTACAATAGATTAGCGGGGCACAAATATATGGATGGGAGATGTAACACGGGGGTGGGGGTGGTTAAATGTAATGGATGCAAAAGAACGAAGGAAAAGCGTGTGTAATAATTTCCAGCAACCGATTTTGCATTTTATTGTCGTTTCTAAACGAGAATGAGGTAAAAGACATGAAATCACATATTGGAATCGTTTTTTATCGTTTCAGGAAGTTATTGTCGATTGTCAAACCGGAAATCCAGCTGTGCCACGCGACTGATTCCTTATAGATATTTACCGATCGTAAGCGCGGTATTTCATCTCATGTAAATTATACGACTATTCATCCCTCAATCCCCGTCATCAAGTCGTTTATCGAAGGGATGAATATTCCATGCCATATTATTGATAAGTGAACAGACACAAACCATTTTTTTCTCCACTTCTAAATGTTTTGTATTGTTACAAAATAATACCCACAAGCTTTTAGTGGTAAACGTGAGGTTCGACAAAAATTGATGGCAAGCTCTTTCCACGCTCAATGGGGATGAGACAAGAAGAACGAATGGATTTGTAACACACGCCGCGTAAATGTACATTCCTATAAATAACGAGGCAAACGAAAGAACGAATGGGGCATTAAATATAAAAAAAAATTCGTTGTTGTTAAACACAGAAGCATTTATAATCGCAGAATACATTACGATAATGATCCCTTCAATCCGCCTAGGTAGACATTATAGGTAACGCCATTGGAATGGGACGGGCAAGGGGTGAAAAGTGATGAAATGCTCAATGCTTTTCTGTTGCTGATGGCGTGTTTCAAAGAATCAATCCATTCATTCAAGCATCTCAAACCATTACAATGCGAGGACCATTTCTATACGATCATTCCCTTTTATTTTATAACCTTGCGTTTCATTTTCTCGATTTCAATTTTATGACAAATGCTTCACGAACCATTTAGTGCAATCCGGGAAACATCATCAATGGATTTTTTTAAAAGAATCTTGTGTGCAGCAAAAAAATTTGGTTCAAATAGAAACGTTCGGTTTTGGGAGTAAAAGTGGAATATTATTCACGCTTTCTAGCCATACATCACTTATGTATTGAATAATTCTGGTTCTACCTTATCCGTAGAATAGACAGACTCATCCCCCCAGTTATACCAACTTCCAACCCATCCAGACAGACAAGCTTTAAAGTATATTGTTTATTATTCAACGATACTATTCCGTTCGCCGCGTATGGTGTGGTATATAAGGCTCACGTTAACGCGAGGAAGAATCGCAAAAGGGTGTGGGGCACAAATAGAAAATATACACAAGGATAAGTAGGATTGAGGGAGAACGTTTGTGGTACGAAAATTCGCGGGTGTGGGTCGGTTTTATAGGAAATTATATTTCTATGTAAACGGGGAGAAATAAAAGCTCATTTCATCTCCACCTTACGAATAAAAATCATCCCTTATATTAGAATTTTTTTCCTTTTTAAAATAAAGAAGATAAAAAGTTCAAAATGAGTTCTCTATTCATTAGGAGTGAGAGGTATAAATGAACAATGACAAGTTTGAGTAAAAATAAATAAATTTATTTTCCTAATGAGAAAGACGTGCAATATAATACGTCATGTGGACGAACGGTAGGTATATGGACGCCGGGACTGACGAACTTTGATAAACGAACCAACGAACGAACGAGAGCTTTTCTTGCTGCAAGTAATCATTAAAAATAATTCTTTTCACAAAAAACTCAGACACAATTCACAAATGAATATAAATCCACACGAAAAAATTGAATAAAATAAAAACAAAACAAGACGAACAAAACAAAAAAGGCAACCCTGTCGCATTAATTCCTAATACCGTACCAAAAGGCTACCCTTGTTTTCCGTATATAATCCATT
The DNA here is from genome assembly GCA_958496175.1 of Sisyra terminalis. Lineage (NCBI taxonomy): Eukaryota > Metazoa > Arthropoda > Insecta > Neuroptera > Sisyridae > Sisyra > Sisyra terminalis. Next base: position 21,583,305 of record OY292277.1, read on the forward strand.
ACTTAGCGAAATCAATACTGAGTAGTAAGAGAAAAACGGGAAAACTGGGGAAAAACGGGAGCAAAAAAAAAACACCACCAAAGGAGATACGAGCGCGATTCTAACCACCCTTCTATGTGTCCTTCGAATGTCTCACCACCCGTCCATTGCCCACAATGTCCGTTAGCATTATGTGCCAATATCATAAGCAAGGCAAACATCATTCCAATGCCTTTTTCTTTCTGTTAATGGGGAATAGTATTGTCTCATCCTTCATTTAACAACATCCCTTATTGAAACAAATGTACTATACATGCAGAACACACTTGACTGTGCATACATGTCATCTTTGTCTTCAACACATCACACGTGAATCTTTTTTTTTCGTTCATCAAAAATTTTCTCTGAACCCTTTTCATTTCCATGTCTAATCCAAACACTTTCAAACATATCCTTCACAAAACCATCATTTCTACAATGTGGTTGACTTAAAAAATCATTACCATCCAATTAAAATGGCAACAGTGATTTTCTAAGGCCATAAAACTTTAATGCACTAATTCAAGTCATCAAATAGTAGAAATCGAGGATCAGAACCTCTACTTTTATAATCAATATGCAAAACTTGGAAATTGGAAAATTAATATTCAAAAGGGCAGTGTTTAATATTCGACCACAACCAATAACGGTATGCGTGTGTTAAAAGTTTTCAAAGCCCCCATGGAAAGCTCATGGAAAAGCGCTGATAATTGTACACTTTTTAGGTCGATTATCAATTCTCTTTCATTAATGTAAGGACCGGCTTTGCATCCCCTTTTAATTTCATATTTACCACCACCACCCCTCGGTAATCCCAATCAAGCAAACCAGCGACGATTTGATTTTCTGAATTTTATTGCCTCGAACCGAACCGAGCCGCCGCCAAGCCCCAACAACTTTCTCCCGGTCCAATTGCCCAATTAACCGCGAGGAGGTTGGAGAAGGTTGAAGAGATACAATTGAATTTAATTATTAATAAACCAATTTTAATTGAATTTCTCTTTAATGATCCAATATGGTTACATTTATTAGGGATGATTTTTCCGTGAAGTTTTTTAATGATTTTTCGCCGGTGGAAAGGAGGAAAGAAAAATGTAAAAAAGCAATTTTATATTGAAATGACACAAAAGGCGTTAAGACAAAACGATGAAATAACGCTCGTCTGACACCTTCATTGGCGCGAAAAACGAACCCAACCAAAGCCACCCCATTCATATCCTATACGGTAACGAGTTGTCGTTATCATCATTATCATCAACATCGTGCACATTTCAATAAGTAGGTGTATAGATCCTCTTGGAGTGTAAATCCGTGAAATGTTCAGAGGGTTGGGAAATTCAGGAACACAGGAATACAGGGACAATATTCCCATATATAGACAAAGCTGTTATATATTATTTTCTTGCCTACTTTTTCTCCATTCGAGCTTTTGAAAAAAAAAATATATATATATATATATATAAGCTCACACAAAACTCACATCCAGAATCGGCGTCGTTGTCGACCGCCTCGAAGGCAATTTCTCAAATTAAAATGTTCGATACAACGGTGGTGAATGCCAGCGATCATTTGTCTTTATTCGTAGATTTTCATACATTTTTGTTGCCACAATGGCGAGAGTGGGATACGGGAATTCTGTGAAGAGAAAGTAAAAAAGTATCGTATAGAAAAAAAAAATAAAAAAAAATATGCGATACGTTCACAGGGTTGCAAGTGAGATCGACAGAGACATGGATTACTGGGGAACAGGGGTTGAGTTTTCTGGAACACAATGGGGTGAATTGGGAGACTTTTTTGCCTTCATCAAAGTAATAATCGTAATATATAGATGATTAATCTGCGAATTTTCTTTTATTTTTGTGACAAACGCGTTTCACACAAAGACGAGACAGATAAAAGTTTTCATTATTTTTTTTGGTTCAATTTTTTTTTTTTGGAGTTGTAAATCGAATGCGAATAATCTCATATTTTTAAGGTTGGAAAGCAAGATTTTTTTTTTTGTAATTTTAACTCCATTTTCTTATATAAATTAAAGTCGACAGCGATGAAGTATTTAATTGCAAATACAAGAAGTTTGTAAAAAGACATCGACAAAGTTTATGATGGAAAAAGGGCTTGAGCGGGCGGCAAATGGGCTGATTTTCAATGAAGAAGTGATAAGGGTGGAGGTTATGTGTTCGCTCCCTGACTTGTAAATAAGAATTCACTTTGAGATCAAGTGGTTAATATTAATTAAAACACTTGTCGCATCTTCTTCTTCATCGTGTGGTCGTATCGTTGTGGTGGTTTCGCAAAGTTCTTGGCTCATTCCAAATGTCTGACATCACCAACCCCAATGTTTCGATGCTCACTTGACAAATTAATGATTGGTGGTATCACCATAGAGACGACACTAATTATAAACTCATTTTTTCAGGATATTTTCCACGAAAGCTCCATGGAAAACCCTAAAGTTTTTCCTCACATTCTCAATTCATCTGGCCAATAACATTCATAAACTCATTTTCCTTCGCTCGGCTATATGAAAATATAAAAAAATCTCTCGGTCAACCTCTTGCTTCATCCCCTTTTTTTCTCAATTCACAAGTCTCTTTCTTAATTATTCAGTGTAGTTAATTACTTTTTTTCTTGTGTCTACGACATCTGATCTTTACAATCAAGTATTGTGTGCTTGAACACACATACAGTCCTATAAATAAAAAAATACTGTTGGGTGCTACGTGGTACAAGTCAGGAGACTGGGGGTTGAAAAAATTGAATTGTACATGTTCATGACGGGGATGCAACTAGCGTCTTGTCTTCCTCACAGATACGGGTGATAATTAATTTACCGGATATCCGTCCGTGTTTGCCCAGCTCCCGTACATTTTTCATTTCTCAAACCACCATATCGTCGTCTTCATCGTGTATGATTGAGATTTTTCGTATTTTTTATTTAATTTCTTTTATTTAACTTGGCGAGAAGACGACAAAAACGAAAAGCGAACAAAACACACATACACACACACAAAAAAATAAGGGAAAAATAAAGAAAATTGCCGCGCTACCGTTCCAACCCTTTTGACTTGCTCTTTTAAAGATATGTTTGTATTATATCAACCCTTTACTTCCAAAATAAGTCTTTTATTTTATTTAATTTTTTTCTCCATTTTTTTACATTCTCTTCTTTATATTTAATTTATTCTTTTATTGTTCTTTGTTGACTGTCAACTCAAGCTGAAAGATACCTGTGCAATTTTTTTCTTAATTGCGTCTGATAGAGTCAAAAACATTAATTAACTCTTGAACATTTTTAACGTTTGTCTCTGACCCATTCTCCGACTTACGTATTGTCACCACCATCTGTTTTTCTATTTGAAAAACGCTTCAGTATAGATATATTCAAGCGCTGGCGACAACGAATCAGGTGAGCTTTTCAAAAAAAATAAATAAATTCCTCTTTCATTTATTATGCAATTTGTAAATAATATAATTAATATTTTCCACTCCAGCTTTTACGTTTTTCACAGCAAAGCAAAACAATTAATAATTCTTCATAAGGAATGAAGAAAATGAAATGAAATACTGCAATAAGTTCTTTTTTAAGTCAAATACTAATAGATGTACATAGCTATTTGATTCATTACAAAGAAACTGGAATAAGCATTTCCAAGTGATTAACTTTTTTGTCTTACTAATCTAGCATTTCCACGTAAAGATTAAACGAAGCAGTTAAAACAAATTTTTAAATTTGGATATACTAAAATCAAACGTTTAATACGTTTATTACTAAAATTATATCATAAAATTTTAGCACATGCAAGACACTAAAAAATTAAATAGATTGTTATATCCTTAACATTGATAAGTATTTTATTTTTATAAGTATTTTATAGAGTCAAAAACTGTTGAAACGCGTCGTAATAAAGAAGAAATTGAGTCTCATAAGACATATATATATATATATATATATATATATATATATATATATATATATATATATATTATTATCCATTGTTATATCCTATTGCTATATTCTATACATTCAGTTTTGATTATACATACAATTATTTTCTTGGTAATTTTTGGGTCAGATATATCACAATATCTTTAACAAAATTAATTGAAACTCTTAAATTTTATAACAAAAATAATTCTTCGACTACACCACCTATACTCAACCTTTATTCTTCCGAATCACATTCCTATTTTTCCTTCTCTGCATATATAACTGTTAACAATTGTAAATAACTGAAAAGAACACTAAACTGCCTATCTTTCACCAGGATAGTCGAGTTCATCAAGTACTGGGGTTTTGTTTCAAGAATTCCATTATGAGCGCAAGAAGTACTACCAACACTGTCCCGCTTGTACCGACTGGTTACAACCCTAAAGAATTAGTGTATTTTACCCTGATTACAACTCAATATTGAAAACAAAACCAAAAAATATTTGGTAGCAATAATTATTTTGAACCGCAGGTTGCGTATGGCTGGTCTACACCTTTGTATAGATTTCAATGTACACAATGTGGGTCTTTAATTGGTTTCGATTTTTGTCGCTAATATTGGTAACATTGATCCACTAAGTTAAGTGGGTCGTTTCAGTTTGTCTTTATTCTTTTTAAACATTTATATACGAAGAGTGCTAGAAAAATGTAGTCTCAGGGAAAAATCGGGTTCGTGGCCATTATTTTGCCTGAAGAATTAGGTGTAATAAGCATGTTATTACGTTATAGTTTTGGGTATCTTTTAACTTTTAAAACTCTTGCAATTTAGTTGGAATGTTTCTTAAGACGTTGACGATATGATTTGTGTATTATTGTAGCTGCTTAAGTTACTGTATTTGTAACCGTGTCTCTAAGGATAGTTGCGTTTCTTACGTTGTTTGAAGTACCAGGTATATCTCATATAATTTTAAATTGACAGCGATTTATAATTTGCAGGTTTGATTTTTTGCTTGAACCCCATAGTTGAATACCGTAAGTCCAAATAGGCTTGATCATTGTTCTGTAGATTACTAGTTTATTTTTAGTGGTAAGTTTTAAATTTTTTGTTCAGGATCCATTTTAGTTAGTCATACGTGATTTTATTTGCTCCTTTTTATTGGTGTCTAGGTATGTTCTTTCCCCGTAAACCAGATGAACTCCAAAATATTTTGCAGACTTTCCTCGTAAAATGAATTTGCCGTAGATTTTTAGTGGAAGAAATGCTTGTCATTTGAAGGTGCAGGTGGCATAAACTATGTTTTTTCGTTTAATATGATGCCTCTTTTGTCGCACCAGTTGAGTATGGCATTCACGTGGATTTGAAGATGTAGTTGGATTGTTTTACTATTCTTATAAATGTGTATTTGATTGCCTGTTTTGCTATTTGTCTGCAAAATGTTTGAATATGTGGAATGAATTGTGAATATGTGTGAAAAATAATGGTTTTAAAGCTCTTCCTTGTAAGACTCCCGCCGCAATTGGCCGAGAGGAATTAACTTCGTTACCGTATTGGACGCAAAGGTATCTATCGTGTAGGGAACCTGGTAAGGATTTAGGGAGTAATAAGGAGTAGATTTTGGAAAGAAGACCATTATGAATTATGAAGATGAATTCATCAAACATTGATCTTCATCTTCATTGTACTCAGAAACGCACTTGGCTGATTCTTTTAATTAAATTCTTGTAAAGTAACAACCACGACTGTAAACTATTAGATTGTCGAGCTAAAAACGCAGTCTAAACAAACTATAAGAATGAAAACATACTCAGGAGAATGAAATAGACTTTATACCCTTCATTAAACTAGAGTATTACAGACGACGGAAACTAGAGTACCATGCTCACATGCTGTGTGGTCTAAAAGGTCTAAAATATCGATGTATGTTAAATATTGTGTACAATTGAAATTTGAAGACTCATAAAAACAAAACTCATAGAAATTTTCTTGGTTGCAAAACATCAGCGAGTAAAATAAATAGAATCCAAAAGAACGGTTCAGAATTTTCACTGATATAAAGGAATTTAAAAAACTCGGGAACGAGCAACACATTATAAGACAAGCTACTGAGCTATAGAAAATTTTATCAAATTTGATATTCGTTTTCTTATTAGATGATCATTTTTCAAGATAGTAGGTTTCCAATGAAATCAGAAGTTTATCAGCGTAGGTATTTTTTGTTGGGATGAATTGCGAACATCCCCATTCATTCCTTTGATTTTCTGAGCGCATTGTATAATATTATCAATTTTAAATTTACAAAAGACTTATGAGTATAAAAATATTACAGAAGCTTTATATAATAGTTTTCTTTTAAATATTTTTTTTTTCTGAAACTTGATAAGTCTACTCAAGACTAAGAGTATCTACTATTGAATTCTGGAAATTGAGGAAAAAAATACTATAATATAATAACTTTACATGATTTATCTAATGATTTCAACCATTCTTTCTACCATAGGAAGCTTATTTTAATAAACATTAACTTAATCTATGAGAATAACTAACACTTTAACGTAAATTGGAAAATATATTTATTGTAAAAAAAAAAACACCAATAAAAACACGTTTTTATTAGGATTAGTTATTTTTTATACTACCAGAATAAAACGATAAGGTTGATTTGATTTTCGGAAAAATTTTACAATTAAAATCAATCATAATTAATTTTATCCAACTTGAAACTCTATCACAAATTCTATAAAATCCATCTGACTACCCCTTAAAATTGAACTCACTCACCCTTACCGTAACTGTCTATCCACTCTTCATGTACGTATAAGGTTTTATAATTATTAATTCATTGCTAAATATTCATCCCTTGTATTGAAGAAGAGACCTTTTTGAAATATTTCTCTCGCGATAGAGAAAATCGAGGTGAGCTCGCGAGAGCTTTTCAAAAGCTCAAACGTTTCGGGTCGCGTGAACGTGAGAGAGACAACTGTCTCATCCACGACATGATATATAATTGTGGCCGTATATATGTGTCATGCTTGCACATCAGGTATTAAGGAATCGGCTTGTATATGTGTATACGAGAGGGTATACGTACGTTGATCCGGTATTTCCGGGGTTTTAGTGATCCTCCGGGAACCGACTCCGGTCGCTAGCTTATATCTTACTGCAGTATTTATTAATCAGGGCCGATCTCACTAAATTTGCATACGTCTATCTTTGCTCTTTGCAACAAACGCGCGTGGTCCGCCTCACTCCATCACACTAAGCTATAGGTATCTTACGATATTATTTTAGGGGGTTGATCAAGGGGGTTAATAATAACGAGTGAAAAATATCTGCGATGGTCCTCATTTATTTTTCTCTTTTGACTGTATTTAATATTAAACACATAAAGATTAAATTCTTTTACATATTTATTACTACAAAAATTTTTGTGAAAAACAAATGTCTTTTTGTTACTGTCTACATTGAAAATAAAATTGAAATGATGGAGGGGTGGTTTTATAACGGGGAAAGGAATGAAAATTTATTTATGAATAATTGAGAGCTGTATGGATTGCGTTAAACAAGGAAACACAAATACACAGATGGGATATAGACAGGACGCACATACACACACATCATTGTTATTATCCGAAGGATAAATTACAAATTTATTGCCTGCTTGAGAGCCAAAGCTGCTTAAAATATAACTCACCGGAAAAATATTATTATCAACTTATGGCAATCCTCCCCCTGTGTTGTGTTCAGTTTTTAGTAGGAAATATTTATAAAAACGGGCGGGAAGAATGGAAAAAAAAATGTTATATGTCAACCAAGGGATTGATCAATAAAAGTATTGTGTTTTTATTTTTTTTTTAGAAAAGCTATTTTTGGAGAAAAAAATTATGACCAAATGGATAATAATAAAAAATCAGAATGTGTTTCGCATACTTAGACACAATAACTCAAAGAACTTTGAAGAACGCTTTAAGCAAAAACGGGAGCATTCTATTCATAAAATATCCTTAAGGTTTAAAGACTTTATTTCAAATGTGTTGTCTTTTTTTTAACTTTATTTTTTACTAGTTTTAAAAATGCAGTTATAAAAGTAAATCTTTAAGTTCAAATAATTGATTTTAGTTTAATAGTAAGCACATACCTTTGACGTTTCACCTGAATTTCTGGTATAATTTAGCGCATGTTGCATATAGTACGTACTATGTACACAGTTTTTGTTTATTTCCTTAATTTTATAATAAATGACTTTTTTTTAAATCTTATCTTCCTGGGGTCGCTTCACCATGACTTAGTACTTAGTCCTTTAATCATTTAGATTAAAAACATAAGTTTTGCACTTTACAAAAATTTCAATTGGTCATTGATTAGATACCAACAATGTTGGAACTAAAATTAATGATTTTCAAAATTCATTTCAAATTTCATAAAATTTCACTTGCTTAAAAAAAATAATTGTTATCATGATTAATTGATGTGCACTATTTATATTATTATTATTAATTATTTTGACTTTTAATCCAAAAAAATAAATAATAATAATTAATTAAGAACAAATAAAGTATGAATAAGTAAAACGATGTACTAATATCAAATAACAGCTCACACGCTTTAATGCAAGAGTCTATTAGCCAATGGGATTGCAAGATTGTATGATGTTCATTTGTTTTGATTGTTGAAATTTTGAAAATTTAACTAAACCCCTCCCAGAATCAATGAAATGCCAGAATATATAAATAAAATGTACAATTCTGATTACACAAGTTGATATTAAGCGTGGAAGTGATTTTTGTTTTTTTTTTCCCCTATGTAGTACTTTTTCAATAAACCTGAAAAAAATAAAATATTATTAAGGCGATATCAAAATTGTTCCATGGTTATTTTTTTTTCAAAGAAAGTATTTTTTTTGGTATATTTTAGGATGCTAGTATATAGGTATATAGTTGTTAATTTTTAATAAAAATGCATTATGAACTCCTACATTTTAATAAAACTTAAAATTCATATGTTTTCTAAGAAAAAAATGTTTTTAGTTTTGCACTTATTAGTTCTTTTTCCTCAAAATTTAGTTGAGATAGAAATTTGACACTCATATGATCCTAGTATATTGTTAGTACTAATTGGAAGTATGAAGAACCATTCTGTTTTCAACTTTATCTTTATTGTAAATGTTCAATATTGATAGGTACCATTGAGGAAATGAATATGTTCTTTTGATTTTATTTGAAATAAAAATTATTATAAAAAAGGCAATTAAAGTGGAATAATAGAATTATTTGGTTTAAAGTATCATTAAGATCTTTTTTCCGGGGCAATTCACTAGATTTATACCTCTATGTGTTTTCCTTCAAAATATTGAGTTTTCCAAGTGAAAAAGTAGCTAACATGCCAGTGAACTAAATTTCATTTAAAACTTCCATAGGTAAAATATTGTATTTTTATTGTATTAATACAAAATAATGTATAAACAAAATAAAATTTTTTGAGATATTAATTTTTTTTTTAAAGGTTTTTCCAGTTACCCTTTACTTCAGTTTTAATTATTATTACTTTAATTATTATTATGCATATTTATATGGGCCATTGAAGCTACTTTTAATCATCTTCCTGTCCCCGATATTCGAATATTATTTGGCAAACATATTTCAAACTTAAAAATACTGATTTATAATGGTTATTTCCTTCACTTAATACAACTAAAGCCTTCCTTGACTACTTATATGGTTAATAAAAATCCGTAAATTGAGAAAAAATATAAATTTGCTCATTACGAGATTTGAATCCAAAACCTACCTTATGAAGTAACAGCCTTGTTACTTGTCCACTAGTAGGCTTCTTATACTTCTTTAAATATCAAATTCTTAAGTCATCTGGAACTCTAACCACGACTTTGAATACAATTATTCTACTGTATAGAACATAAAGCTGAAACCTAATTTCGCTGACTACTCCAGTTTCGTTAGAAATAGATATTCCAGTTTCAGTTCAGATATCTCTAAAAACTTTGTTTTCAGATTTCATGACTCTGAATTCTTATTCCGAATTTTGATCTCCAATCCTAATTAAAATAATAAAAAAATGTGCAATTTAAGGATATATTGCCATAGACATTGTCTTAAGGGTTCTAATTTTAGGTATAAGCTAAAGGCATATATTTATGAAGATATTGTGAAATATTTTAAGCATTAGTTAGACTTATCAAAAATAGTACTTTATACACAGGATTTGAACCTTTGCTGATTTAGGTGACTTAATTGGAAGTATGAAGAACCATCCTGCTCTCAGCTTTACCTTTATTGTAAACATTTAATATTGATAAACAACATTGAGGAAATGAATATGTCCTTTTGATTTTATTTCAAATAAAAATTGTTAGAAAAAAGACTATTAAAGTGGGATAATAGAATTATATGGTTTAAATGGCGTTATTGTCGTCGAAAAGCTCAAGTTTTTCGAGTATAAAATATTGCATTTCCTAATTGTAACGTTGTGTTTATGGTTTTCATCAAATTTTTGTTGTAATTGCTTTACTTTTTTGCTTTTTTATCGTAAAAACGATTCAGGGAAATAAATTTCAAATTGATTTGCACAATTTCTTGAAATGTTACGTGCGACATATGTTTTATAGACTGTAAAGCCAAGGAAATAAAACAAGTCTTAGAAGATATATTATTGAAAAGTAATATTTTCTCTAAAAAATAATAAAATGAATTATTGCTGGTTTTCGTCGTCGACGTCTCGAATTTCTTCCCTAATCACATAAAAGTAAATACGATATCTATTTATTACGTCAGTACCAGTAGACATTATTCAAATTTGATATGTTGCAATAATCAACATGCAATTGCATGGCTTCGCCGCCTAAGATTCATATGAGCCGCTCTCTTTGTCACATCCATACGCATCCCATTAAAGAGAATTATTTTCCGTCCTTTAATCACAGTGCCACCAACCACAATAAGGAATAACAATATGCAATTCAATCCATTGGAAAATTGTCTCCAATAAATCTAATAATAATAAACCCATAAGTTTTCTACGACTTTCCACGGTGAACGCTACAAAGTTCTTGGGACAAAAAAGGGTTGTGCATTATTGTGGGTTATGAGGGTGGTAAAATGGATCGTTTATACGTCATTATCTGGGATGATGTACCATTCGATAGCGTGGTACCGGAAAATATGACCATAATTGTATTAGCCCGATATCGGTTCCGTTCATCATGGGGACTATCACATGTTGACAACATTTATTTTTCTCCAATCGTAAAAGTTTATTTATGTACGAGAAAAGCATTATTGAAAAACGATAAAAAATGCCGAAACGACAAACGTGAAAAGTCGAAACAAAGAAAATATGATTTACATAGAAATCGACGTGACGATCCACCGACATTTAAACCGAAAATCAAAGATGCCCATTGCACGATATTTGTTTTCTGCACGATGATTTATGGTAAATAATCAAACTGCACTTACGTTGGAATGGGAATGGAATATTTTCTATGTCTAGGGGGATGAAATTAAGGGTTGGAATTATATCGATTAAGTTTCATGTTAAATATTATTACTATTATCAGATTTAAATGTTATATCGTCTAAAGTTTTAGTAATAAAACTGCATTGCATGTGCAATTGCAGACCCCAACAACCACACGCGTCATTTTTTTTCTTCCAATCCAATAAATTTTCGTCTTTAACGAGCTAGAATTAAAATAAAAAGCACAGAAAAAACAAACAAGTGAGAAAATTCTCTGATTTTCCTTTTTTTTAGGAAAAAAAAGGAAATATTCTTTTCAAATGAAATATTTGAGATTAATTTTAACGTGGATGATTTAAAGGTAACGTAAACGAAATACTCGCTAAGGCGACAATTTATTGCCTCTTAACGTTGAGTTTTTCTGACATCATTTTTTCGGGGAGAAAACTGAAAAGACTTTTCAATGAATCATTGTCAACGCCCTGAAATGAAAGACAGAAATACTTGAAAAAGAAATTTCACCACTTTTTCTTACATATACAGTTGACACCAGCTAACGATTTCCAAGGGGTGGTAAAAGGTGAAATCGAAATATTTTCCTGGATTTTTATGATTAGTAACTTAAACAGTAGTTATTTAAACTTCTATTGTTAAATTGGAAATTTTGTCAATATATTGCAATTGTAAGAGGATGTACAATACAAAACTTATATTGGTGACCCTTATCTCTTTTACGATGTAAAAGATTTCTGATTTGATTTTTATTAAAATACCACATTGACGTCTAGATTAAATTTAACGTGGAATCAGAAGAATGCAATTTTCCAAAACCAATGATAAATCATTATTCCTACAACAATGACATGAAGTTATCTAATACGAATTATTTTATTGTATTCAATTTGATGTAATATGAGACGAGTCAACGAATCATACATTGATGTCCTACTCAGGGAGTTGGCACTTTTCTTTCACCCCCATAAAAGATTTTTTTTTATTTTAACTTATTTTAATTCGTAAAGTTATATACATTTACTATAATTTTATTCAAAATTAAAATTCTTTCTCTTCATTGTGTTCAAATATAAGGTATTGTAACAATTGTAAGATAATATTTATAGGCAAATTGATATTTGAAACAGTGAACTATCTCTGATATACAAGTGAACGCCGTTTGAAATGTGATTTATATAATAATCCAATAAATTTAAAAAAAAAATCCTTAGCAGATACATGGAGCACTAAGCCTACCGCTTGAGTTACAACTTCGTTTCCCTATATACCTTCGTGGTTGGGTATCCGGAGGAAGTCTACTCTTCATCCTTCGATTTTCATTTGTTCTATTGTCAATAAAACTTTAAGGACGCATATCGTGTGGGAAACTAGCAAGTAGGAACCCTCATTTCACAGTTGATGGGTAATGTATTAAAGAACCTTTTCGGAAGCTATTTGAACCTTTTGAAATTCTTTTCTAACCAACATTATCGAATAGGGAATGACTTCTTAATTTTGTGTTTAGTTTTATTTACGTCAAATTAAGCACATTTTTCCTTTGGTTTGACGGCTGAGCTTAAAATCTATAGATTTTTCTAACGAAGAGTATTGGTTAAAGGGTTTTAAGATTTGTTTTACAGGATATTGGAACAGAAATTTTATTTCAGAGTTATGGTTATAGAAAATATGTTATTTTTAAAGTAGTTTTGAGCAGCAAATATCAGCAGGAAACCAATAGTGAGGAACTTTCAGTGATGTACTTACTTCTAGATTACTTTAAAGAACTAGGATGACTGAACCATTTTAACTAAAGATAAGGAACCATCAAGATGCGAGGAATAGTTTCTTCCTCCTTTCCACATTTCTTTCATTCGCTTAAATTAGTATTTATCCTAAGAATGTATATTGCTTTTCATGTGGTATTATAATGATAGCTGGCCGAGAATCATCCTGATTCTCTTCATTCTTATGTTTAGAAGCCTTTAGCTGTGATATTTTCATATAATTCTTCAACTTTTTTTTTTACTTAACCCTCTATATCACTTTTCCTGAATAGTATATGTATATTATTATTCTATGGGTTTTTTTATACTTTATCCTAAGTTCAACTAGTTACAATATTTAATGATACAGAGCACTGCTTTTCAAACTAGGCATTGCGGTTTCTTAGGGACCTCAAATCTTCTACCAGGAACCCGTTTAAATATTTCGTTAATATAAAAAAAAGTCATAAAACGAGATTAGAAGAACGATAGCTGATTTAAACCTCAGTCGAATTTTCACATGATCACTATGCTTTATCCAATATGGATAAATAATTTTGATTTTTTTAATAAAATCTACCTATAATAAAGTACTGCTGGTGACTAAAGTCAAAAAAATTTTGCAAAAGGGAGCTTGGGATTTTTTTCTGATTTAAGAACCGAGGTGTGAAAAAGTTTGAGTAGCACTAATATAGAGCAGTGTTTCTTAGCCAGTGACTTACAAGCATATGCATGTATTAAAGGTTAACAATTTCATCATTGTTCATCTTATTTTTTATGTCAAAAAGCTTTTTTTTTATTTGTAGAACTAAAATGAATGGACCGATTTTTTCTTTGATAAAAGGAATCCTTAAAATTATGTTTAGACTCCTTAGGAGCCCTAGAACTAAAAAATATTAAGAAGCGTCGAAAAAGAGCTTTATAGGATTTTACTTTAACTTAATATTTTGTCAACTAGTTTACTTTTGATACCTTTTATCATACCTTTTATAAGCATTTTCTCCCAATTTGCAAGTGTGATCATATTGTTTGTAACAACTTGTAGCCTTTACAAAAAGTAAAACATAGTAGTTCAGTGCTTTTAGGGTTTTCAAAAGATTTAAAATCGCTTAATAATTAATTAACTAAAAAATCATAGTGTTTTCTTTTTGAATTTTGCCTGGAGATTAGTTTCCCATGTAGTTGAATTTGTCCTTTCATCGTCATCTATCCACGATAAGGTTTCGTAAATCAGGATAGGGGGATATTACGATTCTTCCGGCGTTACGATTTGACGACATATTTTTATAGATCTCAACGAAATAAAACGAAAATAACGATTTACAATTTTCAATATCTTGCTTAGTTTACGAGATATCGATACTTAAAAACTGAAGAAAAAATATATTTTTTAAACGGATTTCTTTAGATTTCATGAAAAAAAGATAAATGATTACAACCGCAGCTCCATAAATGTTTTTTGTGTTAGAACAACTATCGGAAAAAAAACTATAGGAGTCCAGGGTGAGGTCTTGGTGTGGAATGGGTGCAAAGCCCCCCAAAAAAAAAATTGTGATATTTTTTAAGTATGCCCAGATTTATTTGCTAATTGAATTAACAATAAAATCTAAAATGCAAAAACGCCAATAAGTGTTGCTAAAAGAAACACGAGCCGTAAAAATTTGCTTGTAAGCTTCACCCCTGAACTCTTCTTTTAGAATTTTTAACACAAAAAAATATGGTGGAATTACGGTTGTACTCATTTACCATTCTTTTTCATGAAAATCTTGAGAAATTCATCAATAAAAGTAAAACAAATAAGAATCAATATCTCGTAAACTAAGCGAGATATCGTAGAATTTTATTTTTTATTTTCGTTTTGTTTCGTTGAGGTGTATAAGATTCTGTCGTGAAATCGTGGTGGCGGAAGTCTTGCCGAGGAATAGGTAATTCTTTTTTAAAATAATACTAAATTTCAATATCTTCTTCCTTTTTCTATATGGTCTTCCAATTTTCCTTCAACAAAATCTAGTATGAACTCTACCTCTGAAAATGTGACCAATCCAGTTAACTTATGTAATGATCACCACATAGATAGAAGTTCTTATGCCATAAACTATTTTCAGTACTACCGCGTTTATGATTCGATCCATCCATTTAATTTTATCCATTTGTCTTTCTTCTTAAGATTTAAATGCTTCACTCTGCTTCACTCTATACTAGCACTTCAGCAAAAGCTACCGATGTTTAAGTTCCAATTTTGCGACCACAATTAAAAGATTATTGGAGACCAAATAAATCTGTTTTTTTTTTTTATTTTTGGAACTTTAGATTAAATAAATTATAAAATTCAGATCTCAGCTTTTATTTTTTTAAATAAGACAATTCAGGTTATTTAAGATCGTTTTTTTTTACGTTTCGTTACTTATCGTAACTTCATCAGGCTTCTATAAAAAATTAAAATAATTACAAAATATGTCAATCATACATAAATAAAAAAAACGATCTTAAATAACCTGAATTGTCTTCTTATTTAGATTAAATATTTAAAAGCAATTTAAATTTCGTGTTGACGAAGAGTAACGCTTATTATTATCGATAGATTTTCCTCTTGAGTTATTAATTGCTTTGAAAGAATACTATTATGGTTTAATATGGTATTATACTATGGTTAATATTTTCGAAAAACTTGGGTTATTTGAAAAAGTTTTTGCACTTTTTTTGAACAAAAAAAAGAAGATGACAATTTTCGTTTTATTTTACAAAGAAAATGTTTTCCGTCTGTCGTATAAAATGTGTTCTGATTTGATTTTCATTAAAATACCACATTGACGACTGGATTAAATTCAATACTGAATCAAAGGAACGTGTTTTTTTGTTTATTTATTGTAGTTGTAATAAAATAATTACAAAAAGCTCGTCTCGTAGTTGACAAAGCTCGAATGTAGTAGAAACTTGAAAAAAATTAACAGAATATTCATTCCCAAAGGTAACTCTATATTACGATCATTATTTGAGGGTTGAAAGATGTGATACGAGCACCGGGTACGTGTGTGCATGACTTTTGTGTGTCTGGTTGGGAAAATGGATTTAGTGTGGGATGATGAGAGATTGGTAATGGTGGAGGTTTGTTTGAAAGGAAGAACATTAACATTGATACAAACGAAATGGCATCAGCGTCGTTGTCTGATACTCGTCATCATTTTCTCCTGTTGAGAATGTATGTACATTGTACATATGTATACGTACGTAGCTCTGTGTCATTATGCTTTATAAATCTACACAGCTAATGTTTTTGTGATATGAACCACAAAAATTGCGTTACGCGAATCAAATACGAACAAACTATCATTTGCGACTACTTGGAAGTATAAAAACTGCCATACATCCTACTTCCTTGAAAACCTCTAAATCCGACATCAAACTGATAGCATTAAAAATCATAATTAATCCGTGCTAATATTGTTTAAATCGACTCGTATGAAACCTTGACACAGAGAAATCGCCAAGACTTTAATTTCGACATGAGACAAATATTTCAGCCGTTTACCAGGATCGTAATCTAAAACCACAATGTATGCCACATTTAGTACGGGAAAAAAATCCATGCCCAACCACAATCACGGTGATATCCCATTAATAACTGCATTAACTAGTATTAGAGACGACCAGAGCTTTAACGTCGTATACCATCTAATGCTTCTGAAATGGTGACAGACTTTATTTCCAGAAAGACTATCGACCATTTTCATTCCTCAATGCCGCACCAATACAGATCATCCCCTTAAGGATTTCGCCCTCATATTCGACACAAATTTTCATTTTCTCTCATATAACTCCGTATTTATACATTATATAAATTCTTTGTTGGTGAATATTGGCTTTATCGGTGTTATTAGAGACAAAATAAACGAGAAAATACTAAGGGACGTTAGATGCTTCACCCACATTATTATTTACTGGTATACATTCGGAAGAATCAAACCGGATACTAAACTCCTTAAAAATAGGATTAGCTTAGTTGCTTTCAGAAAATAAATTTAAAAAAAAAACCTCACTATTCTCTCATATAAGGGTAGTAAGTGTATCTGTACAAATATTAGAAGAAGAAATTTCACCCTCATTTCCAATGTCCACTCCGGCTGGCACTGATGTCTGATTTGATTTATATCGGATTAGATTTGGTGACAAACACATAGTATAAGGAGCCAGTCTGTCTTGTTTCTTGTTTCTTGTGTTTTTTTTTCTTTTCATCAAAAGAAACCACCTATTGCACTATCTGAGATTTCAAAGACCACGGAAACCTTTCATAAAGCAAGAATATCCGTTGGGAGTTTTGTTGCAAGAAAATATGAAAAATTTCACTCACGAGTCTTAGCAGATAGTAATTAATTTTTATTGATAAAAAAATTGCTTTGCAATTGAATTAGAGTTTCAATTAAATGTCTCACCGCTTGATATTAACACGATTTTGAATATTGCATTAAGTTCGATAACTGATGGATGATTAACAATAATAACCCTGAGGGTGTCATTTAGAATGAGGCAAACGGTAAGAGTGAATGGATGAGATATAAACACATATCGTATGTGTTGCATCGAGGCAAGAACACCTGCTGCATTTAATTAGCGAGTGATAATAATTATCTGCCCCCAAACGTTCGCCAATTTCCATCATACACCAGTGAAGACATGAAATATCATTTAAGTCCAATTAAAAATAATTTAAGAACAAAAACCCGGCAATTTTCTTGCATTTTATTCATTGTTATTAGAATTAATTGGTTGCATACAACTGCAACTGCAACAACATTTGCACATTTGGCCAAAACGCAAACAATCAATATTGACCGTTTAAACAGTCAATCATCCCCATAATTTAATGATAACACAAGGGATGAAATGAATATCACAACACCTGCACTCATTCCCAACAATACAAAATCAGGACAGTTTTCTTTTTCCTCGCACAAATCTCAATTCTTTTGCGCGTGGTTCACATTTTCTCCCTATTTAATCTCTTCATATTAATGGAAGAACTTTTGATGTTCTCATAATAATGTCATCGAAAATGTAGAAAGAGAAAATGTAATCAAAAGCACCCAAAAGATTTTGATATTGCACATGAAGGGATGAGATGAGATCATAACGTTAAACATAGTATTGGAGATGGGCTTGGGTTCATATTTGAGAATGGTGAATAACGAAAATAGAATTTCCTTGCACCGTCTGACATTTTGCAATTTCTGTCTCAATTAGCATATCGTTCTCTCAATGGGTTTCTGAAAATGTGAAGGAGTTGAGATTGTGTACATCAGTCATTTCTTTTGTTCATATTTAATTTCTTTAAGAAATTGGTAAACAGAATTTTTTAATTATTAACAGCAAAACAAGTTTTGCTGTTTGCTTTGTATCGTACTAGATTTGGATCCTTCTAGTTGTTCTTACAAATTAAAACTACCTTCAGTTTTCAGTTGACTATCACTCTAACTAAATTAAGAACCAAATTGAGAAAATAATTGATAGATAAATTTAATTACCTTTCGAATACATATTTGTATCCAAATTGGATGTACTGTTTACCTAATCCAACGATCGTCTATCTTTTGGAGTTTAACTACACATTAGAACTATCGATTGATTGTTAATTATATATAAATAAATGTTAAAAATGGAAATTCTTCAATTGGTTTCATCGTAAAATCAGATGTACCTATGTAAAACGGTCTGCAAGTACGTAAGCGCCCACGGACATAGAATTTGGAGCACCTGCTTTAATCTTGCTGTTCCCTCTAGAAAATAGAAACTATCGAATGCACATTGTTAAATAAAGTTTAGTAGAATTAAATGACGTTTAACGATGGTTGAAGAAAACGATAAATAGTCAAACAATTTGTAATAATAACTGCTTAGTTTTAAGTATTATAACAATATTTGTTCAAAACTGTATTGAATCCCCGTTTTTAGGGCTCTTTAATGCCATGAAAATTAACAAATGTTTAATAAAACAATTAAGTTGTTATAAAGGGTGTTTCAATAAAAGCGCAAGATTTCAGTGTTCAATAAAACATGGTTTTCTGTAGCAAAGTATTGAAATATTTACTGATTTAGAAAATATACATTTGGGAATTATGTATGAAACAATTTTTTTTTAAATGGCTGCCAGGCTTTGCTGGCAATTGTATATCATTTTGACGAAACTTTCAACAACATTATTGAATACATGTGGTGGTATTTCATTGATACAGCGTCTAATTTTGGTTTTAAATGCTTCGATGGTTGCAGGCTTATTGGCATAAACCTATAACTTCAGGTAATTCCACAGCCAGAAATCGAAGAAAGAGTAGAGGCCAATTCTGGTCACCAAATCGAGAAATGACACGATCAGGAGCAAACGCGTGCAAGATCCTCAATGTTTCACGAGTGATATGGTATGCGGCACCGTCCTTTTGAAACCACATTTCTTCAAGATCAATAGCTTCCAAATGAGGTACAAGAAACTGTTATCATATCACGATAACGTTTGCCATTCACCGTTACTGCATTACCTTCTTCGTTTTCGAAGAAAAACGGTCAAATTATTCTTCCAGACCATAATGCTTACCATACAGTGACCCATTGTGGATGCATTGCTTTCTGATAAATCATTCGTGGATTTTCTAAGCCCCAAATGCGACGATTTTGCCTATTCACGAAGCCATCGAGGTAAAAATGACCTCATTACTGAAAATGATTTTGTTGGCAAAATCAGCAGGTTGCTTAAGGATCCAATTGGTGAATTCTCTTCGCTGTTCATGGTCTACTATTTCATCTTTACTAACTTCCATCTATCTACTTTCGATTTGGCACGTCATAATCATGTGACATTATGACTGTTAAACATGGCGCGCAATGCAAATCTTGCGAATCTTATTGAAACACCTTTTAGGTATACGCAGATCACAATTTTAAGCACACAACAATCACTTTTGAAATAATATCTCTGCTGAATGAATTCATCATTTATGAGTTCGAATGACTTCTATCGACTCCTAATACATTCCGAGTCCTCACTTTCTTGAACTTTACATAGTCCATTGTTGATTGATGAAATAATTTTCGATCTTCAATTGCTAATTCGATAAATTTTTGGCGCTCAAATTTGTTGAGCTTCTCAGCCTAAGATAGCAGAAGAAAGATTCCAGGAAGAAATACAGTTGTAGTGTTGAAGCACATCGAACCTTATTCCGACGAACCCCTTTAAACAAAATACAAAATCATGGCTTTTGTATCTTGAACTCAAAACATAATTTATGAACTATTTTCATTAAAAACTTCATAAAATCAGAGTGAGCCTCATCAGGTTTTGACCATGTTAAATAACGAATTTTAGATGAACGTACAACATATTCTTCTTCCATTAAATTTTTTTGGCCCTTACTTTATTGGGATTAATTATATAAAATTTAATGTTAAAATTTCATTTATAATTTTGCAAGGATTTTGATTTCATCTTCTCAATATTTTCAAATAGAAATCTTGATCATCAATTATGCTCTAAAAAATTAATCAAAGAAAAGTGTCTCTGAACGATATTTTTAATAGATGATAAAATTCAGATCTCAGCTTTTATATTTTTTAAATAAGAAGACAATTCAGGTTATTTAAGATCTTTTTGTTTTTTATTTTTATATAATATTTTTATTATTCAATTAGCTACGTTTCGTTACTAATCGTAACTTCCTCAGGCCTTTTTATTTAATTTTTTTTTTGTGAATCAAGAAGCCTGAGGAAGTTACGATTAGTAACGAAACGTAGCTAATTGAATAAAAAAAATATTAAATAAAAAACAAAAAGTTTTTAAATAACCTGAATTGTCTTCTTATTTAAAAAAGATATTTTTAATTTTTAAAAAAATTAATAAAATGGTACTTTTTCCTACCCTAATGAAAAGACCCAGACACAAATAATAGCCCCTATAGTATTGTCATTAAAATATCTTTCACTTATTTTATACTGCGAGTTTTATTCTTATGTTAAAGAATACTTTTTTATTTTACTTAATCACTTCCTATGCATTGGATATACCAACGTAAGATTAAATTTAAATTCAATTGATTCTGATTATAGCTTTGAAGCCAGGTCTTAACAATCAAATATTGAATTTATTTAAATTTAATGTTGATATGTTAAAAAATTAAACTGTGTTGACAAAAGGGGTAGTTTATATGATATTAAGGTATACAACAATGATGTCTGTTTGGTTTTGTACGTAGGTGGTAAATATAACACGTGTGATGATTATTACGATGAAATTTTAAGACAAGGTGTGTTTTCAAGAGACATCTCGTTCACTACAATGCATTTAACAAAAGATTCTATTGTGTTCTCCTTTGATTGCCTGCGTCTACGGATGAGTATCCCTTACCTTTATTTCCCTTGATTTCCTCGTCTTTCTCTTCCTGATACAATAACGCCTAAAAAATCAACTTAAAGCCCAAAATCGAGCCGTCCAGTGCCGTTCAAAATTAATGAGTGGCTTCGATTCGTTACTCGTTTATTTGTACAATTCGGTTTTGGAACTTCTGTATGGCTGCTTATGTTTTTTTGAATGGACGATGAATTGAAGTATTTCGATTGTTTTGACAGTGGATGTCTGGATTTTGAGAAATCTTCATTGATTTTATTCGAAAAGGTTTTAAATATATTGCTGAGTCAGTGGTATTGAATAAATATTTGGTTTGATGATTTGACCGAGTCATCCATATGTGTGTATCGGCCGTTTTCAATGATGAAGATCAAATGTGTGCAAAAAATTCCAATGGATATGGAGGTGGTCGAAATTGCCGAGCATTTTATTTTAATTATTAATATCCGAGTTGAATGGACTAAGTAAGTGCATGAAAGAAATAATTAGAAGACTCGTGGAGGCGTTCAGGATTTATGATAGAATTTTTTTCTTCGGACAGATGTCGATTGTCGTGTTTGTCTCTTTCGTAAAAGTCCATCAGATGCATTTCATGCATGTCTATCCATTGAAACATGAATGATCATTTCGATTGTAGAACACAAAAGCAAAGTACGATGAAAATATGATCTGTAATAACGTACCCGTTTTTAATTCCATTTGAGCTCCATAGTTAGTTAATGCTATGTACTATATTGACGTCACTTCCTGAATGGTCTAAACTCATTTACGCACATATATGTGTATTCATAAATAAATTCATAGAATAATAAACGCCCTCATAATTATTATTACACGAGCAGCCGTTAAGTGTCGCCTTTGACGCTCTATGTTCTGCGTTATTATTGGCCACTAAATATTAATTATTATGATTGACTCATTACGAACTTAATTATTTAATAGACAACGAGATTATAACCGAAGAAGAAATAATATTGTAAAATCGGAGTGAGACGGTTCAATGTATTCACAATTATCTTGTTATGATCCAATAATTTAAATTAAACAGTCCCGACCATATTAATGGAGAAATTAGTGGAAAACTATGTATTAATGCTTTCAGTCATATACAGGTGATGAAATTTACAGTTCTTACAAATACAAATAACTTATTCAATTAAAATTGGCAATGAGATTATGCATAATTGCTTCAATTGTAATAATTGGGAAATTATCTATCAACTGTGTAAACTATTTTCTTATTGACGTACAAAACTTGCTAAAGTCAAAACAAATTATTTTTAGCTAATGCTTGTAATTAATTGATCAATTTAAGCAATTATTGAATCCTGAATTTTTGTAATATCCTATTTAGAAATTATGTTTTGTTATTTTCGAAATAGAATGCTTGGTTACGCTAAAAGTATTTTAAGGTATTTTAGAGAAATAGAAGCTCTTTAAAAAGCTTTATTTTTTAATTTCCATAACTTTCATAAATTAAAATTTCTAAATTTTGCCTTAACTTTCCAGGTTTTCCTTGCGTTAAGCAACAGTGCAAAAAATCATTTTCTAACTCAAGTTTATGATATGGTTCAATTTTCTAGTTTACTTATTTTTCTCTATCCAACTTTACACTTATTCGAATAGAATAATTATATTAAAGTAATTAGTAGCTCAACAGCAATTGAGTTGGAAGCTAGCTATATTTTTTATCTTTAATATTATAATGCTTGCCTATAAAAGACTTATGTTAATTAGAAAAAGAAAGAAAAAAGAAAATTTACTTGTGACCAATAGGTCTATATATTGATTTCTGAGAATTGTACAATATTTCTGCCGAAATTATCTCGATATTTCCACGATATTCGGAAAAAAAATCTATTTAAATAAATGAAAGGATATGAAATCGTAAAGACCAATCTGACAATGAGAGTTGTCAAGCTGTTAAGACAAATATTCGTAAAAGTAAAAGTGGTTTTAATAATATAAGGAATTGACTACCCAGATTTAAAGAACCTTTCCACGTATAAAATATACGGGAGGAAAGAATTGAATCATGCGGGAAATTAATCCTATCGTTAGGCAGAAAACAAAAAAAAATTGTTGTCAGTTAACCAACAGATAATACAACCTCAAATTCCATTGCTCTATATTTTTCAGTAGCGCTAAAATTCTAAAAGCTTTACTAATTACATAGTTTAAGTCGACAGCTTGAATTTTGCCACGAATTTAAGGAACGATTATTATTTATTACGAAAAATAAAATACTAAGACATTTACCCTCCAAAAAGATTTGAAAATTGCGTTTGTGGATTAATCTTCATCGATTTTTATGGATGCTGTTTTGTACTATTCGTAGTGGAAACTTATTTGTAAGACAAAAATTAGCCCACAATAATTTTGCACCTCGAGCTCTAGCTCTTTTTCATATTGTATAAGTAAAAATGATCTAAGAAAGCAATGTTTTTTGATATAGTACTAAAATCTATCTAATGACCGTTTGTTGATAATTGTGGTCACTTTGAAAACAGTTTCGCTTTTTGGGAAAATCGACTTGTTGTATTCAAACATGTTGACAAATGACTCATTTTTTGGTTCAAATTATCACCTAGAGGATTTACAATTTACATGTTGGCATCATTTTCATTTTTTTTAAATATTTTTGAGCCTAAATGCTTTTGAATGGTGACAAACGGTCTAAGGAGGTAAAAAACTTTGTCCTTTAGAACAATTTTTTATCTCAATAGGTGATAAATTGCACTTCAATTCGTCGGAACCGACTAATCCTCACCCTGGGGGAATTTGAACCCCTTCTGTAGCGTAACGGACACCTGAAAGGCGTTGACAGAAAAACTTCAATTCTTGACCAATTGGCAATCCCTCGTCAAAAATGAATTCATTAAAGAGAGCCTATTTTCATTATGAAAAAAATAAATACCCAACGAAAATAAGTTTAACACTTTAAGTATAAAACCAAATATTCAAATTATCTTTATGGGTAACAATAATCCCTATTGATAATAATAGCACTTGCATAAGTATAAAGAGAGGAAAATTTAATATTGATTTTTTTGGTTACTCTAAATTATTTTGACTAAAATCAGTTCTTCTTATTACTTTTTAATCTGTGGTTACATAATTTATTTACTGTGAAACAAAATATTCTTTTGTGAAGCACTTTCCATCAATCTACAGTCCCTGGCCATATATTAATATACCCAATATAGGTTTTGTATAAAACCTGAAGTATGAACTATTTTATTTTGGGTCCATATTTTTGATTGGGTTTAACTTTCCTGTACAAATTTTATTTATTACGCTTACTACCAACTAACGTGACCAAAAATCATATTTACTTAAAAAAAATGTTTACAATCAAAGTAATTAAACATCTTCTTAATTATGGCGAGCTGAATTGTTTAATATTTAATTGAAAGCTCGTTTACAGATATTTAAGTTTCTCATTCTGCGTAGTATACTGTCTATGTAGGACAATACCATCTGCTGTATATGTGAATGATGATTCCATAAGTGAATATTTTTTCTAAAGGCATATTTTCTGTTGTGGCCACCTCTTTAGTTACTTTTTTCTTCAGCGACTTCCACATATTTTCAAGGGGTTTCAAATCAAGGCTATTATCCTAAAGTAGTGTAGTAGAGATAATAAACAAGGTTTTACCCTTGTCCAGAAAATACATTTCTTAAAAATCAATACAACTTTTTATAATGTTAAAAGTAAACAATATTAAACTTAATTCAGTAGAATATGTACATTTTGTATAAAATCTTAAGTGAGTCTAATAATATGGTAAGGGACTGTACTTTGAAAGACATTTAAAAGCAAATAAAAATTACTCAAACTTCAAAAAGGTTATTGATCGATTAGGAAGCAGTAAATTAAGTGGTATAATATAATTAACAGTTGGAAGAATATAATCTTTTATGTTAGTATCCTTAATATCGGTCATATCAGTCTTATGAGGAAAGAGGCTAACAATCACTTCATTTACGCAAACGTTTATACCCGAAGTATTATTTTACCGAAACAAAATATTTGAAGTTATTTGATAAGTGTATGTTTCAATTTTGAAAGAAACGTAAAATCAAATAGTAGCACTGAATAAATGAACTTTTACCATGAGATTGATTTTTTTCGAGCTTTGGCTAATTAAGACTAGCTGAAACTTGATATGGTTCGATCAACCTCTTGTTAATTTTAGGCGCCGCGTATGAAGACCTTGTCTTTAATTTAGAAGGAAAAAATCATAAATAAATTTTACCACGCCCATAAGAATCTCTTTGATTTGAAATTTATTCTTGACGGGTTCACTCAAACGGTTCCCGGGCAGTTCGTTTCGATTCAGAACGCCGCGACTCCCATTATCTCTCGAGTGACAGACAGTTCTAATCAAGCAACTGTCGACATTTATTTTATATATATTCGAAAAAAGCCCACTCTGCACAAATAAGAGGAAAAAAATAACATGAGAGCGAAATAATTCAAATCAAATATTTCTAGAAGAGAAGATCGAATGAAACCCATACAAGGACAAGTAGAAGAAAATTAAAAAAAAAAAACTTTAATAAATTAAACGAAATCCAATACGTCGGAAACGAGATTGAAAGAAAATCCTCAACCATCTTCGTACCCTAATTTCATAAATTAAAATCGAAATAAATAATTTTCTCGTTTCTCATTCCTCCGTTTTTTTTTCTGGCAAAACTTTTCATTTTCTATCAAATGAAAATTGGCAGTCGCTTTCTATTTGTACTTAAAACACATAGTTCTGCGTTCTAGTTTTTCCTTGCTTGCACTTTTACGTATTTTTTTTTCTTTCACACAATACTCATTTTATTTTTTCCCCATTTATTTTTTTTTTAATTTAGAACGACAAGTTTTAAAAGTTGCAGGAATGCTGCTGAGTTTTGTTGGTTTATTCAAACGGAATAGTAAGGCAATCAGAATGTGAACGGGACGCGAATCGGAACATATCTGGCAAGTTCGCCGGGAAGCGGAGAAAAGCGAAACTTGGGACTCTGTGTACCACTAATTTTAGTTTAAACATTGCATACATTTTCTTCTTCCATTTCAATCAGTTTGTGTTTCGACTTTAGTTTTTAGTTAAAACGAATGTTCAAACTATTGTCAGTTGCAGAAAAATACAGAGTAAACTATAAAATTCAGTAGTATCCATCTAGTTTTAGTATTTCGTAAAAAGTAGACAAACGTCTGAAGTTATGCACTTTTGGTACAATATCAAATAGATGATAAAATTCAGATCTCAGCTTTTATTTTTTCAAATAAGAAGACAATTCAGGTTATTTAAGATCTTTTTTTTTTATTTAATATTTTTATTATTCAATTAGCTACGTTTCGTTACTAATCGTAACTTCATCAGGCTTCTTGTTTCACAAAAATAAAATATTTTCAATATAAATTAAATAAAGAAATAAATATTTATTTTTATTTATTTATTGAATTTAAATTGAAAATATTTTATTTTTGTGAAACAAGAAGCCTGATGAAGTTACGATTAGTAACGAAACGTAGCTAATTGAATAATAAAAATATTAAATAAAAAAAAAAGATGTTAAATAACCTGAATTGTCTTCTTATTTAAAAAACAATATCAAATGATATTCAAAATTAAGTAAATATTATGTTAGTTTTATATAGTTTTCAGTTTAAATCCGGTTATAACTAACAATCGCTTTTATACCAATAATTTACTTGAATGTTTGGTTTTCATTATTAGGTATCGTTACTACATGTTATACATTCAATTATTCACTTCATCGATAAATTGAAAGGTAACATCATACTTTTACAGAAAGTAAATTTGAAATTGGATTACTTATGAACTTTTGGACGAAAAATTTGGGAAACTTAACAACGAAAAGAACAAAATTATAAAACTTTCGCACGTAACGTAAATCTCGATTCGTAGTGTAGATATAATTAGATACTAGACCAAAACATGAGAATCCTCTATATCTAATGGAAACCGGGATTGGATTGGCATCGTCTAGGAGAATAATTTTTATTCTTTTTGGAAATGAAAACGCACTTAATAATTCGATAAACTAACTCTATTTTATACTTTACATAGTTTGCATAATTGAACTTCTAAAATTTTAATTTCTAAACATTGCGATACTGAACACTGATATAAAATTTATTAAATTTGGTTTGTTTTGTCGTTCTTTTTTTGTTATTAAAGCGAATCAAAGCATTTTCATATTTTTATATAGATTAATGATTACTAAGTAACCAAATAAATTATTTAAGAGGGTGAAGGAGGAAATTAGTGTATTGTAATTGTGTGCTACGCTAGTTACGATTATATACTATCATATCTATTGATTTTTCCGATAGATTATCAGAATATTTATCAAGCATTTATCAATATGGGTACAAGAAATTTAAATTTCAGTTTTATTAAAAATCTTCATTTAAAAAAAAATCTTCTTAATCGATGCTATATAAAGTTTCGCCTGGCAAAAGCTTAACTCTGTAAGTGAAACAAGTATGAGTTCACTGATTAGAAAGTAAGGAGATAGGAGAGCTCTTAGTGAATATATGTTACACTATTATAATATTACTTTACAATTTACATAAACACATAAATCGATATATTATGTAAAATCTATTAAGTTATAATTGGGTTATATTTGTATTCTAAAGGTTTTCTACCTTGCAAAAAAATGAAACCATCTATAAATAAGTTATTAGGTTAAAACCAAAAATGTTTGTTTCCCATCTGCATTTTTTTTAATTCAAAATCAAAAAAATATAACATATAAATACGAGTAACATAACATAATTAATCCCAAACAAACTAGTTTATGGTATCAATACATTTTCTTTACTATTAAGGACTAGTATTTTCACATCTACTATAGTACCATGTATCTTTCAGATAAAATTATATCCGAAAAATAGTGAGAACATGCGTATTTTCACCAAAAAATAGTGTTATGTGTAGGATTTATGTAGCAAAGTAGTTTTTATTTACTAAAGGCTTCTCGGTAGAAAGTAAATAGTTTTAAAAAAGGGCAGATATTTTCACTGGCATATGCACTTTATCCTAAAGTTAACTATGTAATAGTAAAAGTATATCTACTAGATAAATGTAATAAATTTATCTTACATATATCACTATTTTTAGAAGAAAATATGATTTATAATCTATTCTACGGATAAAATTTTATAGGGAAAATAAATTTCACTTACTAGAAGTAAAAATACCGTCTCTAAATAGTCATCTTATGGGTGGTTTATTTAGTATAATGATATAATGATCTATATATCCATTTGTGAAAACACCGAACTATAGTCAAATACTTTAGTTTGGTAACTTTTAATTGACAATTATAAATCATAGTGTTTCACTATGTTACAGTTTCCAAAACAATTTTAACCATTATTTCATAGAATTCACAATAAAATTAAGAACTTAATTTGCTATACAATTTAGTTAAGAAAATGGTGTCTAAAAATTGTTTATCTTTTTTTTTGTTTGGGTTGGAGATATTAAAGCTCTTCTTTATCAAGGAATAGAGAGCTTTTACTTACGTCTATTAAATTATAATAGATTGTAAAGCAATAATATTAGTGGCTGTTGTATACAAAGCTTACGCTATAATTTGTGATGAAAACCAATATAAAAATTTCAGATTAACTTTCGTAAGAAATTAATTTAGAAGACTTTTTATTTTATATCGAACAATCGATTTTGAATTTTATACGTCAACTATCTCAGATTCACTATAGTTTTAGTTAATTTAAATAATTTCACCTTTTCTTAGGTGGTTGTAATTTAACAGAATTTTTTTGGTTGGTGAATATAAGTTTTGGATAATATTCAAGTCAATCATTAAGTAATTTTTATTTTGATCCTATATTTTTTTTTCCACCGATTTCCCACTTCAACAAATATAAAAATTATAAGAGTATTGTTTTTAAATTTTAAAGCTTACAAATTTAAGTTTAATTTCGTTCTTTTTTATTTCAAAACCACCGATTACTCCAACTGTATCCACCATAATGCAAATAACTACTGACGAATTAACTTTGAAGCCATCTAATACAAACAATAATTCTTGATCTGATTTCTATTTAGTACAATAGTTCGACAAAAAAATGTTAAATTTTAAAAACTAAAAACCGCTCTAAATTTTCGGTCAAAAAATCGAACGAAATCCTACAATTGCTTTTTTGTAAAGTTCAAGTTTCTTTCTCTAATGAAAATAATAATTTAGCTTTATACCTTGAAAAATACTTCATAAGTTTTTTCAAAGTGATATTTTTTTTTAAAATTCAACATGATTTAAATAAATATCATATTTAATTAATTAAATATGTCTTACTTATTAATATTTTTTTGTCTTTCCTTTCATTTCTTCAAACACCATTAGAACTCAGATAATCGAAGTATCTTAGCAAAAGGCACAAAAGAAATACTAAAATAGTTAACACGTTGACTGCCACAGTTTTTCAGTATTAGCATAAATTTACCAAAATTTGTGGAAATTTTAGAAAAAAAAAATCCGGGCAAATTCAGTCTCATATCATTGAGGGAATACAATTGTGCCTATATTAAAATAACACGGTATTTGGGAAGTATAGACAACTCATAAAACAAATTCGAATGAGTGTTAAAGAAGTTATAATACTTAATTCATGAAACCTCTTGAACCATTGATTCTTGGATACAAAATTAGATTTAAGTTGAAAACAACTCATATGACAATCAACGTGTTAATGAGCTATACTGAACTCCCGATTTATCAAATTTATAATTTTTGTGGATCTAATACACCGATATTAGAACTATGATTTAGGTTTATACCGCTGTATGTTATCAGAGGTAGAGAGCTTCTTGTAATCTCAAACCAGTTTCCAATAAGAATTATGTAACTTAATTTGGCGAATAAATTTCCTAACACTAAATTAGAATAAGATATTTGACCCAAAATTACTTCTTACACAAGAATACTGTACTGTCAAAATAAAAGATCAGTTAATAAACGTGATCAATATGATTTGTATTAAGAGCGAACTCCTAATCAACAAAATCAAATTAAATCTCTGAACATCTGGCAGTTAATTCAATTTTCAAAATAATCATACAAATGTCGCTACACCTGCGAAACGGGATGACATACTCGTTCCATTCGAGCTTCCCTAAAATATCTACAATTCCCATTCAACCCGAATCAATACGCGCACCAACTCAACGCTGAAATATCCTCGTCAGTTCTACATCAATACCAAGACTCTCAATCACTACGGCTTAATCGTCCCCCATCTATATTCATATTCAAATTTCTAAGCAAAAGTTTTATCAATTCAAATCGAAAGTAAAAAGATTTTTTACTTGAATTTAATCGATGTGGGGATCTTATTTATACTTTTTTGAAATAAATCCCTTGGATGTTTAGTTCATTGTTCGTGAATGATCGATAAAAGAGGTTTGATGGAAACATCGGCCATGAACTTTTTTCATGTTTAAATACTTTTTAATTTTACTCTTTGATCTAATAAATGATGATTTCTTTAAAAATTTGTGTCTCTAGGCAATGCCAATCATTGTTCATTTTGTTTTAGTTGCATAGCGCGGCAGAATGAGATACGAAATCCAATCATTTCCAAGATTGATTAGCATTTATAATTATCCGTATTTTCAAAGTGAGAATTTTTATATTTAATTGCTACGTTGAGGGCAACGGCGTCAATTCATCGAAACGTTGGTTCGGTTCTCAAAAATCGTATATATGGGGGTGTGCGTACGGCCGTGGAAAATTATAAATCGTGATCGCACCATCGACCATATTAAAGCGAGATGCACACAAATATCACCCATCCGACCAAATAGACATGTTGACAGCCGTAAACTGATGTGCAACATATCTTATAAATACCTCGAAAACCTATCAAATACCTGAGAATCCGAAAGTGAGTGCAAACTAGATCTCTATCGACCATTCGAACAGAGACAGCGAAAAATTTGAGCGACAAGAATACAATTATGGACAAGATTTTAATTTCAAGATTTATCTGTGTAGTTGTTGCTTGATCGAATTAAAATGATCGGGTTTTGGATCGTTTTCAATTCTTTTTTTGAAATTTTTATATTAACTGATTAACATAAGATGGCTATGAATTGGGAAGAAAAATCCCATCCAAACGCCCTCCAGAACTGAGACAGAACTACCCAAAAGCAAACCCGACCCGATTCTCCATTGCAATCATTCGACTTTTGCTTGAAAACGATTAGAAGCTGGTTGGCGGGTTTACAAATATCTTAAATACAATAAAAGTATTTAAAAATAATCGAATATTGGATGAGACTTTAGCTTCATCTCTTCTCTATTTGACGTTTGAATGATAGACACTTAGACAGTTTTCTCATTGGTTTACTCCTAAAGACCACCACCTGTTTTTTATAAGCCATAATTAAAAGCAACCAATATATTATTAACCCGTAATACAAATTGTCTTATGAGGCGGTCCAATAATGTAAAACTTAATTTTTTTCAAATAAAAAATCCGAAGCATTTAAACACAAAAAAAAAGTATTGATTAAGATTCTCAAATCTCAGATTTCTTGTAAGTGCCTACGATATTTAGGAGAGGTATGATTTTTTCATGTATATCAAAACCTTGGAATATAAATTAAAAACAAATCAATATGTTTTTTTCTGCTGGAAGATATATGCGGTTTTTTTCTTCGTCTTCATTCGTCAGATGTCATGTGATATCTACCTGCATCATTCCATACGAAATGTTATATTGCTAGTTATTAAACTGTCATTAGCTGCCAACACCGAAGTATGAAAATTCTTTGATCGGTCATCCCCGATTCCAAAAACAAAGCAGTATTAACATGGTGGTGTTTCTTCTCTGTTTTATTTGTGTGAAATGTATCGGAGAATGGATAGAGATAATCAAAATTTTTCTGTATAAAGATAATGTGGTTGGCCGAAGATCGTTGAATTGTTGTTTTCGATCTTTTTAAATCCCGTCATAATCGGATTAAAGTAAATTTAAACTTCTCGAAATCTAAGGGAATCGTTCAAGTCTGGTAGCTCTTGTTGGTGAAAAAAAAGGCATTGGAATCATGTCTGCAGGCATTCTATTGAAAAATGTAAAAAATTGTAGGATATATAGTTGAATGATATTTTTCAGTAAGAATATAGATTTTTTTGTCTTCAAAATAGCTACTTTATAATTTTGAAATAACTTATTACATCTACTAAAATAGAGTTATTGGTCGATGCAATTGGTTGTACTGAGCAGATTACTCGCTTTTTTGTTCCATTTTTAGAAATATTTCATACCTTAATAATCAATTTCGCAAATAATTGAATAAAATATTTGATATACAAACTATAATTCTTCAATACTTCCCACTCTATAAGATTTGCTCAAAAAGAATACTGATTTTTTGTCTTCAAAATAACTAATTTATCATTTTGAAATAACTAATGAAATCGACTTAAATAGTTTCGATGAAATCGATTTTACTAACCTAATTATGCGATTTTCTGTTATATCTTTAGAAATGTTTCAAATTTTAATAACCAGTTTAGCAAATAATGGAATAAACTGTTAGATTATTTATTTTTATTATAATTCTATTAGATTTGCCTTTTTTATCACTATTGCTATTCAAGTCCTCACCCATTGATCTCAACTAAAATTGATTGAGAAATGTAATTAATTTAAACAAAAAAATGTTCATATTTGGTGTTTTATATAGAAGTTTGGGTTTTAAATTTAATTTTTAAATTACAAATTTCGATTTCGATATACTGTAATACAATCTGTAAAAGCAATCATTCGCTACGAAGCCGTTGTGAAGATTCAAAAAAATAATCCATAATTCTAAGCTTCCATCCTAAAATATTCAGCTTAAATTTTGTAATTTTGCCAAAGAGGAAAAAGGTGGTGATAAAGTTTGTATATGGGATAACGTGTGGCCTGATCAACAATCGAAATTTCAAATTTAATAATAATAGTGTCATTAAACACGAAACATCAAATGACTAAAAACTTAATACTTTTTTCGATTTGAATTAGTGTTTTATTTGAAATAGAAACAAAAATATTGTCGTTATAAAAGGAAAAAAATTGCTAATGACACTTTGTTGATGTCGTTCAAAGGTTCAAATGCCAATATAAATCTGTGTATACTTAAGTATATACGGATGATGCTATAAATTATCATGGGAAATTCTTAAAGTACACTTAGTCCAGTCCTAGTACACTTAATCCGCCTGGTCTTCCGTATTATACACTTATCCTAAAAATATGTGTTCCAATAATACTACCGCGAAATTTCGATCCGCCAAAGTTATATAATGGGACCAGGTTACATGTAAAGCCTTGCATAAAACTTAGTAGAGGTCACTATATCTACTTTTTTATATTAAGATACTTTATTTCAGTATTTCTTAGTACACTGCAACAAAACCAGCTATGAAATTTCGTAGATTATTAGTTATAATAAGTGTAAGTCCAGGAAAAATATGAAAATATTATTGAACTTTTACTTTATAGAAATTAGTTAACAAATAATATTAAAATGTAATTAAACCCTTCGAGCATAAGTCTTAAAAACCTCAAGAAATATACCATTGATAAATAAATTTCATAATAAGTCCAGCGAAGTAGGTGGGCGACGACTAGTATTATAAAAAAAGGGAATAAAATGTACCTGTACCTAAAAGTAATAGTAGCTTACGATCAAATTTGTTATTTGTTACAATAGATACTATCTTAAGTGTACTTATGAAAGTTTGGCTTTTAGCATATGAAAAACTAGAAACAATTTTTGCTTAAGTAAATTATTGCCCACTAATATAAGGTAGAAATTAATATTTCATCCTTAAGTTTGTTTAGAAGTGCGATAGAAAATGCGTATAAGTATGCGTTGTTGATATTTCTGCCAGGCTTTTATGTACTTGGATTGAATTTTGACGCAATTTTCTTTCTTTACCATGTTTTGCTTAGAAACCCTCACATATAGATGATTTTGGCATTGATCGACGTGGAATCCTGCAAAAAATGGGTCGATATTTTTTCAAATAAGTTAATTTCTATTAAAAAGCAATCACGAGTTAATGGCGATGATGCATAATTTTCTCCATTTACCCTGTGTTAAGCAGTTCAAATTACCCAACTTTACGATTTTTTGCTCCGTTAATAAGCCTCAAATCGAATTGAAATTTTACAGAAACATGGCTCTAATAGTTTACTATCTGCAGTATTAATTTCCATACTTTATTATTTTTTATATTTTTTTTCTAAACTACCTAAAGGAGATCATCTGAACTTGAGTTAAGATGTTTTAAGCACTGAAACCCGAAAAATACAATGGGCTTAAGGTATCGAAATTATAGTGAAGGTCGTTATGTATAATTTAATTAAGCAAAATACATGACAACACATGATTTAAGAAAAATCAATGTATTCTGACAACAAACAACAAATTTAAATATTTGTACGTCTCAAAAAATATTTCCTTAAAAATTGCATTCGTAGACACTTACTTAGACTAGTAGTGTAATATATCCCTCAAATAGCGATTTTCAAATTATATTTTCTCCAGAACTGTTGTTCAAATTTTTTACCCTTGCCAACCCCCATCCAATCCACTTCGTTAATTTTCAAAGACTAAGAAGGTGTGTTTACAATTATTTATTTTTGGATAATTTTTTTATACGTTCCCTTTTCATCATTTTTTTTTTTTATTTTAAGTATTAGTTCCGTTAATTTATTCTTAATTTTACAACCTATTTTGATTTATACGATAAGGGTTCAACAAAAGTTCTAACATTTTGATCCTCCTTGAATTGAATCTTCTTACACACGAAAGTTGCACAAAAAGAACAGAAAATGAATTTGCTCGTTCAATTATTATGATTAGTTGATAAGGAAATACATTTGTTGCGAAGCTCCAGTCCAAATTATTTTACTTACAAATGAAATATTATTTTATATCATAGTGATGGACCTAGCATATTATTTGTACATGATTTGTTGAGGGATGAGGAGTACGATTAGAGTAACATTTTAAAACTTGGTTTGAAATGCAAAAGATTTAAAAGCACGTTACCGAAAGAATAAAATAGTAACCCTTTTTTCACAAAATCTAAATAAAACGTAAATATTTTATACATTTCAAAATAAAAATATGTTGAGTTCATAAATATTTTTAACCCTTTTTTTGGCACTAATTAGATATAGTAAATATTGATGCCTACTGCATAATAATTATTTTATTAACACTATAATTTTGACGTCACAATTATAGAAGAGCTGACGTCACTTTTGCATTCGTTTTTATTAGCTTAAAAATAATAAAAATAGATTTTCTATTAACCCAGGTATTTTTTTTAAGCTTTGATACAATTTTATCATTACAACTTATTTCTTATTTGTATGCAACACACTAACTCTAAATTTGAGATTTAGATCACCAAAAACATTAGTTTTTTTTTCAACAAAGAAGTTTTCACAGAATGTAGAAATAAATCATACCTATTGCAATGATAAGTTCATTCACCCGCCTTCTGGAAAAAATTTTAATAGATGATAATATTATAATGACATTTTGTATTTTTCTTATAAGACGCGAAAAAGACGTTCTAGAATTTCGATTATTTCTGATGTCAACCAAATATGAGTATTAGTAATCATGTGATGAGGAATAGTGGATAAAAACGACAATAGTAATGTGGATAAAATTTATTTGATATTACGAGTAATATGTGCGGTTGTCGCGACTGTAAAACGCGTAATTTGAATTATTTGCTTATACTCATTTCAAGATCTGATAAAATAGTTTACGCTTCGTCGTTGTATGCTGAGAAAATTCTTGACCTTTCATTTCACAATACGTGCAAATATTTCATCCGATTTCAGCAAAATTATATTTTTATTAATTTTTATAACTTTAATAAATCTTATTCTCACGATTATAAAAAAAAATGTCATCTTCCTCTCACTTTCCGTTATTCTGCATCGGCCCAAATAAATCCTTTCAAACGTATCGGCTCAATATTACAAAAGGAAAAAAAAATCAAGCGTGGGATCCGAATTTGTGATCGAAATCTTTAACAGATTTTCGATAATTTATAGATGAGTGACTATAATTCAATAATAAAAGACCTAAAAAGATCGGGGAATAATACAAATTCACGAAAGGTTGACATTTTAAGGTAGAATTTAACCCTGCTATTGTAAAGTGTTTCGTACGAGGGTGGTCAAAGTTATGGATGAAATAACGAAAGATTTTTATTTAAAATAATCAAGGTGAAAATTTCAAGTTTTTTTCAAACTTTTTATGTAGCAATTTAAAAAAAAAAAGTAGACCAGAGTTGAGATGAAATTTTTATAAAAAAAGTTTGAAAATTAAATTTCAATTCGTCTTCTGATGAGGCAGGTATAAAAAAGTTTGTGATATTTTTTTTTAATATTAAAGCAAAAATAAAGCGAAGATATGATACAAGAATTAAATTAAGGTATGAATAATTCCGTGTTTCGTACTCGAAAAAAAATAGAATTGATTAATTTATTTTCGGTATTTTTAATGATGGATTGAAGTGAAGATTGTATGCGTGGAAATAAGTCTTGTCGTTTGGAAAATAAATACAAGAAAAATTCGATTTAAATTAGGGAAAACTTTCTGCTAATTTCTCTCTTTGATTGATATTTGAAAATGGGGAGAATATATATATCAGCAGCCTGGAGACAATAAATGTAAATTTGCCGTCTTGTCGTCATTAAAGTTATGATTTAATTTAAAAAGGAAAAAAATTATCAAACCCTCCCCCAATGAAAGATTTTTTCTCATCAAATTTTCAAGCGCAAAGATAAATATGTCGTGATTTTGCTTGTTTATTTTTTAAAATTCGTTCTCATCATTTGAATTGCATTAATATGGGATTGCTCGTTTAATAAAATGACGATTTATGAAAACGCGGCGTCACCGACCAACAAATTGCCTGTCTTGTTTGGATCAGACAGTGTTTCTACGATCCTGGTCTTCCCATACATTCCACCTTTGAGATCCCCGTCGAAATGATTCCTTGCAAAACGGTGGTGTCGGCGTGGTATGGTTCGGGAGAAAAATATTCAATGCATTCCTCACTCCCGGAGCCAGAGAGCCATCCCGACCAACAGCAGAATCATCGCCAAATGCGACTCATTCCGTCAGTTCTTCAATGGAAAATAATGATTTTAAAATAAATTGACGTTGCTTGGGAATAATTTAATATTAATGTTACTTGAATATTACTTCATTTCAGAGTTACGGCAGCCAAGTGAGTACGGAGGAAAATCATAAATTTATTTCGAATAAATTTTCCATAAAACTTTTCAACATTCACAAAAGTTTGTTGCCTCACTGCCGTTGTTGGTCCGCTTCTTTGTTTATGTATCAAAGGCTTATCGGTTTGAGAAAATTTCTCATTTTTTATTACACGGAAAAAATTATTGTTTACATTACAATATTATATCGTAATTTCTGTAAGTGATTATTGCAGTACGGTACCTAAATCAAAATTTTGTAGTTTTTACGATGTTGCATCATAAATTTTATTTAAGTTAGATTACTTCTTTGCACAACTTCGATGCATCTAGAAGCAACTGCCAGCGCCATCTATGTAGGCACAAATTTGAAATGAACTAAGCAAAATGCGATAACATTAGAATAGAGACCTATACCTAAATAGAAAATTCTCTCTCCTCTGGTATGGGCAACTGAAGCAATCAAATCAAGTGCTTACTTTAAGCACTTAAGTATGTAAGCTGGCGCTCATCGGTACTCAATAGCCAGCTATTGCTTTTAGTTACCATAAGAACTATACCTATGTAGATGGCGCTTTTTCTTATTTTTATGCACGAACTATCAATATATAAATATCAATTATTTTATACAATGATGATAAAATTCAGATCTCAGCTTTTATTTTTTTAAATAAGAAGACAACACAAGTTGTTTAAAAACCGATCATCAAACAACCTGAGTTGTCTTCTTATTTTATACATTTTAATAAAAATTACAATGTTGAAATAAGGAAACATAGTCAGTAAAATAGAACTTTTCTTATTCAACAATCATTTTTTTTGACCTCCAAACCTAGAAGCTAATCATTATATGCGCTGTAATTAGTGAAATAAATTAATTATTATACTTTGCGTTTTTTTTCCATACTTAGTTTATAATAATTTATATTCTCTCTTTTTTAGATTATTTTAAGTATTTTTAAATTTTGATTTTAGTGCAACACGTTCCAATGGTTTCCTGACTTCATCAGGTACTAATATTATTCTTTATAACACAAAAAGAATAATAAAGACTTAAAGAATTATATTACTACCTGATGTGTTTGGAAAACCGATGAAATGTTTTGTACAAAAATAAAAAAACTTAAATTAAAAAAATTCATAAATAAAGAGAATATAAATGATTAGTAATTATTATAGGTAACTCATTTATTCATTCATCATAATAGTTTAGTCCACGATTATGATGATTATTTTCGTATGGATTTTTGTATGTACTCAATCCCGTTACTAATGATTCATAAAGACCAGGAAAAGCGAAAAACTTTTTACTTAGATAATTATAGAAAGTTCTGTATTTGAGACTGTGTGCTGAAATAATTTTTGGTACAGCATAAATTGCAATAAATTTTAGTCTACTTTATATTGTTCTAAATATAATATCAGTATTAATTTAAAACGTTTAGCGATGATTTCTTAATGATTCATTTGCTCTTATCGTTCTCACCGGATTTTTCACAGTATGGGAACGCTTGTTTATAGTTTAAATATAAGTTCATACATACTCAAATACTGTCACTCGTATGCATATGTTTGTTAAGAAGTCAGGGACCAAGGATAAAGAGATAAGGGTAGTAGTAGATCAGTCCTTTTTACTTGTATATGGTTTATGTACAGTGTACACTGTCAATAATCACTTGCAATGATAAAAAAACTTTCCAATTTTTGAAATCCAGTTTATTACAGCAAACTATCGTTAAATTTTCCATCTTATAACGTAAAAATTCAAGTGTACACAATATTTTAAAATAGATTTTAAAATAGAACATTGTTAAGACTAACATAACGAAAGTCTAGTCCTAGTTACGATATTAGAATCGTAATTTTTACTAGGTATAATTTTTTTCCGTGTAATTATTAAAATGTCGAATACCTACGTTTAATAAACAATAAACATAATCAAATTCCGTCGTTTTGTTAGTCATTTTACACATTAGCAAAATAGCCAACTAGATTATTCGAGATAAAAAAAAACGGAAAAAAAAATTGGTTAGAAACGGCTTTAAATTTACTATGCAAAAAAAAGTAAAATGCATTCAAGTTATGTTTCCATTAGGTATCATTAAGCAAGAAATGGCGTACTAATAATTACCTAAGATCGTATTTGAAATATGTCAACTTTAAAAATGAAGATTATATTATTTTAGTATTGTCAAAAAATTAAAAAAAAAGAAGATTTTTAGCTTATTTTCGATACACGTATTCCACCCTTTGTGCAATTTTGAGTGACATATTCCTATATTATGTTATTTTGTATAAGGGTAGTTTTTTTTTCGACTGTCCAACCCCTACTGCGTCCATCACCGGGTGGTTCAATAACAATAGATTGATATTTATTGCACCATTGGACACAGTATCATGATTTCACGAGAATATTGGAATTTCTAATCAAAAATTTTGACATTGATTAGAATCCCGTGGATTATTTAAGACAGCCGCCTTTTGGGATGCGGATAAATCATACATGGTATAAGGGGTGGGATTAAATATTATTATTAAACTTATTTTCACTTTTCGAAGGGCAAGATAGGTCCCAAGAATTTATTAGTGATCCATTCGGACAGGTGATTGACTACGCGCTGTTAACATTGTAAAATATTATGTAATTATAAAATTTAACATTCCCGCATATGCCCGTCTCGCTTTTACTCGTTTGTCAAACGCACAGTGTCGTCTCACTCGTCATATTAAATATACACGCTCGGATAATTATCGACTTTTACATGGGCCATTAAAAAACTGTCATTAATGTAAATCATTAGAGGATTATTATACAGTCTTGTGTCTGAACTCACAGACTCATGATCTTCTGGCGGCATTCGAATAAAATTTGCCCTATACATCGCCAAGACAAAGATATCAAACTATAAATATTCTATAATTTATTGACTTGTACGGATAAATTGCCAAATACAAAAAAAACTTAACGTTTTTGTTAATTTCTGGCAATAAAATTTAAACAAAAAACGAAAACAGTATTTAATAACCCAATTGAAGTTATCGTTCTATAAATTAAAGATTATTATTATTATTGATTTAACGATAGTTTAAGATTTGATGCTGTGGCACTTATGATTTATTTCCATACTTTTTTCAATATTTTCTTGTCTTATAATGTAATTTAAGACGGCTCAGCTAAACACAACGGACTTAACTTTTCAAAATGAGAAAAAACAAATATTAGAAAAAAAAAATCATCTTGTATTCGAGCATATTTAGGTCAAATAAAAATTCATACTGATTTCTTTCACAATCGAAACTTGCATTAAGAAAATGTATTTAAATATGAACATATGAAGATTATGAACATATAACATATGAAGATTATGAGAATCTAAGAAATAACATTTTTATCTTATCCAAAATCAAATTTATTGAGTTCAAGTGGTCGATTAAAATTGAAAACTTAATAAATTTCCATATATTCCTAAATAAGTGGTAAAAATTTAGAACGTTCAAGAAATATTCAGTGACGATTCTGTCCAAAGTATATCTTTCATTAGCTTAAAAGAATGAATTCGTTTTTCATAGAAAGTAATTTGTTTTTTTTTTTTATTTTTGCGCAACGTTCAGTGGTTTCGTACATTAGTTAAGGATTTAAAGACCAATTAATAATAATGGAACTGTTTTCTCATTGAAACAATTTTTTTTCTGAATTTGGATTTTAAGGTAATTTTAAAAGGCAATGAGACTAAGAAGTAATTTACAATAAAAGGGTATTAAGATTTAGTTGTTTTTAAAGATAAAACATTATTTTTTTATTTTATCTTATTTATTGATTGATTAATTAAAGTGGATGGAGCTTTCAATTGTTATACCACTCTGCATTTGTAAGATCGAGAATATGAGGACGTTTTCTTCAGTACACAAGTGTTGACGGAATTATTACTGAGCTTTTATTAAAAGCTCTTCCTTTATGTATCGCAAATGCAACGTTTTCTTCTTTCTATGTCCCTTCAACGTTGAAGATTGGCGACCATCATGGCTATTTTGATTTTTCTTTGATTTTTGATACTCTAGTGCTTTTTCCGAACTATCCACGAAAATTGGCTAGCCAGGATGTCTTTCTTCTTCCCAAAGCTCGTTTTCTTTCAATCCTATCCTGAACGATAAGCTGGAATATGTGACATTTGCTGTTACACATGGCGTGGCCAAAGTACAGCGACTTTCTTTTCTTTATAAATGTCATTCTAGTTTTTGTGGTGTTAAGTCTCGTTAGTTCTTCATTTAGCACGTGATCTTTCCAATATCCTATCTATCCAATCCTACCTTCAGGACTCGGCGATATACTCACTTTTCAATTGCGCTAATTTTATTTTCCAGTCTCTGGTTAAGAGTTCATCTATTCTGAATAAGACAATAGGGAAACACATAGAACTTGACCATTTTTTGCTGCAATGCCAGGGATAAAGTTCGATCCACAAAGATTTTTCTCTTCTTTGTGATTACTCCTCTAGCTTGTTTAATACGGCTGTGTATTTCTTCTTCGTATCCCATTTCTCGGTGATAAGATATCCGAGGTATTGAAGTGATCCACTCTTTCTACTATCTCTCCGTTAAAGTTTAAACAAGTGAGGATTGAACCTCGCTTGGACATTACCATGAATTTGATCTTTTTTTT
The DNA here is from genome assembly GCA_958496175.1 of Sisyra terminalis. Lineage (NCBI taxonomy): Eukaryota > Metazoa > Arthropoda > Insecta > Neuroptera > Sisyridae > Sisyra > Sisyra terminalis. Next base: position 21,625,822 of record OY292277.1, read on the forward strand.
ATTCATTTGCATACCGCACTTAAAGTTTGCACGGTTAACGTTATCCAAAAGCACTTGAAGTTCCTCCTCAGTAGATGCTATGAGGACTGTAACGTCTACGTATTTGAAGTTGTTGATAAGTTTTCCATTAATTGTTATACCCTCAGAAGCTGCATTTACCGCTTCCACCATAATCTTCTTCAAATTAATCTTCTCAATCTTTTACAAGCGAAACATCTTATATTAATTGCATAGTTTAATCTAAACAATTAACTAATGACATCTGTAGGACTATATGAGAACTAAGGGTAGTTAAACATGTGACACTTAAACACGGAAAATTAAGCAAGTAGGAAGTAGAATCAGAGTAGGAACATATTTTTAATACATCGAGTCTTTAAGAACTTGACTTCTCGATATACAAAGAGCTAAAAACCCATATTGAATATCATTTGTAGAGTTTGAGACAGTGGCGAATTTAGGTCTGATGCCGCCCTAGGCCCCATTCGATATGCCGCCCTTATTACTCCATAAGCATCTAATTTTCAAAGATTTAAATTGTGAATTTGTTTTTATCAATTTCAACAAAGTTTCTTATGAACTTAAATATATTTTTGTGTATAACTTTTTAATTTTAATATATTTTTTTTAATTTACAAGACCAATAGAAATTGCAGCTTCTTTTAAATTATTTCTTATGATATAAATTTCTTTTTCCTAGCTTTGGTTTGTGCTGAAACGATGAATACATCTTGTCAATTATTTTAAGTTTCTACTCCTTTCAGGATGAAAATAGATCTTTCCCCAGAACAATTTCAGTCCCTTGAGATCAAAAAAATGCACTAAACCAAATCAAAATTAGAGTACACATCCATTTAAAAGATTCTACGAATGCAATATATTCCATATATTTGATGCGAAAATGATATTTTCAGTTTTTGCTTTGAATCGTTACGTAAATAATGCAAGTAAAATATTCATTTACCAAAGGCTTTTTTAAATTGTCAGTCTACTAGATTTGTTTAGAGAAGTATGGAGGTTTAATATTGATAAGTATTTTATTTATTTCCGAGTCACAATAAATTAATATGTGATCCTTTCTTGCATATGAACACCCTAGAAGAATAGAAAATATACAAAGCACACAAACTAGATCCAAATAACATCCTTAACGACAAATTATATAAAACAAATAACCTATATGAAATTTGTTTACAATTGACAAAATAATTGTTACCTGATGATCTTTGACAGTCAAAAACTGTTAAAAAGCGTCGTAATAAAAAAGAAATTGAGTCTCATAAGACATATTATTATCCATTAAGTATGGAGGTATTTCGACTTCCAGAGTTCGTTCGCATAGGACTTTAAATGTTGTAACTAAAATGGATCGAATTGAGCAAGGTTCCAAATTTGGAAGATCTTCAATTTGTTCTGAATATCTCTTAAATCCTTATGCTCAGAAAAAAATACTAGATCTTAACAAAAAAGTATAACTTCTTACTTACGTCCATCAGTAGACATATTTTTTTATGAGATTAATTTTTCAATTTATCACATCATATTTTTCAACTGTAAAATCATTGGCAAAAAGAATCTGCCAATTTGGAGACATTGAAAACAAATTGAAGATTCCTATAATGGTAGTTTTGAATTAAAGGAAGTATAAATGTTGGTACATTTTTTGCCTTTAAAATTTAGGAACTTTTCGAAAATTTTGCCCCTCCTAACATCATGGCGCCCTGAGTCTAGATCTCATGGCTCAGGCTTAAATCCAGCATTGATTTAAATGCCATGGTCAATGTTTAAGAGTCGCGTTATAATACCGTCTTTTTCCGAAAATAAGACACTGTCTTACTTTCTTTTTTGGTTCAAAATACACACCGTGGCTTATTTTCGGGTAAGAGCAAGTACTGGCTGAATTTCAAACTAGTAAACCTCTATTTCGACTCCTCAACACTGGTGGCAGCATATAATCAACCCACTTTCTTATAACTACTTGGGTGCACCAGGCTTTTTTACTGTCAATGACATAAATTCCTGAAACGCGTTGAGTTTGGTCTTTTTTACCTTTAGTGATTAAAAATGACGAATCGCCAAAATACAGGTACCAAGTGCACTATCGTAACCAGTAGAAGGAACATAAATTGACGAGGAAGCCTTGTGGTGAACCGTCGTTTGAGCTCCTTTCTTTTTTTCACATTATTATAACTATGGCTTATTTTCGGGGGATGGCTTATATTGAAAAAAGTTCCAAAAATCATAATATGGCTTATTTTCGGGGGATGCCTTATTTTCGGAAAAAGACGGTATGTCTATGTTAAGAGTATCACATTTTTTATCGCCATATTAGGGCCTAAAATGATTCTGGCTAATAATACCGAAGTTATTTCGTTTTTTTGGACAACATTTTTTGATGAATATGAATCTATAAAATAGCGCTCAATTTTATGTAATTTTACAGTTTATAAAAATTATAATATTTATAAATGTAAATGTAATTATAAATTTGTTAGCGCTCAAATATACCCGTGGTTGAATTCCTTCATTCAGGATCGTCTATTCCTGGCAATGTTCTTTTAAATGAGGTAATCCATTCTGCATTTCAATAAATCCAGGATTCTATATTAAGAGTGTATCTTTTTCCTCTCAGAATGTGGTCCACTCAATTAGCTTTTCACTTCCACGTCTGTAATACAATCCATCCACTTAATCTATGTCTTCGATTTTCCCCTTAATTGAATCTCTTTACATTAAGAACCAAAACAAAGTCCTTAACATTCTATCTTTAACATTACCAATATTAGTACATCAAATTTTTGTTAGGTACCCATATCTACAATTATTGTAGATAAATATACCATTATGTTCAAAGCTTTTAATCTAATTGAAAGCTTTGTCTTATACGAAAGTTTCTACTAAATTTTTCATAATTAGCATTTAAAAATAATAAGGTATTCCTAAACTTCATAATTATGTAAAATTATTCGTGAATGCAATAGTAGTCAACCCTTCTGAACGTCTTACCAGACTATCTTATCTACTTCTGTATAGGCAGAAAATCAAATTGACTTGTAAATCGGAAACGATTTTCTCGTAATTTTTCGATCGCGTGTAACCTTTCATGTTGTATTTATTTTTATTATTCTACGAATTGCTAATCGTTCTTACAACTAAATTCGTTTCTATCTTTGTTCAGGAAAAAAATTTATAGCGGTAGTCGTGAGCAACGATTTTTATATGTAATTTTTTACTGATATTTGTTCCTTCAAGATATTTTCATATACTGGATTTGTTGGCATAAAACAAAGACAGACGGATTAAACTAAGGATAAGAAAAAGAAAAAAACAAACACTATAACAACAAGAGAATCGTGACATATTATAAATAGAGTTGATTATTATGTTATCTGACATTTTTACGAGATGGTCGTTTGGTTCTTTGTCGTTTTGTTGAAATAAAAATGCCAATCAGACCGAATGATCTCTTCACAATAATTTTCGGTAAAAATTCAACATTTTTAATACATAAAATTATTTGCTTTGAATGTTAAACAGTTTCATAACAGAGACGAAACATAACATGTGGCATTCGTATGAAAGAATGGAGAAGTTGAATTATTTCCAGAACTGGAATAGAGCGAAGGGGTGGTTTTATATTATTATTGTTATTATTTCAGTCTAATCAGTTCGGGGAAATCTCGAGAAAATAAAGTCACAAATATTGTAATGTAGAAAAGATTCCAGCAGCTTCCGAAAAACTCATCTGAGAGACATTAAGGCATTCCGTCAATTAAATATCCTTAATAAACGATATATTTAAATTACGAATATTCGCATTTAAATTATAATGTTTATAGAGTGGGATGATCGAAATGTTTGGAAAATTTTTGAAACGGGAGGCTGCTGTTGGCTGTTGGTCCACATAAATCTCAACCCACTTGTCCATTCTGGTCCACCTTCTGGTTTTTTATTGCCACTCGTTCACTGTTGAATTATTTTTACGATCCGACATGATCACAAAATGCTCAAAAATCAAGAAGTCAAGACATTAACATTTTTTAGATTTGTCGATTACAGGAATCAATTAGGAAAAAATCCAAGAAATACGCAGCAATTTAGAACTAGAAGAGTTCCATAGTTAATCTAAACGGTTCATCTTCATGTTTATTAGCCTCGGCTGATATTAAACAAATCGGAATGATTGTTTTAATTAAATTGGAAATTAATTTATTCTTAATTAAAAAAGAAATAGTATTCAATTATACTGGTTTTGATATTGACCTTACATACCGCACGTAAATCATGAATGAACTTTTCATAATGTAAGCTGTTTCATGTTGAAATATTATTAGCATTTAAAATCGCTTCACTTCCTATTACGTTTCAACAATAACAAAAGTTTAAAAATAAAAATAAAAGTAGTTCTTCAAAATGTTCATACTTGAATTCATTAAGACACCATAAAATCTACAGGATTGTAAAATATCCTTACTGTCCAAGTTTTATATGATTTATAAAATCATCAATGATATCAAATATCTAGCAGTAGTTTGGGGATGTAATTATTTATTTCATTGTCCAAGAACTTAAAATTTAAGTATAAGACCAAAGCGTCAATATAATTTACAATAATGGCACTAAAAAAAATGTATTAAATAGGTAATTAAATATACTTATGGCCATTTTCTTTATATAAGAGTTACACTCACGTTAATTGGTAGGTACATACATATATATGGGATTAACTGTTGGAAAATCTTTTCAATTTTAGTTTTTTACCTTAAAAATTTATTTTTTCAATTCTCACCTATATATTCAAAGATCCTTCAATATTATTGTAAAAATCATTCCCCATTTTAAGTGTTTATTTGATAACTCAAAATCTTCAATTAAAATATAAGTTTCAATACGAAAGTTATCTTTTCCGAATCACCGATCAACCGAATTCCGATTCCTTAGTTAATAAAATAAAATTCTAAATGTATAAAACACTATTAAATAGTTTAAATTTATTTGAAGTACTCAATTGAATTGAATCACTTTTAATGAAAGCATTGTGGAAGTTGAAAAGTTTGAAACTATTTAAAGCATTGTGGATTTTTTTTTAATATAGGAGAAAAAAATATTATCAATAATATAATCAAAAAAGAAAAAAAAAAGCTTAAATACTTGAAAATGTGGTGCTTGAAATATGCAAATGCTCAAATCCTACCAGCTATATTGTTAATATAATGCAGCATATATAAATGCTGTATGTATTTTATGCATATTATCGGTATGTTGAATTTCATCCATGTTATTTTGATATTGGTTTGATGTTCCTCGGGTAATTGGATAAAAAATAGTTTAATGTTAAATCATCAAATTTTTGCAACGTTTCGTTGATAAATTTTTCAATTTCTTCTGGAAATATTTAAAGTAAACATTGTTTTTGGAACACTTTGGTCCATATTAATTTGTCAGTTGATGAATAACATAAAAGCGAATGCTTGAATTACATGAGAATGTCAAAAATATGATTCCTGTCATAAAATTTCTTCTAATGTACCTTTGTATTAATTATCCTTGTTATTTACCAAAAATAAAATCTCAATGAAAGTGTTAAACTTTAGCTTAACACCATATTACTTTCTCTTACAAATGTTTACAACAAAACATTTTAATTAGTTGACATCAATAAGCATTGAATCTGAAATCTGAAATTATTCTGTAATGATTCAAATGAGACAGAGTATGTGCCACATTATCCGTGATAAAAAATTTTTGGCAATCGAAATACGTCAAAACATTACTTTAAACTAGTTATCCTCATAGGACTTTTGAACTAAGAAAATAATAATCAATTTTTGTCCTCAATGATTTTATTTGACTTTCGTACGATGTTTCGTCACCTTTCGGGACTTGAGCAAGCACTGTTACAAAAATTATAAATAAAATCTCTTACACTATCTAGACAGGAAATTTTTTTTAACGAAAATTATAGCCTAAAACTAATAACCTCAATCATATATCATTAAAAGTCAATATTATTAAAATTATTGTCGATACATAACAACATTATTATAAAAAACAAATTAAATGCTTTTCCCTCAATACCTCAATTAAATATCACCAATAACAAACTTTAAATGTATGGTGGTAAATAGCCAGCAATATTATTTAAATTCTACATTTTTTAAGATCTGAACAGCTCCAGGTCCAATTGTTAGTATGTTTCTAGTTTATTCTTAGTAAAATATATTTCATACCATTTTGGATGAGGCTTTTTGTACATTCTGTATACATACTATATATTCATGATCTTTTTATACACGGTTGGCTATTTATACATACTGTATGTTTACGCAATTGGCTATTTGTGCATAATGTATATACCATATCTATGAATTAACGTTTCAGCGTTCACCATGGGTCACTTGTTCGAATAATAATCATCGAAGACATTCATTGTATAGAAGTGGATTGTTGTCATTTTAAGCATGTATAATTGTATAGATAAGTATAAGCAGTCAATCGAAATACAGTATGTCTTAAAAGACAATTGCGCATGCCTACAATATAAAAATAGTAAATAGCCAATTGCATTGCAATTGCATATGAATAAATAGCCTACTGCGTATAGATACTACTTCAAGCATAACTACCCCCAAACTAAAATTTTTACATCATCACAATAAATCTTTGTATAGGTATATACTGTTTATTAACTTTAAACTATTCTAGTTCCGATATAACATAGTATGCATAGTATGCTTTGAAATGATAAAACACAATAAGTCTTAGCACCCCCAAAACCCTAAAATCACCACTTATTTTTTTAAAGTTCTTGTATTTGTGCTTTTTACATAAAAAAAAATGGAAAAACTAAAAATTTTAATTCACTTTCTTCTTTTTGAAACCAATCTTTGCATTTTTTTAAACAAAAGCTCCCATCATCAAAGCAGTTTCCAGCTTTTCATAGAAATACTCGTAAAACAAAACCTGAATTATTCAAGAGTAGTGAAAAAGAATATTTGATTTTTTTAAGAGTCCTCGAAAAAAATTAATCGTAAAAACTCAAATAAGATTATAGAAAAGAAAGAAGCAATTTTCTAATCCCACTCTAAAAAAAACGAGTACAAATTGGTGAGTTATAGTAAAGCATTAGAAGCACTAAAAAAAATTGAAAAGAAGAGTTAGATTCTAAATATCTTGAAAGCTTTAGTTAAGATAGGAGAACTTGAAGAAGAATAAATTGCGCACAAATTTTGCTTTCCAATTTTTGAACTTATCTATGAAGATTTCAAACACATGTGCAGTAGTATTTTCTTAATACTGTTACAAACCAAACTTTTCCTTAATTTTTGCTTAACAAGAAAAAAAAAACTAAGAAAAAACTAATGAAACTGCAAAAAATGGTAACAGAACTGTACAAACGAATTAGCCGTTTATTTCAATAACAGTCCATACTACAATGTATGATTTGCTGATAGACCAGAATATGCAGATACTTGTATGATTAATTTTTTACAAGTTATTGATATTATTTTCATTTTCGACACACTAGTAGTAAATTCATTGATTGTAAAATTTATGTACCATATTCATTGTTGAAAAAACTAGTATGTACAAGAACTATTCTTTAAATGGACTTAGACCACTTTCAATTAAAGCAACTCAAATAGTAGATCTCAACTTTTACAATAACTACTTAGGCTCGCCATATTAAAACGAGTAGATGGATGAAGAGTACTTAAAAACAAAAACTGAACAATTTACATTTTGGAAGAACATAAAATCCTTCAATCAATGCATCAATACTGGACGCCAGAAGAATAAGTAGAAGCATCTAAAATGGCATTCGTCAGGTACAATGTATACTTGCGGTACTTATGGCTAGGAAAACTGAGGAAATAGAACCACTAATAATTGAAGGAAAACTGAAAGGCAAAAATAGTAGAAGAAGATCCCCAATATGATGGTCTAACCCAGGTCTCTCCAACATGTGCCCGCGGGTTACCATTCAGCCTGCGAAGGCTGATTCTTCATTTGGCCTGCAAACTTGTTAAATTTTAAGTCATCTACGTATAATTATCGCTATTGCTTTACTTTTGAACATTTTTTTTTTGGATCATCACGGAAATAAAGTCTTAAATCTGGCCCTTCACAAAGCTATATAGAACACTCCTAATCAAACCGAACAATTGAGCATACTGGCCACTTATTACCTAAAGCTCTACATCTAGCACAGAACAGGGAGACATGGAAGATGATATTATCAAACCCATAAGGGTAGAAGGACAGAAAAAGAGGAAAAAAAACAAGGAAAATGTAAAATCTTTAAATTGCTAAAAAGAAGTAAACCTTCATCCAGAGTACCATTTCTGCGGGACCAAACAGTGCCCATATAATGAGTACTACCAAATATGTATGAAAAACTGAACTTTCCATAAAAAAGAAAACAGAAGAAAAAATAATTTGAATTTTTAAATAGTTCTAATCCCAAATTTCCCAAAAAATTCTGAAAACAATGAAATAAAAATCAATACAATTTTTGAATTAATTTTAAACCAAATTCTATATCATTAATACAAAATAGTGACATTAAATAAAATACTAGAACAATAAAAGAGCTAACGATTTTCCAAAAGTTTCAAGTGGACAGTTTACGAAAATATCTGTATTTTGTTTTCTTTATAATTTATTACGCTAACAAAGTTAACAATCAAAATCAAAGTTTATGATAACTTTAGTGATCATTTTATCAATATATAGCTTTTGTTAGAATGGCTAAAATCTTTAAAATCTGTAGAATGTTATCTCTTTCCAGTGAAGTTCTCCCGTAATTAATAACGTAGAGCAAAGACGGTTGGAGATAATCGTCTAAGACGGTGGTTAATGCAAAACATAAACAAAATATATCGGTAATATTCAGGTGGGTGTGAAAATGTGGTGGTTTTGATCTACTCGAAAGTTTCCAAGACGTATTCGGGAGAGACACATGCGCATCACCATCCATCCCGATAAAATAATATATGGGAATTTATGCACACGTGTATCTATGTGAATAAACAGCATTTACGTCTTCCCAAAAATACCAATTATAATTTAATCAGGTGCACAAACAGATTAAGAAGGCTGTGTTTACATTCCACCGCCTGCTTTATTAACTAAGTGTTGACTAATTACTTGGCAACAGTGAGCAACGCCGCGCCACGCCAACTTGTTTCTTAAGTCAAACTTAACCCCAATCTTATGAATATTACAACATTAAGGGTGGTACATTTATGCTTTACACCAGGACCGAACGCTAATCTCCAACCACCCCCATTCCCAGCAAACCTCTAAAATCACATATTGGGAACCCATCAAAAGCCATTAGGTGTAAATTTTTAATTTCCATCAAGTGCATTTCTGCACTGCAATGATGAATTCCATGTAATTTAAAACGTCTTTTTTATGGACTAATAAAAATTTTATAAAAAAAAAATACCCTCTATTTTTCTCGTTCTGTATAATATATGAGAGAACAATTTGCATTTATTATCACGATAATCGTGGAGACATTTTTCATTTTATTATTTTAAAAGAATTCAAATATGAAGCATTTCTCAAAACAAAGAGGCTTTAATTTGAATGAATATTATTTATACTTCTTATTTTTTTTATTGAATATCCAATTGATTTAAATTATTCCGGAGCCGAACCCTTAAAAATCAGTCCCAAATATTAAAAGAAATAAATACGGGCTCACCACCTTTTTGCTTTAATGTTATTATTATTATTACTTATTATATTTTCGTTCGTAATAATGGAATGATTCATTCAAAAATATTGGAGACGAGAAATGGAGAATGGGTCAGACTTTGAAAACTGGAAACGCACACGGCGAGACAATCGTACACACAAGAGCAAAAGCAGTTGGCGGCGCACCCATTTCCGGGGGTGGTATCGTTTTGATTTAAATAAATGGCCCATTGTGTCATTCAAATACAGACGCGTCTCGCGGTTAATTTTTTGGGTTGGTGCGAACGATCCAAAAATAAAATTATATTCACGCCAGAAAAATAATATTCAGGATTAATATCAAATAGACAAGGACAGATTTTCACACCCCAAAAGAACAATTTTAGTGATTTATAGAATTTCATTTCGAGTCAATAGTTTTTCTTATTATCATCGTCATCAGAGATTTAATAAATGTAAGATCCAATGGGATGGTGAGGAGTATGTGGGTGTTGATGGAGCGATATCATGACCGCATATCTTAGCATGAAATAAATAGGCACTAAATATTCTATTGCACTGTTTAAATGACGATAAATACAATGTGGAAAAGAGGCGAGTGAAGTGAGAGAAAGGGAGTAGACGACGCCCGGCGTCGGTTCCTAAGAATTTAATAACCATATAACATTGTATTGCGTATGGATGTGTAGGGATCTATAGACGTCCCTACATCAATGTCTAAACGGTCTCTTTTTCACTTGCAAAAACAGTTTGCAACCCTTCTCAGTTGACACAGAGTCCCGACGCCCATTCTCCATCCAAGAATCGCACCAGAGCCGTTACGTATAAATAAATGTGTAAAGTAAATGCGAGGCCACTATAAATCTAAAATATTTGCTGGAATATTGAAATATTTGACGCCTATAAAATCACCATTTTATATTACACGTCGTTCTGTGTGTATTTGCGTCGTCCATTCGTTCGTTTATTTATTCATTTCTTGACTCGTTTTATCGCAAATGTCGATCTTACTCTGGTTAAGTATGTAGTCATTTATTTATTTATATGATAGGAATATTTAATTATATTTAAAGATGTCATGTTTCGCATCCAATTTCATGACAAATATTCGTATTATTATTTCGATTAATTCAAGAGAGATATGACAATTATTTGATATGTATTCATTTTTTCAATGATTTTTTCGAAAATTTTACTTTTCATTTTTCAACAAACATTCTATGGTATCAACTTTAAAAACAACTTAAATTCTTGTGCCAATTTTTTTAAACCATCCTTGATGACCAATAGAAATAATATCTACTAATCGTACAAAATGATTTCTCAATTTCTCAGCCATTGAAAAATAATTGATACTCTTTGTGGTAACTTGAAATAACCTTGAAAATTTGATACGTCACTTGATATGAGTTTTTCCAAATTTTCTACAAAATTTTCAAGATTTATCGATTTATACAATCATTTTCCTGAATCTGCTTCCCTATATTTCATATTTCAATATATTCTCATAAAATATTAATCTTCAATTGTTCATTTTCGGAATTTTTTGGAATTTTCCCGAAAATTCAACCTGATAACAGAAAAATAAACATACGTATGATGACAAGTAGGCACACATAAAACAACAGTTGAATCAAACAATTTTATTATATTAAACCGAAAACTTTTGTTCAGAAAAAAAAATATTTCTAGGACCTGTTCTAAGTGATCTTTATAGATGAAGAAACTTTACTATATCCGTTCAAAAGGTTTTTCTCAGTTTTCCAAGTGGAAAAATATATATGAATCGTAAGCTGGGCAAAAAAAAAATAAAATATATTTTTAAGATATATCAATGACTTTATTCACGATAACCAATAAATAATATTGGGTAATTTTGAATCCTTAAGGGCGGAAATAGAATTAAACCAGGGATTGGCAAACGTTCGATCATTGGTATTTTAAATAACTTTTTAGGTAAATTTCAAATATTTTAATTGAAAATGTGTACTAAAAATATAGCAGACAATGAAACTTATATTTAAATTTTTTTAAATAAGAAGAAAATTCAGGTTATTTAAGATCTTTTTGTTTTTTATTTAATATTTTTATTGTTCAATTAGCTACGTTTCGTTACTAACTTCGTAACTTCCTCAGGCTTCTTGATTCACAAAAAAAAAATTTAACATTTAATTCACAAATTAAAAACAACAAAAAGATCTTAAATAACCTGAATTTTCTTCTTATTTAAAAAAATATAAAAGCTAAGATCTGAATTTTATCATCTCTTATATTTAAAATTAAACACACGTCTATTCTGCAGTGGATATTAACAATTCCCAAATAGTGCTTGTAATATTCCTTTCATACTCATTCTGTCAATAAATTTGTATTTGTTTTTAATTTTACCTATTTTTCGAAGTTGATCAGGTATAAATAAGAAAACCATACCAGTATTAAGTTTGTCCACCTTTAAATTAGATAGTTTGAGAAATCGTTTTTTTTTAATTTTCCGACTATTTAAATTACAACTCGTTCTATTGTTATAAAATAATTGTTTAAATTGAGTAGGTCTCCTTCAGGCCCCGACTACACCACGTGTGAAACCGAGGGGTCACTTAGGTACCCATTTTTTCAAATGCATTTTTCTCAAAACGTTTTTTTTTTTGAACTTGCGTATACGCTAGTTTGAAAAGTTTTCAAACAATCGTTTTTAAAAGTAGCTATTACTTTCTTCATAGTATTGCGCTCTATATGAACCTAAAATCGGAATATTATCAAATATTTATAATAGTTTTTTTTCTTGCAAAAAAATTTTTAAAAAATATTTTTTTTTTTTTGAACCCTGAAAAAAATTCAATTATTTTTTTTTCGTAGCATTTATAATATAGAAGATAGTTATATAGTAAAAGTAAATTCCAGCCTCGTTTGAATTAAGAAGAAGTTTGCAACTTACAGAATGTACGCAAAATGCTGAGTTTTATTGTGACCTGCAATATGGGATCGTTAATATCTTCGGTGTTTTTAAGGAAATTTTTCAAAAATTTTATAGTTTGTATTTAAATATATGTAGGTATAAATTATTGTCAAATTAATAAAAATTTATATTAATTTTTACACTACAAAACGTGAAAATCATTGGGAAAAGGCAGTCCTAACCCTATTTCCTCCCTTAATATCATATTAATATAAAGATGCCTATCGTCCGCAATTTTCGATTTTACAATCCAAAGCGTATTTTTTTTTTCTAAACTTTTGACCCATCAGACTGAATAAATTAAACAATTCATATATTTTAGAAAAGATACTTGTAGGCTAGATAAATTACGTACACCTTTTAGTAAGAAACGGCTTATCAGCTTATAATTTTAAAAATTTTTAAGCATTCAACCCTTCTTTTCTATATAATTCAATTTCAAATCATAAACTTTTCTGATTTTTCCTTATGTGGTATTGTGGTATGTATTCAACCCTTCATAATGTACTTACAGTCCAACTTGTGAACTTAGAAAATATGGATAGTGAAATACTTGCTAAAATTATTAAAATTTCGCTGAGAAATTTAGAAGAAGCATTATAGATGGAAAGATTTAAATAGCTAGTATGTAATATAATAGTTTAAACTTTCGTTTTCGAAATAAATAATAGAAATATATAATAAAAAAGTTATTTTTACTGAATTTATGTGCTGAAGCGTCATCCTAATGGTTGTAACGGTATTTATTACATACGTTTAAAATAATCAAATTTGTTTTAGATTTAAAATATAGGTAAGAATTTTTGAAGAAAGTGAGATCATATTTGACATAGAAATTATAAAACTGGAATCTCAAAAAGTTTTAAATGCTTCCCATTCATAATTTATAATATTAAATCATTAAGGCAATGCTTAAATTGCGCTTTGCAATTATTCATTTTTTCTTAAATCTAAAAGTTGAATATTTTTCTTTTTAAAATAGAAAACTAAAGAAAATAGCATATTGAAACAGTAGGCGCTAAACGATCTATATTTTAATTTGTGTAGAGGTCCCCGAAAAGTACATATCTGTAGGAACAAGGCTCTTGTTTTCACTATTCAGTGTTTTAATTCCAAATATGTGGTTCTTCTAATTGATATTTCGCCACTTAACAAGAAGTCGGTTCAATAATGACATTTTTTCGAAAAATATTTTGATTGACTATTTTTTATAATTTCATTGAATCACTAAGTATATAAAGTTTATGAGGTATAACAATATTATAAACACAATTTTGCAAAGGAAAATTAACAAGGTAACCAATAGAATTACTGCGGCGCCCTGGGGCGCCACAGCGCATACTTGAGGGAAGACTGGTTTATACAGAGAAAAATAAATAGTTAGATAAAAATTGGATAATTAGAGTTTCGGAAAATGATATTTTTACTCGTTTGTCATTAAAATCATATGGTTGAAACGCCTTCATTTTTATATCAAGAACCATTTTTAGTTTTGCAGAGATTATAATGTTTAATAAAGTTTGATATAAGTTTAATTCAAAGTCATGTCTTTCATAATCAATTGAATTTGAGATTATTAAAGCTCCGAATAAAATCAGCTGTTGCTGATTTAAGGATTTATACTCATAAAGCTCGTTATATGTTATAGGTCATAGGCATAACACTAGTTCATTGGTACTATTGAGTCTAATTTTTATAAATTAATGTAAACTGGTCCTCGAGATTCATCACATTTTTACAAAATATATTTTCTTTATACTGACAAAAGTGGTGAGTCCTAACATATTAAAAATGCCTTTACTAAAACAAAAATAGAAATATAAAATTTGTATGGGGCCCACGGAGTTTTAATGCATTTCTAAAGTATGCAAAATCATTTGAGTTGGCCACCCCTGATTTAAACTAGCGCTTAAAACGTCGATTCATGTTAATGCTTCATTTTAAGTACGGCGTTGGAAACGTAGCACTTCATGTATTTATTTATTTTTATTTGTCATTTATCGCCGCTTGATAACTACATAGATCTTTAGCGACTCTAAGGTTAATAAAAATCCGTAATCGAGAAATATCGAAAATTTCGTCGATACGAGGATCGAACCCAAAATCTATCAGTTTTGGAGCAGTCACCTAGACCACTCAACCACCAAAAGGCTTATGTGTTATAATTTGTTTCAAATAATTCAAAAAGAGTACGCCTTATAAAATTTATAGTACATCCAAAATCGTTAGTTGAATTTTAAGTGCCTTAGAGTGTGAACAGAAAAGAAAAAGAAAGTTTTTTAGCTTCTGGTTTTTAAAAAATTGAGTTCTTTTGGCATCTTTATTACCGCGGAAATCCTATTGGTCATACCGTATTTAGAACTTTAAATATGACCATAAGACGAGGTTTGGTAAGTTTCGACACTCTAGCTTTCTGCTTATTGTCTTCGTTGATCAACTACTTCATCTATTGTGAACCGAGAAACCAAATAATTTTCAGTAACCGAACAAGAAATTGTTCGACTAGTTCAGAACTGGGATCATATACCCCCAACTCTTTTAACCACCAAACAGAGATATATTCCCATGGGCCGATTTTAGAGTTTAGAACGCCTCGGGCAAACCAATTTTGGCGTCCTTTTAAAAAACAATAAACCAATTTGCCACAAATTGAACGAAAAAAAGTGAAATAAAAGTTTTATTTTTAATTCGGTGGCTCTTCAAATTTGCGCCCCGGTTAGTTACCTGGCTTGCCCACTCATCTATCCTCCCAATATATTCCAACAAAATGTATAAAACAGTTTTATCTTTTGCCCGACAGAATCTGCGTACTGTGAGATCAAATAATACTTCAATAGTCTTAAAACGCTTTTTCAGGCCAACATGACCGGTTATGAGTTAACATAGCTTGAGATCAACTTAAATTTAGAATTTCACTATTAGATTTTGAAAAGGATCCGGTGTTTTCTTACCACTGATTTTGTAGGTATTAACAACTTGAGCTATATTAAGGACTTAAATGCAAATTAAACAATTTCGACTTTGTACTGCAAACCTAAAGCACGGAACAATTTTTTATTCAGATTCTATATTGACAATTGCTAATCAAATTTTGAAACTAAAAATTGCCTCTCGGAAAAATTTAAGTTCTACTAAAATAAATTACTTTTCTGAAAAAAATTTCATTTCATCTAAGATCGCGTTTATAAATTTTGGGTCCTGGAAGAAAAAAGGAATGAAAATTTTGTTAGCATTATATCTTTCGTAAGAACTAAATACGCATTTTTTTGGTTAAATAGTTATGGTTTAAGTGAAAGTTTTAAAGTATTTGGAATATTGTTATTCAAAGGTTTACTTATAAGATTTTAGTTAAGAACCATAGCTATGGGATTAAGAATTATGATTAGGTATGAATAAATTTTGAGTGGTATATTGATCAATTTGGAGACATTAAGGAATTGAATAGATAAGAATCATTTTTGAATACATGAAATGAGTAAATCAAACAAAAAAGAATGCTTATTCATGGACATCAAACGTTGCGTCGTGACTGTAAAAGATCGATCAAAATAATCGCGATGAGGTAACACGAAAAGTCCGCAAGAGATCGAAAAACCAAGAAGAATCGAAGACGGAGACCACTTGCATACGTTACATGTGTTTTTCAAAGTGTAGTAGGCGTTGAAGGAATTCCACAAAACAATAGAGCTTCGGCCCCCTGATATTGATACAGATTCATCTCCGCAACGGTTAAGACCAGTAGTTGTTGTTTTCTCGTTTGTCCACGTCTTGGACGTTTTTTTTACTTACTGTTTGCTCCAAAGCCGAAACGAGCCTTGCTGACTCTCCCGGATAACCCATTCAACCACTTAGACCCCCCTTTGACGATAATTTCTTTCTTTTTTCGTATTACTTCTATAGAATGTATTTTTTTTGTTTTTTTGATAAATCGAATTGTCTTCAGATATGACTATATTACATTTATAATAAAACATTAATGTGATGTGTACAAATGGGCCGTATTGTCTCTGTTCGGCTACTGTGCGCCACTTGGGGGGTCCGTAACAGCCCCCCTACTTACATTAGATCACAAGTAATATGAACATATCTTAAATACATGCATGATCATTTTTTACGAAAAATAATAAATGTCTATATGCGTAACTTAACAAATTAATCATTGAAATTTTTCACGTGATTTTTTGTTCGAAACGATCTCATAAAAATAGATGAGAAGACCAAAAACTATGCTCACACATGTTTCAATATGAACAGCAATTTCATTTAAGTATCCCCCATTGTCGCATAATGCTTGTAAACCAATTTCAATTTACGGTTTCGAGATATCCCAAGTACAAGCAAATACTCTCCCGGTTATTCGTTTTCGTGTTATACGACCGAGTGGGACGCAACGAATTCTCTGGTCATGGAAAGCTCTCTTTATTTCGAAATAACAAACAAGAACTAATTGCTGAGGTATACGCGCTTTGGTGATTTCTTATATGGCTATCGGTCTAAAGGTTATTAGTCCCAAAAACCACCCCTAAGCAATTGCACCATATCAGAGAAAGAGGCAAACAATCTCCCACATCGTTCCTCCGATAATCTCACTATATAGTACAGACAATGCGAAACGTTCCGTTAATGATAATTGTTATTTTTATATCAGTTGTGGTCCATCGATAGAAATGGGTTGGTCGGATGCTTCAATGGACGTTTTAACATCAGATCGTTCCCGAGGCCATTTTATTTTTATTTACGGTCTACTGAATTGTGAATGGTCTCAATTCTTTTTTATTGCTAATTTGGAAAAGTACAAACTATCAAAATTATTATTGACTCGCATTTTTCTTAAGCTTTTTTAAAAAAAACCATCATCATCTTCTACTGGAGACTCAAAGACTGATGAGAGGCCACATAAATCGAGGATGGGAAGCTGAACAAGTGATGTTCTGATTGAATCGACGTAATCTTTGTGTGGAAAAATATCAACAACCTTTAATCTTGAGATTTTTCTTTTATCGTTTCCTCTTTTCCACGGAGCCAATAATAAATTAAATGTTAGATGAAAGAGTAAGAAAGAGGACACAATCCGCTCTATAAATGCGAGGCTAATATTCTATGGCGAACAATTTCGTAATCTCCTTTTGAGACTCGCAACCCCTCTATTTCGAATCTAATGAACATTTGTCTCTAGTTCGATTCATAATTTTCCTATAAGTACCTATGTACGATAAAAAAAACCAAGTCCCACTCAATGTGGGTTTGTATTGTTTCGATTGGTTTCTACAAGAAAAAAATCAATAACTTACAAAACACAATTGAGTGACCATCTTGGAGCCAACAATAGACATTCTTTGCAAAAAGAAACAAGGATGCTGGGTTGCGGTTTTAAATGCACCCGATCCAGCGACAACATGATCGTTTATAATAATAATCATTGTAACCTATCAATATGGAAATAAAATATTTTATAATTTGAATATTGTTTTGGCTCTCACATCGCGAATATTCAAATTGGCCGCCGCGCACGTGTATTGTTTCGATTCATTTATTAATTTATTTATTGTTATAGGAACAAGCATTCGATATTATTTCAGATCGAATCATCCGATTTGCATACAACATCAATGTGGAATGTAACGACGTTGAAATCAACTTGGTCGAATTGAAAAGGAAAATAATTTCCTATTAATAATTCCTAACGGTTGGTAAAACATTTGACCAAAACTCTAAATGAGCGGCTGATTTATTTAAGAAAAGGGGCATTAGTCGTAGCAGTACACAGAAACCGCTTGGAAATTTATTATGTCTAAACAACAATAGCGAACGGAACAAACGGAACCGGTAACAGATAAATGTTTTATACATATAAATAAAGATGGCCTACAAAACGAACTCGATGTGTATTTAGAATAAGATAGAACGATTCGAAAGGGAAGTCCCGATTTCGAGTGCTACGAAATTGTCCGGTACCCGTCCGTCGGTCTGCGCTACATAAATTGAAACCACATCTTAAGAGGTTGCCGCAAATAGAGATGTGAGCGTGTATTTATTCCGGAGAGTCCGGTGACTCCGGTTCACCACCGGATTTGTGTGCATTTAGCCTGGGATCCGGTTACCGGAAATAGCCACTGATGTAGGGACACATAGAGAGGTGTACATCGGCCAAAAATACATTTGTGAGCGTACGAAGAAGCTTCACTTCATCTCCAACTCCCATCTCCAGCATTCACGTTGATCTTCTTCAGATCATGCGGTTTCAAATAGTACCAACAAAAAACAATATATTAATCATGACAAAAATAATAATTCCTTCTGTTCAAATCGTTGAAGAAAAAATCGTAAAGCCGTGACACACTACTTTTCGACCAATGAAGCAAACGCTGTCGTAAAAAGTCCGCCGAAGAACAATTAAGATAAGGATCAGGTGGGTTAGGCCACGTCACCACTTTGTCATAACAATTCGTCAATGTCCTCTATGGCACAGCCGCCATTTTCTTGATCTCGTAAATCGTGAGAGCGATGCTTATTATGGGCATCATAATTTCTTAATAAAACGACAGAAAAATAAACCTCGATGAATTATCAACTAGGATTTCATATATATTTTTTTTGAATCATCATCAGATTTCAGTTTAAGTGGAAACAGATGCAATTCCCAGAACAAATGTCAAGGAAATTGTTATTATTTTATTTAAATTTTATTTATTACACGTGCGAGAGGCGAGCGACTTTTTAACGTCTCAAATTTAACAGGGCATATAAAATGTCCCTGATGTCCTCCTATCCAATTAATAAAATACTGAAATTAATCATTAAAAATTTATTGTTTTCACAAAGCTTTTTTTAGTACTACCTTGAATGTTGTTAATATAGAAATTTCTGTCATAAAAATCTTGATATCTGCAATTGAGATACTAACATAGCTATACAGATTGATCCTAAAATCAATGAACAAACTTTAAATGAGTGTCCTATGAATAATTTCCATGACTTCCTTTCCTAAAAATATTTATCTTAACAGTTGCGCCTATCATGAGTTAAAATTACTGTTAGGAATTAAATCGTATAAAATGTTGGAGCTTTATAGTACTATACTGGTAGATTTTTTTTTTTTTGCTTATAAAATTATAAAGCGTTTTTCAAAAACAGTGGAGAAGAAGTGCTTTTTCGAAATGACTTTAAAAAAGTCTAGTTTAAGCTCTAAAAAAACCAAAAAAATCCTTCTTTGTAAGCCCGCAGCACCAACGTTTTACCTGTTGATGTGAAACTATTGAGTCTTCTTATTTAATACAAACAAGAGGGTATATAAATACAATGTTCAGTAGTAATTAAATAACGATATGTAAAGGACTTTAGAAGATTTTCAGTTTCTAACAAATGAACAATACCTTTATTTTTATATATCACTAACGGACCCGACAGACGTCCTGACCAAATGTTGGATTTTCGTTTGTCTAGCATAATTGATATAAGGAACTCATTAATAATGATTAGTTAAAAATAAAAGGAGAACATTTTTTTAAAAACTTTGCAATGATATATCACACAACTATTTAAATTATATTTTTATTCATCCCTCAGTAACGTTGGATATGCTATCTCTTATTTTTATGCTACGATATTTAGCCTCTAGTGAGAAGAACAATGTATTCTATCTGAATATCAAATTTAATACAAATCGGTTTACCTGTTCATTAGTTAAAAATTTTAAAACAGTAAATTTGGAATAAGACCATCTTGGAACAAATACTCACCCCAAAAATAGGATTAAAAATTAAATTGTACAGTCGTCAGAATTTAATATAACAATATCATAGATGTGTATATAGTTAAGAAGTGATATTATTTTTTACAATACAAACACTACATACGTTGACATTTCAATTTTATTTATATTTAATATGAATGTTTGTAGATAAGCGGTAATAATATTTCGTACTTAACGTCCGTTTTATTATTAAGTTTGAAATTTTTATCATTGATCAGACAAACTGTGTCTTCTCTTTTCATCTTTTTCAACTATAGGCTCTAATTGTTAATCTAAATCATCTAGGTTCCCCCTCAAATACCCACAAAAATTTTCAGCACAATCGGTTCAGTTGTTTAGGAGGAATTTAAAGACAAGCTCTCGTAAAGAAAAATTATATATATAATTCTATAGAAAGAGTGAAATACGAGTGATACTATGATCGAACCCAAGCCCATATCAATTTTGGAGCGGTCACCTAAACCTCTAGTATGCCACCAGTAGGTTTTGCAGTGCAGTTTTATTACTATACTTATATTGTACAAGTAAGTAGTTGTAAATTTAACTCCATTGAAAATATTAAATATTTGTTACACATGTATATAAAAAGATTCAAACGTAAGCATTCTAGGTTACACACTAAAAAAAAGCAAATAAAAATAATATATTTTTTGGAAATTCGGGTTATGTCTTAATCGATTTCAACCAAACTATGAGGTACCTACACAGCTAAAAGCTACCCCTGTGTATAAAAAGACAGTTTTTTTTATGATTTATCGTTTTTTCGATATGCGTTTTACATACTAACATATATATATATATATATATATATATATATATATATATATATATATAACATATATATACGTACATACTAAGAGATGTTACGCTAAAAATTTTATGATTGTAATTACTTTCCATCTTTGCAGAACTAATAAATAAAAAAGCAATAAGTTGAAGTCTTTTATAAGGTCCAATTATAAAATACTACAATAGTTGAATGTTTCTCAATAAAAATATCGTCCAAAAAGAAGATCCCCTTTATTCTCTCCACAAATATAAGAGCATAATTATTACGAAGCAAGAAGTAGAGAAAATCTTAAAAATCCATTTTTTATTAGATGTTATTTGTATTTACTATTATATTTCAAAATATCTAAGTCTTTTCCATAGTTGAAAGGGTTGCGGTCATAGTTTTCTACGGGTGCATTTCTAAGAAGTGCTAACGCTTTTAAATAGATCTTTTAAACATAAATATGAGCTTTGAATTATGTAGAATGCATAAACGTAGGAACTTTTGAATTAAATACCAAAGTATCTAAATTTTTTAAATGATATTAGATGCAAGAACTT
Organism: Sisyra terminalis; assembly: GCA_958496175.1. Lineage (NCBI taxonomy): Eukaryota > Metazoa > Arthropoda > Insecta > Neuroptera > Sisyridae > Sisyra > Sisyra terminalis. The sequence goes on from OY292277.1 coordinate 21,647,571, forward strand.
AAGAACCAAAAGTAAGTCTTTATCATTCTTTCTTTATTTTCTGCATAAACTTCCGTTATTCTGGGGTAAATATTGTTAAAACTTTTGAGAAAATTCAGTAAAAATTTATATACGATATTACCTACTACCTATTGAATTTCTGTCACAGTTTATGGTCATATAAATCACACGAGTGAAAAATGCTTCAAAGTTTTCCAAGTTTCCAAACGCATTATCTTTCAAATACCTCCCCTGTGGGTCGACGTTTTCCAATTCCTGAGAACTACGTAAAAAAAAAACCTTCCCAATCCAAATAACCATAAGTCAGAATATATTTTTAAACTCGAAAACTTCCCTAAGTTCATTTAATTTTCTCTATTATTGCAACAATAAAAAATGTAGTTTTTTTCCCCACGAAAATCTTTAGGAGATTTAAAACGAACATAAAACGTGTTTGAATAAACATTTTTGTAAATTTTAAATTTATCTTTTGAGCTAATTCAAAGCCTCAACATTTATTCAAAATGTAAATTCTTTTTGTCGTATGCGAGGATTCCAAGTCAAAATACTGATAAATTATAATGTTGAGATTAACGCAAAGTAATTCGGAAAAAATCAGTTAAATATAAACGAGGATGGATTTACGTGGTGGTTGACGGCGGACGGAGATCGAACAAAATCGGTATAGTCCACCAGATTTATTTAAATTTCTTTCTTAAAGCTGAACACATTAATTTTATTTTGATCATAATTTTTTATTATTACAAAATAAAAATAGAATTGGAAAAAAATCAATCGTGATCTTCCATACCATTTTTTTTGTATTTATAGAAAGTAATAGAGGATTATTTTCGTAATTTTATTTTTCGAAAATCCCGCCACAAATAATTTATACATCCACATTACGTGAAGGCACTGTGACTTGCTCAGACCCACAATCCATGAGGGATTTGATTTGTTCGAATGTTAAATATAAAAATTGATAATCCCCCCATTTGAAATTTATTATTTCTATATATTCACGTCGACTGGGGGATCCTATAATTCAGTTCAGTGGCAACGCGTTTATAATAAACGTATTTATTGTTTGATGGCATTTTCCTTGGAATTTATCGACGAGATTTGTTAAGAAAATAATAAATTGGTTTAACATTTTTTCATTATTTTTTTTAAATCCCAAAAAACGGGGATTTATTGATTTGTTTATTACTTGAATGCTTCAAATTATTTCATATCATTGAATCACCAAACATTCAAAAAGGTGCCCCCCACGCATATCGGACGGTAAAACACATTCTTCAACAGTACGCTACAAGTCAAAAGTGTCATGCTACCGATTTAGAATCGTGAAACAACCTTTAACAAAAATAAATCTTATTCTCAATTAAGTGAAACGTACATCACCATAATTCATTCAAGGAGGTACTAACATTTTTACAATATTTACATGAAATGCCAAAAATTTCAGCGACAACAGTTTCTACTAACATGGAAAACTTAATCAAAATCCTAACATACATTATTTGCATATGACATAATATGTATAACATTTGGTGTTAATAGATGGAAATGAATATTACATTATGTAAACCTTAATATGGGGTTATGTCTTAGTTTCAGAAAAAAATTATACTCACTCATTGATCTTCACCATTAGATAGAATAAAAAATTATTAGGATTCCAACAAAAAAATAACAAATAAGAAAAACACGAAGAGATGATTCATTTTACTTTAACCAGGCATAAGGACTCTACATTCTCTCAAGAGAACTTTTGAAATTCTAAAAAAAACAGCGAAACCTAATTTAGGCAAGCAATGGGCTTAATAACTGCTCATTGGAGACTACAGGAGAGTATCTATACACAAGCTGGTTCTGCTAATAAGAGAGTAAAACTAAGGAGGATGAAAATAAGTTAGCTACTTTAACAACTGAGAGTAAAAGATCCCAGTGGTATATTACTTGATGGGTACCTTGTACCCAAGAGTCTAAAACTTTTTCTTCTCTTCCACTCAATGCTCAATGCTCAGTCTATTTAAGACGTTTGAAAGTCTGTTAAGACGATTCCTTCTGCCATACATATATTACTTTGAAGGGGCACCTTGTAACAGGGCCGGATTTAGGGTTTTAAGCACCTCGGACAAAACAAATTTTGACGCTCTTTTATATGACAATATACTTATTTGTTAAAAGTTAAAAAATGTCTATATTTAAATGTTTTCTTACTAGATCTCCTAATATAAATTAGACAAATATAAGGTACTAGCAAAAATAAAATGGTCTCGAAAAAAAAAGAAAGAAATAAACAACTTAAGATCTTTGGTTTTAAAACTGAATCTTAGTATAAGATGTTAATGTTTAACTATGCATTTTTTATACCTTTTAAATTTTTGCATAAACGTATTATAAACAAGAGTATCTACAGTACCTAGAGCTCATTGGTTTAATGAAAATCTTAGACTTAATTCAATTAAACCAAATTTATCAAAATAAGAAGAAGAAAATGAAATCTTTTATTCTAACCTGAAAAATGAATTGAAAATTTTGGTATTATTCGGATCACTACCTTAGAACCACAGGAAGACATCTCAGATAATGTACTTTTGTAGGGTACATTTTATATTATGATACCTTAGACAGTGTTTCTCAAAATTTCGGAATCTTTATACCTTTTTGTGATTTTCATAGCGCTGAGTACCTACTGTCAAAAAATGTTGACAAAAAAAAAATATTTGTATAATTCAATCTCCTAAATATATTTTGCGACACCAAGCATTGTACCGTCATATAAGCGTATCCCTTTACTAAACCTTTTGGTACTCCACGGGATACGCGTTCCATACTTAGGAAATCACTACCTTAAGATACGAACTCCAAAATCACAGTATCGAAGAAATGAATACTCCTCTGGTCCTAAGGAAGTGATATTTAGTAATATTTATCTATTAGAAATATCAAAAATGAATCTATGAATCTATATACAGTAAATTTGATACAAATAACTAATTTGTAAGTCATTTAATTGAATTATGACCCATTTAATGGATATGTACCTACTTTTTCGAAATAATTGTTTTATTACAGGTAAGTTTTAGTTCTTTTGAGTTTTAGTAGCAAGTATCCGAAGAATATGAGTATGATGAGGAACATATATGGATTAACGTATATGCAGTATTTTCAATTTTGTAATTTCAACAAATTATATTAAATATTTTCCTAACAAATTTTCTTTTTCGATAAAGTTTTTTTTATGTAACTATAAGACCACCTCCTTAAGGATATTATAGTACCTTATTTTCTCTCATTGATAGATAAATTATAAACATAAAATAGCCATTTAATAAATATAATTTGTCTGTTAGATAAATCCTACACATATCATCATTCTCAAGTGAAAATATACATGATGTCTCTATCTTTCTGATAAAATTTTATCTGGAAGATAAATTACACTTTATAGATACGAAAATACTGTTCCTTGGAATTATATTTCTAACCCTCATTGAAATAAAAATATGTGAAAATCAAGTCAATTAGTTTGAATATATTGAAGTAAAATAAATAAAAAAATCCCAAGAAGAAGGTAAATTGGATAAACTGTTTTATGAGCTTTTTGGTTTGACTATCGTTTATTTTGGTCTCAGAATGAATTTATAATGATCAAAAATTGAAAGGAGTTTGTATTAAAAATTAACTTTAATAATTTTGCAATAAAAATTTAAAGAAAATGGGGGTCCTGAACTTTTGAACGATAGCACCAACATAAATAAAACTTCAGAAATTATCATGTACATAATTTTACGAAAAGGAAAAGGGCATTAATTATCATTTATCAATGGATATAATTATTATCTGACAAGCCATAGATCATTTCCCGTTGAATTTATTCAATTTTTATTTCCTCAAACTGGAATTGTGTGCACATTTGATACGAAACGAAGGAAAAAACCGAAGCATTTAGTCGCAATACAAATATTGAAAAGTTGGCTTTGAAATTGCTCGCGATTTTGTTTTTCAGATGACAATATTAAAGTTGGCTGTGCTTCTCGCCCTTCTCTCGCTCTATTTTATATGTGAAATCGGAATATGTTTAAAACTAATATCGAGGTTGGCTGTGAAAATATGACGTCAGATAAATAACTCTTGCAGAGATCTTGATACTGATTTATGGAGTCTATAATATAATCCAAAGCTGCCTCTGATCACACACATACATATTCAAAAAGGAAAATAATGAAAAGAATGCGCATGATTTATTGGGCCGATGCAGTCAAGGGCAATAAGCATATTAAAAAATTTATTTAAAAAAATCTCCGATTTCTTCTTCATATTTATCCCTTGTGTCTTTTCAACACTCCGGTTTGTTCAGAATGAACAGATATATTTTTTTTCTTCTTCGGTTTTGATACGTGAATCAAATTTTTGTAAAAATGGATTTGTTACGGATACGATATTTATGGAAAAAAGACTTTGGAGATAAATTTGATTTTTTTTTTTGTCAAAATCTGTGAATGACTTCAAGATGTTTTCAAGAGGGTGTGTTTTTTCCTATATTTGTATTTAGAATTTAAAAGATTTGAAACAAATTGAATTCTCGACGGTTTAATAAATTCTTCCGAAGAATACTACCCTCTCAATAGTGTCGTGGAATCTAAAAACTACAAATCCCACCGCTTTTTTTTTCCTTTTAAATTTTGGTTTTATAATACAAGTGATGAGATATGTATGATTTGTGTGGCACAAAGTAATAATATGTATACGCGACGAACGAAACAGGAATAAATATGGCGACAGTGAGGTCCGCACCATTATCCTGGATAATGCCTTTACTGCACTCAGGACACATTCCCTACAAATAGCTCTCCCATTTACGCGTATCGTTTCGCGTCTTGATCAGTCACACATATTTATAACACACATATATGTGAAATAGAGAACGAATTTCGCATTTATAAAACAGAGACCGAAACGGGAATGAGTATGTCCCCCTTGTTAAAGTATATGCAAATTGTTCAAGGAAAATATTTTTCAAGAAAAATTGCGCATATGTGACAAACATTATTGTTATTGTAGACGACCAAGTTGGAATAAAATTTGATTTGATGCAATTTAGGAAAAGGTAGATTTACCATACGTTTTCTTCCCCAATCTTCAAACCCTCAATTCCGCATTTCCTTATATTTAACCCATAAGAAGTTATTAATCTTTGATTTCTTTCTCTTTTGTCGCAACAAAATTTTATGAGCTAACGACTTGGGTTTTACGATAATTATTAATAAATGACATGCATCGTCACAGAAAGACCACCCCGTATTTAATGATTGTTCCATACATTTATTAATATTTATGACCTGTAATAAAATCAGCATGATCGAAAACCAAGAAAATGAATTCAATTGACTAACATTCTTTCGAAGGGATGAAAAATATGACTCAAAAATAAAGCAACCACATATTTTTTTCAAACGGCTTAAAAATAGGGTAATCGATTAATAAATAGATAATAAAAATACAAAAAAAAATCTCATAAAGACAAATATCCGTGATGTTAACCCTCTTTGAAGTTTATAGAGGATGATTTGTCAAATAAAATCTTTTTATATCGACTCTTATGGGATAAAAATAGGGATGAAACCAATGAGGATGGACCGACCGACCGTATCTTTCTATCACACAAGGGAGGTTTTCCACGTATGTGTAATATGAAAATTTTCTCGACGATATAAAGTCGATGTGTATGCGGAGGCCAACTACTGATGGTGCAACCCTCTCGGTTAGTGGTCAAGTGAATCAACCCCTAAACGTTTAAGGGTAAATGCTATATATCTTACGCCTAACAATACCCCCCAAGGGTTTTATGTCCGACCTTGTTTCTTCACTACCCTTTAGTCAATTCATCTTTGGCCCGAATCGAAATCTATAAAGCGATCTTTACGAGCGAAAATCGCGCTTTGCGTTTGCCACTGCTAAACCAAACGTCCCCAATCCACCCTCAATTCCCAGACAAACTATTCATTCCTTCCCATAAAGCATATTGTGAATAGATTTTTTGGCCATTTATTTATTGATCATTTGATAGAGTTATACAAGGGACGTTTTTTTCGTCATTCCGGCCTATTGAATTGTTGAGGGTTGATTTTTTTTACATTTTAACTTTCAATACTTCCTTTTATTTCGATGTTATTTCAAAAATAAATAAAAGGACAATACCTTTTTTGTGTTATCCAAGGTGTGAATGTTAGCTTTTCAAATTATAGAGTGCATTAGTTTGATACACGTTGATGTGTAGCGGGTAGGTGTCTCGGGAGGTGGTTGATGGTGTAAAAATAAAAGCACATCAACGAATGATGTCACCAATAACTATGATGACACGAAGAAATGGAATGAAACATTCAATCCCCATCCCTTATTACTTCCTCCCTGTATTGCATCAATTCCCCGGTATCTCGGTATTATTCGTCTCGCACACTTCTCCCAATCCAGTTTCTGCTCACAATTGTTGGAAAAATATTACACCTTGCATTTAGATGCGCTTTCCAACAGTGAACCTTAACACCTTTCTCGTTTCACAACAACATCACATTTTTGATCTTTATAATTTTTTCCTCGTTCATTCAAAAATTGCACTACACCTTTTTATTTTCCTTTTTATGCACATCATATTTTTAACTTTAATATTAAAAATAGTGCTTTTTAAGGTTACAGAAATTCAAGTTTAAGCGTAAAAAACGACAATACAATGCTATCCTTATTTTTTTAATCTATGTACGTCCTGTGTTATCGGATACTATGTACATTTAGGGATTAATATATTTAGACACTATCATTTTCATTTACTATCTCCTATGGAATTGATCATCAATTCCTTTTTAGTGCTTACTGTTTCAGTTACTCCGGAGCAGCAATACCATTTTCTTTATTCTACTATATCACATAGGGTGTACCCAATCAAATTTATTTTCAGGTGGCTAAATAAGGTCTAAGAATAATAACCTAAGTCTTATGGGTATATCACCATAAATTGATAAAATTAAAACCTTATAGAATCACTTCGTTGTTCCTTTATACGATAGCCGGTAGATTAAGACTTTTCTTTAAAAAAATGATAGGGGTATCAAGTTGGTATTGATATGAGACATGAAGAACTGTTTCTTCAAGGCTATGCAAAAATCAAGCTTCTAATATGAATATCAGAATGCTGGTAGATTTACTAACAGGACACTAAAATTTGAGAAAACATTTCCAAACTACATTGAAAAATCTAAGTCATGCCTCCAAGAAATGCAACGGAGGAGAGAAAAATGCCTCCCACGTACTATTTGTCTGCCCAGTCATGACTCAAAGTAGTCTCAGCTCTTTTAGGCTACCTGAACATGATCTGGGAAATATACAGAAAGGTCCAATTGGACTGTCTGAAATTTATCTCAGAACCTGATCAATTGGAACTAGCGACAAAGCTGAGGAGCAATAATTCTTTTAGAATGCTTAACGTAATCAAAAATTACGACCAATTGTGTCTCATTTTTGATTGATTTTTACACTTGAAAGTAAACCAAAACCTGAGGGATATTTTCGCTTCGCTTAAAATCTTTCAATGTGACAAAACAAGGTCTTTCTAGGAAATATAAATTCAATCCCCAAAACCATGGAATCAGGGAATCATCATGGGAATCATTTAGAAAGTTGTGTTGGAGTGATTTTCTTTCTTTTTTTTTTTTTTGGATGACAGCTTTTTGGTAGTAAGGATTAGTAATGATAAAAAGTACCCACAGAAGACGAAATTCTGACCAAAATGTTGGCTATGCATAAGAAGTAACTGGCTAAACTTTTATCCCTGTATTCACCTCTTCTACCAGTGAGTAGATACCAGACTTAGTACTGTTTGTGTTTTACATAATATTTATATCCTCATTTCTCAATCATTTTTTCGACAAAAAGTATTTTTTTCATTGATTTTTTTATCATTTTAAAGTTCATTTTTTAATTCTCCTTAAAATATTTTTAATACGTACTCTGTTGGAGACTTAATGAATAATTTACGTCGTATGACTAAATTTCTTTATTGCAACGTGCTTCAACAATCTTTAGTTATCATCGTCATGTAGTAATGGTCTATTAAAAATAATAGGTCTTTATAGTTACTTAGATCAATTAAGGTTTCAAAAATGAAGTGACTGATGTAACTATAAAGACTTGTAAAAATTAAGCAAGTTATTAGAAAAAATATTTTATAAAATTGAAAGAAAATATTATTTTCATAAATTTTCGTTTCTGAAATTTTCATGAAAATCTATCATTGACAGCATTTTACAGTTACTATGTTGTAAGTGGAATGAAATGGGAAACATAATGCCTTAATTATCATGACAAATATACAGAGCTATTGCAAACGGCAAATTTCCATAAGTGCATCTACGTAATTTAAAGATAGGAACCTAAAAATACTGCACATAAATAATTCATAATTTATGATTCACAAAGTTAATGCTTGTAAAGGATTCGTAAATTATCAAAAGTTTAACGTTCAATACTTTTTAAACTCTCGTATAAATTTTTAATCGAAAGTCAATGGTTTCAAGTCGAAAGATTAAACGTTAAAGACCTTTTGTCCATTCAGTGAAACGAATGATTTACACAGATCATTCGTCTTTGCAAACAAAACGACTCAATAAATTATCCAAGCTTATCATATATTATTTATTTATGTATAAATTCTTAATCGTATTGTACGAATGGAAAGAAGAGAAATATTACAATGAAGAAGTATAATTTATTTGATATTCGTAAATAACAGGAAATCATTTATTAAAATTCGATTTTTATCAAATTGCTAATGTTATGGGTTTGGTGGAAAACTTTTTGATGAAATTTTTGATATTTTTCTCGTGCGCCAATCTTGGCGTCACTACACATTCCCATCCTCTCGAGAATGTCGTTGTAAACGTGACGAATATTTTCTATTTGCGATATGACAGTTGAATGTTCGCTTTCCAATAATGTCTAATGGAACATTTCTTCTTTGGAAAGATGAAAACGAAGCCAGAGGGCAAACAAGTGAACATTTCACCATCTCTCCATCCAGGCATCAACAATCGAGAAAAGGACAACAAAACACAACCCTCAAGTATCATAGCAAGATCGAAACAATGAATGGAATGAGTGTTCAATTTATATAGATTCAAACTCACCCATTCCCCGTTTCCATTTGGAGTGTCTGAGGCATATTTTCAATTTGAAATATTGTCTTGCATATTATTTTAAATATCCCGCCATTTATGTTTGTCTCTCACTCGATATCAGTAAACAATCCCTTTTTCATTCCAATCCCCTGACAAAATATCATCTCGTAACCCAAACCTCGACTTTAGTCGCCTATCCTCAAACCATCCGCGTCCAAAGTGTTCTATTGGTAGGTATCAATTACGTAATGGAAGCTTTAGATGTAAATTTGTATAAAGCCCTTGTCGTACACGAGAACTTTTGTAATAATTACTTTTGAGCGCAAGCTATGTAGGGAAAAGTGTGCGAGGAAAAAAAACGCAAACAACATAGATGAAAGAAACATATCCTGCAATTTTCTTGCAATAAAAAATTAAAAATCTATAACTCCCATCCCATCCTGTGCATTCCATTTAATGCATTACCCATACATCAATGCCTCCAATAAATCATACTATCAATAGCATAGTCTCGACTATGTATTTTCCCATTCCGCATCAACGGAATATCCATTCCATCACAGGTCATCTCACCCTCAAATTATAATTATTATTATTGCTTGCATATTGATTTGTATTATTGTTACATAACCTGCATATTGCATAATATTTGATTTATTGTCACGTAATAGTGAGACATAATCTCAGATTATGGATGAGTCCACCCTTGAACAGGAGGCCGAGATATAATATAGATATTATATTGTTTATAAAGCGACCAAACTGGGGTGGCTAGTCCTCTTTGCTCATATTATAGTAGGCGAATGTTTGAATCGGGATGGAAGTCTCCTACGCTTTCCTAGCGATGGACGATCATCATTCAGGAGGTTACATTGTCATACGATGAGGTACGGACTTCGGAGCCGGGATTACGTCACATATCTGTTTGACAGATTGGTTTACGTTCTCTAATTGTCTGACTGATAGATAATAGTGGTGTCATAGACGTATTTGTGCATATCTGCCACACTGTTGCATTTCTATTCACTTAAATCATGGATTTATTTCACTGTTGTTGTTGCGCAATTATCTTATCTTCATTAGAAAAATATAGGGGTTACTAAAAATCGATTTTAAAATTTCGAACGGAAAAAGTAAGGGGGTTAATCAATAAATGGTGTTATTGTTACAAACGTAGGGTACATGTGGGTGACATGTATATTACATATAATTTGTGGTAATTGCATAATATATAGGTAATAATATCAGTTATGACGAAGGTGTGATGGGGGTTTTGGGTAGAATGGAACAAATGGCTTAGGTGATTGCATTGTACGGGATAACAGTAACGGGGTTGCAATGAGATGGGATTTTGTAATATATTAAATCAATCAATGCAATTAATGATTCAATTGTGTCCAATCATATTGCAACATATGACGCATACACTGAATTATGTGAACTGTCGTCCATTTCATTTTATCTTCCGGCCCTCATCCCCATCCCGTGTTCCCATTGTTAAACCTCACGTAACCTGGCCACAATGTAACAGCCGGCAACGACACATGTGAATTTACTGACTGATTGTCATGGACAGCTCCATTATCGATAACGTTTACATTCCCATTTTCAGCGATTTCCACTTTCCCAGATCAACGCTAAACAAATTGGTTTTCAGATGCATTGGATTTGAAATCAAAAAACTTGATGAATTTTAAAGTCTCGAATACGAGATCAAAGACTAATCAATGGTTATCCCTTCGATAATACGGGAGATAAACGGGAGTTATTAGCATTGACTTGTTGATCACAAGGTATTAGTGCGGCAATTGCTAATGAAATATTAAATAATAGATCAACTTGTTTTCTCTCATTCATACATTAAATTCAACTCAATGCATCTCCACAAATCTATTTCCAAACAATAAAAACAAAAACGGAATAAAACACAGGAAAAACGATAAACAAGAAAACAAAAACGAAGATAAGACAAAAACACGGAAATACGGAAAAATACGAGTGATCAAATTTATTGGGCCTTTTTTATACCTCGAACGTATAAAATAAAGGGATGTAAAAAACATTCCCGTATTATTGTGTGGTGACAGTTTTATTGAGACGACGACGAAGGATAGAGGGTTTAAGTGTACGGATGGGGTCGATTCGGGATGCTGAAGATCCCCGGACGCACTTGAGGTTTCCGGATCGCCAATAGGTGATGAAATTGAGGTAATAGACCACTTGATATAGTGTACGAATTGAATACGACCGTGCTACTCCGTGAAAAAAAATCATTTTTCCTCGAGCATATTTTTTAATTTTTGTTTTTGTTTAAATTCATTTTTATTGTAAAAATATTCCCACCCCACCAAATTGTATCCACCGATTCGATAAGGGTAGATTTAAAAGGCTCGTTTTTCGATTGACCGTTCCCTGAAGGGATGTTTTTCAAGTAAGGGGTTGAAAGGAAAACTGTGTAGTGATGTAAAACATGTTTGAGTTCTCCCTTGCACAGCACATATAAATACTATATACTGAGCTTAGGGAGGATGTGATCTTCAGCGTTTTATCCCATTCTTTCCGAAAATCCACCCCATCCGTTGAGAAAAAAATTTACCACAGAACGAACACATTTTATTTATTGGATAGGCGTTTTTATGGACTCCAACGTTTTTACCAGGTCATGTTATGGAAAGTATTTAAACTCCCTTAAAATACCTATTTACCGATTTTTTAGATGACTTATTCTCAAAATCTTAACAATGGAATTAACGAATATTTAGTGGAAGCCATGTTAGTTAATGTCCATGATTTCTAGAGCGGGAGCAGGAAAATTAAGGATGGGAAGATTAGGCCTCGAAAATGGACCATTTTATAAACATGGCAGAGGTGCTAAATACATATATATGTGCATTATTAACCAATGGTTTTGGTCGGTGGTTACACATGGTGACATAATTTAGCCCAGTTAAATGATCGACATGAGAGTCACGTTAAATTATTTTTGGTACATAACTGGACGATTGGAACCATCAAAATCGTTTCGCACACATATGTAATTGAAGTGATATTAGAATCAAAACCCCTTTAACACAAACCGTCCCTTGTCCACCCCAAATATTGTCCCTTTGCAATAATATTGTTACATATAAATAAAGCGTGTTTCCTCTATTTTCCTCAATGCAATCTCTGTCACCGGAGCCGTCGAAATGCTGGTGCATATTCTATAATTTCATTACAGCTGTAAATACATTTTTAAAATTTATTGGTAATTCGCATATTGATTTTATGTGGATCAAAGCGAAGGCTGTCAGGACGAGTGTTTCGTTTAATTAGGACGTGAGCAATTGCTCTCCAGTATGAAAACAGAATGTTATGAAAGGGTATTAATTGCAAAATTTGATGGCGTTATTCATCATCAATAAGTTATCGTTCAATCACCATTCAAAATGGGCAATAATACACATTTACCCATACTGTTAACTAATATTAACCGGGACATTCATTTATTTTACTGTCCAAAAAATTACTAGTGAAATGATTGGATTTTTCTGAAAAAATTTCCAATCAACCTCAATGGGAACGATAATAACAAAATGTTGGTATTATTTAAAGCTTCATACATTCATAAGTGCCTGGGAAAATAAAAGTTTGTTGAGGAAAAGTTGTTTAAACATAACAATCATTTATTTTACAATAGAATTAAATTTTAGAAAAATTAGATTAAATATTTGATTTCAAAGATTTGATAAAGAGATGCATTTTCTGAATAATGACTTAAAGAGGGAATTGATTGTGTTTATTATATTCGCAAACTTTAATAAAAAATAAAATATAAATATTCTATTGATATATTCTAATGATCTCAGTTATCATAATTTTTTGGCAATAAATATATTAGATACTATTGTTTTTTACTGTTGTTATTTATCGTTAGTTTATTTCTGTTAATGTTTTAAACGGCTCCGTGATTAATAAATACCGTAATCGAGAAATATTTAAGATTTGCTCTATATGAGGATCGAACCTAGCACGTACCAGTTTTGGAGCGGTCACCTTGACCACTCGGCCACCTGTAGGCTTGATACTATTATGACTCCTTATTTTCAAAATAACAACAATATTAAACATTTTTATAAAATGTGCTTCAATTTTTAGCACAAAAACGTATTAAAGTCAAAGTACAATTTCGAAAAGTAGATCATTTAATTCCGATCGTCTTAAGTGCCATTAACGAATTTATCAACCCATTTACATATCTTGTACCGTTTCAGCTTACTTAAGTTAACTGGACATAAGCTGAAAAATATCCATAAAGATCTAATTTACTGTCTGCTGTGATTTATCTCAGAAGCAGAACTGACCAATTAGAGTTATTAACAAAGATGAAGTGCAAAATTCCTTTAGGATACAGCGCAAAAAAACTTTTAGGAAAGGGTTCCAGAACGATGAAGAAAAGAAGGAGTAGGACCGATATTTTCACATGTAGATAGTGACATTTATCTTCCAGATATTATTTTATCTGACGGGTAAAGAAAAGAAGCGTTCTTTCACATGTAGATAGTGACATTTATCTTCCAGATATAGTTTTATCTGACGGATAAAGAAAAGAAGCGTACTTTTTAGTAGAAAGTACGCTTCTTTTCTTTATCCGTCAGATAAAATTATATCTGGAAGATAAATGTCACTATCTACATGTGAAAATATCGGTCCTTCTCCGTCTTTTCTTCATCGTTCTGGAAGAATAGTGATATGGGTAGGATATATCTAACAGATAACTTTTTACCAACTAAATAACTATCTTAATGATATAGTCTATCTTTTCATGAATGAAACAATCGATCTTGACTGATATAGTTAGTTATTGCTTTCTGTGTTATCCAGTAGATTCCTAATCAAACCATAGGCATATACGATATATTAAAATAATATTTTTATGATTTCGATTTATAGGATTTTATACTCTTTTGATAGTTATATAATGTTACCTATTATAAACCACGGTAAGAGCAATGGAAAAATTTAATTTCTGATTAAATGAGTAAAGGAGGATATAGGTATTATAACTTATAATCAAATTTTAGATTATTATTTTTAAAACATAATATTGTCAAAAGCCTTTATAAACGTTGTCAATTTGCTTCTAACCTTTTTAATAATGTTTATTTGCATCTCTACTCAAAATATTTGCTTACTTATGAAATTATTAAGGAAATATTGCAGACGTTAAAAAAAAAAGAAAAAAACGATTTCTTTTATTAAATTATTCTTTTACAAAACCGGCGATATAAATATTTAACCAAGTGTACACCCAAAAAAATCCTTCCCTTATATCCTTTTTTATTAGCTCAAACCCTTCAATTCCACCCCCAAACGATCAAACCAATTCAGATCCTCATTGTTCGTTATCGACTTGTCTCGAAAAGAAATAATAAAGCACATTAAACATCAATTCCATTCAATATAGGTTAGGTAGATTTTTTGGAGCAACTCCCTTGGGTTTTGATTTTTTTTTTTTGCTTTTCCGTCTTTGTTGGTACTTGTTATATTCCCGTATTTTTTGCTACTTTAACATTTATAAACAGGTTCAATGACGAAATCTACTTGAATTGAATACACAATAATTTTTTGTACGTAACAAAAAGAAAAGAGCCGAAGGGGGGTCTGAGGAATATACAAAAGAGAGGATCAAGTGAACTTGTCCGTATAATAAAAACTTATCACAAGTATGATTTTTTTTATGTTTAAAAAAAATATTGAAAAATCTTTTGTATGAAAATGTCAATAAAACCCCCTCAATATATCCTTTGTGCTCGCCAAATTGATATTTTTAATAATTCATAATGGAATTGATATAAAAATTTTGTTTATTTTCACTTATGATATGAATGACCCCTTAGACTTATCGCAAGTGTTTCGCCCTAACATTGAAAACAATAAATCCATTGTTTGTGAGCAAAGATGATTAAAAACTCCCAACCAAATTTGTAATTGTGACGAAAATGATAAAGTTTTGTGAAAATCAAACAACTATTTAAAAATTCGAAAAACGGAACAAATACAGCGACCATATATAACACAGGGATGATTACACCACCACAAAAACTGTCTCAACTTTTTGAGTTATATTTACCTTATTTACCTTAGCCGTTAAACCTTTTACAACCACCAAATTTGAGCCGGAACAATCCGCCCCAAGAGGCTCGCAGCTCGAGGGGTTGATGTCTATCCCGCGTTCTCCCGTTCACGTCCCAAGCAAATAAAATCAAAGAAATCACCCGCGCGCTTTGTATTTGTATGTTTTTCTCAAATCCGGGTAAATAACACGGCTGGTCTCTCACCGAATATGATAAAAGTCGAGTTTTATCAAAACGGGGGTTTCGTTGGGGCTTTGAACCAATTCAAATATTGTAATTGCCTCGAATTTGTCAGGATTGAATTTACTCTTATCTCATATTAACAGATAACAAGTGCATGTTATTACTTTATTATATTTGTAATAATTAAATTTGTCTCACGAAGAAAAATTTCTTATAAATTTTATTCTGATCTACCCAAGCGATATTTACATAAAATAAATTATGGGACGAAATAATTCGAGCTAGTCAAACAATTCTTTTATCTTTTATCAAAGTTGTATATAATTCTTTATTTTGAAATATTAAAACTTAAAAATATGATAAAATAAATATAAATATGGGTTTTGTAATACTTGTAGTTTTGTCTTATGTTATGGATGACATCACCAAATTACTAATTACAAAGGTGGCAAAGGGCTAAGGAAATAACGGCAGGAACTTGCTAGTGTCCTGAGCTTCGGGTAAATTATTTCTAATTGAGGTACCTTATGAGGATTTACTAATGAAAAAGATGCCTCCATTAGATAATAAGTAAGTTTGTAAATCTTCAAAACTAGAAAAAATGGTACAAAAATGTATTTGTTCACTATGGTAAAATTAAGGCTTCAATATTATAAAAAGTATAAAAAAATAGATGATAAAATTCAGATCTCAGCTTTTATTTTTTTTTTAAATACGAAGACTTGCCTGCCATTACTACCATGATATAGCAATACATCGCTGAACTGGTGCAAAATACATAAGTCCACAAAAAAAAAAATAAGAAGACAATTCAGGTTGTTTAAGATCGTTTTTTTTATTTAATATTTTTATTATTCAATTAGCTACGTTTCGTTACTTATCGTAACTTCATCAGGCTTCTTGATTCACAAAAATAAAATATTTTCAATTTAAATTCAATAAATAAATAATTGTTTATTTATTTATTTATAAATAAATTATTTATTTATTGAATTTAAATTGAAAATATTTTATTTTTGTGAAACAAGAAGCCTGATGAAGTTACGATAAGTAACGAAACGTAGCTAATTGAATAATAAAAATATTAAATAAAAAAAACGATCTTAAACAACATGAATGGTCTTCTTATTTAAAAAAAATCTATATTATTCATTTCAGAAAAATTGAAACTTTAAAAATGCAGTAAAACCTGTTACCAAAGTCTTCAGTGCAAAAGATTAACCACTTCTTACCTAAAGATTATAGGACTCATACTCGTTGGTTCTTAGTTATACCTTTCTTCTTCATTACTATAAGGTTTGGAATTATGTCAACCAGGGAGCACTGTTTTTTGTACCCTTCATTCGACCTCCATTCCAACGGCCTGTAATTCGACGATTTTTTTATTTTTTTTTCTTTTTATTTTTTTTTTATATTCTCCAAATATTAATAAAATCATATAAAAATAGAGAGTAAAAATATTTTTATTTTTTTTTATTTTAGTCTAAAAAATGCCTTAAATTTAGGTGTCTAGACCAGAATATCCTCTTAAGTCATTTAATCTGTTATGACCCGCATCGTCATATCAAAATTGAAAATTGGCCCAATGTTGTAAAAACTTACCTACCTTTGATCTATATGATAGATCTATCGGTTTAAGATTACTAAATCTGTAAGAAATGAGCTTTTGCATTCAAATTCAAGTAATATAATGAAAATTGGAATCCTACAATTGTATGAACTAATGTTAAAATTTTTGACAGTTAATCTTTGTAGTCAACTATAACTTTAAATAAATATTAACACACTTATTCATTAAGCTAATTGGACTTTGGTGAAACGATTAAATCCATAAAAATAGTAAAAAAAGTAAAAAAAGGTATGTCAGAATGTAAAGCTTTCCTGGACCTTATTTATACAAACTTCTCGTTTAGAAATTGTGATCAATTTGATTGTAAAATCTTTTGGCGTAATTTTTTTTTTTTACGTAAAATCTTTTAAGCTCAGAAATGTTATGATTTTTCACCTAAATTCTATTTAATTTATTATTCTACGTAAAGATTCATTAAATAAAAGGTTTAAAGTCTATTTACATCTTCTGTCTTAATACTAATTAAACTACGAATAAATCAAAAATTTACTGAATCTTTAATCAAATTCCTTGAATTTTAAGATTTCCCTAGCCATTGAACATTCTGTGAATTCTGAATTGATTATAAAGCTATTCTTTTTTATATATAACACTACATGTTCTTGTGAATATGTAAAAATAAAGAAAATGTGCAATTGAAAGTCTATTTTTTTTCCTATCTGTAATTACAATATGTCATAGGTATATGGTATAATAAAATGGGTATATAATAGTATATAATGGTATATAATAGAAGCTTCCTCAGCTTATTTGTCCTATACCGACATTTAATGGTCCTTTATGTCATGAAATCTAGTTATGAACGACAAAATTTTTCAATCTCCTAAAACCTACCTCCTTTCCTGATAAAGTCTTCATCGAAAATTGCATACGCAATATAATTATTTTTGTTTTATCTAGTTGGGATTCCCCGAAGAAGGCTACCTGGACTTCAAACTGCAGTCTCACAGCTTATTTTGTGTGCTGGGTCCCTATTTCACCTAATTAAGACCGAGTAGATGGGCGAATCTCAGCAATCTGTGTACTACGTATTTTTCGACTATTTTGGTTTCAGAGTATGTTATCCTTCACTCCTTAGGTCTCCATTAAAACCGCTGCATTTCCACAGAACGTGGAAAGCGGTTTCGTCCTCTTCCTGATAGAATTTGTTTATTGAATCACCTACATGTAATCTAATTATATACAGGTGTTTCGTCAGTCCACTGTAATTTGTTTGTTGTTAAATGAAGTATTTCAGTAGATAGGCTCAGAGATGGTGTCGCTATTTTCTTTTTACTGTGTTTTTACCCGATGGGTTTTTCCACTACCGATTTTGTGACGCCAAACCTAGACAGTATTTCTATAGTGTCAGTTTTCATCAAGCCCAAGAAAAAGATTCTTCTAGAAGTTTGATTTTCTCAACCAGTCTTCGATGTAGCACCAATGCCTTGATAAGTTTCCCGAAAATTTTAGTACCACACCAATTAAAAAACCGGTTAGAAAAATGGATGAGTAAAGTATAGGGGAAGTCCGGGCATAGCGAATAGCCCGGGCAAAGCAAATACAATATTTCGAAATGACTCGAGCAAATTTGCCTGTCGTAGGCCACGTGATCCGTCCTCCATTCCTTAATCGTAAATAAACAGAGCTAGCGTAAGGTGACCCGTCTTTGGACAAAAAATAGTTAAAATAAATAAGTGATACTTTGTTACGATATTTCAAGGTAAGTATTTTCATAATTACTTATGTACATGTGATGTTACTGTTTTGCCTTGTTTGTATTTTTAAAGTGTATGCTTTCTTGTTGAATTACTGCAAGTTTTATTGAGATATTGTTTTGGATTTGGTTGTAGGTAAGGTTTGGTTCACCAAGTACCTATTGGGCAAAGAGAATACGGACAAAGTGGATACGTATTCACAAAAATTTTAGTTTACCTGGTAGGCTTTCTGATCAATGGCTTTCATTTATGTTATAGATGGTCTACAAATATAAAAAGAAAACTAATCAAGCCAAATGGAGTGAGGATGTTATGATGCTTGCGATAGCAGACTGTAATGCTGGTATTCCCGTGAAAACGACAGCAAGAAAATATGGCCTACCTTATGTTACTTTGTATAGGCATTAGAAAAAAGGTAGTTCTACTGCTCAGCTTGGCCGTTTTCGCAAAGTTTTTAACAACGAACAGCAGAACGATCTTCAATCGTATTTGCTGATAATTAAGTAGCTATATATCTGTCATTAATTTTATTCTTCTTACAATGACTTCGGTATTTTTTCTTTTATTTACCATGTGTTCACTTTGCCCTATGGTCCTATCCACTTTACCCGACTGGTTGGGCAAAGCGGATAGCTGTACCAATTTGAATATTGTTAGTAATTTTAAGTAAAATATTGATGTTACCAAATTTTTGATGATTATATTAAAAATTATAATAAATACTTATTCATACTCAGCAATTGTTTTATTTCTATGTGTATACGTTTTCTTGCCGTAGGTCATTAAAGCTTAAGGTGTCCACTTTGCCCGGACTTCCCCTACATAATATTTTCACCATAGTCTTATATGTGTCACCCTTAATAAAAATATTTGTGATTATAATACCATACTTCTTTGTATGATGCTTTTGGTATACAAGAAAGTGAAAACACGTTTTTAAATCTCTTATTGCATTTATCTCGCGTAAAATTGTTTAAAGTGTTTTAACCGTTGAATACGGAATTTCAATATACTGATTCATCGATATTTATTTATGGGTGGTATTAAAAACATATTCTAAGGAGTTTTTCCCAAAAATATCGAAAGAATATTTGAGAAACGTATTGAAAAGTATGAGACGACAAGAATTATGGGATATATTGTTTTCAATTATTTATTTCATGAACGTGAATTCAAAGTAAACTTTGTTTTAACTTTAGAACAATTCGTTTATGGAAAATAGACCACCCGTTATTGAAAAGCACGTCAAGTAGTCGAGAGTTGACCACCAGTGAATTGATCGAAACAAAGCCTGGAAGAACGGGAACCAAACACGGAAAACAGTGAAATGGCCAGGCTGTAAATTTATCTCGTCTGGCTTTCAATAGCAAACAAAGTTTCAGTTTATTTAGTCCCAATCGAACAATCAAAAATCGAATGAAACTTGTGCATTTCGTGTATTTATCTCCCAGTTGTAAATTATTTTATATAAGTGTGAAATATTTAAATTGATGATAATAATTTGAACCATCGTCAGGTTCGATGTTTGTTCCGAGAAATGCCGCATTTTGTATAGGAAAGAAAATCATCGGTTCGCTTGCCGCATCGTCGCTTTGTATTTATGATTTTATTGCATTTTATTAGGATCAAATTCAAGACGCCTTCAAAAAAAATGCAAGCGCTTACAAATCATTGGAATCGAGGCTTGTTTTACGATCAATTAGGAGCCTTATACTAATTGATCGGATGAAACTAATTGATTTTATTGATACGTGAAATATCACAACAGCGTTTTCATTTCGATTTTAATAGTTTTCTATCGTTCATTTATTCTATTCGTTTCAGATTTATTGTTCCGTCTCGTTTATCTTTGTCGGAACTGTTTGACAAAGTCCAAGAGTTTCTCTCGCGTTCACGATACGCTCGCCGATTCCGAACAATTCTCTTTTCAAAGCCAAAACCAAGTCTCATCAATTCTCAAATTTAACACTTTATCACTTAGTCATTTGACCCTTTGATGACGTCCAGAACAATTCCCATTTTACTTCTTCAAGTAATCGATCTTCAATCAATCGAACCTTATTTCCTCAAAGCTTATCTGAAGAACTATATGAAAAACAGATCATGTATAGGCTACTGAAGATGATACGGTAATTCAATCTACCCAATCGCCTCACAATTGCTGTCTTTTGTTTTAGATTGCGCACTTGTTTTCGTTTCCGGAGTTACTTCTGTAACAGATGACTGATTTTTCTTGAGCAAAGGTAAAAAAAATCATTACACGCGCATCTTTTTTATTCCAAATGACTTCTATAAGTAAAATGATATTTTCATTACTTCAAATTACGCCATTGGTAATTTGATCTGTGAATATTTAAACGCTATTATTTGTTGAAAACAGCGATAATGTGATCGTTTTCCTTTAGATTTTTTCGCTCATTTTCTTTTGTTTTACGTCAACAAAGTGTGCTTTGGATCAATTACTCAGTAATCATAATTATTAATGTTATTCTTTAGTTGAGAATTAGAACACCGGAACGTTTCTAGTATAGTTTTTTTTTTATATTTATATAAAAAATTGACTTATGTTAGAAGAAAAGCAAATTTTCTTCTCGGTTCCACAAGAATTGATTACGTTTTGTTTCTATTTGAAACAGCCCTGACATTAATTTTTTTGAAATCAATCCAAAAAGAAAAAATATAGAAAACGCATGCGGCCGTAACAAGGATATACAGACGAATGATTTTATGACAAATTGGATTTTAATTTCATGAAAATGTTTGAATATTTAAAGAAGTCGAATGTATCCCTAAAGACTGCTGTGATTTCACGTTTTATACGGACTGTTAGAGCCATCTAGCACCGAGCGTTGCACTCATGCCAAACGTATTGAATTTAAAGAGTGAAATATTTTGTCTCGTATATTTCACGAAAATAATAAATTTAAGACGAAATTGTTGACAAAATCATACGTTACACTCAAATCTTTCATATTTTATAATAAAAATTTATTTTTTTCTCATTTTTTCCTTATGTTGTCTCTAAGAAAATAGGAGAACTAAACACCCAAGTAGCATTGGGATTTCAAACCAAATAACAATGGTGCGATGGACAGTGGTTACTGTCTTATATTTTGCTGGAATCCTATTTTGATTTTATTAATATACGCTCTGTTTATTTCTCACACGTCAAACGCCAAACATGAAATATATAAAATTTGTTAACTTTATATGAAAATATGTTTATCTAGGACCATGGATTTATAAGAAATTTTAAACTTTATTCTCGTGAGTCCACTTATCTTACAAAAAAGCAATGTGGTATATCTACACTTTAGGCGCACTCAAATTGTAGACGGTTTTAAGAGGCCTTATGTTTCTTAATGGTATTAAGTGTTATTAAAGTATTTTAAAGAATTTAAACGTAAAAGAATTTATGAATAAATTATAATTTAAACCAAAATCTATTTCAAAAGTAAAACTCTTCAGAATTATTGGTATTTTTTTCGAATTTGTTCTATGATATCTTTCTTTAGTTGTTCAATATTTAAGAAAAACAAGTATCAAAAAATCAACAGTATTATTCCCCAAAATATATTTTTCTGCAATATTTTTTCTTTTTTGAATTTCTTCCTTTATTCATAACATTATATTTTTTTTCTATTCTTACCTTCATTGAGTTTTTAACATTACAGTAATGTACTTTAGAAGTTTGAAATTTACATTTATTTCATTTGAGTTTCCTGAAATATTATTTTTTATTTTTCTCTTAAAATGAAAAAAAAAATGAAAATATTAATTTGAACTGCACAGTAGACCCTTGTTCACTAGAAAAATCCTCACACGAAGTTTGCCCACAGAAAATTGGTCACTGGGATTATTGCTTACACATAAATTGCCCACATAAAAATTTACTTACATAGAAAATTCCTCACACAGAAAGTAACGTACAATTTTATCCTCACATGGAAATTGATCCACAGGAAAAAAATACTTAAGTGTTTATTATTACTATTGTTAGTATGACGATGTTATACAATGTTAAAATTGAATTAGCAAAAATATCGCGAATTAAATTAAAGACAAAGTAGAAGCTGAAACATTGTCAGATAGTGATGTCACTAAAAACGATAAGAGCCTTATTTCTTTTTAAATTTATAATTTTTCAAAAACAATAATTTCCTTTTCAAATAGGTCAGTAGTGTTTAACAGTACTAATAATTAAAAATTAAATAGTAAAAATTAATCACGCAGTAAATAATTTTTGTTATTGTGGGTTAGTTTCCAAGTAAGGATATATTATTGAGCGTTAATTTCTGTGTGAGGAATTTTCTATGTTAGTAAGTTTCTATGAGGGCAACTTTTTTGTAAGCACTAATGCTTAGGGGCAATTTTCGTGTGAGGAATTTTCTTGTGGGCAACTATCATTGAAACTGTACAACATATTTAGCACTCTACGGTAGCAAAATTGGTTACTCAAAATTCTTCACCTCCTGCTTTAAATAACAGAAACAAGTTGAAAACCATGTTATTCTCTATAGAACAAAATACGAGTATATCTACTTTTCATTAAATTTTGTAAAAATCAAAAGATGAAACAGCAATTTAAGAACAAAATATTAAGTAGCCATTATACTATCAAAAAGACCCATTACTATGGTTTTAGCAATGGAAATTAACATTCTAAAGTTTTTTTCACTACTAAAACGTTTTTAAATACATCTGTGTTTGTGATTTGATTCATTAATTGAATTTTTCTCTTTATTTTCCAAATTTACATTTTAAAGCTCTATGGAAACTTCATTTCTTGTTTTCTGGTAGTTTATGTAATGTGTTTCATACGTAATCCCTGATTCATCCTACTCATAGCACTTCTTAAGCAATTTAGAGAAATTAACACACCAAAATTTAGAACTTTAAATAATTTTTCTTGTTTTGAAAACAAAAGCCTATTTAAGGATAAAACTAAATTGTTTAATTATATTAATCCTCCAACTTAATAATAGAAATTACCTTTGATAACCTAATAAAGTCTTTACACTTGTCGTTTTTATAAAACTTATAAAACTTGTCACTCAAAATTTTATAGACTTTCCAAACGAACATGATATAGATTCAGGATATAGGTTTAAACTCTAATCCTTAATAATGCTTAATTAAGCTATGAATAATGTTACTTAACTGATTAAAGTTTGAATAATTTTTGAGTAAGTGTTAAGAAGTGTTTACACCACAAAAAGTATTGTCAATATGATGATAATAAGAAAAAATAACTTAATACGCTAAAATTTTGAGACAAAAATGATTCTTACTTAATGTTGCAGCAGGAAAACTAGATGGTCCCAAATAGAGAAAGAAGAAGAAATAAATCTCTGGATTTGTTGAAATGAAGAATTGACCACTCTAATTTGAATTATCGTAACAGGGGTAGACGAGGTTTAAGGAAATAATTCAACCACACGGACAACTGGAACAAAACAAAAAAAAGATGAACTTATTAAATAGAATCAATTTCTTTTTTGTAACATATACTATTTAATTCCCTAAAAAATTTATTTGTAGATTCTTTAGTTTCGTTGAATAGCTACAATAATCAGAAGAACTCAAAACATATTGTTCTCATGAAAAAATTCTTTAGCTCTTTTGATAACCATAAGTGGTTAATTTTTTTGGACCTCTCTTTAAATCGAAAGGAAATTTTTCATATCGTTTAAAAGAAAAAGCTTATAACCTGGTGTAAAGATATTCCAAATTCCTAGTGATTGTATAAAAACCATAAACCATTTAAGTTATTTCTTCCTTTGAAACAACTATTGCTGTGAGTTATGGTTTTATTTTTTCCATTATTCTCTTGCAATACATCTGAGCAGAAAATTTTTAAAGCAACTGTTCTGCTGTGAACTCAGATAATTTTTACTTTAATCTCAACCTAGTAAACTTAGTTATTCTTATTCAGGATTATCAAACTAAAAAGCTTTGAACCAATTCTTGAAAAGATATAGTTTTTTTGGTTGATCAAAAAAAAAGTTTTTTTGTGGTTTTAGTTTTTTTATAACCAAGTTCACAACAAAATTTAATCTTCATGGATTTTATCGAATTCTCAATAAGTTACTAGAATTACAGCTTCAACTAAGATTACTGAAATTGTTAGATTCTGGACCGCTAATACTGTTGCATAAAGGAATATATTATACAGGCAATTTTACATATTTTTGGTTTATATTTATGAAGCAATTGTCAAGAGTTGATTACCATTAAATTGATTGAAACAATGTCTGAAAGAACAGGTATCAAACCCGGAAAACAATAAAATAGCCAAACTAAAAATTTATCACAACTTTCAATACAAAACTTTCGTCTGCAATCCCGAAAAAGTTTCGATATTGTATTATGTAAGCAAAAGGTAAAGATCTAAAATAAGTGCGTATTTTAATTGTCAAGTTATCATTATCAGTAGATAAGTAAAACAGGCTTCTTATGTTTTAGCAATTCCTTGTTTAATTAAAAACAAAACAAAGATAAGCAGAAAAAAATCATCCTTAAAGATATATGTAATTCCAAAGCTTAAGAGTTAAGATGCGGTTGTTCAATTTTTGTGTCTCGTCTGCTTTTTGTAGTTTGTAGATATTTATTGTACTACAACAAGAAGACTAATAATAATTGCAGTTTACAGAATGTTGGAATTTGATAAAATATCTTGATTGAAATTTCCATAACAAAAACAAATGAAACATCAGACATTCAGAGGAAATAATTTTAATTACACTGGATATTAAGCGATTTAAAACAAATGGATAAAAATATGAAAAATATTTTCCCCCATTCGAAAAGTGTACATTTGTGTCTATTCAATAATTGAGGAAAATTAACAGTTTTCTCCAAGAAACTTTCCAGCAAGTTATTTTAATTACCGGGCAAGTACAAAAAAAAAACAAGCCAATGAGATAGACGATCCTACGGGAAGGAAAATACGAAGTACGCAAATGAAATACGTAGGGCCGATGGAATGGGGTTGAAAAAGTTGCACCATACTCTGTCTTATCAAAAAATAATCTTCATACTTTTCAATTATTTATAGTTATTTTAATCTGCTCGACGATCTAATATCGTGTCTTTTCTGTTACTGTCTCACTTGTGACTAACGAATTGACTATGTATTGCCATTCTTTTTTGACACATAATGAAAAATAAACGGGGGCGGCGGCGTGCTAATTTTTAATTTCTTACCAGTTACGATGTGAAAACGTTGTAGTACGACGGCTACGTTCCGCTCGTAGCGTTTATAATTGTAACGCTTGGAAAAAACCCAAAGGGGATGGGGTGCAAAAAAAAAAAATTAAAGAAAAATCGAGCGAAAAACGAAGCGGAAAAATAGTAGTTAAATCTAACTTTTTTTTTTCATTTTCCCCCGTTAGCTATTCGATCTATTCCCTCATCAATTTCTCATTTGGTTTTAAATATCAAAAAATGATGAATTAGTAAATGAATTGCGATAGAAAACTCAGCGTCGCCCACAAAATTTATTGCTGTGAACGATAACGAAATGTAAAATTCTTGTATTTTATTATTATTTTATTTTTATCTCCTTAAACGAACATTCCTCATAAGCGAGCGGACATTCGCGCGTGTTTCGCCAACGAATTCGAAAAAAGAAATTGCGAAAAACTGAAGTTAAGTAGGCGAAATATGAGGAGTACGAGGCGACACGAAAACAAGAAAAGTTAGCATTTTTAATTCGTAATTTTCATTATTGTTATCGGAAAAACGATCTCTCCACTTGGCGTATATTTTATTTGAACAAGACGAAACGTACATGCAAATCTGGCGTGTCATATCATCAAGAACGGAAGCGACGAAACGAAATGGGAGGATGATTAAAAATATCCTTAAAACTTTCCTCGATTCTTTGCTGTAAGTGTATGAGGAAAAAAAAGTAAAATACACATTTTCTCGGTGTTAAGGTAAGTCGTGGGGGTGATTCAAATTGGTTTGCGAAATTGAGAGTTTGAGGGATGTATTAAATGCAATCACCGATCCGCATCCTATTTTACACATCTACGCTTCCGGTAATGGCCTCTCCTGGTCTTCACCATATTATCTTTACTTGCCTTATAATGACGTAACACATTCACCTCGTCACTGATACAGAACGCGGCGTGAGCAAATGTCCCAAAGGTCACATACTCTAAGATGGATTATATGTCCTATCTATCCCTATAAATCCACACATATCCCCATGCACTTAATATTGGAAAATATTTTGTAAAAAAATCTTATCAGAAAATTCATTTCGTAACAGCCGCGGCACAACTCCGCATCTTTTATCTCCACATCCTTATTGTTCTTCCTTTGGCCGTTAGTGCTTTAAATGGACGTTTTTGTACCTTATATCATTTCATAAACAACAAGCATTTTCATCACAACCGACTCGGCTTGAGAAAGTTTTTCTCTTTCAAGTATAAAATAATATATACACACAGGTATTCAATGAAACGAAAATGATTTAAGATGATGGGTCCACGATGAAGCTGGGCTAAAGCGGGATGATGAGGGTTATCTCTTTTTTGTACCACGGGTATGGGGGCGAGCGTTGTTTTATTCTTCTCTGTCTTTACCAAGGTGGAAAAACTTTTGCAATTTTCTAACTGATTTTTGTTTCTTTGAAACGACACTACGGGATGCGAAATTGGGATGATGGTAACAGGGACTTGAGATTTTTTGTACGGGGAATGGGAGTGCTAAGGCTTGCTTTATGTAATCTTTTTGCAAGCGTTATTTATGTAAGACAATATTTCAATTCGTCTTTATAACTTAATGTGGGGAGTGAGAAATAAAAAATTTATATATTGTTTGAAATAAAGCTAAAAAACAAAATGTAATTAATGTGAAATCTTACAACATCCATATAACATTAAAAATGTAAGTAGGCAATTTTATGATGCCATGTTAACTTCTCTCATAATTTTCTTACAGCGATAAATCTTTTATGAATTAATTAATTACTATCCCAATTAATATTATAAAAAATGTGACATAATTCCAATTGAAAGATATTTAATTGGAGAAAAAATAATCCATTATTTTACCGGAAAAGTTTTGTATGAACTCATACCTGGTTTTGTATTCATTTTATATTAGTATTCGTTAGAAATAAAAAATAATATCGTATCATTTTTTTTCACTGTAATTATTGATTTATTCAGTTGTGAAAAACATGTAATACAAAGGGATAGCCAAAGAATAAATTCGATACATTTTTCATTGATCTTTCCAAAACGGTGAAAATAAAAACCATGTCAATTAAATTATGAGTTATTTGTACGATTTGGATATAGCAACAGCTAATTTAATGTAATTTTAGTTCAATCTATTCTGTTCCGGTAATTTCAGTGCCAAAGATGTATTCCATTAGAGGAAACCTATGGTGGTCAAAAATATCAAAAAAAATCATGAAAATAATCAATTGTAGTATCCCCGAGAAACTGAAACGTTCGTATAAAATAACTGTAAATTTTTTACATAAGGCAAGAAAACTGTTAATATTTAAGAACCCCAAGCTTGACGCAGAAACTGGTTGGGCCATATTTTCATTTTCAAATCTTTGGCCTAATATAAGACAATTGATCTTTTTCTAAGAAAACCAGTGACAAATGACAAAGGATCCCCTACATTGCAACAAAAATACTAAAAGAAAATGATAATAGTTGAAGGTTAGCCAAGTAACACAAATGTTAACCAAACAATGATAAACGATCTAGAATATTTTACTATAGGTATGATAGAACTGGAAGGACATGTTGGATCATAGGTCACTGTATAATGTTCCAAAGCTTGTTTCTGACCTTTTTGCACAAAATTGGGCCAATTGCGAGTAGTAATTAAGTTAGTAGAAGAAGCCAAAATTCGACAATAGAAGAGGTTTTGTGTTCCAGCAGGAAAACCCCAAACTATATATGACTTGAATGACCTGACAGCAGAGTTATCAAAGAATGTTTCTGAAAGTATTTGGATACCAAATTAGTTACTTTTTAAAAAGTGTTCGAAGTAATTTTAGGTATCAAGTTACTCTTCAAAAATGGAACTTGAATACTTATCTTAAATTATAATTAATACTATTGATCTTAATACTTATCTTAAAATGCTTTTAGAGATACTTAAAAATATACTTTTTAGTAACTTTGTATGTATATCATGCATATATTTAGTTTCGTAATGTATTAGGTAAAGTTATTCGGTAATCAGATTATTTATTTCTTTTTTGTATTTATTTAGGAAAAAGGAAAGAATGTCTAATCCCCTGTAAACACGAGACATTTAAAAAAACGACAAAAGATTAATAAGGTAAGTATATAGTGGTGAATTTTTGAGAAATAAACAAAATAAAACTCTAAATGAAATAGAAAATATATGAATATATCAAAACATACCTACAGCTAATTTGAGTAAAATTAAAACTAAATTAAAATTTAGGTACCCCATTATATTATTATCTGCATACAATTTTTTTAGTAATTTTCTTTGGTCTTAGATACTTCTCAGGATTGAAATAACTTTCCATTATCTAAAATACTTGCGTAAGTTACAAGATACAGTTCCAATTAAAACGTATCTAAGATACTAGTTAATTTTTGCCAAAAAATAAAGGAACTAGAATTAAGTAACTTATACTTTAAAACAGTATTCCTTAACTTTGGGCGCGGGAATGTATTTTTGGGGGTATGGGAGAAGACCTGATAAAATAAATCATTGAATTTTTGATAATAAATTTTAATAATCTTTTTCAAAAAATTTAATTTTCTAAGCTAAAAAATCGAAACATATTTTTCAACGGGGTACGAAGATTTATTTTTAGATTCAAAGGGGTGTGGCTCACATTAAAGATTAAGAAACAATACTTTAAAATAACTAAGTTACTTAAAATCGCTAAGATAATTTTTTTATGTTTTATAAGATTTTTATAAGATATTTTTCGGAAATTTGGTTAAGAGATTTTTATCTACTGAACCATTCAACATATAGAAAGAACTTGCTACTAAGTGATTGTCATATTTTTTGCCCATGGCAAACGTTCTTAATTGTGTAAAATTTATTTCAAGATATGTTAGGAAAAATTGACAAGGATTATTAGTTTTTTTCCAATAAGAAACGGGTTTTTTTGGGAAATTATCACAAAAAAAGTTCTCGTAAATAGAATTTAAAAGAATGGCTCTTATCACGATAAATATGCCATTAATATGAATATTTTTTCCAATCAAATAAAATTTGAAGTTAAAAAAAAATACTATTTTTGTTTTAATGAGATATAACAATGTATTTCCATCAATTGTAGGAAAAAGCCTAGGACTATAAGCATCGTGAATCGATCCCAGAATGATATTTTAATGATACTTTGTAGCTATGAGGGTAATACCAATGTACTATGATCCGGGAAGTTTCGGATCTCTACTCTAATTAGTTTTTGTGAAAAAAATAGTTAGTGAAAAACAAAAAAAAAATTATTTCATTGAATTTACTAGAGCGGTTGACCTAAAATTTTAATATGATTTAGAAGTTGACAATACTTTTCTAAAAAAATAATTAATAACTATATAGCTGAGTGAATACATACTATAATACTATAATAATGAGCGACTATATAATATTTGAATAAAACGTTTAATAGTTAATATGCTCTCTAATCTTTTATATTGAAAACATATTTTTTTTCCAAAATCTCAAATGACAACTGAATCTAAACCAACACTGTTTGCACTAAGATCTCTGATTTTCGAAATTAATAAAATTTTACTTACTTGTATAGAAGAAATATTATATTGATTAATTGAGCACTATTTAAATTTTCATTTGCATCACTTAAACAAATGAAATCAATCAATTAAGAATAAATAATGTATGAATAAGTCAAGCAATGCACTAATATTTGATGACAGCACAAACGCCTCAATGCAAGAGGCTTTCAGCCAATGGGATTGCGAGAATTGAAGATGTTCATTTGTTTTGATTGTTGAAATTTTGAAAATTTAACAAAATCACTCCCATAATTAATTCCATATAACATACAATGTACATATTCAGATTAACCAAGCATTAAACATTAAGCTCGAAAGTGGTTATTTTATTTATTTTGACACTAGGGTAGTATCCTTTAAAAAAAATGAAAAAATTCACACTTACAATAGAAAATTTATGAATCTTAAATATTTTAGAGTGGTACCACAGTTTTTCATGTTTTATTTATTTTTTTTTTTAAAAATATATATTTGTCTTATAGATTTTATCAAGCTATATAGATGTTAGTTTCTTATAAAAAAGGCATTATTCATACCAAAATTATATTAAAATTATTGGTCAATTGCTAAGTAAACAATAATATATTTTCTGTATTTCACTTATTATTTTTCTTTTCATTAAAACTAAATGAGGGGGAGATCTGAAACTTCCTGGATCTTAGTATTTCATTATTACCTATATACTTACCAAATATCATTAAAATACCTTTGCGGGGTCGATTGACTATGCTTATACTCTTAAACCCTTTAATGCAGAACATGCAACTGAATAAAATTGGAAAAAAATTTCAAAAAATTTTAACATTTGACCTCAGAAACTTATTGCTAAGTAGTTTTAGAAGATTACAATAAAATTAATAAAATAATGTTTCAGCCTACTGGTGGCCAAGTGGTCTTGGTGACCACTCCAAAACTGATAGATTTGGGGTTCCATCCCCGTATTGAGCAAATTTTCAATATTTCTCGATTACGGATTTTTATTAACCCTAGAGTCGTTAAGGGCGTTTGTATTTATAAAGCGACGGAAAATAACATTTAAAAAAAACAATATTCCTTCACTTGTTATGAAAATTTTATTTTAGTATTCTTAACAGTTCCCAGAATTATTTGTCGGGGTTTGTATAAAAATTTCAAAAAAATCTGACAAACTAGTATTAAACTCATGTTCTCTTTATATGTAAAAGTATTTATTAACCTAATTATTACCCATTAATGGGAGTTGATGAGAACAAGTCTTAAGAATTGATTAAGTAAAACTACTTACATTAAAAAAAGCAATTGCTAACATGTTTTCCTCTTATAGTATTTTTATTTTAACCAGAATCGGATGTAAATAAAAACTGTCTAAACTTTTCAAACATAAAATATTCCTGTTTTTAAAAGCCATCCATCTCTTTATAGATGGAATAGATGGTTTGAATATTTCTATAATAAATAAATATATGCGACATTGTACTTGAGGTTTAATGTCCCATCAAATATAAATCGCACATGTAGGGGGTGATTTTTATAGAGCTTTCTTTGTGCATTCTTCATCCCTATCATCATCTTAACTGACAATACCTATTGGCAAAAAAGACATTATCATATCACGATATGATATATATACGTATTCTTTTTGTACTTTTTGATTCATGAACTCTTAAAAAAGCTTTCAAAAAATAACGTTCCGCAGCTTTCACCCTTTCTACTCCGCAACCTCATTATTTTGTAGCTAATGAGAAAATATCTGACAATAAAATTTTAAAATCATCATTTAATAATGCAACGATTTAATTTTCTTCGATATAGACTTTCTCGTTTATTTTTAAAACAACGCGGAAAAAAACCCTCTCAATATTCCGTTCTTTATTCCCGTATTATTTTTACGATCAATTTTTCACGCCGTAAATTTAATTAACGAAAGATAAATATCTTCGTTGGGATAATTAAAAAAAGTGAGAAAAAAAAGTACGTGCATGAATCCGTGATGAAAATTTCCCTGATATTTTAATGGAGCGGTCCTATCTCATCCAACGTAGCCACCCCAAACTGAACCCAAATTTGATTATACAATAACACAGAAAAAGTAATCGGAAAAATCGTGAATATATCTCTTTCGCTATAACTCACGCGTAAAACAAATTTCCGATTCCAAAAAATATCGCAATGAATCTGATTAAAGCGTGATTCGTTAATGAGGGATGAAACAGAGGTATGCATTTTCCTTTTTTTTAAACTTGAATATCTTATAACTTCATTAGACGATAGATACTTTGAAAGTAGGGGTTGCTTTGTAAGAAGGTGTAGGAAGACTGTTTGATTTCATAATTTGCAATGAATCGTTAACGCAAAGTGAGATGCAACAACTTAAATACACCTCTTAATATTAACCAACAGGGATGAAAAAAGACACCCCTAAATTTGCAGTAATTTTTAATTAGAGATAACACTAGGGATTCCTGATGACTATATAAATTTATATTTCCTTCCCGAAATGATCTTCGAAAGTTATTTTTTTTTCTTCACAATATTCCTCGTTTAAATTCAACAAATACGGAAAGTTGAGATCATTAAACTGTTTTCTATACTCGAGAATAAAACGGAGGTCGGGGAGAGTAAATTGGCTCAACAAATGTATGTTATTGGTTGGAAATTGTAAAAGAAGGGGGTGGTTTTCTACGTGGTCTCCAATTTTCCATTTTCCTCTTCACCAGCAACAAAATGTTAAACATAAATTTGAACAAATTGTATTCGAGCGATTAAACACGAATTAAGTCACAATCAAACAATAATTAGGTCGCTCAAAAGGTTAAAATACACTAACACCAGATCGCGTTAAATTATCTTTTAACCAAGCGATAATCGTAAATTTATAACCAAATATCCGATACAGTGGACCAATTATTTCCAATAGAAACAATATCCTGACTTTCAAGAGTTCCCAAGTAAAAATCAATGAATACAGTTGAGAAAAGTTTTATTATTGTTCAGTTAAACTGTTTTTAAACTTTATTTTCCATAAACATCTTTATTCATCTCTGTAAGATAGTTGAAACAGTTTGGTAAATCGAGGATAATTTCGCGTGAGCAACTGTAAATATACCCAAACAGGTGGTCATTATGAGGTTATAATGTACGTTAATAAACGTTTGACCATAGGTCATAACCTTCGCCCCCATCTACTTCCTCGCACAGCCCTCTTAAACGATATAAGATAGCCATTGTCGTTATTCACAACCACTTTGTGTTACGTCTCCGCCGAAAACTGGGGACTCGACCGGACCAAGCCGTCTCATCCCAAACGAACCCCTTTCAGTCCTTTATAACTATGAATATACACACCCATCCTTTTCTATATCCGTAATCTCAAGTACATTAATAAACCTCAATAAATAGATAAATGGGGAAAATTTAGACAAACTAGGGTGCGAGAAATCTAGTCGAGCTAATTGAACAAAAAGGAGACTATTTCTTTGTTAAAGTATTTTCTATAACATATTAAACATAAATTTCTCTACAATTCTATGAATTGTTTGAAAATTTGGAATCAAAACTTAAAATAAACATCAAATTGATTTAATATTACTTTATTAGATCAATTGAATAATCATTGATTTTCATTTATAAGAAAGAATAATCGTCACAGTTGACGATTATTTGGTGGCCGAGTGGTCAAGGTGACCGCTTCAAAACTGATAGGAGTTGGGTTCGATCCGCATATCGAGCAAACTTTCGATATTTCTTGATTACGGATTTTTAATAATCCTGGAGTCGCTGAAGACCTTGGTAGTTATCAACTGCATTAATCAATTGCAAAAAAGTTGACTTAATACTGTATCCTTGGAATATTAAGTGTTATTTTTTGCTGATGGCTTTTATGATTACTTCAAAATTAGGAGTGTACATAAAAGACTTCAAACTACATAAGTACAAAATTTCAATAAAAACCTCCGTATCCCATGTTTGATTTTAATGATCCCATGTTTGCAGTCCTGTTATTTTATAAGCTTAGGTACAGGAGCATCTACATAAACTGAATATGAAAAACGTAAATTAAAATGGTCAAATATTTTTAGTATGGTGGATATCAAATATTTTAGCAAAATACAAGAATAAGTTTCATTAAATGAGTCTTCTTGTAAAAAAAAAATACTGGAATTTTTTAAATTCTCCATATCCAGCAGGTATTCATTCAAATTCGTTAGTGAACATTCTGCTTATAGAACTATTTTAAAGTTTTTAAAGTCGCGTCATAAAACTGCAATCATCATTAACGACGACTGTTTGGGATCTCTTTATCAAAATTCAGAAAACAAAAATTCCACATTAATCGCGAATATTCTAAGAATAATTGGTGAGGGTTCGAACCAAGTACATGGTGGACGAGAGAGTGAGCTTCGTTACATTTTGGTGTCTTGTAAAAATAATGTTCTTTACGAATAAGAATATAAGTTGACAAAGAATTTTGAACTAAATCACAATTGAAAGAAAAACAAATGCCATAGTTCGCTACATTCAACTAAATATTTAAAAGTGCGGACGTTAAGTTTTTGAAGTTTTTATTGTAAATTTTTCCATCCGAGTAGCATATACACGACTAATTCTTTTTCGAGATACCTATGCTTTTTGTGGTAAATTTTCATACTCCTGACAATTTTCAAGCTGAGAATGTATTAAGAGGATCGGAAAGCAATTTCGTTTCTGAACCTATAGACATTCTATTACCAATAAATGGCTCTTAAGTTTTGTCAAAGTCGAACTATAAACCTTTCAGGATAGCAACGCAAAGTTAGTACCAAAACCATTTTCATTATTTATCCAAGTGCGTTAGATAGTTATTCCCAATCTGTTATCGTACAATAAACAAATCAAATGGGTTACTAGGTGGATAGAATTACACTTCTCTTAATTAGGGGCGCACCTTTTGTTGTACGTAGGTGTCTGAAGAGTAACTCCAGAAATGAGATTCCGTTCGGTCTTCTAAGCTTGTTTGCATTGCTTACAGGTTAATAGTCAGATGGTGTAGAAATCTATTCACTTTCTCCAGATATTTTTAGCTAAATCTTGCTTCTGATCGTCATCTAACCATGTTGAGGTTCATATTTATATCCTGGAGTACCTGTTATGAACCATTATGTTTTGGAATTGAAGCGCTGAATTTTCTCTACATTGGTCGCTGACTAATCGTCACAATTGTACTTTCTATTCAATTATTATTCCTATCCCTATTATCCCCTAATCAATTATTAGAAATAAAAGACTAGTAAAAAAACTTTTGAGGAATCATCAATTTCAAAAGTCTTAGAAAATGTGGAATAGAAACTTATGAGGATCCAGAAAGAAGAAAAAAATTAGGAAATTGCCTATCCCACATAATTTTATGTTTACAAGAATCAATTATGAAAGAATTCAATTCTTTCATAGAGATAAGTTATAGAAAAAAAAATGCTCTACAAAAAGTGTCCTATAAAATTTTGTCATAAAATTGATGGTTGCGTCAAAAAATTGAAAAAATATTAAAATTTCTCTTTACTTCAACTTTTGAAGGAATAAATATATCAAAAACTTGTAAGACCACCTTTTTGTAGATCATTCAATTTTCTACAAGCATATTCCTTGGGCATTCCGAAATATTGTCACCAACGTGAGCTATAAAATTCCAAAGTGCAAGAGAATATTGTTCCTATGTTATTTCAATGGAAAATCGAAATTTGGAATGCGGCACCTCTTAATATTAAGAGCTTAAACTTTCACAGGATTTTTTTTTCATTCCCAACAATTATTTCGATATAATTAAGAAAAGAAATTCATCATTTTTTTTTAAATCAGTGTAATAAGTAATATTTAAAAATAAAGTTATATAATAAGAAATGTTAATTTGGCAACAGATAGTTAATAGGCATATTTGTTTAGTTACAAAATCTATCAGGCAAATCTAATACATTCCATTTTTTTAACCTTCTTACATATTATTTAATTCAAGAATCAATCTATGAAATTACAAGAATCAAATGCAAGTAACATTTTGAGAATATACCATAGGTTCTAGAAAATAGAAAAATTCACAAATCACCCATTCCTCTAAATAAAATCATGTATTCGCAACTGATTAGGAACAATGAAGGGGGGCGATTTAAAAGATAGGTATTTAAATTTAAAGAGAAACACTTCTAGTAACAACACTTATAGAAACAAACTTAATTTTTCCGTTTGATGCATCCCTTATTTTCCTTCCCTGTTTATTTTTCAACTGTTCTTTTAGAGTAATTTTTATTCTCAGGAATAGTTTACACAAATTGTGAAGTTCTGATACAAATTTTGAGCGGCAGTATTTATTTTTTTAAATTTCAATTACACAAATAATTGTTCCAACTGTACACTATGTTCGGAGCACGTAGAGTTCTGAAATTTCTACTGAAAGCTTTCATCTAAAGGAAGCAATTTATAAATAATAACTTTAAATATTTAAATGAATAAAAAATCAACCAATTTAAGAATAGATTGATTAGTACATACTAGTACACACTATAATCAAAATAAACATATTTAAAGATGGATTTCGAAAAAAAGAAATAAAATAAAATTAATCTAAGTTTTTTAAATTGCATTTCTTTACCACTGAATGCCCTTGCATTGCAAAAAAAATAATGTTGTTTGGTTGGTTGGTTAACAATGAATGAAAATTGATGACAGTAATTTTTATAGGCATTTATTATGGTTAGAGAATTTTATTATATTCTGTTTTCAAGAGGAATGACGGGATGTATGAGGTACGTGTTATTAGATAGGATGAGAGATTTTCCTTTTCAATGGGGGTGAGATCAAATGAAATAGACAACTACTATTTCCGTATAAAACTCACCCCCAACGTTAAGTGTTTCGAGGTGTAGTGGGACGTCAATGGCATTTCGTAAGAGGGATGGAAAAAATTTATATAAAATATTCTGATGAGGAGTCGGAGGCAATAATCATCAATCCAGACTCACACACACATAAACACAGTGCACGGTTTTTAATTTTTTGCATTTGACCCAGGAATAGTAGCGATCGCGCGGGAATACGTTTGGAATACGTTTGCCATTGATAAATCGTAACTCATTAGACGAACGAGTTGAATAATGATTTTTGTCATCATTTAATTTTTGAATAGAAA
This sequence comes from Sisyra terminalis, assembly GCA_958496175.1. Lineage (NCBI taxonomy): Eukaryota > Metazoa > Arthropoda > Insecta > Neuroptera > Sisyridae > Sisyra > Sisyra terminalis. The sequence continues at coordinate 21,685,258 of OY292277.1, forward strand.
ATATTAAAAATTTACAAATATATATAGAGACTATGAATGGATGATTATTATTTTTTTAATATTATCCCCTTGCAAGTTTAAATTAAACTTTTCATAAATAAATATTTTTCCCATTCATTTCAAAAATATTTAACTAAAAATTAGCATCAATTTATTAGGCATATTAATCTCGTCTTATATTTGGAAAAAACGAATATAAAAAAAATATAAATATTATCATCATCAATTTTCCGGGAGAAAAAATCATAAAATAAATAGCATTCCAACAAGAAAATGGACCATTTTTAGCAAAAATGGACTGAGACAATGATAACAGTTTACGTATGGAAATGAAACAAACCGAGATGGAATGTTTATGTTGCTTAAAAAAAATAAGAAATTTTATTTTATCTGTTTTAATATTTATTATTATTTAGAGATGTTACGATTTTATTTTTCATTGTGCAAATATCAGATCAGAATTCAGAAACGAAGCAATCACAAAAACTCTCGAAACATCGGTCATAAATATATCTCTCATCCCTCATCCCTTGCGTATGTCTATTCCATCCTTTCACCTCCTCGAAAAGTACATATATTGTATATTATTATAATACCATAACCATTTGTCAAAAATTAAACGATGTATAAAATACATCGGAAACGCAATCCATATTCAAAAGAACGCGACTTCACTTTTTGCCACCATTTTTTGTCAGCTCCATCTCGTCTTGTTCAACCAAGGAAAAGAAGTTCGAAATGTTCGAAAATAAAAATATATGGATGTGTTGTTGAGGTGAACATTTTAAAATCTTCCTTTCTGTTGCAAATGAGGCAAGTGTGGGTAGAGTGAGAGAAAATGAATCAAACTGGATGGCAAGAAGCAGGAAAATTATCTTTGGTCTCTTTATCTAGCAAAATTTTATTTGAAAAATATTTCGTTCGAAATATCCGCGCAATATACTGACATATATATACAGTTTTATCATTTTCAAAGTCGTAAAGCAGCTCTCTTCGCGAACAAGAAATGAGACAAATAAAAATCAATGAGTGGAAATTCGCTGTTTTGTTTATCCCACGTTAATTTTATGCAATACTATATTTACCCTTTCCGTGAGCAAGAATTTCATTGAATTTTAAATTTCGACAAAAATAACTGCCAAAGACTGTGGAGAAGAAAGTGAACAGATCTTTAAGAATTCAACTCAAGATTGTAGGTAAATTTTAGTTCCAAAAGTGAATTTACAGTATCCAGAAAACCATTGAATTAGATATCATTGAACCTCTATATATTTAACTTCTATCACTCACTTTCTACACGAATTATTTTTCATATACGGTCAAATCAGATAGAACCTATTTTTACAAGAATTGAACCGAAGTTGCATTTTACCCCCAAAAGTAAACGATTTTGTACAAGTAGTGCACGCGAATTGTGTATCGCTATTTCTGATGATGGTGTCGGTGGGTTATCGCTATTACTACCATAATATCTATTTTTCTTGATTAATTTTTTTAATTATTACGTAGACTTTTAGGACCTAAATCTTCAGTTAATACAAAAACTAAACTCACCATTTACAAAACTCTACTACGACCTATCTGGGCTTACGGAGCAGAATTGTGGGGCTCTGCAAAACCATCCAACATCCAAATTATCCAATCTTTCCAATCAAAAGTCCTTCGTCGAATAATCAATGCTCCTTATTATGTTAAAAACCGAATCATACACAATGATCTTAACTTTCCTTTTGTCACTACCTTAGTCCAAGAACGATTCCAAAAATTCCACTCCAAGTTAGTCGACCATCCTAACCCTAATGCCCAAATTCTTTCCTCTGAAACTCATCCAGACAACATGCCACGTAGGCTGAAACGACGTTGGCCTCGCGACCTCCTAACAAGTTCTTAGAGAGTCCCAACATTGGTTGGGCCCTCTCAACATGTTTCGAAAATACCACACCAGGGTCGAACTACGGGTTTTACCTCAAGTGTGGTAACCATAAGCAACCAAAATTTGTTACCACATTGCATAGTATATAAATAGTAAATATATAGACGGCAATAAAGGATTTAAAAAAAATAATTGAATATATGTACAATTTTCGGTCTCCATCCACTCAAACCGAAGACTTTCGTAGATACATCATATTGCCCAAAAAAAAAAAAAAAAAAAAACTAAAGAGATGTACAACAGATTCAAGAAATAACACTGGCTATTGGGAATACATTTCAAACTATCCCTGGACGATATAGTTTTCTTAAACGAAACAGTAATAATCCCAATTTGAATCTACGGCATTGAGTTATGAGGTTCAACCAGATAGTCTAGCGTAAAAATTACAAATTATAGAACAAGTCCAATCACGAATGCTAATACAATTAGGAGGTGCGCCATGGTGCATAGTGAATGAAACCTTGCGAACAGGTTTGCTAGTACCAACAGAAGCCAGCAAAGTTGTGACTCTAGGTACCAAATACTTCGATAAATTCAATCAAAACCCCAATTCATTGAAGACACCAGCCCTGGAGTTTGAAACTGTAAGACCATTAAAGAAGGTGCCTTAGAACCAGGTGAAAGCTATAAAAACACATCAATTGCAGTATTCCCTATCATGCCAAATTTCTGTCATCAAATTGAATTAATGAACTACGAGCCTGATAGCCAATATTTGAATAGCTACAAAAAATTAAATCAAATAAAAAGTGCCCTTTGACTTCATGATGTTTAATATAGTTGAAGCATTTTTATTTTTGCTATGGGTAATGTAGTTGGTGCGGCGCGCGGGAATAACCCGTGAGTCACTCCCTAAGGCTTGGAGGCGCTCATTCTAGTCTCAACCACCGATGTCTATCGAAGGGCCAGAACTTGTCTGGTCTGGCAAAATAAGTAAACAAAAACAGCGACTTACCTGGACTACCCGAAACACACTTTTGCTGAAGCTGTTGAAAGGGGATGAAGGTTTAGGAAAACCTGTCGACAGCTGCCGCACCGAAGTTGGGCATTCCAGGCTTTGCCTTCTCGAACAAATGCAAAATAAAACCAAAGACCCAATGTCTTTACTATCGTGCCGCGAATAAACAATATTATTCGATACATGAATCACTATCGAAACTATTACTAAAAAACTATATTGGTAGTAACCTGTATCAACAATTAAACGAACAGAACAAGTAAAATAACCGAAAATCACTCTTTCTTTAAATATAGCTTTCATTCTTACACTCAAGTTTATATTTTTTCAAGTTAATTTGATAACACTAAAATTAATTTCCATATTTTCAACTTCTTTGAAAAAAATATATTCTACTTATTTTCATCATAAATGACGAAATCAATCATGAATGTTGTTCACTATATTAATTTCCCATTACTTTGTTTTTCTTCTTTTTTTTTCTTTGTTAAACTTTTTATTTGTTTATACGCGGATCAGCATGAATTTGCAATATACAGGATAGTTCAAAGTTTTTTTGTTTCACTTATAAGGAACACGGTAAGACTCTTGTTTGAACCCTAGCACTTAATACACTCTATTATCACTTTTTGGTCAATAATTTTACAAAATTAACGCATTTTTTGTTTTATTTGTTCATGTTTGTATTTTTTTTAAATGGTCACTAGTAATTTTGGTTTAAGTCTTTTTAATTGATCTTAGACCAATTTAATAAATGTTCTTATGGGTCTGCAGTCGAACCAGATAAAAAGCTGTATATAGAAATAAAATTAAAAAGACATATTTCGTGGGTTAGTTGATGTAATTTTTTTTTTGTATTAAAAGTACTAACCGCTTTCAATTTCAATAAGTTTTTTAAATAAAATATTACATTGTTTCAAGTAACACTTTATCATTTCTAAAACCATTTCGTTGTAATAAATCTAGATTCTAGACTTACCTAACATTCATAAAATACCTTCAGTTATTCCCATTTATAAGCTAAACACTATTAATTCCTATATTTTATATAAGATAAAAGGGACCTTGCGGCCTTTGGTGTTGACCCTTAATGCAAGGGGTCCCATATAAGACAACGCAGAGAATAGGGGCGAAAGTTCAAACAAAGCTTATCCGTTTGATTATTTAATGTTCTAATAATTTAGTTGAACCTAGAAAAAAATTGATAAAGTTAAAAAAGTCATATATATATACAAGTTTATTAACTGACCCTTAAATTTAATCCCTGATGTTATTATTAAGTAGCCAATATTTATTCGTATGTGGAATGTATACGATACACACATAATGTTTATTATAATATAAATAAATAATGACATTGTGGCCGTCAGCATTGACTAGAAAATTGGAGAACGAAACTTAACCATCCACTTATTTATTAAATATATAACGAAACTCAAAACGTGTGTGGGATAGACAAAATTGTTCAAATGAAGCACTGTATGGAGTCCTATATTGTTATGAGTGCGCCTCTGTTGCAGGTTCATTCACTTCTTATCAAACTTATTATTAGCAATTAACATTGAAATAAGCTCTTGCATATATAAAATCACATGAAAGTGGAAGTGAGGTGATACTAATAAGCAATTTTATGCCGAAAACGGCGCGGCCGAACGGCAAATGTACAAGTGGAACGCGTTACAGTATAGGTGGGTAAGCGGGAATGGTTAACCGTATTTGAGTTTTGCTGGAATTACAATCAGGGGAGCAATTGATACACACGTATAAATATAACACATTAATACAAATTGTTATCAGGCCAAATATAAAGTATACCCATATATGAGTGTGAGGGGTTCATGAGGATTCTCTCGCGTCCATGTCATTTAAATATTAGAACACTACCAGGCCGTATACAATCCCAATGATTTCATTTATTTTGTATTTATAAAAATGAATCTAGGCTACGTTTATCAAGTTTGTCGGGAGATGTTAATACGAAATTCCCGACGTTCGAGGAATCAAACACTCGTAATTCTAATCCGATTGAAAATATTTTCTGTGTAATTTAAATCAGAGACAGTTTTGTAATAGGAGGCAATAAATCGTTTAAGCATCAAAAGATATTTGGACTCAATGCCTCATTCTCCAATCCACTCACGGACTGATGATTGAATTAATTTTCGTTAGGAAATACTTTAATATGTCTCAAGTGTTTTAACACATTGCAATGCAATAAGATATTGCAAAGTAAGACGATCTACACATCCGAAGGCCCTCCATCTGCCACCCGGCAGCGAACCCACCCCCGGATATATCTGATCCATCGTCGCGCCTCCATCCACCCTCAATCTTCTGTGAAACTCTTGTATACACAATTTATACAATTTGGGGGCTCTGTTAGATTCCTCACACTTGGCAACTAGGAAACACCATCTATTGGAGCACCAATGTTGTTATTGTTGTTGTTATTGTTACTTGTGCTAACTGTCGGGATTAATTAAATTTCATTAACCCCAAGTGACTGTTTGGAAATCCAAGTCAGTTAGACAACCGACACCTCATTGCGCTAAACTATCACCACTCCACATACCCTTTGTCAGCCCCCCTACGCCTATAATCAAATCAAAGTGACGATTTGAGCAACTTAAGAACTGAAGAAAATACCGAAGTCAATCACAATCAGCCACCTACATAACGAATACTTTTTTAAATTTTATTCAATAATATTAAGAAAAATTCTTATTTTATGGATACTTTTTAATATTTGATGTTTTTATTAAATTTTTATACAACGTTTCGCCACTTTCGCAGCTTCTTCAGGTAAATAAGTAAAATAAAATTTAAGTAAAATAAGTATTTTTCTTAATATTATTGAATAAAATTTAAAAAAGTATTCGTTATGTAGGTGGCTGATTGTGATTGACTTCGGTATTTTCTTCAGTTCTTAAGTTGCTCAAATCGTCACTTTGATTTAATTATCGGCGAAGGGGATATGACAATTATGACAAAGGATATGTGGAGTGGTGATAGTTTAGCGCAATGAGGTGTCGATTGTCTACCTGACTAATTATGTCTAATACTGTCTAATTATTTTACATGGATTTAAAAAATTTGATGTTTGTAATTGAGTACCTGAAGAAGCTGCGAAAGTGGCGAAACGTTGTATAAAAAAAAACAATAAAAACATTAAATATTAAAAAGTATCCATAAAATAAGAATCATTAATGCACAATAAAATGGATAAGAATACCAACAATATTAAAAAAATGTTTCTAAAAAATTGAAAAAAAAATATAAGACCTTTCTTTGTAAGGGGATATTTGATATTTATTAAATTATTTTATTAAGCAATACTCAATTAATCTATCTCTAATTAATCTACTTAAAGTAAGACCAGTTTTAAATGATCGATATATTTAAAAAAGATGATAAATTATAATAAAAATAGGTGTCGTATTTCGCTAATGATATTAAATTAATTAAAATATTAATCGACAAAATATTAACTTTATAAATTTTCAAATATAAATGGAACAAAAGTATTTTTACAATTATAAAATATAAAGGGTGACCTTAAAAAATATTATTTAACATAATTTTGTAGATTGTCTTTGAAGTGTAAAATAATTCTTTAAGAAATTTTTCAATATATGATAAGGTGAGTAAGGTGCACTTCTTTAGATATTTGGCAAAATTTTGCAACTCAAATTTTGAGTTGGGAAACCCAGAATGGATCTAAAAGAGTTTTTTTCATATGCAGAAGCTAGTCGGAAAATCTTTGTCAAATTTTTGGCGGAAAATCCTATCAAAAATATTTTTTAAAATGTTTGGCTATAAGCTAGTGTTCATTAAAACACCTAAATAGTGTACGATGGAAAAAAATAAATGTTCATAAATTCAAATTTGAGTTCAAAACCTTTTTTTCAGGAATTTTAGTACACTTAGAACATCCGGCTCATGTGTACTTTAAGCACACCCACAATCTGGCAATGTTGCATTTTCGACTTTGTTTTTAATTTAATTCGCGATTAAATAGGTCCATAATGAAAATTTAGCCACAAAAGAGAGAATTATACCATATTAGAATTGAATAAACAAAAATATCGCGAATTAAATCAAAAATAAAGTCGAAAATGCAACATTGCCAGATTGTGGGTGTGCTAAAGTACACTTGAGCCGAACATCCGCTTCAAATTAAATTATAGTGTTTCAACAGTGTACCTTATTCTCTACTAGTAACTACCAGCGAAGTGTTCACAGATAACAGATAACAACAGATAACACAACTGGCAAATGGCGATAATTGGCAATTGAATGAAATCAAAATGACACTTGAAACGAATGAAAATAATCAATTAATGCAAATTTGAGACAATGATTTGGTTTTCCCTCACGTATTCTTTTGTTTCACTTTCCTTGTTCTCTGTCTTTACCGTCATACATACCTACATACAGCTCATATTATAAGTTTGCATATTATTGATAATTGGTCGAAGTCGAAAACAACGAAATGTTAACTTAATTACATAAAATATAAATAAATATAAATGTTCTCTAATTTTACTAACAATTAAAAAGTTTATAGACTAAAATAATAAACAAATCCAGTTAAGCGTGAAAATATCTAAAATCTAAGCCATAATATTAGTTATATAAAGTTGACTACTTTATGACTCAAATACAAAGTCTTATCGGGTAAAATGTTTACCAATCTTTCACTTAGTAGTAGTAGTAGTACAAAAGATGTAAGGAAAAATTATTTATGTAGCATTGTAAATGATACTCTTGTAATTTCTTAATAAAATATTTTGTTTAGAAGCCAACTTGGTTTAATGATTCCAATCATAGTTTAGTATCAATTTCGTTAAAAGTTCTTTAAAAATATATTAAAATTCACGTCACATCATATAACTTCTTTATTTTAGCGGTCAACAAAGATATATTTTTTACCAATAGCAAGTTTGGGAATACCTGAAAGTTTTATTGGGCCAAAGTCAGGAAAGTGAAGAAATTTGATAAAATATTTTGGAATTTTTTAGATTCTTCATAGTTCGTTTTTTTTTTCTTCTCAGGGTTCCGCTTCATTTCTGAGGTTGGCAATTCTAACTTTCTTGACCGCAGCTTTGAAAAGTTGCACTGAAATACAACCAAACCAGTCTCTAAGGTTTCGAAGCCAGGATATTCTTCTTCTTTCTTTATTCCGCTTTTCAACTCTTTTCCCTTGGAAAATGTTTAGAAGCATTTATATCTCTATACCACTCTATACTGTTATTATGTCTCCCTGGAATTGTAGTTTACTAATTTTTAATTCTTGGGTCAGCTCTGGAGTCTTAACAAACCACTGCAGTACTTTTCGGTTTGTAATTCTGTCTAATGTTTCTAGTACATCGTAAATTAGCATACTTTATTATAAGTAATATATCCCTAAAGTAATGACTTTAGCAAAATAAATTAAAAAAGTAAAAATAGTAGCTTACTAGTGATCAAATGGTCAAGGTGGTCGCTTTAAAACTGGATGGTGTTGGGTTCGAATCTCGTATTATGAAAATTTTAGATACTTCTCGATTTACGAGTTTTTATTATACCTAGAGTCATTGAAGACCTTATAAAAAAATCACAATGATGTTAGATATTATTTTCCATTCTTTTAAATCAAAACTAAGGAAAGTCCGTAGATGAAAAGTTGTTTTTTTTTTTTAAATTCAAGGAAAAAAGGAATTTTAATCTGAAAGGAAAGTAATTTGTGTTGAAAAGAAAATTGAATATCCTAAAAAGGTAAAGTCTCTAAATGAATCAATCGATTTAGAACACATTGAATGACTGCAAGTAAATATTTACTTTTTTGTTTCGCCAAGGAAATTAATGCTCAATATTTTTGGAGAGAATTTAGTATATTACTTGCACAAGTCTCACTTTTAACCAAAGAAAATAAAAAAAGAAACAAAAAGTCAATTCACACTTCGTCAACTGTGTTTGTTGTCACAATAATGTTAAGGTAACAAAGGCAATCAAACTTTTCGCGCTCTTTCATTTACTTCAACGGCAATAAACAGGACACGTCTAATCAAAACGTATAAAATTTGCATTTGTACGAGTGCTCTCATCATTGCATTTCCACCGCGGAAAATATTTCCACCCCATATCCCATTGTATTCAGTTCATTTTGCAGAATTGTTTCAAATAATCTTAAACGTTCATAAATTTATTAGATGAAAAAAAAATAATAAAACTCATCTCGTTCACACCGAACCAAAAAAACTTTGTTACAACTTTGTCCAAAACTTTTTTGATGAAAATAAAAAAAAATCCTGTAGAGAAACCCCTCCAAGTTCCCAGTGCATATTAATTTGTAAAAACTCTCCCACATTGTTCATATAAACTACATAAAATAAATACTCGAACATTTTCATACACAAGTAAACATCCATATTTAAGGGTGGAAAATATTAAAAGTGTACGAAAGATGTAGCGAAATAAAGACAGGTATGCATACATGTCTAGATTTGCCGTCAACTAATCTCATTTCATTTTGTACGAAACCATAAAAGTTGAATGTTGACATGGGAAAATTAGGGAGCAGAAAAAGCTGATTTTGGCTTAGAGTGGCATTGGGGTTGGATCATCAATTTCAAAGAAAAAAATTACATCAAATTTCTTATTACCGACTTGACACGTGGATCTCATGTTCAATTAGTTATCTTTGACAAATTTTCGCCAACAATTAACTAAACAAACACAAATTAATTCTCCCATTTTAATGAGAATCAACAGCACGTTTATCAATTGTTTTCGTCTCTCAATTCAACAATGATTTCAATACAAATTTCGAACAATAAGCAAAATATTCGTACGGTAATCATCCCCTATGTTCAATGGTTTCACACCTACTCCCTGTATACACAACCAAACCTAAACAACCCCATTCTCTTACTGCTATAACAAATACCTGTTTATTCATGAACACACAAATATTGTTGCTTCTATCTATTAAAGCGTAAACACTACAAATCAATTTTTCAAAGTAAATTATTTGAATACAAATTTAATTTAAATTGTTTATCAATGATCTAAAAGTTCTGTGGAGGATTTAGAAAAGCAAAAAAAAAAAAATATAAGGAAATGGAAAAAGAGTTTCTTTCGAAGTTTGGATAAACTTGGTATTTTTCTCGTCTAGATTCTCCCTCATTTCATCTCTTATGTTTTATAACATTCCGTTGCATCCGTAGCCGTTAACGTTTTATTTAAATCCGTTTTAAAAGCATTTATAAAATTATACTTCGTCTTTGCCTTTAAATCACATATATTTTCCAAAAGGACAGTAGCATTTAAGATAACAAACCGAAAAATAAATTTATCACGGTCGAGTAGAGAATTAAATGAAATTATGAACATTTCAACTACATTTTTCATAATTATTTTAAGCAGTGGCGCTGCCTCCTGTACACTCATTTCCACATCCCGCCCCCTATTGTCCCCTCATACCATTCGTAAAACAAATTCCCATCCTTAACGGGCATCAACATCAGCCTCATTGCTCCTACACCCGTCCTTTTTCCGTTTGAGTTTTATATACGACGAAACCCCGGTATTTCCGTATTTAAGTGAGAGGAGATCGGGATTCAGATGATGAGGGTGGCAGGGATGGGGTGGTTGTAGGATATGGCCATAACGCGACATGAGTCGCCGCTTCACTTACATTGTAATATATGTGACGGGAGGCGAAGAGCTGAAGATGAGGAACGGGAAACTCGATGGAAAGTGTTATAAAAATGGGAGTGCAAGGATGAGACCATCACACCACTGACTTACGCAAATAAATTTATTTATTTGTAAAACTCTAACTTTGTAATTAGATAAAAACCAAGTTGAAATTACTTTTCATAGATAATTTGTTTAGATAGAAGATGAACGATGGGTGGATGGACTCGGCGTTTTGAAAATTAATTTTTTTGATATATATGCACACAGTTTTTCTTACTCTTTTTCTTAATCAAATTCCATCCGAACAAACCATATTAAAGGAAAGGAAGAAGAGAAGAGCGAATGATAGGCTAAATCTAAATGTTGTCAAACGTGTGAAATTCCTTTTGCTTCCGAATTCCAATCCATACGTTACGTAGATCAACTTTGTCTAATCGTATGCTCCTCAACTGATTGAAATACTTGTAGTGCTCCTCACACAGGCATCTCGGCAGGGAGCGTAGGAAGTCGTGTAAGGATTGTTCCCGACCACTTTTACATGTCTTGTGATCTTAGAAGGGATATACGTTCTCACTTCACCATACCAACCTTTGGGAAACTCAAGGCATTGCAGAGGGTGGAAAACAAACTGTTGGTATGGGTGAGGGATGCAAACATTCTCTCTTTGTATAATCAACATTTATGTTAACAAGTTTTGGAGATCGCAATACAAACCTTTAACACGTCAATCTTGAAAGACAGCTTTAATCAATAAAAATAAATACTTTTTTTCTTACCTCCAGACAATCATGTTCCTTGGACCATTGCAGATATAGCTTTTGGTGAATTTATGTTCAAATATTTGTTTATAGCAATTGTTTAAGAAAACTTCTTAATATATTAAAATTAAAAGAAGAGCAAAAATTGCGAGAAATATTACTAATATCTAGCACCTACATAATATTTCTCTAAATAATATTACTATACCGCATCTGCGATAGAACAAGAGCACAATGGAAGTTTTTGCAATTTTACAGGAGAGCCATTATAAGATTTTTTTTGCATTCAATATGGTCTAGCTCTGTTAATATTGCTCTAAAGTTGTTTACCTTTGCATGACAATCTATGTACTATATTCTTTTTGGGTGCATTGTTTACAACAGTAAAATGCATTTATTTTTTTTTTAAATAAGTGCCCTGTTCTACCGAAGGTGCGATATGTAATCAAACAATACCTTTTAATGATCATTCCTTAGTTAACAGTTCACGTTTCATTTGTTCACATGTGAGTCGGTACTAATTAATGAAGATACTGTTTAATGTGAATTTTTCTTTTTATCCTCGCTTTACAACAACTAAGATCTTTAGCGACTCTCTTGAAGTCGACCTACATAAAAAAAACTTGATTTTATTATCATATTTAATTCCTTTAAATACCCAATGAGTCGTAAATGATCCATCCCATTTTTTGAAATCTTTGGAAGTATAAGTACTTTTTTAAATATTTTTCCTCCTATTTTTGGAGGCTTTTTAACAAATTTAAAGTACTTATATCTCGAATCAATAGTTGTGGATATAAGTGGGCAGAAATAATGGGGGGGGGCATAAATAACAATTTTTCTTAACTGTTCTTTTTTCTCGCTTTATAATAGCTAAGGTCTTTGGCGAGGCTATAAAGTTAGTAAATTAATGACAATACGTCAATCGAAAGACATTGTATATTTGCTTGTTTCAAGATTCGAATCCGACACCTACCAATTTTAGAGTGACCACTTTGATCAGTGATCACTCGTTTGCCAATAGGTATTCTGATGCATTCGTGAAAAAAGCTTTTTTTTTACATTGCAAAATAAACAATAATTATTTACCAAAATAGAGACGAATGTTCGAATGAACAATTTCAGAATAAATATATTTTTAACAAGAAATATAAGTTGAGAAATATACTAAAATTCTTTACATAAAACTTTAAATTTTTTAAAAATTAGAAAGGTCTAAAGGAATTAAAATATTGTAATTAATTTGACAATGAATTTTAATTTGTTTAAACGTATTTTTATTGATATTTACCGTTGCTTTATAAATACCATGGTATTTAGCAACTTTAGAGCTAATAAAAGTCCTTAAATCGAGAACTATCGAAAATTTGCCCGCTACGATATTCAAGCGTAGCACTAAGCAGTTTTAGCACCAGTAAGCATTTGCATAAACTTACAATCAATTCATATTATATTTTAATAATCCAATTGGTGAGCGTGTGGTCAAGGTGACCGCTCCAAAACCGATAGGTATTGGGGTCAAATCTCGTAATGGGCAAGTTTTCAGTATTTCTCAGGTTACGGATTTTTATGAACTCTAGAGTCGCTAAAAGACTTTAGTAGTTAAAAAGCGACAGAAAACTAATAATAAAAAAATATTCGAATAATACATCAATAATTTCAGTCTCAAGAAAATTTCATTGAGCCGTAATTGAACGACAAAGAATTTCGCTAATGCATTTCTCAAAAAAAAAATATTTTTCTGTTTCAGTAGTTAAAAATAGAGAATCTGTATACAAAAAAGAATTGAACATACATAGATGAAATAACAACAACTCTTTACAAAATGATGCAAACAAAATTGTATAAATTGTACAGTAATCTTTTCAAGAACATTTTTCCTTATTATTTTCCGGTGTTAATGTCTTTACAATGTGGTAAATTGTGCATTATTTACACCTTTAAAACAACCCTTCGATTAGATTAATCATTGAATAAAACACAAAAGATTATGTAAGGCAATATTAATCGCTAAAAAACGGCCGTTCCTGTTCAATTATAAATAATCCGTTTCGCGCGGTATTTGTTTAAGGGATGAAAATAAACAAACACTAAAAACAATAATCCAGAGAAATTTATGGGAATATCTGACATTTGACTATTTAAACGCATTGCATTCCTGTTCTGGAACGTAGTGACAGAAATGAAAACAGAAAACTGTAACGAAATTGGGATAGTAAATAAATAGGAAGGATTAATCCTCGGCAAAGACGTACACAAATACAAACGAAACAAATCCGGGAAAACACCGAGCGAAAGCGATGATGGTGATTTGTGTGAATCAACCGCCACGTATTTATTACACGGGACATGTCTTAGAAATCCAGACTCTCGGCAAGTTTAGCATTGCATTGTGTACAAACTTGTGGTTTGCAACCCTCTCGTCTTCACCTCCAATTTTCTAATTGAAACAAAGAATCAATCTTCTTACGGAATTAGGGATTGGATTGTACTGATTGTGTTTTGGTCAGTTCAAGTCTCAATGGGCTTCGGGAAGATGATTGTAGAATTACAAAATGTAAATGAGAACTGTTATTATAAAAGTCGTACATTTTATTGTAAGGGTTGAATGCATGTTTATCCCTCCCCATCTATCCATATGAGTCTCATCCCGCGAAAATACAAAACCTGGTCTTGGCATTTAGTCATTTACACTTTCTGTGTAACGTTTTCTGCTTATTAAACCCTTATATCCAAGTCACTGATTTAACATTTGCTTAAATGTGTTCCCTTCAACCTTTCCCATTCCCGTGCATTCCCGTTCGGTTACATATATGCTCGTGTATAATTTCTATGTCAAAATCATGTGAGACAATAGTTTGGAAATAAATTGCGATTTTTTTTCTCTGATCCAATTTTTAAATTGTCCGGTTGATACTTTTCGCCTCACGGCTCATTCACGTTGTACTTGTCCCGAAAACTTGGCTGTTGTCAACTGCTTTTTCGCACATGGTGGATCACGACAATATAAATTGCTACGGCAACGATGGTGGATTCACATAGCCACGCTGGCAAACGTCAAGAATCCTCTTCTGATTTTGTCATTTTCTACTTTGTACGAAAATGTTGTCACACATTTTAATATAATAAAATAATAATAATAATTGTTATTACTACGTAATGCCATACGAGGCAAATTCGTTGATATCCCATTCCCGTTTGTATTTCTTCCGTACAGAAGCGTGACGCAACATCATCGCCAGACAGAAAAGTTACCGTCATGTATGAAGCCACGCGCGCTTTTATTTGAAATACAAAATTTTGTATAAAATGTTGACATGTCCTCGCCTCTTACCATCAAGAAATTATAAAGCCATAGACGATAACGTCGTCTAAGTGGAATAATACATAATGTTTTGTTATAATTACAAACAAAATGTTAAAGACAAGCCCCACGGGGTAATTTTCCAAATGAATCCAAACCCAAAAAGAACATGACAGTGAGACAAGAAGATTACATTTTAACAAATCAAAGAATTTTTAATCAAATCTTTGAAAGTTTGCCGTTAACGACCCATTTCACGCATCCTACACGATACCATAAATCACAGATATTATTATTATTCTTCCACACAATTGAGCAAATACAGTTTAGGAGTTACTTAAACACGCTTAGAATTAATAGAAATAATAGACTCGCGAAGCGAGTTTATGTGTGAATTATCCCGATTTACATTGATCGAGGAAATAGAAAATGGAATCAACGAGCACGGGAACGAGTCTGGGTGGCTAATATGTACATTAATACGGGAATTCTATCTGATTTGACTAAAGTTTGCATTTAAACTTTACAATTTCGGGGACCGTAGCCCCTAGAAGCGCCAACTTGAGTTTCACATCCCTCTATGTTGTGTGTTGGAGTCGCGTGAATTCTAAAACGCTATTATTGGCAAAATACCAAACCGAAGAAAATTCGTCGTCGAGAACAACGTTACCGGGAACTGCGAATTATTTCGATTTATTCGTCTAGTTTTGTGTGCACACTTGTGCAAATGCAACATTTGAACAATTATCAGGGCATTCTCAAATCTCGAATAAGTTCCCAGAAGCATATGAGGCATTCCACGTCAACTTTATGTAGATAGGTACTGTCAAATTTTGCAACTCCTATAAGACTGATTTTAGAATTGAACGTCATTATTAAGCATAAAAAAGTATCCTTGATTTTTTCAAACAAAAACAGTTAACATTGCAGCAAAATTTCAGATCCTTGATGATGACAACTTGATACAAGTTTCAGAGGACTAGGATCAAATAAATAGTTAAAACTATATATTTACTCGCGACGTTTCGGCTTTTTACTAAACCTTCCTCAGGCGTTCATAAACAACCGCTCAACTGCTTGAGTATAAAGAATAGGGTCATTTTTAACTAATTTTGAATTATTTTTTATTGAAATTTTATGTATCTTGGAAGTTTTTATTATTGCTTTTATCAACTGTACCGTATCTATAAAAATGAATCATGACAAGAAGTATTGTTGACAAAGTTAAAGCGATTGTGTTTGAACGCCTGAGGAAGGCTTAATAAAGAGACCGAAAGGCCACGAGTAAAAATGAAGTTATAACTGCTTATTCCGATCCTAGTCCTCTGAGAATTTGTATTAATCTGTTATCACCAAGAATCTGAAATCCTGCCATAAAAAAGAAATATTTTGAAAAGTCATTAAGAATACAAAACTTTAAAACAAACTCAAAAATTCTTTAAAAAATTGAAAAGCTTGTATATCTTTTGATACCCAATAATCATCCGTGTTGTAAATTTTGGCAGTCAATTGAATTGGCAAGTAATGTTCCATATACTCCCGTAGAAATAAAATGAAAATACTGTAATATCAAAAACGCACTCTTCAGACTCTAATATATTTTATAAGTCTAATATACAAATGTAATAAATAATAAATTCAAATCACCCGACCAACCCTTCTTGGATTCCCAATCCAGATATATTACATGTCATCATCCCCATCCCTGCATCGCGCGCGAAAAGTGCATATATTTAACTCATGCATAGATAATAATAAAAATATTCCTGAACAGATCACTAAATAAATCACTTTTGAGCGAAATATTTTTTCTTTCGTAACAAACTCACATAAGCGCGCGTCTCAAAATAATAATAAAAGTTGCAATGAAGTAGCATTTGAAAAATGCAAAATGCCAAATTTCTTGTCTCATTCCTATATCCTGACATTAGAAATGACGCATATTTCCCCATGATCTCGTTTTATTCGTTTGTATTCGGTGTATTTATCACCCCAAGATTTGAATATTGGCTATGATATACACTCATCCCTTATTTATTTCAAAGATAATGTGAATGTATATATACATACGCATAGATATATTTATAGACGTCAAATAGGGTTCGAATGGCTGAGCTGTGGGAGATTTTTGCCAAGTCTATCAAACAAAAACGCATTGATGAGAATAAATCCATTATCACCACCCTTTAATAATACCCTTCATTCAACCCCAAAGAAATCCATTTTCTTAGATAATGGAGACTGCATTATTAAAAAATAATCATTAGAAATATACAAATATTTCATTATAAAACCTATACGCAAATTCCATGCAGATATGAGGGGTTGTTTTTAGAGAGACATACAAGGGACGGGTGAACTGCGTTCACATATCGCAAGATCGCTTTCCATATATACTGACAGTTATTAGCAATAACATCTGACAGAATTTCTATATTTATTTTTCATAAAATAAAATAGAAATGGAAGAGACTAAAGCGGGATCCGATCTCGAATCGTACGTTTTTCACCTATTCCACCATCGCTGTATGTCTCATACAAGTTTTATTATATGAAAATTCATATTTCGAAACAAATAAAAACGTTAGGTACATATTCGTTGAGCTCATATTCTTGAGATTTTTATATTCGGATTGAATTTCCACATGTAAACGTGCATGGGAACGCTTCGAATTCAAATAGTCTTGTAATTAATGCACAGATATTTGAATTGAAATTAAAATGATTGTTTTAGACGAAAATAATAATAATAAAGTGTAATTGAAGCGAATGGAGAAAATGAACGAATGTTGGGTAGCGATCGCGAGGAAAATCGTGGCGATAGAGGGACGTGTGGCCGTCGATCGTGGTGTTGTTCGCGAAAACGCGTCAGAAAATCCAATGAAAATTGCACGATGACGAGAACGACGACGAAAATGAAACGAACGAAACAAGAAGCATTTGCCTCTGTCGTATATTATTCTCTGAATAAATTATTTTAATTGTGATTTTGGGATTACAGTGAGCTATGGTGGTGCGGGAATAAAGATTGGATTTGAATTTATTAGAATATTAATTACAATATTATACGTCATATTTCTGCATCTGTGTGATATTATATTTTCAACGTAGACGCCACCAACGGCTGCCATTCGCGTCTCGTTCAATCTTTTAGTTTGAGATTTTTCAAATTGTTTTTCCTAATTTGAAAAGTTAATGGTAATTTTTAAGACTCCTTTTAATACCAATTAATTTAATTTAATCTCACGCAAATTAAATAATGTCTTGAACTCTCTAGTTCTCTCTTTAATTGAAAGATACTTTAACTACCGAATTGGTGTTGACAATAGTCACATCTCGAACAATATCAATCAATCAACAAATTTATAAAAAAAATTGTATATAATTTTATAAAAGAGATCGAAGGATTTTGGAGCTAAAATATTGAATTTAATGAAACTGAACCAGAAAACGGAGGCTTTTATTTTACTGTGAATATTAAAAATCATTTTCTCCAATCTCATACATTAAGCCAAATCTGCTTTAAAATTGTAGTTAAATTAATATTTAATGATTGTTATTAAAAAAATAAACACCCTAGTTATAACAATTTAGACTAGAACTGAAGCCAGAGTCGGAGCTAACTTCAAACTTTAGCTGCGGAGCGGGAATGGGAAAAAAGCTCTGGGACTAAGCCAACACTTATTTAGTCCAAATTTCCAACTCAATTGTACCTTACTAAATAAAGAATTTCGTTTTTAGATGTTAATTTTTTTTTTATATATATTTATAAATCGGCCATCAGGATCTAGGTCCTATAATCCGATTTGATGACCGGAGCTGACGTGATAAAGATCACTCCCAGTGGAGAAATCTCCCTATGCCTCTATTTGATCACTAGGCACTTTTCTTTTTAGCCTTCTTTCATTTTGGTGCTCCAAAAGTGGCGGAATCAGGGGATTTTAGTGTTGACTCAACTTTTCATTGGTGGTACGTACGGTAATGGAGTCGGTAACTGATGAGATGTGTTAGTCTCTTCGGAGAGTCTCATTTGTGACATACCATGGAGCATCTGCCAACTGTCTCAGGATCTTTGATTGGGTGGCCTCGATTAATTTAATGCTTGACTTGCTGACAGAGCCCCACAGCTCAATACCGTACGACCAGATTGGCACTATTACTGCTTTGTATATAAGAAGTTTATCCTCAAGGGGAAGTTTAGAGCCCTTACCCAACAGCCAGTATAACTGTTTGACCCTCTTGTTAATATATTTTTGTTTTTGGATGATGTGAGGTTTCCAGATCAGCCTCCTGTCCAGATGAACACCAAGGTATTTGACGGTGTCGGACGTTGGGATCTCAGTTGAGTCCAGATTGACCGGGGGGCCCGTTCCTCTCCTAAGAGTGAAGGTCACTTGGACTGATTTGGACTTATTGATAGTGATTTTCCATTTTTCAGCCCAAGTGCCCAGGAGGTTTAAATGGTGCTGGACGTACTGAGAGGCAATTTCGGCGTCCTCGTGAGTAGCCATAATCACCGTATCGTCCGCGAATGTCCCCGTCAAGGTGTTATCTGTGGTAGGCAGATCCGAGGTGTATAATAAGTATAGTAGGGGCCCTAATACACTACCTTGAGGTACTCCCGATTTAATCGGAAAGGAGTCAGAGCACTCATGGCCTACTCTTGTATTAAAGAATCGATCCTGAAGATACAATCTGAATAGTTTCCAGAGGTGAGGCATACATTTATATACTTCTTTATTTTGAAAAGCAGGCCGTCATGCCAAACCCTGTCGAACGCCTGGCTTATGTCTATAAATACTGAGTGGCAGTAATTTTTTTTTTTTCAAAAGCCCTATTTATTTGCTCGACCAGTCTGTGGCATTGTTGGATAGTGGAATGCCGGCATCTAAATAAAAAACAAAATATCAATTAAATCTCGTTTTATTTTATGTTAATTTAAGAAGCAATTCTTGAAGTTTATTTATGAAAACAAACCGTTTACAAATGTGCACCATTCATTTGTTCACACTCATTTAACCTGGAGCTAAAATTTTCAATAACTCGCTGGAGCATCGCTCTTGGAATAGAGTTGATTTTTTCAGTGATTCTTTGCTTCAAAACATTCAGGTTGGGTGGCAATGGATTGTAAACTATGCTTTTTAGGTAGCCCCATAAGAAGAAATCAGCAGGCGTTAAATCAGGGCTCCTCGGTGGCCAATTGATGTCTCCTCGGCGACTTATCACTCTTCCAGGGAATAAATCGTGAAGACCAGCTAATGAGGCATTTGTAACATGAGAAGTGGCTCCATCTTGCTGGAAAAAGGTGTTGCGGTTGTAGCCCTTCTGGTTTTGCATTTCTGTAGCCAAAAAAGTCCGGATCATATGGCAAAATCGGTCAGAATTAACGGTCTGTGTTCGACCTCAGTCATCCTCAAAACAATAAGGACCGATAATTCCTTGACTTGACTTGACTTGACTTTGATATGGCAGCCCAAACACTTTGGCAGTTCTAACGGATTCTTGGAAACCCAGTATCTGCAATTTTGTCTATTCACATGATCGTTGATGTGAAAATTCCATTCGTCGGAGAACCAGATGTTATTGAAACTCCTAAAACGATTTTTCAATCTATTCCAAGAGCGACGCTCCAGCGAGTTATTGAAAATTTTAGCTCCAGGTTAAATGAGTGTCAACAAATGAATGGTGCGCATTTGCAAACGGGTTGTTTTTCATAAATAAACTTCAAGAATTGCTCTTTAAATTAACATTAAATAAAACGAGATTTAATTGATATTTTGTTTTTTATTTAACATCTAAAAACGAAAAATATTCTGAAACACTCCTTATATACTGGCTTATATCGCATAAACTTTTACACGATTAGGGTCCCACTTACTCTATAAACAGGATTCAAGACATTTTTGGTTTGGAGATCTCAAATTTTATGTTTTTCAATTTTATTGAATGTTAAATCTATTAATTTAATTTACTTTTTATTTTGTTCATTACAAAAAAATTAATTTTAAGGCTTGAGAAAATTTTAAATAAATAACATACTTCACTGCATGTTTCATGACCTTATTTGAGTTCTAAACGTACACGTAGAAGTTTATACACATGTCTATACATATAACTTATACTTCTAAAACTCTGTAGTTCTATACCTTTATAGTTCTAAAACTATAAAGCTACCATATTCAGCCAGAGGTGATATATTCAAGAGGTTCGCAGATGTTTGACCCAAGCCCGTTGTTAAAATTTTCAATGTTTTTCGAATCCTTGGTTAAACACACGAAACATTTCTGAATGCTTTGTGCCTTTTAAAAAATATATCAAAATATATTATACTTTATAACACTTCTAAACTAGAGCTTCATGCACCGGGAAAATAATCAAAATTGTTTTTCAAATAAAACTAAAATTATAACTCAAATATAGTTGGTTTTGGCTTCGAATGTAGTTATATCTGTATACTAATATATCGGTAAAGTTATATCGGGTATAGTATAGTTATACGTGAATGGTAATATACCGGTAAAGTAATACCGAGTATAGTATAATTATACCTGTTACCCTCCATTATTATAGTAATTCCTACCGATAAAATAAATAATTTTTAAAAAATCATCCTTAGTCGCTTTCCTTATAACTTTTCTAGTAAAGTATGCACAAAATAGCCATTTTGAGCACCTTTTTAGTTATTTATAATAAAAATTATAGTTCTAGCATTAACAATGTTTGATTTTCATTAACTATTTTTCGATCGTATTTTTTTTGCTTACCTAAAAAGCTTTTGAAGAAGCTTTTAGACAGAGAAAAAAATTGAATTTTGTTTTTTTTTTCTATTTTTCTTCATCTTATAATACCATAATTACTTGTAAACTAAATAAGACAACCAATCATATGGGCGTTTTAGCTTGTTAGTATATATACAGCATTGTGTATTGTTTGTTGTGATCTACAACTTCTATCGTGCTTTCATCCATTATGACACCCGTTGTCTATCTTAGGATCTTTTGTTCTTTTATCTCCTTCATCCATTACTCTTGGAATATTTTGTATAAAAAAATATTTGGAAATATTTGTACCACAGAGGCTTCAAAATTATACCACGATTAACGTAATAAATTTGCATTTTAACAACGAAATAATGCTTACATATTGAATTTTAACGATTTAAGAATAATGCAACCAAATAAATAAAAGATAACTAGTTACGAAAAAAGAACTAAAAATTGATTAGAATTTCTTATCAATAGGCAACGTCATTGAAAGCTGCTGAAACTGTGGGATTGGATATTAACAAAATAAAAAAAAATGTTATCATATGTGTTACAGTCTAGGCAATTACAAATATGTCAAATTCAGTATCACTAGGGGTATTCAAGGTTTTGAAAGGGTTAGAAATTTAGGCATTAGATAATGAAGGTGTAAGTTGATTTTAAGTAAAAAAAATACAAATTTTATCTATGGGAAGTTTTATTTTGAACAAATAACCCAGTGACTAATCGTATTTATGTAAAAAATTATTGTTTTCAGTAATCTTTTCAAGAACAATTTAATCAGTTTCGATCAAAAACAATACATCCCCGATGAAACTAAGTGAAAATCATCCCTTCAGATATTTATACACAGATAGAGACGCTGGCGGTTTGCTGGTGTTGAATAAAGAGTCAGATGATGGGGTGGCTATGGGTTATAGCGGGTTGTCGAACACCCCCGTTTCTCACCCCTCAAACCAAAGACACGAAAAAGAAGAAGGAGCATCAGCGGTAACAGCAGTGGCAGTGGCATCAACGCGGCTCATGGGGCTGAATGTTAGCTCTCCTCTCTTCATTCGACTCGTTTCATTTGCATCGATAATTTTAACGCCGGAGGATTCAACCCCTTCCTGACACAATGTTAGACTGTGATCCTACAGAAATATAGAGAGCCAAACCACCCACAACTGACACCACCTCACACACATATCGATTTATAATATTATATTTAATTAAATTTTACTCAGCGTCCCCTAAGTTCATCCCAAAATTATCCCTTTAAATTCCGAAAGACTTCCTCCAATGTTACGACCATTTCTAAAATACAAAATTGATAATTTAATTTTTCCATATTCCGTGCTCATTAATTAGAAAGAGATGGGCGTCGTATCTTTATCACACATGGTTCATATTTAAGATGAAATCAAAAGATGGTGACGTATGGAAATGGAGATATTCACAGTCTAATGTATTTATAAGATAATTCAAAATTAATGCAAATATTCTCTCATTGAATTCAAGAACACAATAGAAGCTTTGATGAATATCAATAAATCAGGGCCATATAAACTACCCTTCTAGTTTGGATGGGGTTTGATACAGATGGCTACGGGGGTGGCAGTGATGAGTATATGGATATAAGTGGAAGGATGAGACGATTTGAAATGAGAGACAAACCTTCGGGGATCATTGCCGTTGAGAAATAATAATAATAATAATAATAAACGATAGGCGCGCATGAATGTATGCAAAAACATTAAGTATATAAAAGCGGGATTCGTTCCAGGAATATTTACGTAAACGCGTTTTCTGTTTTGAATGCAACACGCGTTATTAATTTTCGAATTTCAAGATGATTTTCGTCATGTTTGTACTTTCTTACTGAAAAGTACAAAAAAAATTATCGATTGAACTTTGTCAGAAAATAGTCCTGAGGTAATTTTAGAATGGAAAAAATAATATTCATATCTGTAAATAAATAATCAAGTGTTACGTGCCATTGCGGCTACGACGCAACGACGAATCGCATGAATGAAAAATAACGATCATATAACTGTCGAAACAAGGAATTCAATGTTACATAATATATTTTGATAGAAGCAAATACAAACATACATTCATTCATCCCCATTCCCGGCCACAAGCCCTCTAAAACCCCCTAACCACCAGTCTGACTGAATAAGCTCTTTGAAAAAAATGTATTCTCTATCTCAGAATGACATTCGGGGACCACAAATCATATGTCATAGCGACGACGACGACCAGAAATATGGGGCGAATATATACTACCACTCCAGCAGGAATGGTTGGAGCAGGGAGGAAAAAGGGAATGTAGAATATATGTGCCACCTTATCACCATTCCAATGCTTTTTGCTAGATCAATAGAGCCCTTAGCCATACAAAAATTACTAAGCCCAAGACCTATGGTTGTTTCTTTTTTTGGAGAAATAGAAAAATATAAACATCTTCAGAATTCCTTAAAAAAAATTATTAAGTCGCAAAAAAATTGCTTAAATTTTTAAAATTTTATAAACTATGATTATTTACGTAGCTTTATAAATATAAATATTTATTTATGTAGGGATATACTTAAGTATTGGGGATGACAGGAATGAGGGTGGAATTTCGAGTCTAGGTGAGCCACATCGCTAGTTATGTATATGCAAAGCATCATGCCTAAATCCAATGTATCGTACGTACACGGCGTATATTGTGCATCTCGCAGAAATTCTCGTATTAAATCTACTATATTCCTTCATTTCTGATCCTGGAATATTTATTTATTTCTCGACATTTCAGCAAGTGTGAAAAATATATATAGCTAACACACATGTTCAAACCCCACATATTTATAAAAATATAAAAAAGGGGGTTGCAAATTTAAACATCTCACTCAGTTTCGTTCGAAAGAAAAACTTCAATTTAACGTCTGATTTTTTTCATATAAAATATCTCATATGGTAAATAGTGTAGGGTGTTTCCGAGAGTCATTTTGCTATTTATCATTGCCAAATATCGAGGCAAAAATGCACAGTGAGTGCAACAAATAAGTGCAATTTCCGGTAGCAAACATTCACATGCACACGCTCTCAGTCATGAAAGTAAATCTATGCAATTTAGAACGACATAGGTGCATATTTTGTATAAGGCCAAGAATGGACCGGGAGCAATCTTGGGCCATTCCCTACCGGAATATAAACAAAGATGGATGGACTCGGTATATGTGAGACGTGATCGCACATATGTCACTTGGTCGCGAGGTCAACTGCTCGAGAAATGAGACCAATTTTCTAGAGAAAATTGACCCATCCTTCTGAGTCGACTGGAAATTGATTGAATTCCATCATCGGTGGAAACACAATCGTTCAGTTTTATGAGGGCGAACAAAGGTTAGAATCCCGTTTGTGTCGAGACGACCGTCAAAAATCCACAAAAGTCTTTACTGGAGCGATGAATTTAAATCTGAAAAGCATTTTGACAAGTTCTTCCTGCCGTCATTCCACTTGATAGCAAATCGTCTTTGATACGCCATTTCCATAGTCAATTGAAAAGAAAAATAGCCAACAATAAAAATGAAATATTTCAAATATCAGGCGCTTGTTTCCGGGATTTTACCGTGCTTTTATAAACCGCTCGTTTACGACGATACACAATCTGTCCCGTCCGTCAACTCGTTTGAAATCTTGCGGTTCAGATTGGTTCCGTTATAAATAACATACGATATAAGATACACTTTTGGCGATATAATCTTTTTTTGACGAAATAAACAGAGGGAAAATTATTTTTCACCAAAACAGTAAAAATTCAGTACCACAGATTGATTCCTGAAGAATAAAATGGATTATTTACTATAAAATTAATCGACACAGTACAGTTTATATAGTCATAGTCTAATAGCTGTTAGTATCACAGACATAAGACCATAAACCAGGAGTGGGCAAACTGTCGATCGCAGGCATTAAAAATAATTTTTTAGGTAAATTTCAATTCTTGTAATTGAAAGAATGAACTAAAAATGTAGCAGGCAATGAAACTTGAATTTAAAATTAAACACGCATCTATTCTATTACGAATATTACTGGTTCCCAAATAGAGCTTCTAATACTTTCTTCTACTCAATATCTCTTTTAAGAGTTACATGGGTTTCACGGCTTCAAAAAATCGTTTATTTTATAGTCTTATTAATCTATAAAGCATCTCCAAAATAGTCTCCTAAATTTTCAAGTTGGTCCGAGAAATAGCTTCGGAGATACAGCTTTGGAAAGCTCAGCACTTTTCTCGAAACTGTTTCTCAAAGTCAGTTGTGACGACTTCTCGAAAACTACTTAACCGATTTTGATAAAATTTTACATAAGCCTTCAAGTTACAATTCACAAGGACTTGTGCGAAGGATTTTTTTTTCAACTACAACTATTTTAAAAAAAATATAGCAAATATAACCAAAATTTGCATTTTTTTGTAAAAATTTTTATCAAAAATCTATTTTTCACTTTTTTTTCCTTCGTCAAAGTTCTAGTTTATGGTCTTGGTGGAATATTAAGACAATCTGGATTTTAGGTCGTTTTTCTGTATAAAGTCTTAAGAACAACTATTCCTTACAATTAACCACTAACTTGGACTAAACCATTTAGTCCACCCTGTTCTAAACTCGCCATAATTCTGCACTAACAATATAAGACAAAGCAAAAGTTTTGAGCTTAGTTTTTAAGGCGATCAGGTATTTAAACTCTAAATTGTTTAAGCCAGTGACTCTTAGGCTGAGTTCAATCAAACCCCAGAAGTTTGGTTCGTCAGTCTCGCGGGTTCGGCGAGTTTTTAATGATTTTTTTCATTTTGTGCACCAAATACAAATATAAACCTATCTTTTAAATTTGAACAAATCATATTTTATTTTTCCGATTAACAAGAGTTCGGTGAATACATATATAAAAGTTGTTTTATGGAAAAACACAAATTTCCACGAAAAACCGAAAAAAAATTGTTGTGCAATCTGTTGATGTGTCTCCATAATGAATATAATCTGTACTGGTTTGAATATAGACTAATACACAACAATTAATTTCAAATTTTATTCAAATATGTATCTGTTTAATATTTTTAAAATAAAAAAAATCTATTATCGAGTTGCATTGTCAAAACGATTTTTTGGACTTCAGCTTTTAGATTTTCATTTTTTTAAAAGTATTATCTCTACAGTCAATTTTAATAACTCAAATAAATAATAATAATTATTGACCTTTATAATAGGTGTTAAATATCTTTCGTTTGCATATCTAATACTTCCTCATAGACGAAACATTTTTGAATGAAATTTCAAACCGAGTTGAGCTCGGTCGTCCTGGTACTAATATTTAAATTCGGTGCTCAAATAATTTATTGAACTCATATAATATCGTCGATAGAATGTATGAGTATTTAGAAGGAGGAAAAAAATATTTTTTGGGAATAAAAAGTCCACCACAGAGTCCATTTTCGAAAAATCATCTTTGAAAATCAGTTTAATTTTTTCGTTGTTTGTTTTTTTTTTTTATCCTTAGAACATCCTACTCAAATAAACGTTAGTCACTATTTTTGTATAGAAAACACAACATTCCCTTGAAAATTTAAGCACTTCAAATTGCTTACAGAACAGAGTTCAATACTTATGTTAAACCAAATTAAATAATAGAAGAGTTAAAATAAGCTTTGATGCTATACCATATAAGCCACCGAAAAAAAAACCTTATTAAATGGTGACCTAAAAAAAGTTTCTACTAGTGCTTGGTGTATGTATTGTATATCCGTTACATATCCTTAAGGATAAAATATTTTCTTTCACAAAGATGTTATATATTATATTCTCTACTTATTTCCAAAAAGATAATATTCTTAATTTTTTTCCTATCCGCTCCGAAGATCAAATGGGAAAAATCCTCTTGGGAATCTTTTCTCATATTTGATATATGTATTATACGTGGATATGTGTAAAAATATAAGAATGTCTGCAGAGGATCGGGAGCATTGATTGATTTAGCGACTATACAACACAAAGATATTAGGGGATGAATTGTAGAAGCTGTGATGATGTCACGGGAAGAAGACGGGACGAAAAGTGGCAGACATTATTGTTGATAACATAAGGGTGGTAATGATCTGAAGTGGATTATTCTTTATTAGTTTATGTTTTATTTATCATCAAATACACATACACACATAGGAAGAGTGCCAGATCAAATGGATGCTGTCATCTTAAGATTTCCATTAGTGAGAAAATATTACTGTTATTTATTGAAATTCAAGGTGGATTTTTCTTTACACTTTTTCGCTTTTTCTTAGATTTGCTATTGATATTTATTTTGTTCTTGGCATTTTTTTTCTTGGTTTTATTTATTGTATTTAATCCGATTCCAAGAAAAATATTTAGATTGAATTGAAACCATAAATATATAAAAATATTTCCATATTGAATAGAAAGAATTTTTCTTGTAATATGTATATGTGGGGAGGAGGCACAATCGAATTACATTTTTTCCATTTCATCTTTCGTTCTTTCATTTCATTGTGGGATAAATCACGCATATTTTAGGCAATTCAAATTTTTCTAGTAAATAAGTCACATTTCAATAAAGTATATTGAATACATTTAGATATTGAATTATTTTTGGACATTGGTTTGTAAGTTATTGAGTTTATAAAAATAATTAATATTCTCCTCATTTCAGCTTCTATTAAATTAATTTTCCATTCTAAACTAAATCCTCGAGTTGATCTTCTCGTCCCATATGTAAATAGAACGAAATTTCTATTATTTTCTACCGTTTTCATCCATTTTCTTATACGATAGGCCATTTCTATTTCCGCTCACAATAAGCCAGCCCCAACATATTAACCCCATTGGGCCCATCTCCAATCTAACACTCAAAATCATACACGGCATAGAATAATAATCTCTAATATAAGTAACAAGTTCAATGAGAAAGATGGCTAATAGCGCAATTATTTGAGATGGAAACGAGATGGAAAAAGAGACAATGAACAAACTCACATACGAGAAAACAAACACATTCATCCCTTCAAAAACCCACCCATATACTCATATATATGTTCCGACAAATTTCATATTCAAATCTAGAATATTAAATACTAAAATACAATCGACTTAACTTGCATTACATTCACTGATTACGGATTTCAAATCAGTTACTTAGCCCCAGCGTTGTTCCAAGTTTTACAATCCCCTCATCCCCTATCACTCGAACGGGAGATTTTCGAAGCAAATACATAAGGAATACTCTATTGAGAATATTAATAGCAAATAAATCTCCGAGCCTCCCTAACACAATCAGCTCTTTGCCTGAACAAAACACCTTTCGTATAGAGAGCATATGCTTTTAAAATTAGCCCTTTGTCTCATATACTTTAATAACTGAAATGATGAACTTCGAAAGAATATTAATTTTCGCAAAGACGTTAAGATCAGGTAGGCAATAATTAACTTATACAAAGCCTTCATTAATTTTATCACTTCCGAATATTCCAATGGAAATTTTTGTTTAATAATGAAATAAATCAAAAGATTGACGAAGGGCTTAGTACCAAAATCAGTCTCGATGAGCTTAAAGTTGAGTGCGAACCAAACAGCGAAGCACGAAAGCACACATATGAGATACGATAGGGGTGAGAACACTGGTTCGGTTAGATATACTTCACTAACATATGAAATGACGCGACATATATGAGAAATATGAGCTTAACAGTCAAACTCGGAATGTGTGGACTGGACTGGATTAGAAATTCACTCGGCGACATTTTGATCCATCACTCGTCATCTCTGTTTCACATATAAGTCTTACATTTGTGCTTCATCTTTTATCAACCAATGCGTAGTAATGAATATGCAAATCCAGCTTTAGGGGTTTGCCAAAAACCGAAGAGAACTCACCTCTCCTATCCATAAATATACCATCTCGCTTACATTTTCTATTACAATGATTTTTATAGATTACGATAAAATAATCCTAAAAAAATATTTCATATAAATGACTTCGGTGTCCGGTCGTAATTAAAATCGATGGGTGCTTAATTAAAACAAGACAAAAATACAGTTATGATCTAAATGATAAAGCAGCACAGCTATCAATGAAATTTATATAGCCATGGCACAAATTATATTTTTATTGATTCTTGAGCTAATGAAACTTAAAACTGAGGAATTATATTTATAAAAACGTAAATTCCATACTAAAGTCAACGACAATACCTCTAATTACCACCAAACAGATATTAAGAAGTTTCTCATGATAGTGAGGTAGTATACATTCTTTATCTATTGCATACAAACGACTTGGCAATGACTCACAACTCTAAAACATCATAAATCATCTAAATTTAAAATATCAGATGTGCAGTACACTTGAATAGCCTAAGTCAAAGTATTTCAATAAAATAGTTGAAAGTTTGCTTCGAAAAAAAGCTCATCTAGGGAAACTACATCCCAAAGAAAATAGCACAAATCATGCAAATATTGAAACTATCGTACATATAAATTGGCTATCTTGTCGTGCGTCCGTGCAGAATGGGCTATGCGCATGCGCTCTGTTATCTCCACTTATACTCACTAATGTACTTATTTGTGAATACGTATTTCGGATTTTCAGGTTTACAATATGTGAAAGCCAAAAAACATAATGCTCACTTATACACTTAACTTAACCTTTTCAGATATATCTACTTATAAGAGTTTAAATTTTTAAGCAGACCCTAAGTTTTTGTTTCTAATAATAAATCAACTTTGTTTTATATTAAACAGTAATAACGTTTCGCTTTTAACGGACTTTGATTGATTATTAAATTTGAAATTTCGATTGTTTATTACACGTTATCCCTTACAAACTTTGCTACCGTTTTTCACTCTTTTAGGGGAGAAATTTTCAAAAACCCTTTCTTATTATATATCTGCATCGTATAAGGAAAACACTTTCCAAATTTAATCGACACAAATGTGCACTTATATTTGAAAATACAATGTAAAACAAAAAAAAATAATGACCTTTATTTTTTAACATGACTAAAAAGCTATTCGATTTCGCACATTTGGACGATGAAGATACAAAATTGTCGGAAGTAGGTGAAAAGCGTGGAAGTAAATTCGAATATTTTATTTATTTTCAATATCAATAATTGGTTTTCAAATTGTTTTAAATACCGAAAAAAAGTTAGTATCGAAGATTTTATATTTGAATTGACAGTGAGATATATGGTAAAAAATTGCTACCTTAATGCTTTTCAGCCGAATATATAATTACTCCAGATCACAATCATTGGTTCATAAAAAAATATATTTTAAAAAGTTTGATTGTTGAAAAACGAACCAAAATTTAAAATCGCCTATTTGGTATAAGTACTACATAACCATTAAACTTTCATACTAATTTAGTGAAATGACGTTATTTAAAATGTTGTTATTAAAATGATATAAAAAAACACATAAATTTTATTTCTTAATATAATTTTAGATAAACTTTTTTTTATATTAACAACACTGATTATTAAATTTAAAATTTCGATTGTTGATTAATTCTGCATTATCTCATATTAAACATTTCATTGAGATAAAACCTTTAGTTGCGATTGCAACGGGTAACTACTAGTTGTATTATAACTACGCTACACGAAGGGATGACAAAAATTTGGAAAGATTGATAGTCTCAAGAATCCTAGAGGGACGAAGACCCAAAAGGAGCTCACTAATCCGATGGACTGGTTAGATTTAAAAGGCAACCAGCACTTCATTTGCTTCTTCTTCAGAGCCATGTCAGGTCCTTCTAACGTGAACAATTACAATAGTGAATTGGTTTTGGCTATTCTGAATAGTTTTTCAGCTCTGTGTAAGTTCGTTCAATCGCAAATATTCTTCAGCCACGATATCGGTTTTCTTCCAAATTTTCTAAGGCTCTCGATTTCGCTTTTGATTATTAGCTTTAGTGAAGTTTAAGTTGGCCTTGGTAAGTACTTTATTTTACAACTCAAATAATACTCGGAATCGTAGTGAATGGAGAGCATTTTCGACACAAAATTGCTAATAATCGAGATTGTCAATGAGAGGAGGACCATAGAAAAAAATATCGACTGAAGTTAAAACAGTCATCAGAAACCAAAAATCAATTCTACAAAGACATAATATTGCAGCCCTAATAGTGGGCTTACAAAATAGAGCTTTGAGATTGTAACAGTAATTTGTTTGTTGCAAAACTTCAGAAAATGTATTTAAAAACTATACAATCACTGAGATATTGTGATGATATACAGCATTTAAAACCCTCTACAGAAATTTCTAAATAGAATTCATCACAGACGTTATTGGACATAACGCAAGCTTTTTGCATAAGCCATATGAGAGAGCCTTACCAACGTCATAAAAATGGTTTCAAATTAAATACCAAAACCAAAAAAAAAAAGCTGAAAACAATAATCCATGAATATAATCTTTTTAAGACGCAAAAAAGGAGGCCTACAAAAATTCCTATTGGCGACCACTATACCACGACAAAGCCACAAGTAAATAAGTTCATAACTATTAGTACATAACCGATTACTTTGTTTCTATATATAATTTTACTTTATAACTAATTTTGTTAGTACTTACTAGATTCTCTTACTGATCTGATTACAGAATCCTTTCATCACTAGGACCTTCCACACCATAACAATTTTCGACAACAATACCATTCAATAACAAATATTCATAAATTTTACTATTAGTAATTACATTTCTCCTAACATATGATAAAAATGAGTGATTAGTTTATATGTTGTTAAAGTGTTTTAGAACCACTAATAAGACAACACGA
The DNA here is from genome assembly GCA_958496175.1 of Sisyra terminalis. NCBI lineage: Eukaryota > Metazoa > Arthropoda > Insecta > Neuroptera > Sisyridae > Sisyra > Sisyra terminalis. The sequence continues at coordinate 21,717,470 of OY292277.1, forward strand.
ACACCAATAGATAATAGTAAAAACTGTTCATTTCCGAAACTATAATATAGTTTGTTTATATCGTTCCAAATTTTGGTTAAAACCAGCATAGTTTTTTTCAATCCCAAATTTTCATAATTACTATGATTTTGGAGTATTTGAGTTGTTTAACGGTTCTTTCAACGTTGAATAATCTAATATATCTCTTTTTAAAAATTTTTTGGTTAAGTTTGCGTTTTTTATATATTATATTTATAATATTACAAAAGAGTCTATATCGACAATTTTCTAGATCAAGTATGAAAAAAAAACAAAATTCCTAGTTTAAAGTTTGCCTTTTTGTAGGTTTCGACTCAAAATCGGTATATTTTAATTAAAATTTATGGTGAGCAACTAAATTCTAAACAGTGGAGTAACTATATTTTTAAGCCCTTAAGCAAATTCAAATTGCGAAGCTTTTACTATGCAGCCTGAAAACATTGCTTCCAGTTGCTTGTCTTAGCTTCTCGTAGCTATGCCACTGTTCTAAATCTACCATGCATAAGTAAAAAATTACAAATAGTCGTTTTTGGGAGATTAAAACAGATATCTGCTGAAAATGGATGCAAGGATGCTCAAATGGCTATTTTCGTCTAAATCTCAGAATAAAAATTTCTTGCAGTATTTAAAATTTCCTTTTCTTATAGTACATAGACGTAAAGGGTCAAAAATTAAAAAGTAAATTACTCATACATTTGTACAAAAGTTAAGGCTAAATTTTGCATTTAAACTTAAAACAAAAGCATTTTTTTGAACAATTAAAGGAAACTTAAATTTTTAAGCACTCATTTACGGAAATAAACTATTTTGCCTTAGCTAGAAATGTGTAAGATTCTTCAGAATTTTACGAATATTTTAACGTGAATTTGTTAGAAGGAATACACTTCAAACCAAAGAGCTTAAAACCTAACTTGCTTGATTAATGACTATGATTTTAAAGAACAAAAGATTTAATTGAATTAATTAGAGGAAATAAAATCCATTACACAAATAAAAAAAAATTGTGCTAAAAAGCTTCAGATATTACTTTAAATGATTGAGAAGGGTAATTTAAGATATTGACCAATTTTACCCAATCGTATACACAAACTTTATAAAAAGTAGATTTAATATTCTAAACTAGAGAAATCTCGACGCTTAGACAGAAATGTTTTATTATTTCTTTAATTTTGTCGGTAATAAATCTTCTTATTAAAAATGATCGTGCGTAATGTATACGAGCATCTTCTCATATTCATGCAAAAATTGTGGCCTTTAAAAATGGGCAATGTTTGGGCGCACGATGAGATTGAAGTTTTTATGCGAATTTCCATACAAAAAGAAAATGATTATTGATGATAATCCGTGCTGAAATATCACCAAGCTATAAATAAAACACCCACCCCCGCTGTGACACTAAAAGATTTACACCGATTTTTTTTCACGTTATTAAATTTAATGAAAAATTCATACTCTCTCTATACGTGACAGAATGAGTGTAAAAAAATTTAGACCAATATTTTGTTTAAAAAATAACATTGCATTAAAAACGAAAACACCCGCGCTAAAACTTGAATTAAATTCAATTGTTTCGTAACAATTGAATTGTGGCTTTCTATGCGATTTCATTATGTGTTTGAAGAAAAAAAGCTTTTTTGATCATAGAAACGAATGGAATTACTAATGTACACCCAACACGAAGATAAACCGATCTAATTTATTAAATTATTAAATTCTATGGCACTAAAGTGAAAATTGATTTTAAAAATTTACGACACGAACATCAAAAAAAAAAACACTTGCCAAAAAACTTTACCAACAAAATAGGTAGTTAAAATCAAAGTTGAAAATAAAATCGAATGAAATGACGAAAGCTAAAGTTACCGAAACTTTCCCGAGACAAATTGAATTTGTATTGAAAGGATGTGGTGGCGCCATCTCTCCGCAAATCACGTAACTAAAATTGATTTTCAAAGCTTTTTCGTTGAATAAACAAAATTAAAGCTGCAAAACTTTGCTTTGAAATTCTTTGCGCAATTTAATTTCTTTTTGTGTTTTTGAGGTGAAACTTTTAATCAATTTTTATTAAAAATTAATCTCGTTTAATATGCCATTGCAAGAAGAATGGAATGTAAGAGACGATGGAATGGAATACGTACAAGGGTTAAAAAGAAATTTAAGGGTTAGTTATGTTTTTGTGCACACAGGGTTAAAAACTCACGCCCTGATATGAGGGAGTTCAATAGAGTTAAAAATCCTCCATTTCCCACCCGCATCTCTGATTTTCTTTTTCTATTTCTTTTGATCTATATTGAAAAGAAAAGCAAGACGACGTCAAATTGGCACAGAAAATAATTATTTAATGTGCGGCTGATTCCTATATGAATGCATATGTATGTATGTTTTTTTATGCAAATGCATATTAATATAGCATCTTTATAAATTTCGCATGCGAGCAACAAAGACATACTGATATTAGGTTTTATATGCAACTGTGCAATCGAGTTTCCCCGTGCACAATTCTTTGTTTTCTCTGAGGGCATTGCTTTGCTTTTTAGTATTCAGAAAGCGCCGATATTTAATCCCTAATCTCACCCCGACGTCATTAGTCACTAAACTCACCCTCGCACTTTTCTAGACGAATCCTAGTTTTCAGTTAGGCCTTTAAAGCACATACATATGAAGAAGATCTCTGCTCAACGAAATAGACGGAAATAAATCGGTAAAGGCAAGGAAATTGGAAATGTTTTGATTAAATTTGCTAATTCAATTCAAAAAGTTTTCAATTAAAATTGATTCGAGATTAGAAATTAACCTTACCTCAACAAAATCATTTTAAAATTGGTAAATTGCCAAAGGCCAAAATAACTAAGGGGAAATTTAATCAATCAATTAATAACATCTATATGCCATTAATATTTTAAAAGCCAAAATCAATAAATAATTTCTAGTTTGTTTGTTTATTTACGTAATATGAATTTGTCCCCTATTATGTAGGTGGGTTATAATAAGGCAGATCACAAACAACACGTGTTCTCTAAACATAATAACACTAGTGACACATGTGGTTGACCAACATCAACCCTTAACAAAACATCCAATGCAATCATTATCTAAAATACACATAGAATAGGATTTATCAATTTTACGAATGTTACCAATGAAATGCACTGAAAATATTACCTGTTCTGCTATCTTATAAAAGAAAATAAGCAATAGTTGTAATAAGATTACAATATCTACATGATAGATCGATCTATTTTGACAGACAAGTGACAACTATAGATGAGAGGGTGGATTGCTCAATGTGGGGATTCGATTTCGCTAAAGTCAATTTAGGGGTGGTAACGACGCTGCACTAGCTTGCATGCGACACGCAACAAACCAACTTACACACATTTTTTTTTATTACACTTCGTAATGCATGTAATTTTTTTGAATTTTCAAAGATTTTCCAATATTTTCTATTCTGTAAAACACCTGTCAGTTGTGAAAATAAAATTATAATTAAATATTGTATCCATTTTGCACTTACTAGAGTATGTTGAATATTGTTCGAGAGTTGAGCTTAATAACGAAGGTACTACAAAAAATTTATATTTTTTATTAAACTTTCAAAATGTGTATATGTTGAAGTATATTTTCTGAAAATTTCAAACTGATCCAGTCAAAATTATTGGAAAAACAGGAACATTTCTAAGTACAATTTAACGATGTGTAAACGTCTTTTGAAACTTTCAATGCACTTTTCTGTAGACGGTGTTTTCAAAGTCGGTAAGTATGGTTATACGGTTACGCAAAAACAGCTTAACCGATCGATCGGAAATTTTAACACAATCTTTTAAGATATATTATTCCAGAATTGATTGAAGGACTAAAATTTGCGATAAAGATTTATATTTTTTTTTTAAAAAAATATGGTCATAAATCGCAATTTTTCAAAAATGTGTTGTTTCCTTCAACTAAGATCTAAATATATCGATTTACTAAAAGAAACTTCTATTTATTGTTGTCTTGAATAATCTAAACAAGAGATTTTTCTCACCACCAGATACTTTTTTTTATTGCTCTTCCAAGAGTCCGTCCACAAGAGCCAACAGGAACAGTAAAAATCAATATTTTAAAAAATTTAAAATTCCAAATTTTAATAGTCAATCAGTCTTTGGCAAATTTCTATACGTCAAGCTTCTACTAAAACCGATGAAATTTCTTCAAGACTATCTTCTTCTCCAATTGAACTTATTTTTGTAGAAAAAAAATAAGTACTTTAAGACTATAAGTACGTAATCTGCTCATAGACATGGAAAATTATTAAAATCTTGGTAACCACAAATGACCTCATATAGTGTGCTCGTATAACTTCGGATCTTTCGATATTCATCGGTCATCGCTCTTAAACATGCGTTGCGCAACAACGGTTGACAATACCAGTTGCGTACGATAAAGAGAATATCTTCTAAAATTTATATGACGATAAAGTTACATCTGATATTTGACAAAGAAAATCGCTTTTCAGAAAAAATAAACAACTTTTTTGGCTTTGCAACTCCGTATAAGTAACCCCTTAAATAAAAGTTATAATATATTCGATAACAATTGAAAAATTCTATACTTTGTCAAACCGTTTAGCTTGGGGAATTAAGTTGAGCACCATATTGATAAATCTAAGTCATTCACCAGTAAAACTTTTAACTATTTTTGTTCAAATTTTAATTTACCTAGTGGTACTAGATAATCCATAAAAACAGCTTTCCTTACCTGAAACTCTGTTCATTAAATCGCCCACATTCTTCAAGTCGCACAAAAATAAATCTCGTATTCGCCGCTGATTAAATTTTTTAAAATTCCTTTTTAGTGGATGTTTTTACAACTTTTAAAAGTGATACATCCTCAAAACTTTATGTCCCCAGCTTAAGTAGTTTTATGTTAGTATTTTTGTCGTTTTACGCGAATACAACTACCTCTAATATTGTGTGAGCTTTAGTTTAACACTCTTTTATTAGGTGTACTTCTCCCTCATTTTCTTGTGCAACACAATGTCAAAATAAACGTACTTCTTCAAGTTCATTTGATAAAATGAACAAAAAATGCAATCTTAATATAAATTAAAAAAAAATATATTGTCTTTATTACTTTCTTTTACATTGATGATGTTAACTACCAGTTACTTATTGGGGGTGAGGAAAAATGGGAAAAAAATCGTTTATTTGGTTTGCGTGTTTCAACAAAATAATAGAAAAGTGTAAGACGAGAAATGAAGTTGAAAAAAAAACTAATAAAAGAAATCACGGGGTTTGCACCATGTATGATTGAATTGATTGTATTTTTCTATTTCCGTAATTTCTGTTATTATTTATTTTATAATATTGAGTCTTGTATTAGAATGTAATGTATTCAAAAAATATTGACATTATGTGTTTCCACTTCAATTATAATGAAACGGATTGAATTATTTGAATAAATATTAACCCATTTTCATGATATTGAGGGTTCAAGAGAAAAGCGTCGAAAGATGACTAGTTGAGGTCCCATGACTATAATTGGATAAGTGAACCAAGAAAACATGATTATTGTTAAACAACGATGAAAATGAATCGAAAAGGTAAGGAAAAGGACAAAAAAGTGAGTTAGTGTAATGAGAACAAATAATACCGTAACCAATATGAATCCAGGAGAAATGGAATAGGAATGAAAAATAGACAGGGGAGAAAAGCAAGAGTATACTGTTCAAACAATGAATATTATTTCTACTCATAGAAGTATTATAATTTATTTGCACCGATTCCGTACCTAGTTTTGTTAACACAAGAACTTTACTCGTAATTTTTTTGCTAGAACTAGCATGAAATCGTCGCATCGTTTTGCTAAAATAAGTCTATAATTTTTCATTAGAACTGTTTTAATTAGCTTGAAAATTAGCATTAATCAAAAGGTGGAACTTTCTACATACGGTAATCTGATCTGAATTTTATGCTGAAAATGAATTTATTACGGCTTAAGGGTGAATTTAAGAATTTATATTTCTGAACATCTGATATACAAATATACTGACACCCCTATTAGAAATGTGTCGAAACGCAAAGAAAATGAGACGTGGTGCAGACGAAAGAAGACGCGTGGTAGTGGTAAAAGGTGCCGAGCTTTGAAATCCGAATAAAGTCTTTTGTATCAAATAAGAATATCAATTGTGTAAACAGTAAAGATCGCGTACGTTTCGCTTTGGTAAAACAAACCAAAGTCACTGTTTCGAATAATCTGTTCATTCCCAAACCAAACTCTGGCGCATTCAACCCGCTATCATTTCAGCGCCAATACCGCCCTTATTCCAATTGACAATAAGTCAATTATCATGCCTGGAATTTCCCATTCCAGTTCTCGGTTGTTTTATCGAATCCCATCATACGTTTTATTATAAACTCAACCGTATAAAATAATATTTGCTCAAGAAATCATCGTAACCTTATTATTTCTTACGTTTAAACGTGGAAAACTTGATTCGATGTTTTACCGACCGCAACGGCCAACCCTCACCCGCTGTCATATTGATTCAAATTTATTATACCGAAAATTTTCTATTCATCAAATATTTTAACGATAAGATTCACCCCACACACACACTCCAGCACTACCACCGTACTACCATCACTGACTTTCTAGAGAACTTCTAAAATTTCTTTCCGAATTGTCTTTGAATTCGATTTATAATAGGCTTACGGTTTTATATCGTGGCAAAACAAATAATTTATTTCTCTTAAATAATAATTGTAGCAAAGTTTCTGACAATAATTCATAAGACTCTGCAAGAGTTCTTGCGTTAATTACAAGAATAATCCAGTTCGCAATGAAAAAAACAAATATCGTTGTTTAATCAAAAAGTTTCGAGAAACTTTATCAAATAGAATTCATTTATGATTATTTATTTGTTTTGTGAGAGAAAATAATGATGAGATGACTAAAAAGCAATCTTAGAATTATACCAACCATCCGATTTGTTTTAATTGAACGTTTTCAAATACTCACTTTGTTAAAACTAATTTACCAGCCGTAAAGAAAAAATTGTAATGCCGAATCAAAATTTTCTTTTTTGTATTATAACTGGAAGTAGAGTTTCTTTTTTAACTTTATTACTTATATAGTGGTTTATTATACGAGCTATTCTTGTATGTTTGTGTTATGGTTTCTGAAAACAGTCTTAACAATTTTCATAAAAATCAGCAATTCAATAACGTTTTACTTTTTATATTTATCTGTAAAGTTGTCTTCTAAGAAAAACAGCAAATTTCCACGAAAAACGGAAAAAAATTTAAAAAAAAATTGTTGCGCCACCTGTTAATGTAAATTTTAACTATGTACCGGTATGAATATAGACTAATATAACAATTAGTTTCAATTGTTATTTTTAAAGTAAAATATTTTTAAAGAAATCAAATAATCTCTTATCAAGTTACAGTATCAAAACAAAATTTGAAATTTTGGACAGAAATTACAAAAAATATGCGTCTTGATATAGAACAGCAGCTATTTGTGAAGGAAATTGGAAGAACTAACGAAAAAAATTGAGTCAATTCAAAATAGAAAAAGACTAATTTTATCGGAAGAATCTTATCTTAACTAAATATGTTTCGTCTCATGTTCCTTATAAATTAATTAATAATTATGTATATCCTATGACTCAATTTCTATCCTATGACATAGTTCATAATCTTTCGTTTTAATATCCCAAATGTAATACTTTCAATAGGTTTTTTAGAGTGTTAAATGAAGTTTTTCTTATTGCATCATCTAGAGCAAACTTGTTTAAGCTGGAAAACTAATTGAAAAATTTTAGAAGCAGAGAAGTGATAAAAAGTAAACCAACAAAATAGTGTCATTTATCATATTATCATATGATAGCTATGAAACAAAAGCTCATGTTCTTTCTGGAACCATCAAAACTGGCAACGTTGCATTTTCTCATTCGATTTTTACCCCATTCGCGATTTTTTATTAATTCAATTCTAATATAGTATAATTTACTCTTTCGTGGCTAAACTTTCGTTATGGGCTGATTTATTTACGAATTAAAATTAAAAAAAATACTAGAAAATGCAACGATGCCAAATTTAATAGTTCCAGAAAGGACATGCGCTTTTGTTTCATTGCAATCAATTCTCTATCATATGATAAGATGATAAATGACATTTCTTTACATACTTGTAATCACTTCTTTGATTCCTAAATGTTTCAATTGGTTTTCTAGCTTAAACAAGTTTACTCTAGATGAAATTTTGCAGTAAAAAAAATTCCATTTAACACCCAAAAAAAAACCTATTGAAAGTATTGCATTTGGGATAATAGAATAAAAGATTATGACTTATGTCATAGGATATAAATTGAGTCGTGAGATAGACATAATAATTAATTAACTTATTAATTGTGACTCGGAAATAATAAATAAGCTATTTATCAATGTTAAACTAAATGTTAGTCTGTAAATTTCCGAATCAATTAAAAATCATAAATAGAGAAAAAAGTACCACATGAAGGAGATGGGTACAGGGGAAAAGTAAAACAAACTTCTATCAAACTTTTTTTTAATTCAAATTTTTCAAAGATATTAAATTAAAATTGCTTCAAATTTCAGCTGAAGTCAGGGAAATTTCTCGGTAGAACATATAAGCTATTACAGTTAAATAGAAAGCTTCATTGTTTTCGAATTCAATTTTTGCATATACCTATACTTTTGAATTATTTAGCAGTCGAAAGTGTCGAGTACCCAAGAAACTTTTGACTTTTTTTTAGAAATTTGTTTTGAGAAAACTTTTTTGACAAATCTTTATAATCTGAACTTCAAAACAATACCACCTGCCGATGACAGCTAGCCGCTGTTATAATGCGTTGTGAAAACAGAAAATTCAGTCATACGATATAATACATATTATATATTAATTAGTTAATTCATTAATGGTATTTTCTTGAATTTGTATGTTTTTTTTAATATCAAGCTTAACGTTTGTGTCATAAATGTTCTAATTACAATCTGTGCTATTAGCTAAAACATAAAAATCTTAAAGGCTTACCAATTTCATAACAGTAATTATAGTATTAATGATTTCAATGAAGGTTTTTCCTAATGTGTTCTATAGGGAATAAACGAAAATATTTCAAAAGGGGCAGAGAATATTGGTTAAGCGCAGGATGTTTCAAATGATTATCATGAATTTCATGAGTGACGTTTAAACCTCTGACCGCATCCCAGACATACAAACACACAGTCGCAGACAAACAGACAGACGTGTATTCAACATTACCCCTTTAGTCAGTTTCCTGGATTATTGTATTTTCGGTGGCCAAAGGTGTAACTAACACGAACAATAATTTCCCTAATGATAGGAGTACATATACCTGACATTGGTTAAAGCACAGCAAGTCGCCGATCAAGTGCACTGATGATACATACAACCAAAGACCAATATATCCTAAGGGTAACTTGCAATTAAGCTTACTTATCATATTGGATGATTTTTTTTCTAAAGACTACACGATTTTTTTATTTACTAACCGAAATTAAAAGTCATTTATCAAAGCTTTAGTAACATATTTCTAATCAAGTGAACCGCAAGAGTATAGTTTGAAGTGTTATCATATAACTTCTTGCAGACTTTCTCTTACGAAGGGAATAAATCAAAGCTCTCATAGTCTTTAATTTTTTAATATTTAAATCAAAGTCATTTTGAAGTAATGGGGTAGTCAAGATGATAATCTTCGCAAAGAAAAGGAAAAGATGGGAATGAGAAATTTGTTTTTTTTTATATATAAAAAAGAAAAGATCAATCGTTTGCGATGAAGTCTTGTATAAAAATGATATCAAACTTAACTGCCTTTGTGAATCTATCGCTATCGTTCGTTTGATATTCGACCAAATAAATCCCGGAGGCCGTCGCGTTTGAGACAAACACACTCATCCCCATGGACGATTGTACCCTGCTTATCCGTTTATTAAGCCATTTTTCTCTTGAGTGATCGCCGTAAAGCGTATAAAATATTTGAAAAATTGATTATTATATTCCGCTTTTATCGTTCTATTTCCTCACATTTTATGTTGAATATTATGTGCATTACATATTAAATATATACAAGAACATAAGGGATTGGGGTGGTGGTTGTATATTGGGGAAATGATGCGCCCAGAACGACACAATCATGCTAATAAGTCGAGCCGCGTTCCTTTGTCATCTAAATTTTCCTTCATTTTTTAATCCACCGAATATTAAAAATCAATTGAAAATTCCCATATTCTTTTCGTTTAGTACGAAATATCAAGGCACAAGCCACCCCTTGTGTTTTAATAAAATATCGATACTGCTATTTGAAAGGACATCACGCGCTTCATAAACGACGTTTGACATCAATTTGTACCATCGTAGAAACAACATAATCTTCCCCTACTATTTGTCAAACCCTAAAAATCAAATCTCCCTTGAAAATTGAAATGTCCCACCTCAATTTTATGCAGTATTTGTAATATTTCTGAAATTTGATATTCAGTAATCGTTGGGAGATGTTGAAGTGGAGGCCGACGGTATATTGAGAAGGCAAATGTTTGTACATTTGTGCATTTAAACAACATTGAAACAACACTACTTTAGAGTATTCAAAACGGTGAATATTTACATTTCAAAGACGATTAGATATTTACTGTGTGCAGTATAGACTGAAGAGTTAAGAGATGTATGTAGAGTGGGAATGTTTCAGGAATTGGAGCAAATTTACGCCCGTTTTTGATTGTAATAGTTCACGAACAAGACGACAGCAACATCATCACCATCAACCTCATCCAACATCACCTATTATAACAAACATTACAAATTCTAAGGATCTCTCCTTATCTTTGATACTCGAGTCCACTATTGCACCTTTAGAGAGATTCATCTCCTACACGTGTGTACAACATATACCTACGTTTAAATGTAATTACCGAAACCACCAACGGGGCTGGGCTTTATGTACAAATACACAGTAAATAATCACAGATAAATAAACCGTTTCATATATATACAATATAAACACACTAATGAAACACCTGTGTATTTGAATCCATAAGATAAATCTTAAAAACCTAATAATTCAAATTACGTTCTATGCTAAATTTAGTTATCACCAAACGTGGGCCATAAAGTGTAAATATGTAACATAGTATGATATAATAGATGTCTTTAATACATGACCATGTTAAATACTTAATCAAATTATAAGATTTCGTATGAAAAACGAAAAAAAAAAAAAAGTAATATGTAAAAATTTTACACAAACTTTTGTGGGAAAAAAATTTCATGGCACCACAAAATTTTTGGTTTGAAAACTCTGAAATTAGTTATTTTATGACTGTCGTCAAAAACTTTTTTAAAACTATTATCTTAATTTATAAGTTAGTTCCCTGAAAACATTTTTCTTCTTTTTCTTGAATTGAATTCACACTACCAAAACTGTTAATATCAATAATGCGTTTTACGCAATTGTATTTGGTTATTGGTTTTTCTATACAAACTTATAATTAAAAACAGAAATCTTCTTTCTTATTACAAAAAGTAACTTTTCACATTGAAGTTTAAAATTTCAAAACTAATTAAGTTTAAAATTAAATAATTAGTATAAAGCTCACTTTAAAATGATGGAATATTTGCTGGTGCTTCCAAATCAAAAACAATGTCTATCAAGTGGCATGCACCCTCCAGACAGGGTAAGAAATTGAGACTTTGAATTAGTCTTTATCAACGTTTTAAAATATTTTACATCATTTGTGATGAAAACTGGTTCCAAAAAATAAAATCTGATACTAGAATTTTTCTGCCTTTTAAACTCTCTACACCAAAAGCTTGCTAATCGAGGATAAGGTCTCAAATGGTTGGTCTGCTAAAAATAAGTCTCTCGTCAAGTTTGAAAACAAAATATTCTTATAAAAAAGTGGTTTTTTGAACCATTTTCGGAAGCAATACCGAAACCGTTAAATTTATCAAAATTGTCAACGGAAATGTCAATAAAGATCATTTGGCAGATCTTCTAATGGTTTCGATATTATGTCGATAAACTTTTGAGAAAATCAAGTTTTTTGTATGATCAATAAACAGTTTATTTTTATTTTATGGGAGCAATTGTTCCATCAGATGCAAAAGTTAACGCCATTTTCAGTAATTGTTTCAAAAAAGGAATAATATTTGAGCTGAATAGTTTTTGGGTATCAAATCGATCGTCGATTAAAGAGTGCGAATAGAATAGTGCGAAATGACACCATAAAATGTATATACAGATTTATTCATACTCGCAATTTTCAAGCTCTTATAGAGGACACATGTCGGATTTTTAGCATATGGTGTCTCAGACTTCTTTGGTCCTCGAACCATCAACAATTACTAATTTAACCACCGACATGGTTAATATTGGATTAGGTATAAGATTTTAACTGATCCATTATATTTCATAATAATTCAAATGGAATGTTAATTAAATCATCACTAGATTAATTATGATGATATTGCGGTGCTGAATTGTTTGGAATCAATTTTCCTCACAATATTATCTTCTTCTTTGTCAGCTCTTAGTTACCCACTCCAAAATATGAGCCTACTCCAAGTACTTTCATTACGCTCCTAGGTTGCATTTAACACCTTCTCCCAGCAACTCTTTTTATGATCTTGCTGGATTACAATTTTTCTGACCACACAGAAAAACGAGTGAAGGATATGATTAATGTATTCAGTTTGGAAATACTTTTGCATGTGGCTTATTTGCATCCATAGAACACGCACTTACTGAGCAGCGCTTCACATTTTTGCTCAAAAAGGAACAATTTTTTTAGAATGCTATCCACAAATTGACCGAAAAATGGCATAAATTTATAGTTTATAGAGGGAATAATTTTGAATAAAATAAGTTTTCTTACGGAAAAATAATCAAAACTTATTTTTTCAGAAAAAAATCTGATTTCATATTAACACACCAAGCATATTGCAAATTTTGATTTTTTTAATTCATACACCGAAAATTAAAACATTCTTCCAACCCCATATCATTTAAAAAATAAATATCACTTTACATATTTCTTTCCTTCTAGCTACCTTCTACACAAGGGATTTAAACCTCTAACAAAAAATACATCAATAAAAATGGTTTCGTGACTCAAATAAATAGATAATCATATCAAACAGCCGATATTACAACAATATTTTATTATACTGAAATTAATTCTATTTAAATTTGATCGAAAGATAATTTCATGTATTGGGAAATATATTATAGACATTAAAGCCCATTTCTCTCTACCCAGTTCTAGATTCTATAATATGCTATCAAGAGACAAAAACGATAAAATTTTTTTGGTCCCACTGCGCCTACTCGATTATTTGTTCATATACAATAATATCCCTTTTTTCATATTATTTTGAAATATTATCGTCCAATTAGATCTAGTTAGTCATGTTACATGCTAACACCATCTGTCATATTTGATAAGTATCAGTGATAGGCTATAACTTTTTATGACTTGTAATATTTGCCTTAAATATTTAATAATCACAATGAAGGGAAAGGGGGTGGAAAACCACTATTACAAAATACTATTGAACTAGGGAATGGAAAATGTTAACACAATATTCGAATAATATGCAAATGAAATTTTTACAGTTGGTAATAACACGTGTATTCGTGAGCTCAAAATTTGGTAATATTAATTTAATTAAGAAATTTTTTCCTTCATTTTTCCTTAATCAAGCATAAAGTAAAAAATTATTAATGACCAAATACCTGAATATTTATCAGGCAATAAATTGAAAAAAATATTCACATTTGACAGAAAATAAGGGTGGCTCCAAATAGGTTTACATGGCACTTAATTAAGCGTAAAAGCACACCCAAAACTCGAAAATTTAATAAATATAAAAAAAATATTAACGTACATGACAGGCCCCAGTAAAAGCACGAAATCTGAAAAATAGAAAAAAAAATTCAGACAAAATATAACAGAACTATTATGGTATAAACCTTAACGAGTAATTAATCTATTGAGCTTGGAAAATTTATTCACAACTCCTTTTTATATCCTTAAATAAAAAGACAAATTAGCCACCCTCCACTTAAGCCACATTCAATTATCTAATTAGACATATTTTTTATGTCATACTTAAAATATCATTTATTATCCGAGAAATGAACAACTAACGCCTATTTTATTTATTATTATAGCCCAAAGAGTGGCCTTTAAACCCCCGTCCAGTGGGGCTCACCCCGAAACTCTTAACGTAATAAGTAGTCAGTCAATTTTATCATAAAATCATTTGGTTTCATTTCTCATTCTTAAACGAGTTAATAAAAATTCAGATAGTTACGGGTGGAAGGAATTAAAGGATGCTACTAGCTAGAGGGGTGGGAGCATTAATTTGACTAATTGTATGTAGCGTGGGATTATTTAATGAGTGTCCTGGTGCTCACATTTATTTTCATACCTAAGTATTTTTTCGTTTTTCTTTTTTTTTAATTATATAATATATATTATATTTATTTATCTAAGGGTAGTTTACTTTATTCATATATACCTAATACAATATGGTGAAGTAGAAAGTGGTCAGGGGAAATTCTACCACAAATGTGCCATTAGGGAGTTATATTGTATTTAGTAAATAAATGATCATGACCCCCCTTAAGTATCATTATTAAACGAAAAAAAACGTAAAAAATGCATACCTTACGATTATTATCGTTATTCTTTCTCTCTCCATTTATTATACGTATAATTGTCTATTTCTTCATAAAAAAAACGAAACACGTGAGATATGCTAAATTGTGATTGAAAAATTTAATTTAAAATATTATATTCGTTCATTTCTCTTGGAAATTTTACAAAGATTTGCTTGAACTGATAGTGTTGAATGTATATAGTTAATAATGATAATGATAAAGTGGGTGGAGGCACCAAGTAAATGTTTCAGATTTCTCTTACACCTCCTTAGTAAGTTTTGACAACATAGCACCATTAAAATCTGCCTATTATTTTAGGTAATAATAATTTTAATCATACTTTATCTGTCTCTCAATTACGGAATTTGCCAACGGTGAACCTGGAATGGTTTGGGAAGATGGCAGGAAGTCGAACAATAGACTAAAGGGTTGAATGTTTAAAATCCAACAGTGAAAGGTAAAATTCCTCACCTATTGGAGTTTTTCTTAGCAATAAAAACTGTATTTGAGTTTTTCAAGTTTTTTGTCTTGATGATTTTTTTTTGACGAAATTAAGAAAAAAAAAACGGGAAAAATAATTTCTCTATTAGTCCAACGTCTAATCCGTAAGTCTATGTTTATATTTGCGGTTGCGGATTTGGAACCTCTTTTGAACACTTTCTCCGCCTTATATATATTAAACTTTCACTTAACGACTCTCCTGACGATATATCGTTACCGCCAAAGATGTAAAACCACGACGACGGCTACGCAACACCCTATTTCTCTCTTTCATCGAATGAAGAAGAAAATTCGACAAGCCCAAGATAGTGCTGGTACAGTAACAGCACGCGTTTGCTGAAACCAAAGAATCAGAACCCGCCATCAACATCTTCTGGCTGTCCCTCATATCCCTCACTCACATTCGCTAATAATCATAATAATAATTTTCGACATTTGTAAGTCTCTCTTTCATTACGATCTACTATGTATAAACTTTCGTATGATAATAATAATAATATGTTGAGAATACGGAGATTGAAGATAGGGGTGAGAGGATAAGACAACAGGGAGAACTCCAAGATATGGCAAATTAGAAAAGCTCGACACTAAATAGGGGTGAGGGCAAACGAAGATGCAGATAAAATATTTTTACTAAAATATTCATAACTTTAAATATTTTGCTAACAAAAAAAGCTTACTGTATTAACTCAACACCCTTATCTTTTTCTTTTATAAATTTCATTTTGAAATAACTTAAAATATTTTGTAGTTGGAAAATAAAACGGTTCCTAATTTAATTGGTTATGATAACAACTCTTAAATTTATCGCAAAATATTAGTTTATCCTATTGTAGCTTTACGTTGCCTTGTGATTGCACATTTTACAATTTGATATAGTTTATTACCTGTACCAACCTGTTTTTTATAATAAACCTATTTTTTTATTGTTATTTATCATCGTTTTATAACTACTCTCTTATCGCGACTCCAGAGTTAATAAAAATCTGTAAATTGAGAAATATTGAAAATTTACTCGATACGAAATTCGATCCCAACACCTATCAGTTTTGGAGCGGTCACCTTAACCACTCGACCACTGGTATGTATTATCCATATGTATTCTTCCCTTATTTCTGAGTGATTCTATTTTTCATTGAATATCACCCGATATCAACTATTTTTTCCTCAAAATCCAGTAGGTTTTTTTCACACCTTCATCAATATTTACAGTACCTATTTTTGAAAGATATCTATGCAATAAAAGATCTCTTTAAAACTTAATGGTTTGTCCCAGCAGGAAACCCATTCTTTCATACATAATTACATTAGCTACGTTTTAACTTTAAAGCTTATAAATTAAAAAAATATCTATAAATTATCACCTTTCTACCACAGTCGCTATATCATGATTAGGTTCTACTTCTGGCATCTTTTCCGTCTTTAATAGGTATATGTAAAATTAACTAATATCATTTAGTTATCTAAAGCATTGAAATTTAGGCATTATATCCAAAGCACTTGTTCATATTTAACATTTCATCTAGGTTTCCGGCTTTTTCACACGTGTCAGTACTTTTGAATGGTATTTATACGATTAGCAATCATAATAACGCATAATATAATCTAGTAGTTTACAAAACTTGCAAATTGCTATTTAAAAATCAACAATTAGTAACATTTTTAAAGATCCTCAGGATTTAGGTGATTTTCTGCATCGAAAATTATGATTCCTCAAGAGAGGCAAAAAGGAAAAAAAATCTGCAAAGATTACTAATTTAGTAGGAAACAATGGTAATTTTTGAATCAAATTTGATTTTTTTGCTGGCTTTAAACTTTGTATAAACAGTGGTTATTTTTGGTTTTTCAGTTTAAAATCATCACACCAAAACGATTGGGAGTGTCATGGGGTCGCTTGAAACGTCATATTTGTGCACTTAACTATACATAAACTAATTTAAATTATCTTAGTGATAATATTGACTAATTTTGCTGTGCTGACATTTTCATTTCTCAATTAAAGCTGCTTAAATATTTTCTTAGAACATATTGAAAAGTGAAGGTATTATTTACTTATGAAACTGTTTTTTTGAACGTTCTAAATAACGTAAGAAAGAATAAAATGAAAATGCAAACGATAATGATATCAGACCGCATGGCTAGGTTATCCCCATCACTGTGTTCCCATCTGATAAATATGGTTCATCTTGTTTCAATACATTTGCTTACTCAATTATGTCGTCACTCAATCTGATTGGTATTCAGTATATGACTCGTTTATTTTTAAAGTGGCGTAAGTCCATTTCAAGGACGGTCTATATGGGGGTTTTTCTTCTTGTAACTAGAACAAAGTATGTTTATTATTTAACTGCTAAGGTTTGACAAATTACTGATTTCATTTTAGCTGTGAACAAAAACGCCAATTATTCCCTCCTCCTTAGTATCTTATGTTCCTATGGTTAAAAATTATAACACTATAGGGATTGTTCTAAAAATGGACTTAACTCACTTTCAAAATAAACGGTTCATGTCATAGTTTATTGCCGATTTTTAAAGTTTTATTTAGTCTTAAGATTTATTAATCTCGCTTTTAATAAAATAATAGATGCATGTTTATATTACCTGGCTCTATTTTTATTTAAATAAATACAAGATTTAAGTGATTTTTAAGTTACTGTCATCATGTCAATATCTATATCTATATCATGTCATATAGCTATATTCTTTACGCGCACATCTTACAAAAACATTTTTTTATTTTTTTACAAATGTGCAACCTTAATTGAAACAAAAATTTGGTTAAATGATCCCATTTAATACCACATCATGGAGAATACTAAACATGATAGACTCTGCAACAACAAAAATTAGGCCGGCACCCTAATACACTATATCCACAAATTACCGAAATATTCTGAATGATTTTTTCTTATTATAGCAAAAAGCAATAGAGCGTGGGTAAATGGCAGAAAATGTTTTATTATTGAAGTTGTTATCACCAAGTTAGTAGATAACAGATAGATTATACTCTTGTTCTTAATATTATTTTTATTGTTTACCCCCAAGTATATAAAAATCACATTAATCATAAAGAAAAGAACAGCTTCCAAATGTCACCGTTCATCCCTCCCATATAAGTTGCCATTTTCACCCTATCCAACTCATAAATATTACCAAAAAAACATTTCTTTTTTCATTCATCGACTTTCCGTGAAACTCGAACGGCAAACCAAAATATTATTAATTTCCCATACAACTTGAAAAAATTCGAAAACATTTCTTCCCCATTTATCCATTTCCATCTACCTCCTAATTCTCCGAGCACGATAATCTCCCGAACTACATTATTTATGATCTATATGTCGCAAAACGATTACAGACATAATGTCCAAAACGATATTCCAACTTTTCGAGGAAAAAAAAACTTTTGTCTCATGTTCGAGCGAAATTAATGCGACGCCAAAGAAAAACTTTTCCATTTATCAAACATTCCCACATCTCTATCTCTATGCGTTTAAAATTCATCCAAAAATCAAACCATATTTAACGATTAAATATTTATAAGGGTTGCAAATGGATGAAAGCTTAAGTGAGCATATGCTGAAAATTCTTGATCTCAAAATCAAACATTTGAATTTACCACCATATACGAAGATGGGGTTAAATCGTAAATGAAAGCGGACGTCGGTCGAGGGTTGAAGATGTGTTGTTCTTATCCCAAGTATCACCACCCATCACACATATATACACTACAAATATCAGTCGTCTAAAAACTAACCCTCTCGTCCTCCTACAACTACCCCACTTGGTAAATACCCGCACACCAACAAATATCTTTGTGTGCGTGGTAACGCAACTTCTCTAACGGGTCTGTGAATGTCTTCGCCTTCAATTAATTTATTCCAACACCTCATCTTTGTTTGCGGCATTATGGGCGTCCCGTTATACCAAAAGGGTTGTTTCTTAAATACACAGTGCCGTATCACCAAATTTGGCTACATCAAAATCAAAAAATTAAGAAAAACGGGTATATAAGGGCTCCAGTAGCCACTTAATAGTAGGGAGACAAAAAAATAATTTAATTTCTGCTGAAGAAAAGTTTTAATTGTCGGAAAATTTCACGCAAATTTTCATCTGAAAATTTTAAGTCGGTTCTGATAAATAAAATGGAAAGGCCATCTTAAGACACTATGCGTGTGAATTACCGCCCTATGGATATATTTACACGTATGAAACAGAACTTAATGGGATGAGAATTGAAGAAAGCTTGGAGATGGGAATTCAGTTCTGGATAATAAGACCTATCGCTGATGCGAGAACGGAACAACACGCACAAACTCTAATGAACAGAATCTTGAATGTATCCCACGGGAACATATCAACGAGCTTAGATTATTGTTTGCAAAACTTCTCTAATACGGGCACACACCTAAAAACCACGTGAACTTTGGCTCAATTTTGATTTTTCCCGAACTCCACAATTGCATGCACCTTGTTAACATGCATTGGATTAATAACTCCAAATAATTTCACCCACCCCCTCATTTTCGATTAGCTCTCATTCCACCCAAAACGCACCACACGATCATAAATAATATTAAATTAATTATTATTGTCGTTGAACACACAGTAAAAATGATCATCACGTGTTCATATTTTAAAATGAAAACTCATTAAAAATTAATGACTAAACTTTGGCAATAAATAACCCGAAAGTAATTATCAGACTCGCATTGATTACTGTTTCAAAAACGAAAGAAAATGTTCCCATTTATTTCGGTATTTATAAAATATCGTTTCATCAAATGGAATAATTTTACATTTTAATCAATTTCGATTCGTTTATTTCCATGAAATTATAAAATAATGGACTGATTAAAAAGGTTGCTTTTAATTTTATCATTTATTCAAAAATAATCTACCCCAAAAAGTTTTATTAATTTAAAATTGAATAAAAATACAAATAGAAAACGAGAAAATTGTGTCTTTATGATTAATTTATACCAGGGGGTGCCTTTTTTCTTGGGTTTAATACGAGATTGGGACTAATAGAGGCCAAAACCATTTCGTGACTGCAACAACGGGCAAATATCTACTTAGGCCTTTATTATCAGAAACATCTCCGATATAGTTAGCGTGTCTATTTCAAATATACGATCGTCCCAATCAACCCCCCACATCAAACATTATGTCTTATTCAGAGAAACCAAACGACACGCGTTTCATTGATTTTCCCCGAACAAAAAAAAAATACTTTTAGAAAATCAAAGTTGCAAATCTAAAAATAGTTGTTGCAAATCGTACGAGACAGCGGAAAATCGGATTTGAAAGAAGTCCATGTCAGAGCGGGTGGAAAAATGTGGCAAAAAAAATCCGCGTATTTTCCTGCCGGTGTACACATGCAAATAGTGGGCGAATCCATCAAATGGAACATAGTCTTTGACGAGAAACTGAGTGGCGAGAGGATGAGCATTGAATTGTGTATTTACTACCGAAGTTCATAAAATATGTCAAAACATTGCACACATGAAGCCGCAATACCTACGTATAAAAATATATGTCTGTACACACACGTCAAAAGTTATTCCGTCTCGCAAAAGAAAAGTTAGTCTGTAAAACACGTATCAAACTAAAAACTGACGAGTCACAAATAGCGATATAATAGTATTCAAATATTCCGACACATGTCGGAAACGTCAGCGCTAGATGCGCCATTGTAGAGGCCTCACGCTTTCGGGGGCTAACAAACCGAATCATAGACATGGGGATTTTTTTCCATTTCACGTTCTTAAACTATTTAAATCAAACAATCATCTCTCTATTTACCTATGAACCTATAAAACCTAAAACTTTCACACAAAAGCCTCAATTCACTCGAATGTATTCATCCACATATTTCACATACGATATTCCATTTGTGAGTTTAAACTTTTTTCCAATTGAAAAGTTACATACCCGAGAGACTTGTTCCCTCTTCATTTACCAGTATCTATTTTTATAGACAACTACCTTTATTTTATACCAATTTCTATTCTTTATATTACTATCAAAACTACAAAATTGTAACACTAGACTAATCTTTTTACAAGAAAGAGAATTCAACTAGTGCTGAAGCATTTCTCATTTAATTATTTCTGATGAAATTGTAATTTTCCATCATTATGCAAAAACAAAGCGTAGATTATGAAATATAGAACTTTACTTTCATAAAAGTACAACAAATCATTAAATTTTGTTGGGTTAGGCTTATTTTATGCTAAAAGTATACAGACCTAAAAGTATATCAAGTTCAAATACTGAGCCTAAATATGTTTTCCCCGTCTGATTACTATAATACATACACTTAAAATTTAAGGTTTTTCCGGTTGATTTTAATCAAATTACCAAATCTTTAGTGAAGCTTTTGGATCCAAAACCGTGCGTTGATTCGATGGACGATGTCGCCAATGTTTTGCAACCTCTCCGGGTCACATCTTTATGTCGTAATATGTTCCAAAACAATAATATACTTTTGGCTAATGGGCGTGACTAACTTAACGTCTCTGGATCCTCTTAATATAAATAAGCCTTAAATTTTAACTTTATTATTTACCGTTTATAATCAATTATTCTTTGAATATATGTCCTCTAAGTTATTCAAAGCTTAATCCTAAAAAAAATTAAAGAATATCTGCGCGATCTTGGTGCGGGATTCCCGCAACATTTGAATTTTTGAAGGGAAGAAATTTGATAAGATATTCATAGAAGCTTTTCGTATTTTAGCACCCTTAATTATATAAAACTATTAATTTATAGGAAATCATGATTTTGTGCTTTCGAAAATCTTTTGAATCGCTTACTTTTAATTTTAAAGTTTTTTTGATAAAGCTTATCATAAGTCAAAAACAACTAAGACCCAAAAACCAATCTTAAACTAATTTTATTATATAAAAGTAATTTCAACTTTGTTAAAAAAACCATTTTTATCTCCGAATATTTTTAACAGAAACATCAATATATAGAGAGTGTATTACCGAGTCCAGAAGATAGCTTGGAAAAATCACGTGCGAAATAAACCAGTACTAATTAAACTAATCACCAAAAAACCTCTTATAATTTTCATAAAGAACAGAAAGTTACTGTACTTTGTCCACATTATACGTAGCAAGAAATATCATCTACTCCAACTTATCATTCAGGCTCAAATTGATGGGAGAAGAGCTTTGGAAAGACAGAGGACATCCTGGCTGCACAATCTTTGTGGATGGTTCGGCAAAAGTAAGAGAAGCTCTTCCGCGATATATTATCTATAATTAAAATAACTATGCTGGTCGCCAATCTTCAGCATTGAAGAGGCACCAGAAAAAGATAAAGAAAATACAAAATTAAGGTCAAAATGAATACAATTCAATGCAATAAAAGTAAAGCCTTATTATTTGTTTACAAAAAATTAACTATTAATATATTTAAAGAGGTAGAAAGTTGTAATAGGCTGTAAAATGGCCACTAATGTTACTAGTAGCAATAAAGGGGAATTATAAAATGTATAAAAGGTTGTATAAGCACAAAAACGGTGTATATGCCACTAAATATTGATAATATTTTTTTGTTATAAATCATTTTGTAATTGATCGTAATTTAACAAAACATAACAAAACAGAACACCACCACTACTAAAATTCTAATTATGCTTGTCAAGTATGTACTTCGAAACTCGTAAGTTTTAAAAAAATATACTTGCGAGATATAGATGTCTTTCGGGAAAGAACGCAAGAAAAATTAAACTTGAACTTTACATAAGTAAGATATGTTCTTTTATTTCATTGTTCTGTTTTTCATACACCATTTTTTGTTAGTGCAGTTCTGTTTTGTCTCGCCAAAACAAAAATTGTATTATGAAACTAAGTCATTATTATTATTATTTTTAATGTACGATCAATCATTTTGAATATTCTAGCAAACAACAATGATGTAATTGTTTTCAGGAATTGTATTCACAATATTGTTTCGCACAATTATTCTTAAATTGTACACGTAGTAGATAACGACTAACTAGAACTAACATACAGCTAACATGCTTACGGAACTCATCACATTGAAGCCTACATAGGTTAATTTTTTGCAAAAATTTCTAAACTAAACTTTAAATTTTCAAAATTTGATAAAAATTGAACATAGGTACTAAATATTAAATTATAAATTGTACGCACATTTATTTAATAAAATTTCATTTTTAAGAAATCAAAAGAAACAACAAGGAGATTAAGCTTGAACAAAATCAGATTAGATCATTTGTCTATAATTTCATACTATTTAACCATCAAAAAGATAATTAATTCTCATTATTTAGTTAAAAAATTTTAATTTATATTGATTTATAACGGCTTAATTATTTATTTAGTGAATATTTTAATATAATTTATTCATTGTCATGAAAACCCTTGAAAGATTCTAATCCACAGGAATTTTTCATTGATAATTCTCATTGACGAAAAATCAAAATAAAAAATATGTAAAAATAGAATGATGAAAGTGATGGGAAATTGAGGAATAGAAAGGTTTTACAAAGACACTTACACAAACAAGCGAGCCAGTTAACCACGCAAGAGGCTCAGCAAGGAAATGAGAATGGAGAATGCTTTTCAGTTCGAGAACTGGCGATGTTGACCATTGATTAGCAATGTGTCCTGCACGCCTCAAGGATCAGGGAAGCCCGCAGGACACCACTAAAGGACCTCACATATTACAGGCTTCAATGCACTAACTGCACACCATCCTCTATCCCATACAACATTCATTGCTTTTGTGCCCCGACCCATTCAACAGAGTTTCTCAAATTTATTACATTTTGCCGTTTTAGTCCCTGATAATCTATTGTAATTGTATTTGTTAGTTTTCCAGAGGACTAAAAGTTTTTCAACAACAAATTTACATTCAAGCAAATAAAATCAAACGAAAAATATTTACTTTGCCCCTTGTAACCGTATTAAATGATTGAAAAGTTTAGCAACTGCTGTGTCTTACGTCTGATTGAGATCCCGTTGTGAGACTGTCTTTAATTAGCGAAGACAAAGAGAATATACGAGAAGTATAGTGCTGGGGGGTGAGAACTAGAGAGAACGTGGGGTGGAATGTGGTTTGAGGAGCTTTTACGCCCGTATATATATATTGTCAATGATTAGGCCGAGGAGACATGTACCCGGAATGAATGTTGGCCAGCATCGCCTGGACCGCTTCAACCGCCTAACCAACCAAGTTACAAGAAGACGACAACGATAATGGTTCGCTCAACCGAAACATTTGTGCACTCAGCTGAACAGGAGGCGGTGGTGAACGCTTTTCTCTTCTGACCAACACCTCCACCACTTTATCCAAACAATTTCTTGTTAAAACGTTCAATAAAACGATCATTATCGCACAGAAACATCTAATCAGATTGGAAATGCAATTTCCCTATAGAACCTCACACAAGAGTGAGTCCTTCGACTTTCATTTCATCTCTGCCCTCTTTTCGTTCGACTATTGACATGTTTTTGAATATTGTATGAAGCCGAATAATGAGACACAAATAATAATAGATGGAAATCGTCGACAGACAAACATCATTCCAAAACGTCGGATAAGGATAAGGAGACTGAAATGTATAGATAGAGAGAATACTGCGCTATTTTCATTCATTGGAACCTATTAATAATTCACTATATCATTACTGGTTTTGAATAGCGCGCGCTTTTGAAATCATTGAGGAGGTTACTTGATCCCTAGTCTATATAACATTCTGATAATATGTTCTTTTATGCTTGCTTAGTATCAGTACAGAACGTTTATCAAGCGGTTCTAAACAAGTCGATTTCCTTCTTATTTTTTACAACCCCACCAAAATGCCTTATTTATTAGGTGTACTGAAAAAGAATGCCGTTACTAAACCAATAGTCATTCAACTGTCATTTATCTACTCATAAGTTATTTCAAAGTGGTACTAAAGATATTTTATGATAAGAGTAATTTATCAACTTAGTAAAAATTACAAAATATTTTTTATTCCGAAATCTATATTGAAATGGTAGGACCACAAACCCGGAAAAATATAAATTTGGTGTTGTATGCTCATCGAGTTTCACAGGATAGCAACGCAAAGTTGTTATTTAAAAACATTTCCAATGTTTATCTAAGTGCATTAGAAGTTCATTAATGACAAATGAGTTTTTTTAATTCAAATTCGATAATTTTCATTTGTTAAAATGGTACCAACGAAATATAACAAAAAATTTAACAAACATAAAGTTATGGGGGGAATGGTGTCAAATATATGCCAGAAAGTCGAAGAGCTGTCAAATAGTCCCAATCAATCTCAATCGATCGGCCAAATGCTCAAAAGTGTCCGAAAACTGTTAACAGATAAAATTCTATGCTACAATAGGGTAATTTAAGACCCCTCTGTTGAAAAGTCCTGGAAAAATACTAATTAACTGAGGAGGAGGTGATATTGCCGTACCCACTGTAATCGTCCAAAGTTATTTCATCGGATTTCTTTTATTTCAATCGTTACCACATTTACTAAGTGGTAAAAAATTGAAAACTTAAGTGATGATCAAAATGTATTTTTTTCATATTGTCCTTAGTAATCAATTGATTTTTACTAATATGGCATTAAAAATTTGCACACTACCTGTCAAAACGTTGATAATATCGGGGCTGATTTTATCATTGTTTTAAAATCAATAGTTGTAACAAAATTTTGTGTTTAAACTGTATATTGAAAAATCGACATTCTTTTCCGGTACACCTATCATATACCGAAAGCCATAAATAATCTAACCGTTTTTAAATATCCTAGGAAATATTGAAAGTTTAATATTGAATCATGAATTCCACTGGAGGGATGGAAGGTTTTTATTTCATGGTATTTTCTCATAAATATGAAATTATATATTTATTGCAGGTGTTAAAAGTTGGGGCTCTGTTAAGTTTCCATTTAAACTGACGAAAAGTTTCAGGGGATGTATATACTTGTGGACTTTATTGGTGGGAATGATGTAATAAAACGTGGTGCCGCACATTTGAAATGAGAGTTGTATTATTGGAACATTGAACAATATCAATAATAAATGCAAAGTTATTCAATTTTAAGTTTAACTTTTCTCATTTTTCCACCCCAATTTTCGCTCGCACTTTTCTCATATTTACGAATTTCAGTTTACGTGATAACTTCATAAATATAACAAAAGTCCAATAACGTTTCAATAATTTTGATTTATTTTTTTCAATTGCTCTTTGATATTTCATTTTCTTGTCATTCCTAATCCGTAAACCACCGAAAGGAAATTATTATTTCCGTCACATATTTCAGTCACTAATCAATTGTCATATGAAAAATGACAGCATCCTATTCTCCTGAATGAAAGATAAATAACACGAAGACAAACAAACGTCAGAATCGGATGATTTGAGATGGGGGTCCACTGTGGCACGGTATAGGGGTGGGCCTCAATCAACATAATTTCTATTTGGCGATGAAAAATGTACCACTTTCCGAAATGACAAATAAATCAATCGAACAAGCACAGCCAAAAACGGAGAAACAAAGCCAGACGTAAAAATGAGGGTTGAAAGCTAAGGATAAAGCTCGCGCACACACTTTTTTAATACACACGAGCCTTTGGCATGTGCATCACCTACTATTTCATCCCTCTAAACGAAAAACGAAAGATAAGTGCACATATTTCAATGTCTTAACCATTCATTTATAATTCCATAAAACAATACAATGAGAAACACGGAAGAAACTGAATAAAATCTAGAGGAAAAAAATCAATATAATTTTTTTACTTTTATAAAAAAAAAAACGACAAAATCCTTCAACCCTTCACCATTTAATTTAAGGGTGACTGTGTATGTGTGTTATCTTATTCGCTTTCACTCTTTCGTTAGTCGCTTGCCCATAATTATGTATATCATCGTATAGCGCTCTACGATAGCTACGATAATTTCGATGCAAATTTTCTTCCAACTTTCGACTGTAAAGGTAATACAGTATTTAGTATTTTACTGATACCGCCGCCCTCACTAAGCAGTTAAAGCACATCAGGCCTAATCAACTCCCGACATTCCCACCGACATTATCCACACGAAAATTTTACTCATTCGCAAATTCACGTCACTTCCTCCAATTCGCCAAATACAAAAATTGTAAATTTTATAAAATTCACGGAATATGATAGGGTTATAAGGCCCATTGAGGAAGAACAAAGATGAATTTATTTAGCACACGTAAGATAAGAAGCCAATAATAATTGCCCCAAACGCATTCACATTCTAACTGTTAAGATTTTCTTCTTGCCTTGTCCCTACGGTGACATCATCGTTTCTTAACGATACATTATTATAATAACGAAGGATTAATTTTATACATATCATAAGGCCTAGCGATGTATATTTATAGTCTCCGATAATATTAAACACACACCGGAGTATATTCTTCTGCTTATCCTTCTTATATTCCTTCCACCATCATTCCAGACAATTAAACGAATAAAACGTCTTCCATCCACGCAAAATTCCACTCATTGTAAAATTGACAAATAAAATTATCATTTAAATACGAAATTCATTCGGAGAAAATCAATTTTTTCGGTTGAAAACTTCCAAGAGCCACCCTCGTATTTTCATAGTAACGACCAAGAATCGTGTTTGCAGGGTTGGACCATAAATAATTCTAATTAATAAATAAGATGATGACATCGTTGAGATATGTTTGCCATACGTTAGGCATATATCGTCTCATGAATCATAGACGAGTATTTTCTAGGTTAGAACGAGGCTACGTGGCAGGCTAATGCTCTTGCCTTCAAACCATGAGGGTAGTATGGGCGGTTTACGTTCAAGCATCCTCTACATCTCTCGGTCTCTTACGAACCTCCACCTACCATCTTACACTTACCGTCTACAACATCTCAAGTATAGAATTTCTTAAACACTATAAATCTAAAACGTGGTATGTGTATGTGTGAGAGTGGAACAATCTAACGTCTTGCCGGTAACACGGGGTCATTGTAAACTGATGAGGGATGTAAATAATCACACCACCCACCGAAGAAATCTTAAGCCGTATTTTGCAATCATTAACGACCAACCTGATCAGTGACACTAACGTGGGAAGTTTCACGAAAAAAATCATAACTTTAATTAACTCTTTTTAATTGAGTCCCATAAAGCCTATTTTCTTCGCCACCGTCTTAACTTGGCTATTGGGTTGAAAGGGTTTGTGGGCTGGCCGGTATTTCTTAACACAAATCGTGGGAGTTTGAGTCACAATAGGGTGATAGCTTTTTGAAATAGAAGGGGTATATTTATGTTCAGTGTACAAGAGATACATGGATAAGGAATTTGATCTTTCGGGGTTGTTTAATTAAAATTTGCTGTTAGGCATGTGCTCATGTGTGATTTATATTCCGTTCTTATGGCTTTCGTAACGACCTTCATAACAATGAATTGGGACATTGTTATTTGTTAGGTTATAATAATAACAATAATAATATTCAACAATGAACAAACGGCAACCTCATTATCATAAATTAACTCTATTGACCAGAAACTCACACATATTTTTTACAACAGTAATAAAGTATCGCACTATTTTGAAGAAATAGGTCATTCATAAGAGTAATTTTAAGGATTTATATGTCATTGGATTGCATTTTTAGGATCTTGCCTTCAATCTACAATACCTGTACAATGTATGGGTTTATATAATAAGTATGCGTATTTGCTTATATGCTGATGCTTAAATACGTACCATATGTGTATAGTGTAAATATTATGCTCTTTTATTGTAACTTGGTACTAGCGAATACCCAAGACTACATCTAAATTTGATAGTTTTTAAAAATAATTATGTTAACAAAAATATTATTAAATACCTAAACAAATGATATTTAAATATTATTTATTTTTAAGCTACTTATACTGAAGAATATCTTAAATAAAAAATTAGAAAACTTTTGTAATTTCCCATCAATTTGTATATAAATATCTTTTGAGAACAAAAGATTGTTAAAAGATTTCAATGCCTGATTTTCCACAATATTTTTATGTTAAAAATTTGTTTTTCAAAATTTTATAATTTCGTTACTATACAGAATATTGAATAAGTTGTAATATCTTATTGTAAAATACTAAAATATTGAAAACCACTTACAATTAAAAATGATCTCCAGTTATATGACATCCACGATTACCCAAGTTTCCAGTGAATCCAATGATAAAGTAAATTGTTTACATCACAATCATTTTTTTTAATTTCAAGTCAAATCTAAAATCTAATGAACAATAAAAATTATTAATTAAAAAAAAGTATAATTATTGCATTATTTAATTACCGAATGTGCAATGATAGCATTCCGTTGGCCGATGGTCTGCGACACTTCTGACAACAACAACATTATATCAAAAGTTTAAACACAATAACTCAAACAATGAACCCAAAAGGTTCATAAAAAGTAATTAAATACTTTCAATAAGTTTTTCCAAAAAAACAAATCCACAATCAAATCATCGTTTTGAAGTATTTTCTAGATATTACACGTAAAATCTAAGACGCTTTATTGCAAATGTACCGGAGCGTCGTTGATCTTCAATTGTTTTTTCGAAACGAAAATCTATTGGTAATACAATGGTGGAAAAAAAAGTTCCTAAAAATGCAAGAAAACTAGTGTTAAATTTTAACTGTGTTTTCACTAAAAAAATTTCTTTTTTTTTCGATATAATTTAAAATAATTATATTTTTTATACTAAATAATAGCTGTTTAATAAAAAGCTTGGTTTAAAGAAAAATGTAGATGTAGCTGGTTATAATACTTTTTTATAACTTAAAGATTTTGTCGAAATTTTTTCACAAAAACTATTTTTTTAAAAAAAAAATATTTACATATACTCGTACAAAAACAAGAAATAAAATTTTGGGAATTTTTTTTCGATTGTATACCTAGATACAGAAATCTATTGGTTATGCAATAATTGGGAAAAAGATTATTTAAAATGCAACAAAACTTTGATAATTAAACAATGTCGTTGAAGATCTTTTTCTATGTGACATTAGGACTTATTATACACTCGCCAATACCCACAGCTTCATCTGTGTGGCATAATAATGTGTCGATATTAGTATTATTTAAATTTGCCAACTACTGTTAAATACGTGCGAATCATTTCATGTTCTCATTAGCTTTTGAGTAGATAATATTTAAACAACGGATTCGGCTATCTTTTTTATTTATAAAAGAAAATTGACAAGCTCATTGCAATATAATCTTATGGTTTTTAAACAAAAATGATTTATTTTTGTTTTTGGATTATCAGAATTACAAAATTTAAAAAAAAAAGGTAATGTACACTATGCGCAGAAACTTTATAAGTTTTTTTTAAGACTCCATTTTATTTCTTCTTAAAGAATGAACTTTTTAAGAAGGTTTGTAATTATAATGTATGACAACAGTTTCAAAATAGCGAAAAACATTCAGACGATCCTGTTTTATTTATACTACAAGAGTATTTGGTTGTATACCTAGTTAAATTGAAAAAGTTTGAAAATAAGGATATATTAGTTCAACGAAAAAATTTACAAAATATTTGTTTGCATCTTCAAAAATTATTGAAATCAAGCAAAGTGCCAAGTGCTGAGTACATAAATGTGAAATACCATTGATGGACTTCAAATCTTTAAGTCCTAGTATAAGTTATAATTTGATATATTACTCTTTTTTATTTCTTGTGAAGATATCCAATTAATTGGATTTGATACTTCTAAAAATTTAACTTTGGATTTTATAATTTTTTAATTCTTTAGGACAAATCGGAAAAGCTAGAATCATATTTTTTTCAAAACAAATAAAAATATAAACGCCTCAATTCGCTGCGGGTACATTTTTCAATTATTAGCTTATGACTTTCGACAAATTTTCGATAACGATGAAACTCGATAATTTCGAATTATTTATTCATTTTACGGCGAGAAAACTACCCTTAGCTTTTAAAGGAAAAATACTGACAACAAATAAAAACTTTCTGTTTCTTCTTCTTTTTTTAGATTAATCAATTATGCATTGTAATTCTAAATAATTCCATTATATCATTTATACGAATAAACGAATAAAATGATTGTATACAATTAATTTTAAAGTCTCCAGGTACGTTTTTATAACAGTTTTCTTTACTTTTAATACTACACTTTACTTTTAATAAGTCAACGATAAATAAATATGCTTGTTATCATGTTTTGTTTTTTCTTGGAAATTTAGTTTTTAAAATTTTAGCTAAATGAAAACTGCTTGAAAACTTTTCTACCAGTTTTTATGGATTTACCTATCATATTTGAACTTCTCCATGAAAGATGGATTTGGATTTGTCGAAGAACACAATAACTTATATTTCTACTGTTTTCATATTTTCGATATTGAAAATAACTATTTATTATTAAAGCATAGTAAAATTCAATAAAATATTCGTCGAAGTAAATATCGTATATTGAGAAATACTATTTATTTTCATGAACATAGAAGCCAACGATTAATTTTAAGAACTTCATTGAAGATAAAGAACATTTTGTAACTTTTGTAAATTTCAATTAGATATATATTCTTTATACTTACAATTCACAAGCCAGTAATAAAATTAAAATGTATATTCAAAGTTTGTCTATGTTGGTATTTTGATAGATATTTTTTTAACAAATTTTACTTTTTTCCATTATATCAAAGATGTGTGGGATGTGTGGGATTAATACAAAGTTGCACATATTAATGCATTAAAAGACTTAAGAAGGGCATTTTTGAGATACGTGCATTGTTTTTATTAAAAAAAAGGAAATTATTATATTTATGAATTTATGATATTTACCTCTCAAAAGTCAGTAAAACTATGCAATAACATTGTTGGCATATTATGATATTACGCTAATTGACAGGTATTGGCTAGTTTTGAATAAAAAATATCTATTGCCTACCTTTTCTTCTAATTAATACAAACGAACCAAATTGACCAAAAAGTTTAAAATAGGCCTAGAAAAGTTTAAATCATAAAATAAGCTACAGCATATCTCTAAACACATCTATTTCTTTTTTCTTGTTCACTAGCATTTATTGTACATGACACAACTGTACAAGTAACACAAAATTCAAACCAAAAAATTTGATCAATTATTACGTCCATCAACTTAGCACTTTACTTTTAGAATTTGTTCAAATTAACTACGAAATATTTTGTTGTTTCTGTATCGTTCATGAGTTTTGTAAAAAAATATCGCTCCCATATTTTACAGAAAATCTTATGTAGTGCTAAATTAACGTGTAGAGCTTTAAGTGTTTTATTTGCGATTGAAAAAATTTAAAAAAAAATTGGAATAAAAAGTTCTTGCCACTTGCAAATTTTCCAGGTAAACGCTATTTAAAGAAAAAGCTCGATTAAGACCATACTTCTAACATAGAAATTTTGAGCTTTTATCAGTGCTATTCTTGGTGTTTTTGTCACTCGAGAGCTTCGAAAGAAAATGCTTAATGACTTGCATATTTTCCCGGAAAACACTATGTCAATAAAATGCTCTTATAAGACATTATTTTACATTAAAACTTCGAAATTTGTATTAGCAAGCGAAGAATATTATATATGAAAGCGATTGAATTTTTTCTTTCAGAAATCTCGAGAATCAAAAACACCTACTAGTAGCGCAAAAAAAAACAAATTTTCTATATTTGAGACTTGCTCCAATTTGAGCTTTTTCTTTGTAAAGCGTTTTTCCAGAATATATGCGAGCGAAAATGTTTTCCTTACTTTGGGAGACAAAAAAATACCAATTAATGGTGGAAAAAAAAGATAATTTAGTTTTTGAAAACTGCTCCAAAATGTCTTTTTCATTAAACAGCGCTTTTTGGGAAAATATACAAGCTATAAAAAAAAATTCTTTCAAAATTCAACGACCACAAAAACACCAATTAATGATATAAAGAATCGAAATTTCAATATATGAGAAATAGAGCTTCTTCTTTCAGTGATATTTTCGGGGAAAATAAGCAAGTTATAAACTTTTTTATTTCAAAACTCACGAGAAACAAAGAAACACCAAATAATGACGCATCAAAAAGTTCAAAATAACAATATTTGGAAAATGTTCCAAATAGAGCTTTTTCTTTAAATGGCATTTACCCTGGAAAATATGCAAACAACTAGTATAATATATCAAAATCTAGTAAAATATTGTAACAGAAAAGAACAAACCTGTCTCTCTCTTTGTGCCATGCCGGCACGCAATTGGCTGAGTGACTTCTTTATCTCTCCCACCAACGCGAATGCACATATAGATTACTCGAGAAATGTCTAGTGAAGTCTAGGGAAAGCTAGAACATTCTGGAATGTTGGATTGCGAGTATATAGGGCGCTCAGCTTAAGCCAAAAGAAAAGTTCTGTATCGAAGTTCACCTTGAAATTCGATTTAAAAGTGATTATTGTCATTTAAGTGATTGTTTTGGCAAGTGTAATTGTGTAATAAAAAGTGTATACAAGTGTTATAAAAAAAAGTGATTGTTAAGTGTGAAAGTGATTATTTATTTTCAAAAGAAATTAAAGAACGAATAACGTCATTTCAATACAGTTTTGAGACGTGTTAGAATATCAATTAAAAGCACAAAACAAATTGAAACATTAATATTCTTAGAAAAGCTCTAAACGTCAACTTAGCACTATATAGGGTTTTTCTGGAATAGAAATGATGGACAATTGTTTTTCCAGAACTAATGAACAACAAAAAAATACTACAGTATTTAGTAGTTATATTTTACTAATTCCAAAATTGTAGTAATCACTCGATGGACGTAAATCGTTTAGGAATGCTATATGAAGAATAAATCTACAAAAAATTGATATTAGTCTCATGTAGTTATTAAATGGAGGTGAAAGGTAGAAAGTTTACTGCCGTATTATAAATTATACACGAAGCTTAGGATATTTACTAAAGAAATACCGGTCAAAACAGTATGGATCATAGATAGACAATATAGATGTTGAGGGCTACACTCATTTCAACGACAAGTTTAAATTGCTTACGAATAGAATTTAGAGGGTGCGCTAAGTTGTTTGGAGCGTACAAAATATATATAAAGTTTAGAACGTTTCGAAACCCCGTATCGGAGTTGACTCGTCGCATGGACAACAATACAATAAATTGAATGTCCGTTGGTTGAGAATATTTATGTGTTTAGTTGTAAGTGACCCGTGACAAAAGAGAGCTTCGCCAACTTCTATATAGACAAACCGAACGACTGCCGCATTTCTAAATTAAATACATCGTCTTTGGAGTAAAGAAACATGAAAGATTCACACCATCGAACTAAGAATTTCCTGAAATTGTCCTTCTCTCATTTCAGAGGAAAATCTTCAAGATTTATTAACGCGCCAAGTTTAAAAGTTAACCGAATAATAGACGGGCATTCAACAATTATTTAAGGGATAGCTCACAAAAAGTGTAAGCCCATCGTTGCCCAGAACATACACACACCAAATTATATTGTACGACCACAAAACATAGTCGAGGTGTATATTATCTTGAGCACAATATAACACAGCGTGAGGGGATGAATTAAGAGACGAAGACGCGAAATGGGCTGTTGATTTCAAGAATGTGTGGTGAGTAGGAAGAACGAGAAGGGTTGTTTGTCGCGTAAGATCCTAAGGGATGATTGTGTGGGTATTCTTCGCCATATAAACATACTCTCCCATACATACCCATAAGAAACAACTTGTAAGATGTTGACCAATAAATTTGGTAGCCTTGTCGTTTGGTGTAATTAAACACATAGACCTCCACCGCCTTCCACCTATCCCGGTTCCAAGTTTTGCCTTTGTATTTCTCGTGCCATACGACATTCGTCCATCACTATCAACTCCCTATTCCACCCCGGCTTCTTTAACATACGACAAACAATACTCAATTTACACAATACACCCTCGGGAACCCACCAATATCATTATATAATCGCATATGGTAAACTTAGGTCGTTTAGTATGTTTACGCGTTTACTTATAAAACAAGTACGTGACAAATAATAAATATATGAAAATTTTTAATAATTTTTAATTTTCTTTGATACCCACATAACTCAAACGCCACATAACAAAATAGCAATAATGTTAAAGCATGTCATTTTATATCATTTCTATATGTCACGAGGCGGGAAAAATAGCTATTACTGTATTGCATTCATAGGGGTGAGAATGTGACTGATATTCTATTTGGACAAAAATATCAAGCCCAATAAAGTTTCAATGATACAATATTGTCAGTGACATATTGTCTGTTCGCCACCTAATGGAAACCGATATTCTCACATATATGCCACCACACTTCCTGAATTCCTTTATTAATCTTTTTTTTTACAAAGAAAAAGGATTACGAATATTTTCACCAATTCTTTCAATTAAGCGTATAAAAAGAATGGAAAGAAATTAGGTATTGATGAAACGAGACAAAAATATAAAGAATGAACTTCCATCTTAAGAATGATGGTAGAATAGCGGATGAGCGAAATGCTATACAATGACACAATGCCATCCATTTTATGATATATTGATACCATTCCCAATAGACAATTGTACCTGACCCGAGTATCAATATGAGATGACAACACGCGTTACTGCCATTTAAGGGATGTGTAAAAGAGGGTTGGCGCTGACAGGTTTCAGTGTTTCATTTCGCTTGATGTCTAATAATTTATAAATATAACGACGTATACCGAAAAACGAACAAACTCAGGCCACTTTTTTTTCTTCTGTCGACAAGAAACATAAATGATCGTATTTGTATTAATGTAGGAGGGTTAATTTCGAATCGATAAATTAGTAAGTTCGGATCACTAGCATAAAGGGATGATTGCTCAGTCTCGAAATGAGCACGAATTTTAAATGAAATGAGGGTGAGAATGTGGTCGTCTTACGATAGATTGTCTTATATTCCTGATATAGTACAAGGTTTCGTTTCATTTATCTACATGTGTTTGTATTGGTTGTATGTGTGTGTTCCCGAAGGAACAGGAGCAACCGAAATTTAGGCCCTGTTGGCTACAGAGTGTGATAAACCACCATTGGGATTATATTGTTGTGTGTTTTGCCTACTTATATCTTAAGAAATGTATCCCTCTGGACTCGATGTCCCTCCTATATTAGATTAAATCGATTTCAATTGATTGGCAACAGTAAATCACAATTTTCAAACAACTAAAACAAACTCCAATTTCATTTTAATATTAAATTTGTAGTGGAGGTAAATATAATTTCTATGTTAATAATAGACTGTCATAAATTATCGTAGTGGTAAGTTCGCTTGTTAATTTGTAGTAATATTTTGTCTTAAAATTAACAATAAAACTGCCGTCATTATGTTTTCATTTCATCCTATACTGTATATTCCCCCCATTTAACATATACATATGGACATTACGATAGTGAAACAATAAGTCATATATGTGTATATATGTCTTATTACAATAATAAGGTTTGTTTTGTGCAAATAAGAGATAAGGAATAGAAATATAGACAGACATTTCCTTACAACCTTACCGTGTATTCCATGTTTCCTTGTCCTTACCGTCTACCATTTGTATCCATACCGGTTTCCTCTTGCACTGCGCGCGTCTCTCATTATTATAACCATTTATTGTCTCTGAAATTTACAGTAAAAGTTTATATATACGTATATTATATTATTATTATTACTATTCTAATACATACTTATCTATTTCTAAAACAATAACACAAGGCAAGGGGGAAATATGTACGAAGAACCTTGTCTCGTCCGGCAAGCTCCCATTCTTCTCTCAAATCAAGCTATAAGTGTGGAAGTTTGCCGTTAGAAAATCTCAGTACATTTTGATGTTACGATAATAATGATAATAATAACAATAATGGTAGTGTTTTAACTAAGAGTATGACAATATGTAGTCGTAAAATTAGTTGTTAAAACATAGTTAAATACAGATTTTCACGTAGTTTCTCATTGCGTCTTATATATAGTAGCCTAGTTCAGGCATTTGAACAAATTTTATGATTAGGACGAAAACTATTTGTGGATAAACAAAATTAATATTGCGTTATCTATAATTTAATTTTATTTTAAAGTGACTATAAAGACTAGATCTCAAAGAATTGAGATAAAGAGAAAGCGTTATAGGCCTTCTTACATTTACGTAGTTGTTACATTTAATATGAAAAATATTTAGGAAATGATAATATAGTTTGAGATTGCTTAATAAATCTGAATTTTATTAGAATTTGATTAAAGTTTTACACTACTTTTTAACTTAAATATTACTACATAAGTATCCCGACGTACATTATTGTAGGTACTTGTACTTACAGTCCTCAGATTCTCGTAAGCGTTTCGTTGAAATAATTGGAGTACTGATTGAAATCTATAATGCTTAATTATTTTGTTTCAAGAGTTTTTGAAGGCCTATACTGTATGGTAGACTAAGAAGGAAGCAAACAAACAGTTTGGTGAATGTGGTTGGTAGGAATTAGGTCCAAGCAGCCGAAGATCGAGAGGCGTGAATGCCCTGAATACGGGATTGCTCAGGAGGACGAGAGTAGAGTAGTTTTTAAAGTTTATAAACGAAATAACTAAAACTTTAATTTTGAGAATGTATCTTGTTTTCTTAAAATATGAATATTCATAATTGGTTTATGATTTACTTATTCTTTCATAGAAATTTGGCATTGAAAATGAAATCAAGCTCATACTTTTATACTACTTAAATCAGTATTGTGTAGTTGGTTTCTGTTTTCATACATTAACGAATAAAAATTTTTACTTAAAGTGATAGAGACTATAGACTAAGATGATGTTAGACGGGTTTCAAAATTTCATTCCAACAATAATATTATTGATGTTTCGAACTATTTCTACTTCAAGAGCATCGTTACTAAGTGTACTTAAGGGACATAAAGTATTTAAACTCTGTAAGACTTTTGTCATTAGGCGCTTTTACAAATACCAAGTTCCTTTCAAATCGGCAACTAATTTGAGGTACTTCATACTTCCATAGCTAAATTTTGAATGTATGCACCAAAATTTAAGTTTCTACACTAATATAAGGTGGCTTACTATATAATCTAATCTTTGTATTTAACCATGAGGTAACTGAAATAGAAGATTATCATAAATGGTCTATCGGTTTTCTCAGAATTATATAAATGGTTTAATATTAGGTTTTAACAATTTAAAAAAAACGTTCCCATTAAATTTTAATGTAGCGATCATTGAATTTAATCTGACCCACTTATAATGACAACCGAAAAAATAACTACATTTCAAATACTGTGAATTATCGTAAAAACATTAATTATTTTTTATTTTTTTTGTTCAGGATTGGAAAAGAAAGTTGAATGCATTAATTAATTATCTCAAAATACATACATTGAATTAAATTATTGATTTGCAAATTTTACTATACTTTACTTTTAAAATATAAAACATTTTAAACGGAGATTTGGAATATGGGCTATTAATATTATGTTACATCTTTAATAACAGAAATATGGTATCTTAATTATCTATTATCTATAAAAATAAATTATTTATAATTTATTAGAGCAATAATCAACAATTCTTTTACAATCACGTCTTACTAAGAGTAAACAGCAAAAATTCAAAATTGAAAATTGAAAACTTCAAACCAAAAAGCTCAGATCAAAATTCCAACACTTTGCCATCATTTTTATTAGCAATCGAACAGAAATTATGCCTATAACACTGTAGGTGCCATACGTTTATCAACTTTTGGCAAAGCATTGGTAATTTTGTTCGTTTGTTCCTAGCTGCTAAGAAAAAAAAAATGCCTTTTTTCTTAAAATCATCATACTTTTTGGCTTAATGTTTTTATTTTTTATACTTTTTTACAACTATTCGTTTATATAATAATAACTGGCTAACTATTAATCATTGTTTCCAGAATAATTTATTTTATTTTTTTGATTTTTGTGTTTCTTTTTACATTTACAGTAATATTGAATCATTTGATGTTGCGACTGATATCAAATGCTGTGAATGAAAGCAGGAAAATAATGATTAATTCATGGGTGGCTTTTGCTCGTCTTTTGGCTTCTGGTAGCACTTCCCCTGCCTCTTCATATATTTTTCTTAATCGGAAAAGAATGCAATTTTCATAAATGTTTTCAATTATCTTTGAAATACAAATCAAATTATTTTCATTTGATTCATAGAAAAATCATAAGTTTTATTTTACATATGTGAATTTGATATACAATTGAAAATATAATAGATATAATATGAAGGGAAACTTCGTCTTCATCATGTTATATTTTGCACTAATTTCCACCTTGTTAATAGGAGTGATCTCTGTTTTAGTAAGTAAGTAATAATTTATAATAATTGCTGTAAAATAAATATTTATTAACCCAAACCAATGAAATTCACTCTAAAACATTGGTTTTGATTAAAAAAAAATGAATTTCAATAGTTATATCGCAGAAATTCTAATTGCTTTCTGTCTGATGATATTTTTATCTCAGCAATGCAAAATCTACATTTATAATTTTTCTCAATAGCTTTAATGATGTTAAAATTCTTTAACTTCCTCTTTCATCACAATTACTATCATAAAAATAATTCTTTGAAGGATTGTTATTACAATTGGAATAAAATAGATTTAGGAAGTCGTTGGGATCCATGATCATAGCGATTTTTAAATTGGAGTTTTTTTAATTGTCATTGTTATAATTAGAACTTGCATTTTATTAGGATGATCACCTAGCGCTCTAAATGTAGGTAGACTTTAAGTACATATTATATAGGTACTCTCGATTTCCTTTATCGTTACATTACAGTCATTCTATACAAATAATCTTTAAATTGTGTTTTAAAGAAATTAGTCGAAATCATGATTTGTAAAAATTAAATCATTGATTAAAAATTAATTTGATTATTTAATATTTGCTTGAAATAACTTTACGAAAAACTTTTCTCGTTATGGAGAGCTTTATTCACCCGAGGCATTAACCAAATTTGAGCGCCGATAGCGCTGTCCTCTATGGACAAATCCCATAAGTCATGCAATTCACAAACCATTATCGTGCAGACGGTAAACACGCTAGAAAACCCGGCATGATCTTGTAATGTCAAAACAAAATTAAAATTTGTTCCTACTGTAATTTTTAAAAGAATATCATGTCGCGCACCGATGTTTTGGCTCTTAATGAGCATAAAATTATTAAAACTATTCGTGAAACGCTACCAGAAAATGTTAAGAATTCTACAAATATATTAACAGTGCGCGATGATATATTATTCCTATGGAATTCAAAAGACTGTTGTGTATTTGCATTGAATTTACGGCTGTATCATGACAAAAAACAAGATGTTCCGTTTCAGGTAAGCTATTTGATATTTTTTCATATGTTTTTATTAATTTTCTTAATATTTTTCGACTTACGTAGAAAATATAACCTCACAATTTTGTGCAGTTATTAGCCTAATATAAAAATGAAATTTGTGGATTCGTTATTGCTTTAACTTTTGGAATTATTTATTTTTATTGTTTTGAATGTGCTCTAGTTATTATGTTTTTTTGTGTTATTGCGTTGTTTGAATGTTTAAATTTAATGTTAGTCTATCAAAGGATATTTCAAATTCAAGACCAATTCAGTGAATAATTGATTGGGTGTATGTCGAATCGTTGAACATTTCAAAAAGTATGAATTTTGTCTATAGAACCATAACAAAAAAGGGAAAGGAAAATAAAAAACTATAAAGCCACGAAAAAAACAATAAATTATGTATGTTAACGATGCACATAGTGAAAAATAAATGCACCGCGCGGGAATACAAAAATATCTATATGTATACACATTTGATTCCATTTGTCACCTTCATATGCAAAATATAAAACGGGAGGCAGCTACAAACGTCGATTTGCGTGTCGAATAATGTCGATTTTCTCTATATTCGGCCCACACCAGGCAACGACAACGAATGCATTTATTCACGGAAAAACCACACTCTATATTCGGCTCCATCGTCATCGAAATCTATGGGGGATCATTCATACGAAAAGTTATGGCAAAATAATGTCGAATTTTTCACCAATAAAATATACGTCGACAACTCACTCATATATCTCCAAGAAAAAGTCTCGAAATTTTTTATAGCCGCTCGGCATTGTAATTTGCCATTCACATTCAATTCTTCCGAGGCGCTCTTTTGTTGCATTCCATTTCATCTCCATCAAATTTCATGTGAAAAGTTTCACACACCCGTAACTATTAATTTAAATTAATAATATTAAAATGGAAAGAAAGTCCAA
Organism: Sisyra terminalis; assembly: GCA_958496175.1. Classification (NCBI taxonomy): domain Eukaryota; kingdom Metazoa; phylum Arthropoda; class Insecta; order Neuroptera; family Sisyridae; genus Sisyra; species Sisyra terminalis. The sequence goes on from OY292277.1 coordinate 21,758,995, forward strand.
TTTTCCAGGGCGACTCTAATCTAGAATTATTTCAGATTTAAGGGTTGTCTGGTCTTGAGGGTATACTTTACACGGTTGATACGATGAGAATGTTTCGGGATGCGATGCCTTTTAAATGGAACGGGGATAATTGGGGATGCTAATCCAGAGTGTGGGGCTAGGTCACATATAATACTAGCATCATACAAATCATAACGACTTGTTAAAATTATAATGTGAGTGAATGAGAAAAGGCCACATGCGAGAGAGAAAAAGAAATGAAGTAGGACATAAATTTTAAAACGGGAACGTGTAATGAGGGGGGTATATGCATATTAATTACGGAATAATATTTATATTTCCTACTTTAAAGTTGTTTTGTTCTATCCTCACACACCATTCCGCCATTTCGCAGGTCTCGCGTTTGCTACGAACGAACGAATGGCTAGGACTCGAAAAAGACATTAGTATATTTTGTTAAATATGTGGCATCCTTTCGTAATGTATTACGTTAACAAGAGAGACCTCCTTAGTTACGACGTGTTGTGTTTATTATGTTTATATGGGGATGGTCTGTCGTTTGTCTGTGCCTGCTTGCCCGAGCTTTGGATGTTGAGCAAAGTTATTCAAATAAATAACAATTATAACTCGCGGTGACGCTCTTATAGAGTAAATTAACGTTTCTAATGTCGGTGATGAAGGGGCACCTACCGTAGGACTCCTACAACGCGAAAATGACGATGGGCGTCCCACCTATGTAACCGCACCATCAACATCAAAACGAGCTTTTCGCACTCTTTAAATTAATATATGAGACCCAAGCTTACCGTCAACAACTTTTACTTAATATCATTATTATTAAAAATATATACATTTTGGTATTTAATTCGCTTCCATCCCGATTTTTCAGAAAATTTTCCGTCTCCAGAGAGATTTTAATAAGACCCAAAAGTTCATCTCATTCTGCGTATATACCTACACTCAGAAAACATAATATATTTAAAATACTCAAATCGTAAATTACTTTTAATGTTGAAAAGAATAATTTTCGTATCAAACACAATAGACAAGGAATTGTAGGGAGATACTGTGTTTTTAATTGAAAAGTGAAGTAAGTTGTTTCTAAATGGCAGTGTGGGTCGGAGCATTGGCGGAAGTCACTAACTCGACAGGAAGCGCTATCCAGAGTTGTGATGTAGCGTCTCTTAAGACGCAGGAAACAGAGTCAGTGCTCGACTCATCCAAAGCTCGTAAGAGCTTCGAAAATGGGAATATGCATACAATACATACTCGTGAACCCTATCACCACATCCCATTATTTAAATTATCATATTCATAAACCCTCCAAAAACGAAACTGAAAATCTAAAGTAATATTTAATGTCTTATATGCTAAGATATATATGAAAAATCAAAAAGCTATAGGGGAATAGGAACGTATGTATAAGTATTTACATACACCAGTTAATACCCGCGACTTCGTCAAAATAACACTTTAATTCGTCAACTATTAATTAGTTTTACCGACTTAGTTTTCCGAGAAATACCTATCATAATAAATTTAATGGCTCTTTCTTAAATAAAAAAATTGTCCATACCTCAAAAATACCTTTGTAACACTCTTTATAACTTATGTAATCGTTTGTAAGAATAACCTTCACATCTTCGATTCAATAAAAAATACAAAATTATTAAAAGTAATTACAAGGAAACAAATACAACAAATCAATGTTAGTAAATATACCAGTTACACCTGTCAGTTATTACTTAGCTAAATTTTAAAAATTGAATATGATTAATCAAACATTTTCTTATCATTGAAATATTAAGAACAAATATTTAGTTCAATTTATTCCAAATTATATACATTAGATTTACGAATGATGTAACACCATGCAGGTGGCTATGTTACCTGTACATGGCCTGGATTACTTATCACTAAACTTATAAACTAAATAAAATACAAAAAAAATTAACATATTTTTTATATATTATTTGCATAACGGTGATAGTTTTTCTTAGTTATTATTATCTTATTTTTTATCATAATTATTTATCCATACTTAATTTAGTTCCTAGAAATGGTTTCTGATGACAATTATACAATTTTAACTTAATGAAAAATCCTGACACTAAATTTGTGTTGCATATAAATATTCTTTACATTTATTTAAGTTTTCTTGACAAAATATCCGATTTCTTTGTTAATTATTATAAATCTACAATATTATTATTAGTTTGTACGCACGCTTTCGCGTTGCAATGCCGTGCGGTTGAGTTTTAAACTAGTGTAAATTGTTAACTGAATTTTTTAATTATTATTTTTATCGAAAAATTATTTATTTTTTAATGAAATTTTATATATCGTGGAAGTTTTTTTTATTGTTTTAACCAACTGTACCGTGTCTACAAAAATAAATTATGACAACGATAATTATTAACAAAGTTAAAACGATTATTTACGAACGTCTGAGGAAGACTAAATAAAGAGCCGAAACGTCGCATGTAATAAATCAAGTTTTAACCGATTATTTTTGATCCTAGTCCTCTGTGAATTTTATCAATCTATTATATATCATCGAGGATCTGAAATTTTACAATAATATCTAAAGACTTATAAATCAACTATATAGGTGCTATCATTTTATTCGTGAATTAATGATAGTGGATTTTTAAAAATAAAAAATAAATCGGTGTTTTCATTTAGTCTGACAATTGTTGAATTAAAATTTTTGCAAATTTGAATTGGCTCCTGCTCGGAAAGCTTCCACCACTTACCTTACAAACTTTCAGTCTAGTTTCTTCGAGTTGTTTTCATTTAATACTACATAGTGGTGCCCAATCTTATACCTAGTCAAGTGATTTAACTTCAGTCAATGTGTTTTTAAATAGACTTCTTTTGAATATAGAGATGATTATTTTAGTCCCGTCTAGTGTGTTGAAACAATGGAAGAATTTCCTTGCATTTGTTTTAACAATTAAAGTTGTTTCTTAAAAAAAATAGGACTAAAAAATAATCACAAAATACTATTATCATCCACTACCTTCTTAATCCAAACTTCGTTGTCGATGTATGATGATTACTATGGCTGTCACTAGGGGTATTTTAAATTTCTCAGGACCTGCTGTATTATCCTTCTCCATCGATTACGCTCATTTGTTTATCATGCTGCGGACGTGAAGCTCTTCCACCACATCAATCCAACGGGTCGGTGATCGTCCGTGTTGTCTTTTCCCTTCAGGGTATCCTTGTACCATTAGTTTTTCCATGGTATCTTAGCGTGCAATAGGTCCGAAAAATCTGAGGGTTTATCCATACGTTAGTGAAGAGTTTCTGAATGTTTCTGATAGAAACAGTTGTTCTTCTAACCATCTATGGCATCCTTCTCCAAACCTTCATTTCAGAGGCATAATTTCGTTGCTTATTAGTTACATGTATAGTACAAGTCTCCGAAGGATGGGAAAAAATAGGAAAAACCAGCGTATTAGCCATCCATTCTACAGTCCATTAACTGTTGTTAGTTTGAAACTTTGATAAAACTCCCCCTTTCGTGGTCCATAATTTTCTTGCAAACTATTATTTGCTTCCAAAAATTTCACGACTAAAGATGTTTTAGATTTCTAAACGGCCAACTAGATTCTGTTGTTACAGTTATAATTTTTAAAGGGATGAAATTTCCTATAGAAGTAATGGATACCGTTCTCTTCCCAACTTTCTTTAAATTAAATTTGCATTTTTTCCAAGCAAAGGATAAATATATGGTTTTGAAAGACAAAAATATTTTCTATGGTCCCGTGCTAGTTGCTGGATGCGGAGACCAGTAATGATTCTTAAAAACCAGTCTTAAAAAAATTTCGTTAGACAAGCCTTAACATTTCCTTCACACTGTGGTTAAAACGAATTAACGAGGATACTTTCGGACAATAAATATTATGCTTATATATGCAAATATATAAATTTTAAAATGCCTTTTTAGAAAATTTCATTTTCATAAAATCAAATTAATTTTTTTCGCTGACTTTGAACAGTTATACTGTTTATACAAAATATAAAATATATTGTGGTCTTATGTATGTAATATAATTTAACAAAAGTTGGGTATACTATAAACATAAATTTGAACCAAGGTTCAAACAAATGTATTTTTGACGTGTAACCCAGATACGTATTTCGATTGCCAAGCAATCTTCCTCAGTGGTCATCAAGTAGTATTCGATCGCGCCATAACTGCTATGTGATGGGTCATTTTGGAAACTGGACCACGTAATATGTAATCAAATATTTTAATGTTTGATGCTAATTTTAATTTTAACAAAAAATAGAAGCATGATAATTTTCAAAGCATTTAAATCATACTTATAAATAGTTCTGATTTGACATAATAATGTTTTCTTACAATTTTTAACACCTATGGTTCAGACAGGATACATTTTAGGAAAAAAATTTATAAAAAATCAAATTTATCCCAAAATTACCCACTGAGTTGAACCAGGTTACGTCAAACAAAGTACTGTGGACAATTTTGGTGGGAATATCAAATTATAAAGTTATATTAATTACCGTATTTTGAAAGTGAATTTTAAGGGCTGCAACCTTACAAATCTTTATTTTATATCAATAGCAATGATTCCAAAAATCTCTTCATTATATGCGGGAGCTTGATATACCCTTACTTATTTTCATATAGCCTTCACACTCCTTTCATTATTTGGTATTTGTCCCTTGACTAAATATGGAGTATGGCTTAATTATAATTTTTAATATGACCGTCTCTATTGGATGAACAAATAATTTTCTATGTTATCTCCTTACCTTGCTCGAATAGTTGGGGAAAATCACTTGTTGGACAAGGATAAAATACCAAATGAGTTTTCAGGGTAAAATGTTGATAGTTGTGTCAGTCAGAGTAATGGTCGGCTTTTAAAAAGGTGGCAATCTAGCTTCAGTAATTATTCAGTGCAGAATTAAGTAAGGCTTGACCAGCAACATCGCCTTGTAGTACATTCGTCATTCTCATCCCTTATCAATTATTTATTGCACAGATTGACGACTTGGCCAGTTTTAGATTTATTGATAAAAAGATAAAAGAGCCTAACTTATTAAGAGGAATTTTGAAAGAGTTTACAAAAGTGGATATATATATTTTTTTTAAAAAAGAGGTACACGCGCATTGAGGTTTACAATTTTCAATTCAATTTACTACGATTCATTGTAGAGTAGATGAAAGGACGTCTCTCTTGGGGGCGGGTCGGCGTCGCGGCGGTCACCGCCTCTCGATGCAGGCTCTACAAAGCACCCAATCTTAGCTGCTTTACCGGTGTACTCGACGGTAGTTTGAAATTTTTGATTGGGATAGAAAATTCGACGCTCGATTCGGCTCGAGACCTAATTTACTTTCTGGCGACAATTTATTTTTTTTAAATTTAAATTTTATTTCAATATCACACTTGCTGGATTAATTAAAAAAAACAAAAAAAAATGCGAACAAAGTTACGAAAATGTCCTTTAACTTTTCTTCATCTACGGTTCAAATAATAACAATTTTACATAATTAGTGAATAAATTAACCGTATTTTTACATAAAAGATAATTCAGATTCAAAAAGTTTGCAAAACTTTTTTTTGTATTCCCCATTCAAGAAAACTTTCGTTTTAAACGACCGACAATGTGTTAGCTTTGTATACATTTCATAGTGTTATTTCTTAATTATTTCACTTTAACTTTTAGGCGATCCTTTCATTTCGTTTTAAAGAGGTCGCGCTGATGTGATGACGGCGTCTTCGAGAATGGGGAAGGTGAACGTCCGGTTTTTTTTCGCAAATTTTATTATTTCAACTTGTTTGAAATGGAAGGTTTAGTTGGATGGCTCCGATGGCTGAATGCCTAACTCGGCGCTAATTCGTTGATAATGTTCCTCCAACAGGAACTGGGGGAACCTATAAATCTGTCCAAGGATGTATGACACAAGAACGACGATGAGACTCGGGGTGGCTAGAACGGTTTGCTCATCCCTCCGTAGCAAAACAGAAATTCATACTCTTAAACTTCATAATCAAGGAAATGGCCATTATACAATTGCGAGCCAGAATCTACCTCTATTATTACATAATAAGTCCCGTATAAATCCATTGTAGCGCTTGCTGTGTGCAACGGATGTCTTGTAAGGAAGTCATATCGTCACAATTATTATTACAACACCACCAACTCCATCCCTACATCAGCCATGTATAAGAGATGTACTAACTTGATCCTCCACCACTCCATAGGGTTCATCCCTGTATGTTTTATATAATAAAGTACATTATTATTAGGTGGAATATTATCTTCGTACATCCGATTTTCAGCGGAACTGGCATATTTATAGGCGTAGTTATGATATATTCCCGGATAATTTTCTTGGACGCCATTGCGTTCCACGAGTCTCCCACCAATTCCCAAAACCATTTTTGAAATGGCAATTTCACCGCTCGAAACTTCACATCACTGAATTGATTGTCTTGAGGTTTTATGCGAAAATGAAAAAAATCGGACCAATTACGTAAGGACAGCTTTGAAAGTTAATATGGAAGCTTAAGATGAATTGTGTGGTCCGAATGTGTCTATTGAATTTCATGTGTGCGGAGTTTCCACTCTAATAAATGGTTTTCACTTAATCTGAATGTAAGTGCTGACCACAATATTGACTAAAGAAACGAATCAGGGTCGGGGCTAAATTTTTATAAGAACCACTTAATACAGAGGTGGTCGAATAATCTTTCAAATATTTCACTTTACAAATGCATTACCTCAATTTATTTGTTCCTGACTTCTATAAACAAAAAAGCCCAAATTATGAGGCCTTAATACTCAAATTAATACTCCCCCTCATTACAGTTTCCCATTTTGTGTAGTTGCATGAAAAAAATCAGTGACACTAGTTAATCAACAGAAAGAAAGCAATATATATATTTGTGTAGAACATATTATTGTTCTACAAAAATGTTCTCTTAACGTTTCAATCATTCAAATAATATTAGAACTCAAAACTTTAAAAATTATAAAAAATATTGCATTGACCAAAGTACCATAAAAGCGCTATTAACCAATTGGTTACTAATAAACTTATAAACCTTGAACAAAAGATCTACATCAATTTGTTTTAGATTAAACTAGGGGTTGGCAATAAAAATTGAAAATTTCCTAGATTTTAAAGTTCTGGTGACATAGGTTGGACTAAGGACAAGGGATATTTTCATTTTACTGCTTTACGACCAAAGTGATTTGTGTTTTCTCGTAAATTCTTGATTTGAAAGTGCTTTATTCTATTGAGCTTTAGCAATTTCTCGAACGTTTATGTGGATATATAATTAATATTAGCCAATTCGTAAAGTTGATTTTCATACTTGAGTGAGGCATGTAATCTTTAGTAATGCAATTATTACTTAGGATCGGTATTTTTTCTCATCGGTTGATAGACTATATTCTTAAGATAACTATTTAATGAATAAAAGTTTCCCTGTTTGATAAATTGTATACATTTATTCTACACATATCACTATTCTTAGAGGAAAATACGCACGTTTTCTCTATCCTTTGGATAAAATTTTGTCTAGAAGATAAATGGCATTACCTAAATGTGAAAATACCGACTCTTAATGTAAATAAATAGTAGTTCTAGAGTTTTTTTTTTTAATTCTTGTGAATTATAGTTGTAGGTTCCAAAATATATTTATTCATAAGTACATTAGTTGTAAAAATAATGCATTTGTTTCATCCTTTGAAAAACTTTGAGTGCTTATCAATAAATAAACAATAGGAATAAATTAACAGGAATATCTTATAGCATATGAACTGATCTATAACAATGATCTATTTTACTTAATCGATAAGTTTAAGCATTTTAAAATGAATTGCTTGAAACTGTGCTCCAATATATTAATGAATAATTATGTATGTCCTATGACTCAATTTCTTTATTGAAAACTATGCGTTTCAACAGTCTTTGGCTGTCATCATCAGGTAATTAATTGGTCTTAATAATCAGATAATTACCTGATGATGACAGCGAAATACTCTTGAAACGCGTCGTATTCAATAAAGAAATTGAGTCATAGGACATACATAATTATTAATTTATTTATTAACTGTGACTCGGAAATAATAAATTAACTATTTATCAATGTTAAAGCTCCAATGTTATTTGAAATTCTGAATTATTTTATTGGGAATTAATCACTTTGGTCACGACGTCTGGTGGCCCAAAAAGTACTAGTTTTTATGTGCTCTTTTATAGACAACTATATCAAGTAGTTGATTATAATGAAATTTAAAATTAAATACCAATTTTGTAATTGAAATAAACGTTATTAAGTCCTTGTATAAAAAAATAGTAGAGTTTAGTACTATGAATGGTTATGATAGTAAATTTCATGAAAATGTAGGAATAAGTTTTCTCGCTATTCTCAAGTCTGGTAGCAACTTTGTTGAGGTCAAAAATTGGTTCGGAAAGAAACCAAAAAAAAAATCTACTTTCGAAACTGATCCTTATATTTCGTGAAGTTTTTTATATGAAATATTTATAAACAAAATGCTATAAAACTCTTCACATTCCTCCTTGTAGTTTCATTATTTTACCACATTTCGTTGGCACATAAATGGCAAGCTTAAAGAATTTTTTTCTGAATTCATAACCTTTTCGGACATTGATTTGGTTCAATCTAGTCGAAAACTTATTTAAAGAAAATAAAAATAAATTAAAATACTAACCCAAACTCAATTTAAACTTAAGAGCAATTATTTGGTTGCACACAATATGTAGCCATGTTTTTAAGCCGCGCCTACTGGTCAGTTCTCAATTTAAAAAAAAATACTGAGTAAGTTTGATTTATAATTAAATTTTCTCGACCGTATTTAGTGACTTTTTTATTTTTGTTGATAGTGACAAATGATTTTTTTCCCTGTTAATTTAAAGAATTAAGGAAACTGGAGTGTGGGTGGTTAATATAAATTTTTAGTTATTTTTATTGAAAATTTTTTACGAGATTTGAACCCAACACCTATTGGTGTGGAGTGGGCAACTTGACCAATCGTCCACTAGTAAGCTAAGTTAATATTAAAAGCTCTTAATTTGAGGATTTTGTTTCAAGTGTCATGGAACCAATTGTCTGAAAACGAAAACAAAAAAATGTGATTTTTTTCCACCCACCCTAACTCTCATATCTGATTTCTTACCAAAATATTGTACAAAATGAATGTACCTAGTCAAATTAAAATGAATCTCTCGGGATGAGTCGTACGGTGGTCAATTCTGATCTAATATTTAAGTCGGATTATGGACAGGAGCAAAAAATTTAGGTAGATTCTCGAAAGAAATTGTATTTTTTTTTCTGAGGATTCATCGTAATAAATCACTGGAAAAAATAAATAAATCTCTGTACGGGCCTGCAATAAATTTATACGAAAACCGATTTTTCTTCATATTTTCACTTTTGTACTGGTCACATTAAAACTGATCGCTGTTGTGCCATTTGTAGTCTTTGTTTTATCTACGGTGCTATTCGCTAGTCTGTCTTTCTCATGTGTGACGGTGAAGATTAGATCTAATCTTTAGAGGATTGGTATATATTGTATTCGGGTTATGGATGAGTAGTAATTTAACGTTTATAACCAACACCCCTGTCTCAACCTCACCGTACTGTACACGCTTTTTGTTTCTCACCCTTTGAAGGAGTTTTTCGTATTGAGGGAGAATTCGGAGCCAACTCCGTTTATTACAAAGCACCAAGTGAAAAGATAGTTAATGATTTTTTGACCCTGTTGGATTTGATCTGTCCATTATCCCAAATAAACCATATGTCAGATATACAGGAACTGGGATGTTCCCGTTCCCCTTTTATATTTTTTGTCGTTGTCTTAAGACGGTCTCGTTGTTATTACATCGTCCAAAATACATTAATTTTACTCGAGAGAAAATTTAATCAAGTGACTCGCATCGTAGATTAAATACCGTTTGTATTGGAACAGAAATAGTAAAAACTTAGGAAACTATTTCTGGGAAATTAAACTCGACAGTTTAAAAAATATAGATTTTAAACTATTTTTGCAATAGAGTAGTAGATGGGATAAGTTGAGTTGAATGAAGGAACTGCACGAAGACTGATGATCGAAATTCCCATTGGGATTGCGTGATGGACATTCAGTACCAAGAGCATATTTTTCTTTGGGACGCTTTTATTCATTGTCGTTTTTCCCATCTAAATTGTGACAACAAAGAATATGGATCCATTAACTTCAACTTATTAAAATCAATAATGCAAAATTTAAGATATTTTATACTAAATGAATTTTTAACGATATTTTTTTCTATATTCCTTTACTATAAATGCATATTCGTATTTTATTCTTCTTTCAGTTTCATGAGAACTATTTACATTTACTAGCCACTTGTGGGGTATAAAACGTATAAATAAAACGAAACGCGTTGACATCTTTATTTTTTGGACTTGTGATCTTTTGGCATTTTTACCATCTTGAGAAAAATAAAGAGAAGTTAGATACCTTAACATACATTTATTAGAAATTTTTATGATGTTGATCGATAATGTCGCATCATTTCACCCAATACACCCTGACTTTGCATCTTTTTCTGTCATTTGTGAATGAAAAGGGAGTACTTTGATAATTATGGGATATGGAAAACGTATTCAGAACACCGTGAAAGGTTACAATAATTTTTTTTCGTATTAATATTAAAAGGTTATACCACAAAACGTTGAACCTCTCTATATTTGTATAATATAAAAATCGTCCATGTCCCCTGATATATTTAAAATTTTATTCGTACAATTCTGGTTTCGGTTTTAATTTATTTAATTTATGAGCCAAAGACGAACTGATGACAAATTTATGAGAGTTTGGAAAAAAATGTCAGAATATTTTCAGTTGCGAATACGCCATGACATTTGAAAAATATCGACTTGCGTTTATGCAAATATTTTCAGGAGAAGTTTGTTGGTTTTTTTTGCTTGTGTGAATAATAAATCGCGTATATGTCTTATTAATTTTGCATGGATAAAAATAAAAATGAAAATTCCCGATTTGTATTAAATATTAACGATTGACTGGGATTCGGGAAATTATTTTCAATTTTTTTCCCTTGTCCACTATCAATTTTTCACACACATACATTGGCTACAATGAGCTCGCGCACAACCATAAAATATAGGGATGAATTTTCTTGTGTCAAATTCTCCAGGCACCCATTAGGGAATATGATTCACTCCGAAGCCCCCGTGTAGAAAATTTTATTTGGCGAACGACTTGATTTCTTGACTCTATCTTAGTTTCGCACATTCACTATATGTCAGCCGTCCAAATGCATTTGTCTTTATCATCCCATAAACAATGTATCGAAATTTGTCTTTATCAAAACGAAATTTATACCATTACCGAGCGCAACAATGATTTACACAATCTCACCTTTTGTAAAAAGGGCGTTAATGTAATTTCATCAAAATGAAAAAAGGAATAACCCTCAAAGCACAAAATAACGAAATTAATTCGCCTTCTAACAATACTTTCATTAATATTTTTAAACAATGAATTTAAGTATTTTTTTTTCTTTCAAACAATAAACTTTTTGTCAGTAATTTCCATTTTTAATGGAAACTGTTAAGGATTTGTCTCTTGGCATGGTTCTCTAGCTAATATTTACATCCTAATTTTATTAATCATGTTATAGACATGTATTTTCATGTTGTCTATAAGCTCAGTCTTAGGTAAGAGTATAAAAATTATGTAAATAATAAGCCCAATATTAAAAAAGGGGGCGATACTGCATCCCTCTTTAGCGGTAAGTTTTCTGGGAATATAGTTTTGAAAACTGGGGAAATAACAGAACAGGTCAGACTACCTGCTGTATTTAAACAATTTACTAAGCGAAAAAAAGAAATTTACTAGGATTCCTTTAACAAAAACGAGCAAATTAGGATGAGTCCAGCACTAATTCTAATGATCGGTGAATGATCACTTGGGAAATGTAAGGTATGAAAGAATCGAATTCAACCTGTTATCGACCGATGAATTCTAGTCCTTCTGGAATGAGATCATTTACCCAGAGAAAGTATTAGACCCGTACTAATCATTGCTTATGGGTTTACAGGTGGATTTCTCTTTAAAGTCGAGTTGCATGAGAGTGCAACTCTAAGTAGGTGGTAAACTTCTAAAGCTAAATATAACCACCACGAGACCAATAGCGAAAAAATATCGTGATTTAACAAACATATGAGGAGCACTTGTTGTAAATAAAAGTCCATCAAGTTAGCACTATACTTTTGGAATTTCGAAAAAATAACTACGGAATATTTTGGTGGTTTTTGGCGTTCAAAAATTCTGAAAAAAAAACATTTTCGCTCGCATATTTTCCATGAAAACCCTATGTAATGCTAACTTGACGTTTTGGGCTTTTCTGTAAAATTTCGTATTTTTTTTTGTGTCATTAATTGGTGTTTTTTGTTGATCGAGAATTCCGAAAGAAAATTTTTTGTAGGTTGCATATTTTTCCGAATATAGATATAGATTCCATTTGAAGGAAAAGCTCAATTTGGGTGATTTTCCAAATATTGAACTTTGATCTTTTTTTTTGCGCAATTAGTTGGTGTGTTATTGTCGTTCGAGAATTCCGAAAGAAAATTTTTCATAGCTTGTATATTTTTCCGGATATAGACATTTGAAGAAAAAAGCTCGATTTTAGTAATTTTTTAGTAAGTTTGAATTTTTTTTCGCCATTAGCTGGTATTTTTTTGTCTTTCGAGAGTTTTGAAAGAAAAAATGCAAGCTATTGCATTTTTTTCCGGGAAACGCTAGTTAAAGAAAAAGCTCTATCTACTTAGACATACCATATCTAATATAGAACCTTCAATACTTATGAAAGCAAGTAACGAATATTATATAGGTATGCGCGTAAAGAAATTATTTCTTTCAGAACTTTGAACGACAAAACAACACCAATTAATGGTGAGAAAAAGTTATGGAAAGTTCAATATTTGAAAAATAATCCAAATCGAGCTTTTTTTTATAATAGCGTTTCCCGGGAAAATATGCAAGCTATGAAATTTTTTCTTTGGAAGTCTCGAACGATAAAAAACACCAACTAATGGCGAAAAATTTTTCTAAATTACAATATTTGGTAAATTACTAAAATCGAGCTTTCTTCTTCAAATGGCTATATCCGGGAAAATATGCAAACTATGAAATTTTTCTTTCAGAATTCTTGAACGACAAAAAAATACCAAAATATTCCGTAGTTATTTTTTCGAAATTCCAAAAATGTAGTGCTAATTTGATGGACGTCGTGAATAAGTATGATTTTTTCCTTTATAGGTATCTAGTACAATGAACCCCTATGAGCCTATGCAGCTTATAAGCCTTTTTTTTCATAAAAATTTTGAAACTTATTGTCGCTAAAGATAGTTGCTCAAAATGTTTAGTTACCCATTAAATCTCATACCAAAGTTCCTCCAAACTTCCGAAAAACTTATGAACAATGTCTTGTTTTCTTAGCCATGATTCTTCTTATTTCTTATTGGTACTTACAAAAGGAAGAAGTTTTAAAGTATTCTTTACTTTTGAACCCAAAAAAATCGCACTGAATCATATCTGGCAAATTTGGTGTTTACTTTATAATATTGTTGTGCCTAGCCAATTAGGCTAAAATTTACAAAGAAGTATTGAAATGAGAAGACGCATTATAATGATATAAAAATCTTAAATTTTTTCGCTTAAAAATTTTTAGCAAAAAATCGCATTTGTTTTCGAATTTTTTTAGCAAACGGTGTCAAACATAGCGATACGTTTTGATTGATAAAGTAGTTATTAACTATTAAAATAAAGGAATCCGAAATATTTGATGGTCAAACTCCTTTTCGTGTATGAGTATCATTTGATTCGTTGTATTGTAATAACTTTTTTTGAGTTCTCTCCATTAATTTTTCATATTATTATAAATGAGGATTGAACAGTAAAATTGATTTAGGTCTTTTAGGTTTTTAATTTGTTAACTGGCTGCAAAAAAGCAACCTATCGATGGCAATTTCGATTTTTAATTTGATATTCCGAAATACGTTATTGTAATGATAATACACAAATAAAAAACTTAAATTTTGGAATTCGACGCTACATTTATACAAAAAAAATGGATTATATTTTTAGAATCCAATTAGTAAAGAGAGCTAAGAGTGCCATCACCCGTATCTATTTTTTGTCCTGTGTATGGTATAAATTGTATAATAAATTATGATATACCATATAGATTGTCGTTATTTTTGACAATATAAAACATACTGTATTGCAACTAGATATTCTAACAACATTAGTTGACTCTATTTCTCACTTCCTATCTTTTACACCATCTATCTGTTCCATGGAACATTTAATATTCCCTCTGGATCCCAATATCGAAAATATTGACTGCTATCAAGTTAGCATTATACTATTGAAACTTATAAAGACAAAGCCTTTTGCATATTTTCCAGAAAACCTCATGCATTGCTTAGCTGACGTTGAAAACTTTTCTACAGGCGATAAAATTTCGTTTTTTTATACGCTATTAATTGTGTTTTTTTTTTTTTGTCGTTTAAGAGTTCTGGAAAAAAAGTTTGTTACTATTATATTTTCCGAGGAAATAATATTTATTGAAAAACTCGATTTGAAAATTTTTTAAATATTGATATTTTTCTCCTTTGCGATAAATTGATAGTAATTAGCTCCTGGAAAGAAGTTCCCTGAATGTTTTTTCATACTATGTGTGATCAAAAAGTAAGGAGACTTTTCATTTTTTTAAAAAAAATCATTTACTCATTTAATTTTTTTTATCCTCCTCAAAATAACCCCTATTTGATACAATGCACTTGTACCAGCGTTTTTTACAGTCGTCAAAGCACTTTTGAAATGCACTTTTTGGTATTGCCTTAAGCTCCTCCGGCGATGCAGCCTTAATGTCCTCAATCGTTGCGAATCTTCGTTCTTTCATGTTACGTTTCAATTTTGGGAAGAGGAAAAAATCACAGGAGGCCAAGTCCGGTGATTACGGTAGTTGAGGCATGATGGAACTAGTATTTTGGCCCAATAAGTACCCACTAATAACGACTTGTGTGCAGGAACATTATCATGGTGCATAATCCATGAATTTTCTTTCCACAATTCCGCCCGTTTTTTTTTTCACGCAAACGCCGCATAGCCTCCAGGTAATACTCCTTGTTTACCATATGACCTTCTAGAAGAAATTCTTGATGCACAACGCCTTGGTAATCAAAGAAAACTGTTATCAAAACCTTCACATCCAAACGATCTTGGCGTGCCTTTTTCGGTCTTGGCTCTTCTAGACGCTTCCATCGGCATGATTGGACTTTGGTTTCAATGTCATAACCATATGCCCATGACTCATCACCAGTTATAACCGTATTCACCGGACTTGGCCCCCTGTGACTTTTTCCGCTTCCCAAAATTAAAAAGTAACATGGAAGAACAGAGATTCGCAACGATTTAGAAGATTAAGGCTGCATCACTGGAGTAGCTTAAGACAATACCAAAAAGTGCATTTTAAAAGTGCTTTGACGACTGGAAAAAGTGCTGGCACAACTGCATTGTATCAAAGAGGGGTTATTTTGAAAGGGATAAAAAAAATTTAGACGAATAAATGAATAATTTTTTTTAAAAAGGAAAAAGTCTCCTTATTTTTTGATGATGCCTCGTATTTCTGCAAACTTTTAGAATATCAGCGACATTCCTACATGCTTTATTTAAAAAATTCCTAAAATATCAATTTTTTGTTGAAAAATATGTGGTATTCTCATTGTTGAAATCATCTTTTAATTCCTAATGTTGTCTTTGGACTCTGCCATTGATTAATTAAATAAAATTTACGATACACGACGACGAAGAACACGCCCTCTGAAATAACATTATCATTAATTAAACTATATGCAATATAAAAAAGTTGTGCGACATTCTTTTTAAAATGTACCATCCCTCAGTCGTGGAAGAACGGGACAACTTCCCGACATAGTCATGTAGCATCCCCGTAAGCGCGGCGCCCATTTTTCCCACCCCGTTTTATTCGATGGGGGACGAGCGAAAAAAAATCAGCTACTGGTTTTAAAAATAATTTAAGTAACACGAGAGATTCTAACAGCAGTTTATACAAAAGTAATTAGTGATATCTCGTGTTAATGTGCTCTATAATTTCGCCTCATCCCCATCACCCATCCTCTCCAAATGGATACGAATCCCTCGATATAAATTTCACTCATACCCACGTGTATTTTTCGCCGGGGTTGTCACGTTATTCGAACGAAAAATTTCGGTCTATGATACCTGGACGTTTTCCAGCCTTAAGTCTATTTAATTAATAACCAGGATAACTCCCATCCGGGTTGGGAAAATATTGTCGTCACAGAACTCACGAGCAAACGAGGCTGAGTTTTCTTTTATTTTTCCTCTCGTTCCCGGTTTCGACTTTGAAGGGATCGTTACCGTATAAAAAAGTGAGTTTGGACGTGTGTCCTCTTAAAAAATACGCCATTAATCGTTAAAAAGCTCAAGTTAAATGTTGCATGGTTTATGTCTGTCGTTAGCTCGTTCTTCATTAATGCTTTCACGTTAGGCATCCATTCATTTCTCATCCCCCAACCACCACCCATGGGAATTCGACCCGATAGCCCAACTAAACCATATTGCTTCGTTTTTACACCCTAGATTTATGCCCCGTTTTTCTCTTTGTAATTAGCTGAAAATTGTTATTACGATTTAAAACGGCCTTTTTTATTGAATACGACTTTAAAAAAGCAACCTCGAAAGCTTTGTATTGTTATTTCTGCAGGTTTTTCTTCAGCTGTTTGATTGGATTTATGTCGAGGGTATATAGAGGAAAACCAATAAATCAAAGTAAATCTAGAAATAAGGAAGTACGATCTGGCACGTATAAATAATCCAATTAATCAATAATATATGCTCAAGGGAGAGGAAAAAAACACAAAAATTTATATGTAGAAAGCGAAGGCAATCTAAATGGTGGGCGCACATCTGGAATTGACATCTCAATAAATCTGTATAAAACCACAAATCATTTGAATGAAATTGTAACCTCGTATCCGGCAAATGGAGCAGAACTACATTAGATGCGATCTAAGACGATTTAAACGAGGTTTATTCTAACGTCGTCGCCTTAAAAATAAAACAAATCCAATGGGGTAGGACGAATAGTTGAAGACGTGCAATTTATTTCACCGTGACACACAATATTGGATTTCATATTTGAAACAAATCGCCTATTAAATCTCGATTATCTCCCGGAATTCCACTCACAATTTCGGAATAATGGGAAATGATTGTTTTCAAAACACATATTGTACGCGAAATATGAAACCTGTTGCATCGTAATAGGACATGGGTCAGATAGGGTTGGTCAGCTTATCGGAGGGAAGACAATACCGAATATATTAAATTTGTCACTTAACTGAAACGAATTATTTCACACAATTCGTATACATTTTATCTTTTGTGCGATACTATCTTGAGGGTAATAAAAATTATTCATTTTTCAAATTTTACGTATTCATTTTATTCAAGTGTAAGATATGTTCGGTTTAATATATCAAAACGAACAAATTTGTACGCAAATATAGAGAACAGGCCGCCCAGAAATGATAATATTACATCATCCCCTAATTTCTAAGATAATAATAATAATAACGGCCGCTTAAGGGTACATATATCAATTTTTTATGTGCCATTAAAGCGAATTATTAATCGTTACGTCGAAAATAAATGGTAAAATGGCAATTTGTGGGCGCTTACAGGAAATATACATTTTATAGGAAAGATGCTAAAGAATACGGTGGGAGATCTTAAATTTTTTTTTAAAGATAAAATTTATAATCGCAGTCGTAGTCACTTCGAACGTGTTCGTTAGTTTCAACCAATCGTACAGGAATGAATCAAAGAAATCGTTCGCTTTCCAGAAAATTTCCAGATAAGAAATTAAAATGTCCCGCTGTGCACAAAATACACAGTCACACTGTTTTCAATCTTGAAACAATTATTTCCATATACACGTCATCCCTTAATTTGTTTTAAGGGTACGCGATTTTCGAGCTTTGTTGATTTTAATTTAGTGTAACAGATCAGTTATTATGTATAATTTGACTACACGCTTCTTTAGTTGATTGAATGAACTCGACGAATTCATTAGAAGTGATTTTTTTGCGAAAATATTGGTTTTGTTTAATGAGGCGTGAAGGTTGTGAAGTTCACCTTTTACTCTTTCATTTCCGTTTCATTAAAATCTAATTTAGTCGGTTGATTATTTTGTTTGATTTAATTCAAATTAATGTATTGTGACATTAGTAATGAGAAACATTTCAAACATGTCTCGAAATAAATCAACATTCCAAAGACCAAAGAAAACGGTGACGGCAAAGTGAAACAATGCAAATGTCTTTGTGTTGTGCCCATTTCTCCCATGTCTGTTATTTGTCTATGGGGAGAGCTTTAGTTTTTTTGGTGGAAACTGAAAGAAGAAATTTGCCTTCTGCAAATTCAATAAACATTTTGAACAACAGATATGAAACACTCGAAAAGATTGGTTTTGTATTTTCTTGAGATTAAATTTGAAGAAAAAAAAATCGAAACAATAACTCATTTTTACTTCTGTGGCGTTTTATTATTTATGAAAAGTTTGTTACAGTCCAAATCAAAAATAGCTTACATATTTTGTTTTATTTTTGGTTTTATTTTTACAAAATTTAACCAAAAAAAAAACAATTTACAATATCTTAAGTTTGTATTTTTGTCTGTAACCCAGAATGTAAACAACTAATGGACTGAAATTGCAAAAGTACTTGCCAAAAATTTTAAACGAATCTTCCGTACATTTAAGGGGTCCGTCTAATCATTAATGTGGTTAAGAACGACCGATTTTTTCCCTCAATTTTGCTCAAAAATTGCTTTATTGATCGCAAGACTGTTTTCAGTAAAGGAAAAACTAAAAAAAAAAGTAATTAAAACCAACATGCATTCCATATGTTTAAAGAAATACAGTAAGCCCCTCGAGTTTTGCACTTAAATGAATGTTGAATGTTTGAAAGTAGAGGAATGGAAGAAAATATGTGACAAACACTGCGTTTTAAAGTATTTATTTATCAATATCTTCTTTTTTGGTAAAAATGTCTATAATATGCGGTATCTTTCTTAACTGCCCTATATACTGGAGATATACGTTCTCTATTGGGATCACATTTTTTCTCAAAAATTGCTTTATTGGTCGCAAGACTGTCTTCAGTATAGGGAGGAACTAAAAGAAAAAAAATAAAACCAACATGCTTTCCATATGTTTAAAGAAATACAGTAGGCCCTCGAGTTTTGCACTTAATTTGAATGTTGAAGTGAATGTAGAATGTTTGAAAATAAAGGAATGTAAAAAAATATGTGACAAACACTGCGTTTTAAAGTATTTATTTATCAATATCTTCTTTTCTTGGCAAAAATGTCTATAACATGCGGTGTCTTTCTCAACTGCCCTATGTAGATACTTGAGGTATACGTTCTCCATTGGTATCACATTCTTCCATGAAAGTCATTCCTTGCTTGAAATACCATGTTAGAATCTTCATTTAATGGTCTTCCAATCCTTTATGCAAACTAAAAGCCTTAGTTTGAATAATTGAATAACTTAAAGGGACATTATTTTGTTGTTTATTATTGATCCTAGATGACAAAGATCTTTATATTTTGTCCATCACTATGTCGTGTCTTTTGGTGTCATTAGTGTCAATTAGACTGTGAATACAAAGTTGGAAAAAACAAAATTAAAAAATGTCCTAAGGTATTTACGTAACTATAAAGATTTCAAAAATGAAAAAGAAGAAAAGAGACTACTCAATTCGAATTTGATCAAATTTATCGAAGTTATCGAAGATGATGATGGCACTTGTGTTGATAGTGAAAAGGAATTGTCTCTTGAACAAAAATTAGAGTTATCGATAACTAAAAAAGTTTGAACAAACTAAAACACCATATCGAAATCAATTATATCCAAAACCATCTTATGGGCATTCGATTAATTTGAAGATGAGGGATTTTAAAGTAAATACTTTCAAAAGGTATATCGCGCCTTTCTAACAGTACCACCAACTAGGGTAGATACTGAAAGAGCCTCTACGTCAGGTAATAAAGGCACAAAATTACGTATCAGTCTTAATGTCAGTACAACTGATTCATTATTTTTATAAAGATCACATTTCAAAAATGTGTAATAGTACCATAGACTGAATAGTGATATTTACTCATTTTTTGTGATTTAAATTCATACCTACGTTGTTTGTTGTTTCTTTACTTTTTTGTGATTTCCCGACTAGAATCTCATAAAGACTTGTTGGGATCCGATTGGGTTCCCAATTGGGAACCCAACATTGGGATGTAACGCAAAACTGAAAAGGATCTCAACAGGACTAGTCCTATAGGGTTCCAATAGGGTAAACCCAACAGTATTCCAATTGTAGGTATACCTCACAGGATTGTATTTTCTCACAGTGTCTATTTTCATCAGTCCGTTCAGGTAAATTTTCAGTACCACTAGAACTAGATGATGTGTCTCGAACATCATTAGCAGCTTGATTATCTTCATCTTGTAACTGAAATGTTTCCCGATACCGTCTAGTTCTCAAACGTCCTAGCTCACGTCTAACGTATTCACGGTCCCCAATAGACATTTTGTATACACACTATTTACACAGTTACAAAAAGTAAATTAAAAATTACCAACAACTTATAATAATTAAAAATAATAATATTTGTGGTTTAACAGAATGTTTAATTAATATTTTAAATGGTAATATTAATTTATAAAGCAGCAAGAAAAATTTTAAATGAAGGATTTGACCACTTTTACTACATGGTTTAACATAAATTTTAGGTCATAGTCATTTCAGAGAAACAAAGAGGGAAAAAAAGAGCGAGAAACCCTATTTAAAATAAAACATTGAAGAGATCACTCAATGCTTTTATATCTATTAGTTTATCTCTATACTAATATAATGAAGATATAAAATTTGAAAAAAACCAATACTATTCAATTTTTGTCAACGGTTTTTTTAAACATAGTGTTAAAAATAATTGTAACGACATAAAAGTGATACTTATGAAAACTAAATAAAAAACAAAAATATGAAAATATTTATTAATTCGTTAAAAAAAAAATTGTATTGACTTTTTATGTTAGGATATGCCGATGAGTTTCCAATCATATCCCTATTGGGCCAACCCGAGAGCGAGATATTAATTTTAATGTTGATCTTGCCCAACAAGTTCCCAATTATATCCCATTTGGGTAAGCCCAACCAAAAATTTTTCATCTTCATAGTGGGCTTACCCGACAGGTACCCGATTATATCCCAATAGGAATAACCCAATAGGGCTTGCCCCATCAATGCCCAGTTGGGTCCCTACATAAGTATGGGGACAATTTCTAGTCGGGTTTTTATCTACTGTTAATATGTATAAGTTACAAATGATTTTTTGTGATAACTGACAAAATCAAAAACAAACAAAAAAACACTTGTGTTTATTAAAACTGGTATTCCGGTATTAAGATCTAAAAAATACCGAAAACCAGTATTGAGCTTTTGCTCAGTCGCGTATTGCAATCTCTAATCATAGGCTACTTCGTGTTATATATGGTTACCAATATAATAAAATAGATAGTTTTGAATTGATAGTTTTGAAAATTCGTTTTTTTATGTAATTCACAAAAGTAAATTCCTTTGCTTCATTTCACTAGAATAGTCGTAATTATTGATGTAAATTGTTGAATTGTAAAAGTAGCTATAAATTCCTCCGTATAATTTGTATCTATATAACTGTACTTAACACATTAACAAAAGGCAAAAGCCTTACAATTTTCGTAAAATTTCAATAGATATGTGGATCATAATGGTACTGAAATTTATAGATATTTATCATAAAAGTTTACAATCAAATATTAATGAGGGTTTATTTAATAATTAATAGATATTTTCCACGACAGACTGGTCATAATTGTCATTATTTCTCGTAGAGGGTCTTTTCAACGACATAGTCATCATATGTTGTATGTCATGTGATAATTATTATATCGTGAACAAAAGGGCGGTATTACAACGACCGTCGTAATCATCATCGTAGTCGTCATTGCATTCTAAATAACCCACCCTCAAATAATAATAAGGTGGACCCGAACCGGTGGAGAGCTAGAGATCTCGACATTGTACGACATCGGCTACGATTACAACAATGAATTTTCACATGCTCCAAACTCTTGTTACACTTATTATGTGTATATGTGAATTGTTTTGTATGCATTCAAGGGTTGGTTAATGATGTTTAAAGATTTCTTCAGTTTTCAAGTGACTTGTACCTACGCCCTTAACAAATGTTCTATAATTTAAGTCTGAGGGATTTCTTTCCTGATTTATTTCTTGATACAAATTAACAAATGGGGAGGAAGAATTAAATTCTATATAATTTGTACTTGACCTTTGATTTAAAATTGCTGATG
Source organism: Sisyra terminalis (assembly GCA_958496175.1). NCBI lineage: Eukaryota > Metazoa > Arthropoda > Insecta > Neuroptera > Sisyridae > Sisyra > Sisyra terminalis. Next base: position 21,781,541 of record OY292277.1, read on the forward strand.
GAGTGTTTAGTGAATTTGTTCTTTGGTTGGGTGTATAACTACCGTTTTTTTTCTGATTTATCTTTTTAAATCTAAACTCTAATTTTCTCTGTGTTAATTCATTCTGTTTCAAACAAGAGCGCAATGATGGTGTAAAGCAGAAAAAAGAAGTATTTTCCTTCTGTACCTACCTTTTACAATACAACACGCAAGAAGTACCCAAACCGACCACTTGGGTTGCACAATCTTTGTATGGTTGGAAAGAGTGGAAACGTCGTCGACCATACGGGCGCTATAATTATGTTTTAAGTACGTAGTCAAAGCTCTGCTGCCTTTATTATACACTTTAAAGTGAATATTTCAATGAACAAATTATCTCTGATTTCATATTTAATTACTATATACCTGCAGGTATTGTGTCCCAGTACTACCGCACCACCACCATTGATCATTCCTACAAACTCCCCAATGCCATTCAACCAAAACAATTTTAACCCCTGTATTTATTTTATTTGTAAACGGTACGACAAATGTAATGGGTACGATGAAGATGAAGGATTTGTAAAAGACCACTATCGCATTTAAATTTTCTACATCCCTTTAAAATAAACCCCCATCTATGTCTTGTTTTTATCCCATCCAACCTAACAAAACACACATGTTCCGAACTACAAAAAATAATCGAGTCCTTTGCATTTAAACCGTAGCAAAATTGAGTGAAAACCTGCAAATTGAATTTCTCCACGACCGTGAAAGGAAATTTAAGAATGTATCGAACTTTCGTTTTAAAATGAAAAATGCACATAGTACACTATCAGGCTGATATATAGCTATGCTATTTAAAGCATCCCTTCATTTAAAACACTCCCTAAATTCTTATAAAATACATCACCATTACCCATTAACGTAGAAAAAAAAACTTCCCCTTCTCAAAGCTTCTTGTCGATCGTTTGTAACAATTCAATTTTTCAAAATGTGCACTGCTTAGTTTTTTTTTCTATCAGTAATCTCCATCCACCATTTGAAGTTATAGATACAATTTATCTTAAATACTTGCCAAAAAAGAAATCCACAGATTTCACGCATTTGAGGAATCATCGAAATTTCGTCCCTTATCTTTCGTTTATTATCTAATAAATATAACAGAAAACGGCGTGTTATTGTGGGATAGGGTTGAAAGCGGGTGTCGTTTGAAATGTTTAAGGGGCCTGATGGATTCTCAGGAGACTCGCAAGGCAAATATCGTTCCGAACCAAGTCAGAAATGAGCGGTGGACGTCATGAATAGTGCTCCCATTCCAGCGCCATCCCCTATCTTATTTGCTGATGGATTTTATAGATAATTGCCAAGCGATGTAGCTCAAATATTTTGTACAATACTCCTGCATAATCCTTGATTAGCAAACATGATAAGAAAGTAAAGCAAGGCGAAAGTAAATTTGTGGCAATTAATTTTACTTAATCACAAAATTGATGTGTTTTATTCAATTTTTATATTATGATTCCATCATGAAGCCAAATGGCGGTTAGGGTGATTTTTGCACGTAATTACATTTGTGTGGTAGATTGCATGCACTAGAAGTCATTTGATTATTATTAATTGTCACATATGTGCAAGTAAAATAGTTAAATTAGTTAAAAGTTCACCGGAGTATTTAACACGTTGAATGACGTTAGCCTCAAACCTACATTTAAATTATTCTACTAGCTATTGGATGGTGATAAATGAATAGAAAAGGGAATTATTGGGGTTAATTATCTGCAATAGGGTTGTCACCACACCTTTTTTATTTTATTTAATAAGTATAGATAGTTGCATAGAAAAATGATAGACCATTTTTTACAAAGCCATAAATGTCATCTGCATGTGCATTTTATAATATGTCTATTTCCGTAAAGTGATAATATTTTTTTATCCTTAACGCAAGTTTTAATAATTTTTAATAGCAGGTATGCTAATTTCCCTTTACCACATGTAGAAAATAATTATCATTTATAAAATATGCACCTAGGTACATTTTCAATTGAGTAATTTAATTTTATTTAGATTGGATGGTTTAGAGATCTCTTTTTTGAGTATGTATTCACTCGTATTTCTAAGCTATACCATATTCTGAATGGAATCTTGTACTATAATTTTTCTGTTTCATTACTGAGACAAACCTAAGGAGGTCTGTGATTGATTTTAAAACCAGAATAGCTTTACGGCGTCCAATTACCAGATACAAGCAGCAACTTTACGTTTAACATTCTTCAGCTGTTTCAGCTTAAGCCTCAGATTCTTCGTGATCGTTTTTGGTATCTAAATTTCGACCAAAATTTCGACTTCAGCCTAAAAATCAACTTCGGCATAAGTCAAAAATCAGTTTAAGGTTTTGTCGAAGCCAAAAGTGCTATTTGTTACCACAAACATCAGAACTGTGTATATTTAAAAATAATCGGTTTTTATGGATAGACCAAGCATTAGGCGTGAAATAATAGGAAAAAAATTTTAATGTGGCGTACAAAGTACAATCTGAGAGTAGGGATGCAACATTGGCCATAAAAAACATCGATATTTTTACATGTTTAAAATTGGTGTTTAAAACTGCCCCAACTGCCCAGTTGAGGTTCAATGCCATCTCAACTCTTTTAGGCCACTTGGTTATGAACTGGGAAATATTCATAGAAGTTCAACTTGATGTTTACTGAGATTTATCTCAGAAGCAGATCTAACCATTATGAAATAGAAACAAAGCTGGAACACAGTAGTTCTTTTAAGAGGCAGCGCAGAGGAACTCTGAGAAGATACCCCCAGAACGATGAAGAAGAATAAAATTCCTCGAAAGTTTCTTAAATGTGTGAAAGGTAAAATAAATAAAATTGCAATTTTTAATACTAAGGCAATTACTCCTCCTAATTTATTAGGAATTGATCGTTAAATTGCGTATGCAAATAAAAATATTATTCTGGTTGAATATGTAAAGGTGTAACTAATGGATTTGCTGGAATAAAATTATCAGGATCTGATAGTATATAAGGATTTCATAAGGTAATTAATATTAAAAAAATATTATAAATAAGAATCCGGTGATATCTTTGAAAGAAAAATATGGATGAAAAGGAATTTTATCTACATTTTTATTAATACGTAACATGATTTTGGAATTACTTTGTTTAAATTTTGATTGAAAAGTTGGAACTGAAACTCCGAAACAGATGCTAAAGCGCTATGCCTAAATTGTATGAATCGAAAAGATGAACAGTTGAATAAATGGGTCGAGTTACAGATGCAAAAAGTTCTGATAACAAGAATAGAGTTATCAGAATCTCATTTTCAAAGAAAAAATTCTTACGTTAAATTCTTATTTTGAACATAAATGGCGCTGGAAGGAAAAGTTCGCATACGCAGGAAACTGAACCTACTGTTTTGCATAAAAAAAGCAAATTGACACATATTCATACCACCGTAGCTTGTTTATGATTTTATTTTTTTAAGTTTCTAGAGAATCTTATTTGGAAAAATTATGGCATTACGAAAGTAACTGATAACTTTATCCAATATTCAAAATTTGTGTATTGGATTACATTGCAAGAGCTGAATGATAAAAATAAGTTCTACAAATGTTAACCATTGTTATTATCATTCATTGTTTTTATTTCATTTCTTCTCTACTGTAAATAAAAACGTGGCAATTTATTATACAGCAATTTTTCTAAAGTTTCTTGATCCGCGTTCATTGTCCCCCAAACATTTCATTAAATGCTAAAATTTTTATCTTCTCCATTTTCTCCCTACATTCCTATACTTCTTCCCAAACTAATTATTAACAGCATCCAAACGAGAATGAAATATAATTCCACAAAAAATATGCTCTCGCGTGGTATGCCAAGAAAAAACCAATACTAATATTGAGCACGACCAGAAAAAGAGGCGCAAAGACATTAAATTTTCTCGGCGCGATCAAACCACGTCATCATCCCTTATTTGTGATTAAAAAGAAAAAAGAACACATAAACAATGACGCAAGTGAAACGGAGACTTGAAACAAAGATTGGCACGAGTGAATATAATAATATGCACATTATACGAGGATGATAATCGAAATTCAATTAAGCTATTAAGAACAGATTTTAAGAGTCGTTGGCGGCGGCTTCCGGGTGGCTTTGACGCCGTCGAACGAATGATTAAGCTGGAATGGGAATTGTGTGGAGGGTAAGGGAAGACGGGAATGGAGGTGTAATGTTGTTCTGTACGCCTCGTCTCCGTCTGATATTACAACAAAGACCAAGTATTTGTTACATAATGTTTAAGTGGTTTGAGTCGATTAAGGGGTGCTGATTTATCTGATCGAGGCATGTTTGTGACAAGTCTATAGTAAAAGCATTACCATCGTCATTTAACTTAGAGTAGTAAGATTTTTAAATTACACTTTATTTTCGAACATTTATGTTCCGGAATCATTTCTAGGTGAAACCATACGAAAACATCAATAAGTTTGGTATAAAATTTATGCTTAAAATAAAAGTTAATCCTAAGTCTTTCTTACATTTGTATTATACTTATAAATTTTTAGAAATAATTTACAATCGGTCGCAATGAGATTGACTGTTAGATGAGAGTGACATGTTCATTTAATATTTTTATGGTAATTTTTGCTGTATCTGATAATCACTTCTGTAATTTCACATAGTATACTTTCATTCTTACTTGACTAGTACTGAAAAGTATTGTCCACTCGCTTTACTCTTATAAGCTAATGTATGTAAAAAAGGGATGACCATACTTTCTGATAGGAATCAAAAAACCAACTTGTAACTTTCTTAAGTTATTAAGTGAGTTATTTTTATGTTGTTTATATTGTGAAATATCTTCTACAAAAATCACCCGTAAATCCTTATGGATATCATTATTTGAGATATATCATAAAGCACTCATGATCAAGATGTTTGATGATTTTGATTTAAGACTTCTGTTTGGAATACTTTAGGCATTTTTCCTATTCATTTTCTGATTTTTTCCCCTTATTCCAATGCCTACCTCATTATTTGTTTTTGATCCGTCAATATGCAACTAATAATTAGTATAGGGGAAGTCCGGGCAAAGTGGACACCTTAAGCTTTAATGACCTATAGCAAGAAAATGTATAGACATAGAAATAAAACAATTGCTGAGTATGAATAAGTATTTATTATAATTTTTAATATAATCATTAAAAATTTGGTAACATCAATATTTTACTTAAAATTACTAACAATATTCAAATTGGTACAGCTATCCGCTTTGCCCAACCAACTGGGTAAAGTGGATAGGACCATAGGGCAAAGTGAACACATGGTAAATTAAAGAAAAAATACCGAAATCAATGTAAGAAGAATGAAATTAATGACAGATATATAGATACTTAATTATCAGCAAATACGATTGAAGATCGTTCTCGCGTTCGTTGTTAGAAACTTTGCGAAAACGGCCAAGCTGAGCAGTAGAACTACCTTTTTTCCAATGCCTATACAAAGTAGCATAAGGTAGGCCTTATTTTCTTGCTGTCGTTTTCACTGGAATACCAGCATTACAGTCTGCTATCGCAAGCATCATAACATCCTCATTCCATTTGGCTTGATTAGTTTTCCTTTTATATTTGTAGACCATCTATAGCATTATAAATGAAAGCCATTGATCAGAAAGCCTACCAGGTAAATTGAAATTGGTATGCGGGCAAAGTGGATACGTATCCACATTGCCCGTATTCTCTTTACCCAATAGGTACTTGGTGAACTAAACCTAACCTACAACCAAATCCAAAAAAAAATATCTCAATAAAACTTGCAGTAATTCAACAAGAAAGTATACACTTTAAAAATACAAACAAGGCAAACCAGTAACATCACATGTACATGAGTAATTATGAAAATACCGTAAATTGAAATATCGTAACAAAGTATCATTTATTTATTGTAACTATTTTTTGTCCAACGACGGTTCACCTTTTACGCTAGCTCTGTTTACGATTGAAAAATGGAGGACCGATTACGTGGCCTACGACAGGCAAATTTGCTCGAGCCATTTCGAAATATTGTAGGGTATTCGCTTTGTCCGGGCTATTTGCTATGCCCGGACTTCCCCTATAAATAATTACAGGAAAATAAGAAGAAAGTGGAGAAGATTAAAAGTTATAATATAGTTAACATTTCTAGAAAATTTATTGTTTAAAATATATATCTAGCGAATTTAATTTTGAGGATTTTTTTCTTGTTTTCAGCACTCTGAAAATATAATTTAAAAAGAACATGTATTTTTTCATGGAAATATAAATATTGTCATTAATGTTATTTTGTTGAGACATTGATCAATAAATTATTGTGTTGGGGATAAAAACAATATTCAAATTAGCTGATATCATTTGTAATGACCCCACCTTTCTCCAATGTATTACTAATTAATTAAAAAATGATAATGTGGCGACGTTCGAGGTGAATGTATCATCGAAAAGGTGCGGTGCTCCCCATTCTCCAATATTTTAATTCAGGAAGGAGGAATTAGGGGATTGAATGGGAGATGATCGTTATAGATTGTCGGTGACACCATAATGATTAATTCCCGTTTGCTTATGTTTTATCATTCATTAGATCGCGGATACAATGACAAAGCTTCTTCGGATAAAATACATGGGATAATTTTTATGAGAGATATTTTATACGGCGTTCTTTAATTTTTATACCAGTCATAATTGAATGATTAATTTTTATCTTTCTATGAATGTAAATAAAATTATTTTCATGCAAAATTGTGTACGTGATCCAGAAAATGCTTTTAGTGGATGATAAAAATAAAATTTATACTTAATTATCTTTTAGTCAGCATAAAAATTACATTAGATTCGTATTTATTTTGTTCTTTTTCGTATTTGAATAAGTATTTTTTAAATATATAAATTATATGATATTTTTTTGCTGGAAAATCCAGGAAAGAATGGTCTTGGTGGGAGTATATAAAAGACATCTCCCAAAGGGACCTCGATGGCCATTCGTTGCTTGTTAATGTTCATTTACAGATTTATGAAGTTAGTTTTGTGTCAAAATAAACGAAAAAGGAGTTGTAGTGGGATAAATAAAAATATGGAGTGCGCGTGTTTAAATCACATTTTTACTTATTTCAAATGTAAAAATTCATGCGGATAAAACGGGATAAAATCCTAGATAATAATTGTCGAGTAAATCATATCGTATATACACCCTAAATATTTCTAAATCGTGCATGAATTATTAAAAAAACTAATTAATTTTTCTCATATATACCTATGCTTGATTCGTTGGTAAAAATTAAATTAATATCTCTTTGTTCAATTTATGGTCGGGTCATGCCTGAGCTGATATTAATTTCGGTAATTTGATACCCAAAGATTTCATATCTATTTATTTTATTAAAAAAATGTTTTTTTTTTAAATATTAAACTTACTTTTCATAATTACTTTTTATAGACTCATAAATACTTAATCCTGATATATGACTAGAACTGTATTTCTCAAACTATGAGTCGCGTGCGAATATTGAGTGGGCCCTAATGGGCAAGTTGCCATTATATAAAATATGAATAAAAAAAATAGGAAGTGATAAATTTGATATTTCCAATAGCATTACAAATATTTATGCCATCTTTTCTCTAAGACTGCTAAGAGGTGGATTTCGAAATTGGAAATTTTTGTTAGATGGGTCGGAACCTAGTCAACTTTGGGAACCACTGATCTAGAGCATGGGTCGGCAACCTGCGGCCCGCGAGACATCTTGATGCGGCCCGCAAGATTTTCGCCGTAACGCACATGACGGACACATAGCGTTTTATTTTTAAAACTAAAATATTTGTACATAAATATTGTAGGTATACCTACTGCAAGTGCGGCCCGCACTGATCCCCATGAAAAATATTTGGCCCTTTTACAACAAAAGGTTGCCGACCCATGGTCTAGAGTATAAAAAATTGGAAAGATTTTCGATCTCCATTGCCAGTTACATCTTCACCTGTGTTTTTAAGGAAGTAAGGTCCAATTACACCACCTGATTAAAACGCGCCCCAAATATTGATTTGTTTAAGATGCATAGATTTCTCATGAATAATCCGTAGATTTTCCTTAGATACGGCAATTCTGTTTATTAACATAACCACCAAATTCAAAATATTCCTTATCGAAAAATATGATATTTTGAAAAAATTAGTTTTTTTTTATTGATGAAATTGGCAAATGAATGATTTAATGGCTTTATTTCCTGTGTTTTTTTATTCTTATAGGTCTTCAGAGCTACATACTTGCTCAAAGTTTAAATTAAGAGAAGTCATATTTTCAATAACTATTTAAAGTTAAGGAAATATTGGGAGGGCGGGTGTAAGAATGTTAGGAAAGCTTGTTTTTATTTTGTCTGTTGGCAAGTTCAGTTTCCCGCGTGGTTGAATTCTTCTCTCCAGGGTTGTCTATCACTGGCAAGATTCTTCAAATTGCGATAATCCATTCTTCGTTTGAATAAGTCTAGGATCTCAGTTTGTTTTCCTCCTATTTTCTTAGTAATCAAGAAGGATGACTTAGGACATAGGTATTTTTGTTATGTTTGAGAGATTGGAGATTTATTTACGTAATTTGAACTAAATTAAATAAAAATGTGTTCATTCTTCTTTATAAATCCAAAAATCAGATGAATCTTAAAAAAATAACTCTCGATTAAAATTATTCTCGGTTTTCTGCTGTACAATAGATTTAGTTTCTTGCTTGGTTTAATCGCAAAATCTTTTAGTAGCCCCTTCGTTACTTCAACAAATGTATGATTCTAATATTTCTTCTTTTTTCATAAATACTTCCAGTTTTCCTTTATGACAGCTAATATGAACTGCTTTTCTACGGAATATGACCTTTTAGTTAGATTTTTTTCTTATCGTTTCATTTATGGTTGTACTTTCTTCTTCTATTCTTCTCAATACTTCTACGTTAATGATCCATCAATTTTTCTCCAGTACCACAAATTTCAAATCCTAACTTCGAATATGCTTGATTGGGCTAAAGCAGCCTTGGCCAACCCAAATTGCATCCCTGGCCGCATTGACGACTTAAAATTTTCTAAGGGCCGCAGGTTTGAGGTTTCTCTTCTCTTAACGAAGAGAAGTTATGTGCTCCATCTGTTGTTCATCCAAAAAGCGATTTTTCCAGCGAGAAGTTTTGCTCGGGATATTTTACTCACCAGAATTTGAGTATTTGGTGTAAATAAAAAAAATTATAGATTTTCATAACTTTATTGTTATTTTAAAGACATTCTGAAGTACCCAATTTTATAAAAAAAATATTTCTTCATACATGACCGCGGGCCGCGGGTTGGCCAGGACTGGGCTAAAGTAAGAAATTACCTCTCCGTTTGTCTTTTCTTTAAGAAACTTTTCTTGGTCAAAGTATAGCTTAAGCTTTACAAATAAATCACCTTTCTGTAGAAGTATACGAAAAGTACTTTAATTTTCAATTTAACTTCCTTAAAAACTTTTTAAAGGCTAAAAAGTTACCAGATTGGTAATAACATAGGGTTGAAGTAATAAAATCCAATAGTTTCTTCAAGAAATCGCGCACAGGAATTCTAGGATGACTTCCTACAAATTTGAATTACAGTTAATTATTCAAAAAAAACTCAAAATTATTTAAATCATTGTTAAAAACATAGTTAAAAACATGTTTTCGTAATATTTATTAATTAAAATTAATTTTGATTCTTTAAATGGCCAAATAAATTATCTCATTATTAATATAAAAAAAAATGTTAATGGATCTTTTTGAAACAGGTGTGTCCCTCTTTTGCCAATTGGGAACAATAATATTATGTAGGAGTAAAAGGAAGACAGTTTAGTAGAATGAGAAGTGTCGTGCGTGATGGAACGACATCTTCCCATTGATCCCATCCCATGTCAAATGTATCCCCATTCACGTATCCCTCTTTCCCATTTAATAACGACGTCGTTAAACAGCTCGTTATATAAACACAATCACATCACATATTACTAGGCATAGCATTATAATACGCCTGTGTATATATATTAGGTGCAGGGATATCACCTGTATAAATCATTTGATAATTTTCGTTTGCGTTGTCAGATTGGTAACAAGTACAAATGGATGGAATGCAGTCCATTGAAAGTAGTACAATGCTAATTGTAATGCGATTGTTCATCATCCCATTTGCGCCAATTTGATTTGCCTGAAGCGAATGCCACACGTCCCAATGAACAACCCCTTTCCACTTTAGTCAGCATCAAATTTTTAAGTACATGATAATAAAATGGATATTTAGACGCTTTCGATATTACCAACACACTTTTCATCATTATAAGCGTAAAAAGTCATTAAAGGGATGGATATTAAGGGTGTAAATGGTAGGTGGACAAATATGTAGGGTACTGTGTTCATTCATAAATATCAATCATTTATGTGAAAGGGTTGTGTTTTTATTGAGTGTACTCATTTTTCAATCGTATGATTGAAAAATTCATAGAGAATTTATCAGAAAATAAAAATTTCTAAAATGTTAAAGGATATAAAAACAAAGGGAGAGGTGCATTGACATAAAAGTATAGCAACTTTTGTAGCTCTATTCTTGTGTTACAGTGCAAATTTATCTTTTTTTTTTTATTCTTTGTTTGGAATTATAAATCCGCTGACTATTAGAACTGGCTACAATATCTCTGGATGATTGCTCTACATTTCTTCGTGTAAATCTTTTTGGCGAACAGAAGTTATTTTAAAAGTTTAATAACATTCAAACCGAAATTCCAATTCGAATTTAACCCTTAACTGGTTATTTTGACTCCAAATAATGTTTGATATTATAAACCTTGAAAACCACTCGTAAACAAAGTTGTCAGAAAAAAAATATCATTGTTACTTTAAAGTATCTAAGATAATGTATCATAATTCCCTTATTTTTTGACAAAAAGTAACTGATATCTTTGATGATTTTTAGAATGAACTGTATCTTATAACTTAAAATGTATCTTAGATACCGAAAAGCTACTTCGATACTGAGTGATCAAATACAGAGTTTTATTTTGTTTAGTTCTTAAAAATTCAATATGTAATTCTTATTTTAATTTTCTGTTATTTTTAAGTATGTTAGTTTACAGCGGGTTAAACATACATACTTTGCTTTTTCCTAAATTCATCAAGATCAGAAATACATTATCTGATTACCTAACAACTATACCTAATATATTACGAAACTTAGTTCATATATAATATACAAAGTAACTAAAAAAGTATCTTAAAATAAGTATTTCAGTTCCTTTTTTAAGATTAACTAAATACCCAAAGTAACTTCGGATACGTTTTAAAAAATTAACTTATCTTGTATTTAAATAATTTCCCAAAATAACTTTAGCAGTTCGGAACTTCTACTTACAGTTTAGAACTACTCGTATATGCTTATTTTAATATCCTCCATTGTTTAAGACACGAGGTGAGACAATTGGATAAACATACAAATTAAGAATGGACAATAGGAAAAGAATATTCTAAGATAATAAAAATACATATCACTGAGCGAACTAAGGTAACTTTGCTTAGAGAAGTAAGAAATACATCTCATCATAGCCGTAAAATGTGCCCAAAAAAGAAGAACTAAAAAAAGTCCCTAAAATCTGCGTTATGTAAAAAAAATTTTCACGAATTACATTCGGAGTTTATATAATAAACTTATTGCTTAAAATTAAAGGATGTTTCACAAAAAAAAAAATTATTTTGAATTCTAATAACTATAAATAGAAGTGGTAGTTATAAAGATCTTTATATCAAATGTAACAATTTTTGGGTGTCCAAAAAACTATATTGCTAAATTAATAAAAACATTTTTCCACTTATTTTTTAAATTAAAACAGTTTTAACAATAGCAATGAAAAGGAAAAGCTAGTTCCAATTGAGGACGCTTTTGTGCTAATTAAAAAAGTATTTTAATTTATTTTTAATTTACTTATTCTCCTGGATAAAACCACTATAGGTTACGAATTAATAATTACGATTATAAATGACCTCAATCGTCCGACCGTAAGTATAACTTGGTTCCACAAGCAGTTCTTCAAAAACCGGGTTTCTCTGGAAACTTTCATCTATATTTTCTATTTAAATTTGAAGAATAATTTTGATGTCCTCTATCCTGTAACATCTTTTATCATATTAATAGGTAATTCATAATCTTATTTTGTTAAGATATTTATTAGCAGTTCTTTTCTACTTGAAAATAAAAAGATTTTATTAATTAATGTAGATTCCCACTAAATTGTGTATATAATTATATAGTGTATTGGCTTTATTAGTATTTATACCTATGAAAGAGACTTCAATCCATATTTTCTATTTGAATTTGAAGAATTATTTTGATGTCCTGTATCCCATATCATCTTTTATCGTATTTGTAATCTACAATCTTATTTTGTTAAGGTTTTTATAAGCAGTTCTTTTCTACTTGAAAATAAAAGTATTTTATTACCTAATATGGATTCTCACTAAATTGTGGATTTACAATAGTAGTCATAGTGTACTGATTATTTGTATTTATACCTATGAAATAGTACAATACATTGTAAAGCATGTTTATATTGGACTTCATTGTGGGTATCATTAAAGCTTAGTTAGTACTGTAGGGAATGCATAGGTCAACATAGGTTTTGCTTACATGATATGCTCTAGAAGTTTGTAATGGTAATGGCTACAAATTTTTGTTTAATTTTTGAAAGCAAGATGCCCTTTTGGATATAATTTTCTAGTACATGTTTGTTCTTTCTGTTTCGTTTTATCTGAAATTCCCACTCATTTCCATTTGCCTCGTCAATACGATCTTTAGCAGTAACTTTCTGGCAAATTACATTTATGACTTGCCAGATATTTAGAGAGTATTAGAGTAGTTTGAACGACGTCTTGGATGGGGTAAGAATTGAAACTTGGCGCGTTTGTCCTTGTCGGGTATATTTTATTTGTGGATGCCGTAAGGGAGGATGTGTAATACATTTGAATAATTATTATGGAACGTACAGATATACTCATACGCCGAGTATTCGACCAGAAGGATATGAGTTCGGTGTGGTTCGGATTGAGCTGGCTGGCAGGTTGTGTGGATCAGTGGAATTCTGTTTGGCTTGCTTGGTTGGCTTGTCACAATTTAATACAATGAGATATAATTATCGTTAACGTTAGCGCGTTAAGAAACGTTATTAACAACTCTGGCGTCAATTACAAAATCGCTACGGCAACGACAAACGACATTGCAACGAACACACCGAATTCGTAGTACCATTCGCCACCCCCTACGAGCGAATAAATGTGCGACAACGACGATCACGATGACGGCCTCTCTCTTCATTTACACTCACTGTTCCCGGACGACCACGGGGATGAACAGGGAACATACTAAGACCATTTTCTTTATACGAAAACTTCTTTAGTATCTAATATTAGGATAACGAAGATAACACACACATACATTTGACGAGGAAAATGACGAGGCGTCAACGTGAGTTTGGAAGAACACGAAGACGTATTTATGTATTATTATTACACCTATAGAAAAAGTATGAGGATTTCGGGATGGTTTAGGGTCGAAGAAGGCGACAAAGATGCCTGTCATTATCATCATTATTATCAAAGAGCGTTAACATTTTCGTCATTTCATTTCATCCTCATTTATTTTCTCTAAAATAAAGACGTGTTTTTTCTCTTTATCCTCGTTTGAAACTGTTGATTTGATAATCTTTATTGGTTTCAATTTAAGTAAAACAAGTTCAAAGAAAAATCTTTAAAGTTGACTGTTGTTTTAATTTTGCCTAACAGAAATAAAAGAAAATTAGGGAATGGCGCGCGTGGGGGATGAAATCTATGTTTTTGTTGTCGGCAGCTACTTACAATGTACTTAAATATGGTTGGATTGTTTAGGACGTGGGAATGGAATATAGAGGATGTATGTCGCAAAACAGTATGAACAGGGTGGCATTACTGCCAACCCTCACGACATACCAACATAACAATAAATTTATCATTGCATAAAACGGTCCAAAAAGCGACGTCGTCAACAACGGTAACGATTACGATGATAATAATAAAATATCTGTGTGTGTTTTGGTCGGTTTTCAAAAGATGACAAATATGAGATGAAATTTAATTTGCACGTTGTCTCGTTTGAAAGACGTTGAGATGAGCTGTTGTTGCTTCTGGTCCTTCGAGTTCGCCGGGTTTTCATGGGTGATAATCGGCGGAAAAGAATTTCCAACGGACATACATGAGGCATATGAAAGAAAGGGATTGAATGGGGATGAATTGGCTCCACTCCACAAAGATAGAACCGGGACGTTAAATATGATCATGATTTGTCATTGTGTGAGAATTTAATGAATGGAAAATTACAAACCATCACGACCGTGTAACATGCAATACTTTTTTTTTCTTCAAATAAAATTGATTTTATCATTCTCATATATTTTTCTTTGAATTTCAAAAAATTCCAATCGTTTTTATTAGAGGGTGAATGTTTCAAGGGAGAGGTTTTGTACTGTAGAGGATTAATAAAAAGTAGCAGTTATATTTTTAAATGTCGTATTCTCCCCCGCTGACATCTCTTAACTAATTCATGCGAAGTTAAAAACTGTTGTCTTCTTAAAAGAAAAATGTTATGTCGTTCAATTAATGTATTCGCAGCTCCCTTGGTGTTTCAAACTCATTCCATTTTATTCATTAAAAAAAAAAACGAGATATTTTCGGTTATTAAATATTTATTGATTCTTAAATAGTGCCCCTTTTCAGTCGTAATCGTAGGATTTAAAAAAAAAAAGTAATTTCCAAATATTTATAGCAACGCCCCCAATAATTGTTTAGTGACATTAAGCTTTTAAGTTTTAGAGTTTTCATAGGAGAATTAACCAAGTGTGAGGCTGAAGAAACGAAACAGAAAAAATGGAATATAATTCCCTTGGGTTTAATAAGGCGACGAAAATTTCATGTCTGTTTTTTTGTTCTTCTTTTTTTTTAAATAAACTGCCCCCCTATTTTCATATGGCGAAGTTTTGTTAAGCTTTAAAAAGGATGGGATTGCATTGAAGGTGAATGTGTTAACGTTTAAGAAATTGATGGCTCTTGGCCCCTGCTTAAATCCACGGGGACTTGAATTTAAGTTTGATAAAAAAGCCTAATATTTATTAATTAATCAATTCATGGGGTGGGAAACGTTGAGAAAGCACTAATGAAACTGGAAAAATTGCATAGTTTTTCACTGTTGATGAAGCTTTTTCCTGCTTATAGCCTTTTTCTTGCTTATACCAGTTATAAGTACCAGTAACGATTATATATTTTTTAATTATTTTTTTTAAAAAACAATGACATCATTCATTGTGCAATATTATTTTTAAACATTAGTTTGATTATAATTCAAATAATTCTTCTTTTGATGCCATATGCAGCTCCCCTGACGATTGATTATAGCAACTTTAAGAAGCCATGTCTCAGCTCCGTATTGCAACACAGATATCTCATTTGATCATTCAATGGGTAAATTTTAATCGATTAAACTGTCAAAATTTACTTAGTTATAAGATACTAAGATACTTTAGTTGTCTGGGAACTAATATCGTTTTTTTTTTTGGACAATTAGAAATTTCAATATTTAAGAAAATTCAAAATTGTTTAATTATTGTATTTTTGAATCCCCAATCAAAACAATGAAAATGATTCTACCCAAAAAAGGTTTTCCACGTTTATGTCAGACAAGAGTCTCATGATCAAATTCCTTAAGCACGATGGATTCTTCTGATTCTTAACTTGACGAATACTTTGCGTGATTGTAAACGAAATCTCATCTTTGGGATTGTGTAGCATGTTCCTGAAATTTTCAAATTCAATCCAATTTTATTATTTTCTTGAATTGGTATTTACCGTTGCTACATAACTACTAAAGCCTTTAGCGATTTCAGAGTTAATAAAAATCCGTAAATCGAAAAATATAGAAACATCGTTCAACAACTTTTGAAGCGGTCATCTTGACCACTCGGCCATCAGAACGCTAATTTGTTAATGTTTGTTTTGTTTTGTAGTTCATATGTTACAAGAAATTTTAAAGTTCCCAACTTTATGCACTTAATTTGACCATTAATTAATTCTTGCTATTAAATCAAGTCGATCTGAAAAACCTTGTCTGGAACAGACAGTACTGGAGAAAAGAGGTCAGTTGTATAGGAAATTAAACCTGTCATTTGAAAAAAAACAATATAAATGGCTACAATTTTATGGTTCATCTACAGGTACCGTAGAACCAAGGTTTGTAAATTACACAGGTTGCTCCATTAGAAAAAAAAATGACGTCATACGAAGAATTTTGAAATTGAACCAGTCTGAAGATATGTACGAATTTCTTCTGGATACGTCACGTAACCACCATGAGGCCACCTGTGTATTTTATAAACATTGCCGTAGAACAGCAGAATATAGAATTATACTCATAATTTCTGGTGGTTTTTTTATTATTTTGTTTTAAAGTTTAGAAGAATATTTAATTTGGTGCCTTGGTGCCTTGTTGTAATTTCATAGAACTATGATACTGATAACTCATGCAGGATTTAACCCCTTTTAATTTCATAATTTATACTTATAAATTTTGACGAATGAGCGTCGATTTTTACGCAACCCTTATTTTCAAACACCTATAAATTGCTGATAATGCTGAAACGCATTTTTCACCTTATCTATGAATTTCAGTCGAAAATTTTTCAACCCTTTTTCAGTGGACTTATTTGTCATCAATAAATTATAAAATATTGATTATTATATTTATATATTTTTTTTTTATTAAAAAATACATAGAAAAGCTTTTTCCTTTCAAACTGGCCATAAATTGTTAGTTTCTGTTGTTTCGTGTTTCGATAAATTTTGGAAAATTCCCTTCTAAATATAAGGGATGTAGTATAGATAATATAGTATTTAATAAGCCGATGAAATTAACTTGCAGCAAACATTAATTACAGAGCATATATGTGATACGACGAGAGATTGGGGGAATGAGAAGATGTTAATGTATGGTAAACGCATTGGGTATAATTTATGGATTTTGAAGAGAATCAAATGCATGTTGCCAATGTCTAACACCCTTTCTTCGTTGCCGCTTTTGCTATTGAAGTTTCTGATTGATTTCCAATGGGTATCTTCTGTAGATGAAGTTAGTTTTACAAGTTTTTCGTCGCAGAAAAAGATTTAAAACTTCTCTCATATTTGTGTTAAATATACAAGCGAGGCATTAAACATTAGCTTTTCACCAAACGAAAGCTCCGGCATTTTCGCTTGAATTTATGGACCACACATATTAACGAAAGGGGTGTACTTTACGGGGAACGTAGACGATGCCAGCGAAGCCTCAACACTGTCGAGGCTCTCACACACGGTTTTAGTAATGCGTTTTAGTTTAGCAATAGAACGATGGGGTTGTGGGGTGAGCACATCAACCCGATGAGAATTCAGGGTGGAACACAGGCCTGTAGACAAAGATACAATATTCAAATATAATCATTAATTAGTGAAAGAAAGATAATATTAAATACGGGGGCTATGTATGAAAATGGAGAGGATTTGAGAGATGGGGTTGAGTGGATGCAAGTGTGGGGTGTATCTACAATACAGTCGTAGTACAAAACATAAACGATGTGGAGAATGTTTTTGAGGCTCAAGAGGGTGGGATATATGTAATGCTATACAATCATAAATATCGGGAGTGTGAACAATAAATTTGGAAAACGAAATGTGTAAAACTATGTAAACCGTTTAATGATCCCTTTTAATAGACTTGGGGATGCTCATTCCCTAATTTTCTGGAATTAATAAAGTATTTGTTGCGTGCTTCGAATAAAATGTATTTTAATTTTTGGTAAGATTGAATTTTTTGCCTGTCTTGCGAATCAGTCAAAATTAATTAATCCAGGATTTTGTCCTGTCTCATTTTTTTATTACCTAGTTATAATTCGATGGCTCCATATTTTTTCGCCCTCTCGTTTTTATCCCCATTCCCGTTTTCGTGTGTCCCTCGATCTTTGCGTACCTTAGAGAATAATAAATAGGGCTTGAATTAATTCTATAACATTTTTCTTGTCTTATAAGTACTTATTTATTCTGGTGTATAAGACCAGTTTTTATTATTTGTATTTTTCATCTGGGATTTTCTGCTTTTCATTCATTGCCATTTCGAGTCTTCTTCAAAAAGTTACTTTATTATTGAGCAGAGGAAGACTAAAACGACGTAGCCAAACCATTTGTGTTACGGTAAATGTCGAAAATGGAAATGGGTGTAGGGTGGTTCTTTTTTTTCGCAGGAGATTCCATACGTCCATCGTTTTCGTATTTTACTTGAACATTTATTATTTCGATTTTTCGCGCTGACATTTAATTTGTTTGTGAATCAAAACTGGAAATACAGCAGGATTTCGAAAATGAAGCATCTTACGACAACGTCGTGGAAAAAATTCTCGTCTCTTTGTATTTGGTGCAGTTTGTATGTTATTATAAAACTTCATTATTGCAATATATAAAATGTTTTAAATTGAAATTATAAAGTTTATTATCATTTTTACTTTGTATTTTCCGTGCAATTTTAAAATGTCTACGAATAAATTATATCCAACGTTAGTCTTTATGAATTTTTTCTGTTTTTGCAAATGGCAATTTTTCAATTTGTCGCATTTTTGTAATAACTTGTAAAAGAACTTGTTTTTTTTTCCTCTTTTGTTCCCCCATTAGGAAGGAAATGGAAGGAAAAATCAAATTAGTTTGTTTCAGTCTTAGATTGAATTTTTTCTTAATTGTAAAAGAAATAATTTTTTACTTGCAATTTAAGTATTTGTTTAATAACAAGAAAAAGACCAACGCTATATATGGGTGTGTATACGGTTTTTTTTTGCGCTAGTTATACTTTTCGTTTTCGTTATTTGCGCGAAAGACGATGAAAAAATTAGCTGCCGGCGATAGCCATTATTTTATAAGAAAATGAAATGTCAACTTAAAACATTTTTAAGGTCTTATTATTATAAAATATTTATTTAACGAATAGGCATTTTTTTCAAGAAGATAAAAGCTCGAGTGAAACAAAAAATTGAATAATGAGCCCAGTTTTGACTTTCTAGAAACACACTTTCTTTTAAAAAATAATTTGATATATTTCGGTTATACTTCTTTTTTTCCTGAGTGTTGGCACGCTTTGATGAATCTGAAGAAAAGGAAGAAAATTGAAACAAAAAATTGTTTTTTGATTTTTTTTTTGCGTAAATTTACGTCAATATAAAAGCGTTTTACTCGCCTCAAACCATTTTATCCGGTTTTCCATTTTTCCCTGTCTCTCATCCCGTGCCTTTTTTTTCCTCCAGTTTCCCCCATATCTACGTATTGTTCATTGACGGTGCCTGTGGAACGGCGGTAAATGGCTGTAGATAATAGGTTCTTTGACTCGTTAGATGGATTTTTTAATATAATAATTTCAATAATTTATAACTGGCTACACGACGTTCGTTTCGTTGGTAATATCTTAGAAAACCGCAGCGGCCATATTAGCTACTCGTTTTTAGCCCATACTTATCGTCTCACACCTTCCCGTTTTACCTAACCCACCCATCCCGATTTCGCCTGGTTTGAACGTCGTTCAATTTAAATTACGCAATAACAGGGATTAGCTTTGAGATGCAATTTTTAAGAAATTTTCCTTAGCTTTTTATAGCCACAAGGTAATTTATTTATTTATATGTGTTCCCATCCCCTACTTTCAAAAAAACAGCAATCCTACCCCAATTGGCAATCCATTCGAATTCAAAATCATCCACCATCCAAATATGTCAGTATTTATCCCATCCGTTCCTATCTTATTCGCTCTCCCACCCCCTAAAGACACGAAAGAATGGTGTTGTAATTATGCAAAACGTATAATAGTAGTTGTGTTTGCTGTGGGAAATGTATCGGTGGTATTTATTTCCTAAGGAAAATTAATATGAAAAATGTATTTTAATTTTATTTTGCATTACTTGTTGGTAATAGGGCGAGCGCACATAAAATTACTTGGTTTGGTCTCCTCATACCAAAGCGTATTTAAGAGCAGTATATTTTTTCACGCCATGTTAATGGTGGAATTGGAACGACGGGGGCAGTTGCAATTTACCCATTGAATATTGCGAGAAATAAGAAATAAATTGAAGTAGGATGAGACTTTTTACGGCTCTAATGGCATATTTCCTACGAGATATTCTTAGCTTTCCGTATTGAATTGTTTTAACTTATTAATTTTACTGAAAAAACAACTTTTCGATTACTTCTTTCAGCAGAAATATGTTTCATATCAAAATGAAAAAGAGACATAGTTTAAAAGCTTTTAACTTGATACTAATTTAATTCAAAACTTAGATACTTCATATTATTAGTATATCTTACTTAAAAAGTAAAGTCATTATCAACTTGCTCCAACAACAAAAGATCATTCTAGTTAGTAGATTCCCCGCAGTGAAAAATATCATACTGAATATCATTCATGAAGGATATTCCGACAATAATCCTCGTATTACATCGACCAAGCTCCAATATGTCCTAACCGCCATACACTAGTGACTCAAAAATGGAAGATCGGTGTTAACAAGTCAAAATCCACTCACATTATATTTTCAACCAAAAGAGTTATCTATTCATCAATCTTCTCCGGAAAATAAATACCTGAAGTTACCAAAGTCAAATAACAAGGATTTCATTTTAACACCAGACACATTTGGAAGAACCACATCTTCAGCAAAAGTACCCAACTGGTGATCATCAGGAACCTCTGGTGACTGTTGAGAACCACCTCGTATCTGTTATTGGACGACAAGCTTACGATAGGTACACATGGTCATCCTGAAATTTGTTTGGCTGCACAGCATCTAATTGTGGGAAATTGCTAGTAACCACAGAAATGAAATATAGTGCTTATGTCGTATATAACCAATGCTTTCTTCATGACTTATCGAATCACATCAAATTTCGTAGATCCTATCTCTTGTTACCTATATTGATCATGACTATAGCGTGGAATGTGCAATTTTTTACTACCGTCTTCTAATGAGGATCATTTTCGACCAAATATGTTGATGTGAAATGACAGTAGGAGAGAATAGGATCTCCAAATCGCTTACAAGATCAAATAAAGTTTAATATGAGACCTCTATACTATACCTCTGTGCTATACAGGAAATGTGATGCGGGAAAGGAGATTGTCTCCCTGCTTTCCCAGCTATGTCGTCTCTGCTCTTTTGGCCCACCCGAACATGAGCTGAAAAACATACACAAAGATCCAATTGACTCTGCTGAGATTTATCTCAGACCTGACTAATTAGAACTAGAAACAAACTGGGGCACAATAGTTCTTTTAGGACGCAGCGTAGAGGAACTCTTAGGAGAGATCCCTAGATCAAAGAAGATGAAGAAGACGACACCTTTATACTAGCAAGTCGAACATCGAAGTTCTTCAAAATTCTTGCACGAATGTGCAATAATTTACAAATTGTGACATACATAAAAATATCGGGATGGTTACAAAGGTGGGAAGGATATTGCCAGATATTATCAAATATATTAGACTCAGTTAAACTCTTAACTCTGCTAGACTTCTACACATTATCGTTTTTGAGATTTGCAAGTAACGAAATGGGTGCAAGGATGCTTAAAATGAATATTTCTATCGAAGCCTTAAGATGTATTTTCATTCAGTCGCTAGTTTCTAGCCAAGAAATGGTTACATGACTAAAATGTAACATGGGCGCCAAAATTTGAGCGACAATTATGGCTCTATCGAATATCAATGTGCCGATAAAACCACTTTATAGTACAGTTATGTGTATATGATTGCGAATAGTAAGTATTAAACTTAGTTAGTAAGCATTCGGTTTATGAATAATATTCTAACTATGAACTCTTTTTGGAAATGTATTTATATAGAAAATTATGTCTGGTAGAATCCGGAAAAATAGCTAAACAAAATTTAGCTGTATTGTTCCTTTTTTTCGGATGAAGCACGCTACATTTTAGTCAAGTGACCAGTGGAAATTAGCGACTAGCGACTGCATGAAAATGCACCATTAAAACTAAAATTTGTCGCAAATGCAATACTTTTTTAGCCGTTCTTTAACTTCTTTAACCCAAAGAAGAAGAAGAATGTTAGGATCAAGCATAATTGTCACTATTAAATCATAGCATTTTATATTTTATGGTGAATAGTTTACTTGTGTCATTTTGCTTAATAGAGGTTCTAATTTATTTTTATAGCGCATGTATTTCTATTACTTTTCATCCTAAAACAGAAAATATTTCAAAGAGTTATTCTTTTCAGACACTGCTGTCCCTTCAGCCAATTCACATCGACGTGAATATGATTCGTGTTAACGATGTCGTGTCGATGATCGCATTAGCAGGACCCAATGGAGTTTCCGTACTCCAATTGCCGCGACGTGGAGGCTTAAACGGCACATTTGGCAATGGCAAGGATGTGCTGTATTGTCGGTATGTACAATTTCCACTTTTTTTTTCCTACCAAAAAAAAGTGTATGATTTTTACAAATGTCCTAATTGTCATGCAAAGGAAATTCACAAAAGATTGCAATAATAATACGCTTATTGTTCGGTTGAGAAAGATGATTCCGTCGTCGTTGGCAGTAGCGGTTTTCTTTTAACGACCCCCACAGAAAACACATTAAAACAATATTATAATCCCAATAATTGCTCTGTTAACATAATCCCTGAGAACTTAGAGAAAGCCGCTGGATGCTTCGAATGTGTGGGATGTGGAAAATTGAAAGGATGAGCAGGAGGGAAATATATCAAACATAACGAAATTGTTTAAAAAATAATTTGGTAAAAAATTATATTTGGCGATGAAATGAGGTTTAAAATTGCTCCAGACATTTTATTTGTAAGATTTTTCCCTTGGCTTGATTTCCATATTTAAATAGCAGATTATCAAAACTAATATACAAATCCACAAATAATTTTATTGCTTTTTTATGCAAATTGTCCAAATCTTATTGCGCCTCCGCACATCATCATCAGCACCAGTAGCTACAGTCTCTTTTCCATTTGGTGGTTCGGTTCCGTTCCCCATTTGCCACCTTCGCAAAACTTTTCATACATTTATATATGGGAGAGACAAACACCAACACATTTCCCATAATATAATCTTTACCGCATTCAAAACATTTTCAAGCCGCTGTGTTTAACTCTTTACCGGTTTATTGCCGCGTTGTGTGTTATACACAATCCCTTACCTTAGGAAAATGGCACCACGTCATCGCCTCCCCTCGACACGGGGTGGGAAGGTGGCACGTAATTCCACCTCATCTTTGCTCTGTGCTTCCCATACCAACAACTCAAGACGGTATGTGTGTGTATATATTTGAAATACGTGGCCGGGAAAATAAATACATATTTCCTCTATAGAAGTCTAAAAACTTTTATTGCCGCACCTGGATTTTGGGAATAGGCGTCGAGGACGAAAAATTTGCCTTCGTTCCTCGTTTCATTTACATTCAACGCATTGTCGTGTTTATAAGACGTTTAAGATTTTAAATTTTAAATTCACTCATTTCAATTCTCACCAAAAAAAAAATTTTGATTTTTTTTCAAATTTTTCCCCAGCATCGTTGACGTCAACTTTCGCACCAGCACCGAACAATCGTAGACAGAAATATTAGCAAGGGAAAATTTTTCATCAACATATTTCTTAAATAAAAAATAATGCCTGGTAAATCTAATGAACTCAATCTTAAGTTTTCACTCGTAAAAAAACTCAATAAAAACTTGCGGTGGTATGTTGTTATAATATTGGCGGAATAAACCAACGACTTCTAAAATTCTACTAGAAATACAAAGAAGAAAATATACACATTTAATATTTTTAATTAAAAAAAATATATTCTGAACTAATTCCATGTAAATTAGTTCGTAATTTATTGAATTTAAATACGATAGTGCTAACATTTATTGATGAACAATACCAAAAACCAATGATTCTTGAAACTTTCGAGGAACTTTTCTTTCTTATTACTATCGTTGGTTTTGCTAACGAACAAACTTATCTTCCAGTTTATTCCTTAACGGCGCTAAGAGGGGTGGTTTTTGGACGGAATTTTAATACCTGCATCGACTCATGTGTCAGCGTGAAGAGTAACGACACGGAACACTCGCAAGCTATTGCCTGTCAAATTTTTCATTAGGCCGGTTCATGTTTTTACGATGTCAGAAGAGAACTCCTCTATCAAATGAGAGAATATTTGGTAACCACCATACCCCATTCCAGAATAATTCCCATTCATCGCCGTTATTTATTTCATCCCTACCCCACTAACGCTTTCTTTTTACATTTTCCTTAACTCTACGCTCTGTCCGTTTATATCTCAGGTGATATATTTATTAGTTTTCTTGGTGGTTAAGCCAAGATTTTCCTACGTAATAACCATTTTTTCCACCAAGCAAAATTAATAAATTTTATGGGACAACTTCGACGGTCTCTTGATTCGATAATTAAATATACAGCCTATAGGGTGCAAAGCTGAAATGTTTTCCTGTTTTGGCTTGCTTGCATATACTTTTCATGATTATCCACGTATTTATGATTCTCTATAAATCCCGATGTCGAATATTTAAGGAAAGAAACGCGTTTTAGTATATCGTTACTCAGTTATTTATAACATAGCTTTTAGTTAATGTTGAATTACATCTTTCTTCCCCATTCTCTTTGAATGATCTACCTATTTTCCCAAGGTATAGTTTATAAAATACCTTATAATGTTTTTTCCTCTCTAAAAATTAAAAACCCACAACGTTACCGAACTGTTAAGATTTCATTCAAATTTACAAATTCTAGTAATTTACAAGTTCTAATTAAAATTAACACTTTTTTAATATACTAACCAATACCTGATACCCGCATCTTCACCTACGTGATGATATCTTCATATTATAATCATTGACTGACATATTATGGCTTATTCCCACGGCTTCGCTCGTGTTGACATCCCTTAAATTAGTGTCAAGATCATAGAAAAGAAATGAAAATAATTTCATAACTGTTTTTCTTATTACCTGGCTAGAATTTTCCACATTTCACAATATGAATTTGATTTAGTTTAAAAATAAGCAACTAATAGTAATTACTAAAATTTAAAAAATTCTAAAGTTTTAACAAAACGTTTACCAAATTGATTTCTTTCTAAAGAGCACAACTACTGCTGTATCTATGAAAAAAGCAAGACTTTTCCAAATGCACATCTACTTCCCATAATTTTTGCCCTTTCGCTTTCTGAATGGTAACAACAAAATCAAGCTTGATTGGAAACTGAAATCTTTTGAATTATAATGGTAAGTCCGTGGGGATTATTGGGATTGGAAGTATGGTAACACTTTCCTCTTTTGCTGCACCTAAATAGTTAAAATAGTGGTACCAAATATATAATACCCCAATGGTGTGATCCGAAGCTTCGTTCCCTTACATAGTTAAGGTGCATCTATATTTTGCATAAGTATACTAGGAAGGTATATTTAGTGTCAATTGGAATGTAACGCAACTTCGTCTATGTGACGTATGTGTTAATAATATTTTCTTTTTCGACTTTTCTTCGGTTGAAATTTATGGAAACCTCTGTATTTTGCTTACGAATATCTTAAAAACATGACTTTAACGCCCTTAAAAATGCACTACTTATGAACTGTTGGCTTAAATAAAAAAGTCGATGTTAATGTTAAATTAAATTTTACTTCTTAAAATATTCAATGACATTCAGTAACTAATATTCCTAACTATAAAATTATTCTTTTGTTCTTCGGACAAAATATGTTTTTTTATGTAATTTGTCCAATGTTCTTTTCTGTACTTCTGATATGTGTGTACAAAATTTTATAATGATCGGTATAGTAGTTTAGGGGTAAAATTGTAATAAGTAAACAATCTTACATTCGTATTTATAATATTAGTTAGGATTTAGATTTTAGATATGGTTTTCCCAAACTATGTTCCGCGGAGCCTAAATGGATATTTCGCTAAAATTGAGAATAAATTTAGAAAATTAAACATATTCTACTTCCTAATGAAGGGCGAGCGACGATTAAACTTAATTAAGGTTTATATATTTGTTTTTATGTTTATTAATTAAATTAAATGTCTTTAATAACTTTTTTTTATTTATACTCTTATGAATTACCCAACCTAAAAAATAAGCTAAGTGTTCCACCAAAATTTTCGGATTTGCCGAATGGTCCATCGCTGAAAAAGTTTGGTTAATCCTGCTTTAGAAGATAATTGATAAATTCTTTGCTTTAGTTTATATACTTATCTTTTGGATTGAGAAATTTTGAAGTAGTAGTCTATTATATATAGGTATTTTACCGGCGAGGCCGGTTTTTAGTCAAAATCGACTTTTCCTAAAAAAACGGTAAAATCTACCTAGGACACTTAAAATGGGGATACAATAAAATTTACTTTTCAGGGTTACTTTAGGCAAGTTCATTTAACAAATTTTTTCAAAGTAATTTTACCAACTACTAAATACATATTTTTTTTAGATTTTTATTCACTTACTGTGGATAATTCACTTATGGTGGATTCTTTTTAATTTTAAATTTTCTAAAACAATTTTTAGTTCACACGTGATCTTCTTGAATTGCTATTTGAACCGTAAATTTTCGCGATATTTTTGCTTGCGTTTTCTATGATTCATGTACATTGTTCATCGATAAAAAGTAATTTAAAACAATCATCAAACCTACATTTATAAAACCAAAATCTCTGTATCTTTATAGTGTACAAAATATATATTATATCACGTTTACTTTAACTGCATTCATACTTTAATGCTAACAAGTTAATTTTCAGTCAAATTTGTAAACTATTAATGTTTTTTATAATTCAAGATGTAAACATTTAATGTTGGAATTTCTTGTAACAACTTCGAGCACCATGTAAAGTATTTCCCTTAGTTATAAAAGTTATACTCAAATATCTGAAAGAATTTTAAAACTCTTTATAGAAAAAAAATAATAAAAAATTTTGTGTACTAATTCTTCAGGTAGTTTGTAACCTATGTATGTACCAAAATTTGAATATCCGATATTTATACAATGTACTTATTTCCAAATTTTCTACGAATTAATATTTAACCCATTTTCTGTATGTATTCGTTCATTTTAAGTAGCTCTATTTTACTGTGCTAATCTACCTTCAGGTTAAATACCTAGAGATTTATCTGGTGCGTACCTGAACAATTAATTTCGCCCAACACAGTTCCTATACATTTCTCCGAATGATCTTTCCTCGAAAATCATTATCCCGAAAACATTTCCTCCACGATTTAAAAACTGAATAATGAAATACTTATAAAATGCCTATAGAGTTATGAACATTACAATATGCAATAAATATAATATGTTGTAAAAAATTTAATTTGAATAGAATGATTAACTCTTGCAATTCATTCTGAATATTTCAATTGAGATCACAAAAATAAAA
Source organism: Sisyra terminalis (assembly GCA_958496175.1). NCBI lineage: Eukaryota > Metazoa > Arthropoda > Insecta > Neuroptera > Sisyridae > Sisyra > Sisyra terminalis. Next base: position 21,809,036 of record OY292277.1, read on the forward strand.
ACTTTATCATAACTATCAGAATTGGTTGACTAGTATTGAACTTTTTACCATATACTTTATGATAGATGTTAAAATTCAGCATTAATAATTTTTGTTTTTTAAACCTATAAAATTTAGTAGATATAAGTATTACAAGACTAAAACAAAATAGTTTATTGAGTTTTTTTCAAAATCAAAAGCACTTTTTCCAATCGTTTATTTCTTCAGTGAAGAAAATTTATCAGTTTCTGTTGAATTATTGTTTTATTTACAAAAACATAAAAACGGTATTTCATTATCATGTAGGTACGACACTGTTTATAGATAATATTTTAGAAAACTAAATAAAAATCAAAATTTTTTTGTCAGTTATTGTATCTTTGGGATGATAAAAAGCGCATACATCGCTCCCGTGGGAATGGTTTTAATGTCACCACCTCTGTCAGCGCACAAAATACAAACACCGTGTGTATTTTACGAGCTTTTTAACTTACTGATTAGGTGTAGTATAGAAGAAACATGCCCGTTCCACTCCCCAATCTTCGTGCAGTTCCCGTACCTGAAATCCTACCCATCTCTTCTGGCCACCCTCAATCCCTCAGCCTTATTCCACTAGCATATCCGACATCTTACCATTATAGTATATGGGAAAAGTTTTAGCATACATTATACAATGAAGGTTGTCGTCGTTCTGGTAAGATATCACATTATATAAGTAATTTAACTACCAGTGATACGTTCGTAGTGCCATTCTAAGGATTCTAAAGGATAAATTTCTATATAGGGCCCATAGAGTTAAGAAAAACACAACTAAAACAACGAAAAAAAGTGCTAAAATATTACAAGATTTATGGAAAGTGGATTTTCAACGAAATGGTTAAAAATGAAAATTAACATCAAGCTTACATTTTTCATGCTCAAATTTACCTGATTAATTTCTCAAACCATTTGATTTAAATGAAGTATTTCTAATTCACTTAGAAAAATAACAAAAATAAAAATTATTTTTCTTAAAATTAATTTTTATTTTATATTAATTTTAAATTAAATGAATATAAAATTACAGATTATCAATTCATTCAATTTACCATAGTTATTAGTTATAGTGTTAGCATCTTAGCTTTTAAATTTTGAGAGTCTATTTTCAGTGAGAGATAACGGAATTTAATAGAATATCCATTGATTCGAAGTCTTTTTGTCTATTTTATGGAAATCTTGTTAAAATTAGTTTAAAACTATCCGATACCGGCGATTTGATCTGTGTAGTGCAATAATATGTTCACAATTTTTTTTTTTTTTTTTGAATAATTACACTAACTATTGAGTAGTGCATATCTTAGTTATTTCAATTTCCCTTCCTTAAGTATAAATAATGTCCATATCAAAAATGTCTTTAACAACTCTAAAAGCATTCGTATAAGTATTATATGTGTAAATATTTCCCACACCTATGCTTTAATAGAACGAGATGATCTCAATGAATTTGATATAATAATATGAAAGAAATTTTACCAACCAATTTTAATAAGTCTTCTATTCTTCATAGGCGTACTAAAATATATATATCACAATACTCTTCTAAAGATGTATATGGTAAAATATATTTATATATTTTATATTTATTTATGTTTATATTAATATTCAAACTCTATACTTCTCTTTACGTATCGACTACTCAATTTAAGAGTGTACCACATATTACCACATAACGTCACATAATGAAAAAAACTTCATTGTAAAAGCAAGTCAATAGACAAAAATAAAATGATTAATACTGGGGCTTAATTGCAATAATTTTTAAACTCTAAAAATTTGAAAATTGAAAGACTCGCATTGTTAAAACGTGAAAAAGTAGCCATCTATGTCTAATACCTATATACATTAAAAATACATTATATACATTAAAAACTTAAAATTACTTACGAGTACCTAATAATATTTTTTGTAACGACTGCTTCTAAAGTTCAACAGAAACAGATTGAGAAATTAATTATTGTTATTTATATATAAAAAATTTCAACTCTATAGTAAGAATAATTTATAGAAAAATTATGAATAAAAACAACATTTTAGTTTAAACTACAGTCTAAATAATTACCTTTATTAATTATTTCTTATTAAAAGTTTATTTAGGTATCAATTTATTTTACTTTTGCGCACTGTTATTTACTTACGCGCACGATTTCTCTACTTTCGCGTACGCTGGCCACCACGATGAGAAAACGGCTCTTTACCCCCGCCACACAACGCACGAAAATTCAACTTTAGAAGCAGTCGTTACAAAAAATATTAATAAATAATAAAGCGACTGTTTACTATCATTTTTTTCTTCAATTAAAGATATTTGATAAATATTATTAAAAAATATTATTATTATTCGTTAATAATAAATATTATTTTTCGTTTGAAGATTATCTACTTAATTTTTTTTTAAAAATTGTGAGTCAATAAGGGAAAGTGTAAATAGAAAATTTAACCACTTGTTTCACTTCTTTTCGTAGAAACTTAAAAATAAAAGTTTGTCATTTTCGATGTATAAAACTTACATTTTTTTGCTTAAATTGAAACGTTTGCTATCAAAACCAAAGATATGCTAAAACCAAATAAAATTCTTTAAAAACTAAAAAAAGGATGTAAAAAATCGAATCAGTAGATTTCAATTGTTTTAGCTTTACATGGACAGACGTTGTATATTAAATATATATTAAGTTAAATCTCAGATTTCGAGTAGTATATTTTTTAATTACTCATTTTGGCAAGCATTCTTGATATCGCTACCCAGGTAAAACGTTTATAGGTGCGAGAAGATGTTAGAAATTAACTTCAAATTACTGATTGACAGCTCAAAATATGCTCTAAATTAGTGCATATTTTTTTAATTAGCACCATTCTGACGACTTATAAATGTTGAATTTTAGTTAAACTTAGTGTGTATGCAAACAATTATATTTTTCTACTTCTAAAGATCGATTTTCGAATCAAATTTGAATAGAATCTATGTCGGTTTATTCATTTAATAATGTCATTTATCCATCGTATTTATCTATTTTAAGAAGAAAATTATCATAATCGAACTAATCGATACAAATTTCTGTATGGCCGTATTGGTTATATCGTCGACTTAGAGTGTTAAACTGCTATTTCCATTTTGACAATTTTTACAGGGAAAGAAAAAAGTCAATGTAAGCTACGTTAGTTAGTACAGATATCAGGTTTTCGTTTTATGTTATATTTTGAAATATCTACTTAAAGTGATTTATCAGTTAGTCACTCGATAGATTATTGTATTCCATTCTTAAAGGAACAAAAAAAAACATTAAAAATGGACTTAGCAGGTTAACACCCTAAGGTGGCGATATATAAAAAAGTTTGACCATCTAATTGAAAACTTCGTTTTTTCATTTGTTAATTAATTGAAGTGAAAACAAATCCGTAAACTAATATTATTGGTTCTGAAATAAAAAAAGTTGCATACCTACCGCTGGGTACCGTAATATGTTAGGTAGTTGAAATAAGAACAACATTTGTATAACCCTAATTCTATTCCAGCAAGTTTTATTAGGAACTTATTGGAAATCGTATTGGAATAGATGTAAAGGAAATTTTGTTTATTTTGGAGATGAGAAAATAGAAGTTATGTTGTTAGTGTCGTGCATAGCTCACTACCATCAACAACAAGAACAACAGCAGTAAGAACGGTTGGCGCACACCATTTTCCCATGAGGATTTGCAAAGGAAATTAATTAATGAATATTTAATAGGACTAACGGGTTGCCACATTGTAAGATATATATCTATTGGTATTTGTCCATAAATATTTGATCATAGAAAACCCGCACCTCGTCTGTTTTGGCATCATCCCCATTTTCGAATTGAAACCGCGACGAGTCGAATTGTAAATATCTTTTTGCCTATTAGGCGCGTATGAATATTTGAACGATTGCTTCGAGCAATGAATTAAAGAGTATAATTTTTGATTATGCTCTTTCATTTGTTTTATTGCGAAATCCAATTGGAAAACAGGAAAATGTCTTTGAATAAATCTGCCAAGTATAGAAGATATACAGTATAAAAGGTAAATCAACACTGTCAAAAATAGTCATACTTAATTTAGTTCTTAAATTATTCACAATAATATTCAATTCCAATAAACTTTGGTACAAACTCGGAAAGTTTAAAAAATACTTTTGGATTGTTAATTCTTATTCATAAACAAAATATAAGATCTTCTTTTATTCTTTGTAGGCTTCTAATAATGATACTGGGGAAAATAAATAAACCTGTTCACCTGTTCAACCATTTCATTAAATCACCTATAAAGCGTTTATTAAGTAGATATATTTACTTGAACCTCGCATCATTTTCAAAATGGGTTTTTTGTTGAAGACATTTTAATTAAATTGAATTTGGTCGGAGTCTAAATGGTCATAGATAAAGCCAGTCGTAAGCAATAACAGCGCTTTATAAGAACACTCTTTTTTCTTTCCATAAGAAATAACCTTAAATTTTTGAACTAAAATCCTGTTTTCTTTGAAAACCAAGCCATAACTTGCTGTTTGGTATTTTTCATTTTCGATTTATTTTTGCTTCTTCTACATTATCCTATATTCTTAAATCATGGCAGCAGCCATTTTAGGAACTCCCAAGATATTGCGATAATAGTTAATATAGTATCCGACCGAAACTAGATACTTTTACGGCCGAAACCGAATTTCAGCATCAGTTTCAATTTCGACCGAAACCGAAAGTTCTGTTTAAGGTCATACTTTCATAGGAAAAAAAAGTTATCAAAGTAAGTCTTTTAAATCCTTTTAGTACTTATTATTCATTAGGTATCTAATATTTGACCTAATATCACTTCTTATTTCAAATATTTCATTTATGCTTCTTAAAATAAGAGGTTAACTTAAAGCAAGTACACCTAATATTGACCGAGTGGTCAAGGTGGCCCCTCCAAAACTGGTAGGTGTTGGACTCAAATCTAGTATCGAGCAGCTTTTCGATATTTCTCGATTTACGTATTTCTATTAACCCTAGAGTAACTAAAGATCTTGACATTTTTAAAGCGACAGTAAATAGCAATTGAAAAAAACGCTACAAAACAAAATTACTTTTTACCTAATACATTTAGGTACACAGAACAGAAAATAATTTTTCTTACTTCTTAAAAACAAAATAATTTATTCTAAACTGCGGTCAATTTTCTCTTAAATTGAAAAAAAAAAGTTTTGAAAAGCTTCATGAAGCTACAACTATGTATTAAAATTAACTTTAATAATCTGATAACTGATAATAAGATCAATAGTCTTAAAGAATCTAATATTATAACTGAGAAGCAATAATTTTTCAACATTTTCATCTCATGAATTCAGTTTTGGTTTTGGTCGTTTTTTCAGCTAGACAACAGCCGATACCGAATCTAATCTGAAACTAAGCTAAAACCGAAGCTGAAAATGAAGCTTTATATTAATAAAACTATAAAACAATACGAAATCAGGTTTTTTTTTTCAATTTTTATGAAACTTTAGTATTTAGTTGGGTTAGTTTTAAATTTTTCTGGCAATTACTACCGTTTTTAGATCTTGAAGTTCCATCGCATCTTCCAACTAATGAAAACTTTAGTTTACTTTATCCATTTTCCCCATTTATATTTTGGGAAATTATCTTACGATAAACTAGCTATGATATTAGTATTCAATAAAACTAATTTTAAGAAATATATAAAAAAATCTGTTATTCTAAAAATATACTGTCAGATATAGTATTTAACGTCTAATATTGGTTTTTAGTATAAACAAAGTAACGATAAATATATTCATATATTTTCTTCGAAATAATATTAGAAGTCATATTCTCCATTGCCAAAAACATAGTATGGTTTCAATTTTCTGTCAGATATCCCCTAAATTTTAAAATATTATAATTATACTTACGTCATAGTATAAAAGTCGAATTTTTAATATATTTCTAAACAACTATCCAAAGATGCTATCTTAGTAGCTGGACAGTTTTGATAGATTTTACATCTTACCAGACGCCAGTTGCTGATCGTTCTTTCCTATGTTGGAGATATGTGCAGAGAATCTTTTAGCTTTTATAAGATAACGAAAGCTTGGCCATCGCGAGCTTTTGCTATTTTAATTATGTTAAAAAACTGTAATTTTTTGAAAATATTTATGAATTTTTCTTTATGTTTTCAAATTCCGATATTGGGGGATGTTTCACGTTTCCTTTTTGTGTTTCGGATAGTGTATTAAATAGCTGATTTTTATACAAAATAAATAAAAAAATAGTAGAAAGAAACAACAGGAGGGAGCAAATTTAAGTTTGGAACCGAAATTTGGCGACAATATATGTTACTTACCCACGTCTCATTAGTAACACTTCTTTTTGTTTTTATGTCGTTTTTTCGTTGGAGCTGTCGCCCAAGAATAGTAGTAAATTAAGATGGATATTGTAATTTGTATATAATTTCAAGTTTTAAGTGTAATTTTGCTAAATTTATGTTAAAATATAACGGGGCAAGTTTCTCTAGAAGCAGTTCGTAAGTTGGCGACGTTGTTATTATACAATGCGACATTTGTAATATATGTGTAACACACACATTTACCTGTATAAAGTGTCTTCTTTTCGAAGAAGGGAGAACATTGAAATAGATTAGGAAAAGGGAAATTCGGGGATGAAAAAATCGGGAAAGTTTGCTGAGTTTGAGATTTACTGCACGGGTAATGGACGCTGTCGTGCACACGTGGACTGTGAAGTGAGTTTTTCAATGAAGGGATGAATTCGGGTTTTGGACTATGTGGGAGAGACTTTTTATCGGTCGCTCCCAGATACCCTTACGTCGATTAATAATTGTGCACTGACATAAATTTCATGGGGGTTAATTTTTTTTCCTTGCAAAAATAAAATCAGCAATTTTTTTCGATTAAAAATCTGACGTTGTAATTTACCTCATGCGTTTGTGACCTTTGCTTGTTTATATTAGACTTTTTTTAATTTTTTTTCGGTGTGGAAACTTGGAGAACATAATTATATTAAGTCGATGGTATAATATTTTCTTCATGACAATGGCGCGCTGAATCTAAGACAAATGAGAAACACCTCACCCCAATTCCAAAACATATATCCAAAGAACTTAAGTATCATATTTTCCCAACCTCTATGCAGTTATAATATAAAGTTGCATTAATATTTATTAAACTTTAGTTTGACTAATGTACAGGTGTGTTAAAGTACCTCACTAATGGTAGAACTCGTATTGTTATCTTCAATCCCATACCATCCAATTCACCACCCTAAAGACATTATATTTTTAAGAAATTTTACGTTTTTTGTGCAAATTAATTAATAGTTTTACTTTAATATGTAAGTTGGATAAAGTTTTGGGTGCGTTTGATAAAGATTTTGTATTTAAGGATTATTAAGTTATCCTCAAAATAAACTTATCTCATTATTATTGTTTAAGTAATTACTTTTTATTACTCAAACTTATAAAACGTCTTAATTCCAAATGTTGAAATGCTTTTAAGCTTTTCTTGAAACTTATCAAAACTCTTGTCGTTTTCTTAGTTAAAGTAACGTTACTTTTTTGTGGTTTGAATAAATATTAATAGGTGCACCTCCAAAAAATGAATACAGAAAATTTTCACTCTTAGAGCTTTCATAAAAGTTCATAACTTTTGGAATGTTTTCGTAATTTCTAATACATTCAAATCTCTTTACTAAAATAGTTTTTTAAGAAAAATATACATGAATCAAATCTTGAGTTAGCAAATATTTCAAACAGTTAGTTTTTAATGTATGAAAAGGGGTAAGTAGGGAAAAGAGGCCACGAATATTTACAATACTACAAATATCATACAATAAGTATATCAAAACCAACTGGTGGCCGAGTGGTCTAGGTGACCACTTCAAAACTGATAGGTGTTATACGGATTTCTATTAATCCTAGAGTCGCTAAAGACCTTGGGAATTATAAAACGACGGTAAATAATAAAAAAAAATTATATCAAATCAAATGAGAACAATGAAGTGAAAACTTATTAATAAAATTTCTCTAATTTGGAATTTGTATAAAACAAATGAGGAATTAATTGGTGTTTTTTGGTCCTTCAAGGGTTCTGGAAACTATACGCTATGTATTAAAAAAGTCTTTGTGTCATTAATTAGCGGTTATTTGTTGTTCAAGAGTTCGAAAGAAAAAAAAATGTTACCCACATATTTTCCGCTAAGTTTTGTCAGATTTGGTTTCAGGTAGTCAGATTTGGTACTTTTATTGCCATTAAATACAAAGTAGACATTTGAAGCTTTATCCATTGTTTTTATTAACGTTACTCACAAAGCATTTGTGGTAGTTTTCTGACCCAGTGCTTCTGTTTTATAAACTATTAATGTATTTGAATATTTGTTTTTGTAATTAAGATATATTATATATTTGACGATCATGGCTATCAGATAAAAGTAGATTAATTCTTTTAAAGTATCGTTAAAGTATCTAGTATATTAGATGATTTTAAAAAAAAACTGTATCTTTTAACTTAACAACTATCTTAGATACCGAAAAGTAACATAGATACCTTAGATACCTAGATATCGAATGATTTGATACAGAGTTTTAATTTGTTTTGTTCTGTAAGATTTAATTTAAATCTCTTATATTAATTTTATATCGTTTTTAAATTGTCTTGTTTTTAGGAGATCAGACATTTACACCTTCTTTGTTCTTTAATTAATAAAGATAAATACATTATTTAATTACCTTATAACTTTACCTAATACGTCACGAAACTTAGTACATACCTAGTTTTTACATACAGAGTAACTAAAATAGGTAAAATAGTATTTTAAAAAGTAACTTAAGATAAGTATTCAAGTCACCTTCTTTAATAGTAACTAGATACCCAAAAGAACTTCGATACTTTCTAAAAAAGTAACTTATCTAGGTACTAAATATTTTCTAAAGTATCTTTGACAATGGTTGACGATCTATGGTTACTTTGAAAACAAAAAATATGTCATAGTATAATTTTGAAAATTTTGCTCCGCAATACAAATCCATAAAGGTCACAAACATGTAATTACATTTTATGCTTAATTTTAACCTTAAATTGATAAATTGATTACACCGGTCGACACGATTTTTAGGTCTGACTTCTGAATGAGAAATTTTGGTTTCTTCTACGATACTAATGAAGGGAAAAAATATCTCCTTCAAAGTTTGCTTTTATAGAAATTAGAACAATTTTGGAATTTTTTAGAGAAATGGCATTTTGTTTATAAATCACATTAGATTTTTTTGCTGAACTCTGAATCTTTTTAATTCGAGATTAGTGATAATTAATTGCATAGAAAAGTAAAATAATAAAAAAATCAAGCTCAAAAATTAACATTTTTAGTGATTTTTTTTCGTTTCATTAGAAAAGGAATACAAAATTCTATCGCGTGACAAATTTATGAATCACTTTAAATATAGAAATTTCAAAATATAATATGAAACGAATACCTGCTATCTATACTAACTTATATAGTTTACATTCACTTTTTTCCTTCCCCTGTAATAACTGTTAAAATTGATTTGGCAGGTTAACACTTTAGACCGACGATACGATATATTCTACAACCCATAATTTTAAAGCTTTTAAGCATAATTTCGATACATTTCGTTAAATTCTTGGTAATTGTTAGTCTTGTTTCCAACAAAACCATTAGCTACTGTTTTAAGACTCTCCCAGGCATATTTCCATCAAACCTCTGTCACCAAAGTTTTTTTTTTCTGAAAAATTTTCATACCAAAATATTTCCAAAATGATGCAAACGTCATGTTAGCGTTACACAGTGCATTTTTAAAAAATATGCAAATGACATTTTTTTTCTCTCAAAACTCTTATTTGACAAAAAACACCATTGACAATTAATAGAACCAAAAATATTTCGAAATTTCAATATTTAAAAATACCTCTGAATATTAAATTAGTATTACATAGGGACATAAGGACTTTCCAGAAAATGATTGGGCAACATTTTTTTTCTTTCAGAATTCTTGAACACCAAAAAGTTCCAATTAATTACACAGTTGTTTTGTGCAAAATTCAAAAGTGTATTGCTAACTTATGGGACGTTAAATAAGCTGCGAAACTACTGGACCGATTTGAAAAATTCTTTCTTCGTTGGGAAGCTATTTTATCTTCGGTTAACATAGGCTATATTATATTTTAAAAAATATTAGGATCCTTACTAAAACTCCAATAATGTAACCTAAGGTGTTAAAAATCCTTACATCGTGTGCGCTGCGAAAACTATTAAAGATAGAATATATGTAAATATTTATCGTTTGTAAGGAAGCTCTTACTCAATAAATTTAAAGACTTTTGTAGGCATGATCTTTATTAGAAATAAAGATTAGAAATAAAAATTAACTAATCATAAGTTAAAAAATAATTTAAAAAAATATCTCAAACTTCTTTATTATGTAGGTACCCTTTTTTAGTAACCTGACGCAAAAAGAAGGGTGTAAGTATTTGATAGTCTATGTGTTAAAATATATAATTTTTAAAATTTTTGTTAAATACCCTTACGGAGTCGGAACGGGCAGCTATGTTAAATAAAATGAAAATGGAATTTATTATTGAAAATATAAATTAAATTCAAATTATGTATTTACAACTATTATAGTATAAACTGGCAGGACAACGTCTGCCAGGTTCAGCTACTATTGGTAATAAAACTCTTTACATTCGTACATCTAAATTGTCGATCAAATATGAAATTTGCAATTTCCAACCAATTCATCTATTTAAATTCTTATTACATAGTTATATTAATTTTTCATCTCAAAAAGTACATTTTTTGGTATCAAATTAATTTTTTTCTTTTCATAAACATTTATCCATACGATAGTATAAAATACTTCGGTTTATCGACTCCTTAATGCCCAGAAAACATCAAAATTATGGAGCAAAAATTTACCCAGAATATATTTAAAAATAAGAGACTCGTATTAAGAAAGAATTTTTCGAAATTGTCCTCTTAGAGCATTAAATTATACATTTAAACTAATACTCATTTTTTTGTATTTTTTTTTAATTTTGAATATGGGCATTTCATTGAAGAACCAATATTTTTTGTCCCACTATACAAAATGTTAATTATTATTTATCCCACTAGTTTTATAATTCATTAGGGTCCTCATTACACTTACAATTATATATAAGAATTTCATATAGCTTGATTGCTTGAGAAAATTTAGTATAAAATGGATTTAGAAATTTTGGTCATTTAAATTTAAAAGTTTATATTGTGTTCCATACATCTCCCTAGAGAATTTTGGATTTTGGTTATTTTAAAAAAGCTTTTTTAGCATAACTTAAGTAGGTGCATCCTATACCCTTATTCTTTTCTCGTATTTTTAATGGTGAAGATTTTTTTAATCACATCCTAGTCACAAATATGACTACCCTAATTAAATATATAAAAGTATACCTTTTCTAGGAACTAATTTTAAAATAAATAATTGCTACTAGTTATTCTTATTTTGTATTTTTGTGTTGATGTTAATGAAAATTAGCATTCCGTTCCTTTTTGTTCGTCTCATCTGAAAAAATGAAACAATTATGTGGTCATATCACATCTTGAAAGTCGAGCGACCCTAATTAGATAAGGGAGACAAAAATTATAAAATATTGTTGGCCTCTAACTCCTAGTCATTCTTTCACCATTGCCTCGCATGGGGTGAGTTGAAGTGGGTTTTAAATGACTAATAGACGATCCCGTTCTACTTGGCCATTTTATAATGGAACCATTTGCAATATTCCTCTTCGGGATTTGAGTTTTTGTCTTGTTTCTTATATTTGCTGGCTTTGTTTGTGTGGTGTAAAGGAAGGGTGGCATCTATGGAGTTGTAATAATCATGTATAAATATTATACATTGGAGGCAACTTCAATAGTCGTTAAATAGCATAACCCTTTTAAGCTGAACAACCGTTTCGTTTTAACTTTGGCTATTCCTTGGGTATTACCAGTTGGCGGTGTGGGATGGCCGATGTCTTCGTGCTAATGTTTTGGAAGCTATTCGGGTTTTCATGATTGAATTTGAAAGAGGTTTTTTTCTTTTTTTACTTTTCATTTTGTTGAAATTGTAATTAAAAGTTGGCTGACACATACAAGAGTGAAGAGAGCGCTTTGGATATCGGTTTTTTTTCGTTCGTGTGCAAAAGGTTAAAGATAACGTCACTGTGTGTAAAGAATTATTAAAACCAAGCATGAACCTTTTAACTCTTTCTGTACATTTCACTTCATCAGCAGCCACAGTAGTGGCGGAATCGTTTGTGGTTGGTCTCTGATAATAAGTCCAAAGGCTGACCAAGAGATTCGAGTGTTTGGGGTTCGAATCTCATTGTAACGCGTTCATTACATATTCACTGAGCATTTTATAGATAAACCCACCCGTACATTTTTTTCCCTCTAATCTTTTCAAATAGAAACGAGACGAACGATTTTTCTGATCTATTTTCCTTATACTGTTTTTTTTTTCAACGAGATTTTAATTATTGTAAAATTATCTCGAGAAAATATTCCGTATTTTTATTTATTTAATTTTTTTACTTCTCTCGACTCATTACATTCGTCGTGCATCGTTTTTCCAACCATTTATCCCTCTTCTGAACTTTTCCTCCCGTATGCTTTTTCGTACTGCAAATAGTCTGTTCCACTGTCGAGGTACGTCCGTTTGTTCGTTGTCGTTATCAAACAACAGAATAACATTACACATTTAAAAATGTCATTAATGTAAATTAGAATATTATGAAACACAGTGTTTTTAATTCGTGGCAAATATATTCACAAGAGCGCGCCACTGTCGCTGTCTCTTCCTTATCCTGCAGGATATAGTTTATGTAAAACACGTAGAATATTAATTTTTTTGTATATTATTTTTTTTCAAGGGAAGAAAAATATTTCTTGATAACATGGGCAAAAATATGAGATGGACTTGTGGATTTTCGCGCATGGGGTTTTATCAAAGTTTTGAATGAGAAACGTTCGAAAAAATTTTCATCTTCTGGACGTTTCATCTTTTCAATCTCACACGCGTTTTATTTCAGTTTCCGTTTTTGTAATTCAGTAAATTTATTTTTACGCGTGAAAGATTCATTTATTTATAACGAATGAGAATAAAGGGAACAAGCGAAATTAAAGAAGAATCATTTCGCCCTAAAAATCTATATATGCAATTTATTTTTCTTTAATATTTTTTTGAAGTTATACTTTATTCTCGGCGTTTTGAAAAAAAAATTAATGAGAGTGAATTGTTAAAAAAAAATGACGTGTCAAAGCGTGCTTTAAAGTAACAGTATGAAATTCTCGCAAACGGTTAGCGAGAAAGAACGGTTCAAGCGGGTGGTGTCTGGCCGATTTTTGGGAGCGATATGCATAGTAGTAAGATGATTAAAACACTATCTCATCGATCAAGTTAAGCCAGCACCCGCATATGTTTTTCGTTTATTGGAAGAGTATTCGATCATCCCGAACAATCCCGAATCAGATACGAAGTTATATAGCTAGCGAACTGTTAGAAACTGTCAGATCGGTTAGAACCTTAAAGCGGCCCATATACGGTCAATATTATTGTGCAATGTGGGGTGCATAATATATTGACGGCGGTCCGTAGATGGTCGTTATTATTGTACAATATATTGGTTTATGCAAAATATTGTATCGTATGAAGGCGATATTGACGGTAGTGCAATACAATTAATTGATATATTGTCATTGATTGTAATTGTAATTGCATTTTCACACTTGGTTGGAATGTAACTGGTCTTATACATTTTGGTACTCAAGGTTATATTATCTTATTTTACCCCTCGAAAGATATGTTAGTTGCATTTTCACACTAGGTTGGAATGTGATCGGTCTTATACATTTTGGTACTCAAGGTTTTATTACCTTATTTTAATTTTAACCCTGGAAAGATGTGTTAGTTGCATTTTCACACTAGGTTGGAATGTGTTGACTTACCTACCTTTGAACTACAACTGTTTCTCTGCCAATCCTATCAAAAAATAAATATACTTTAAATAAAATTATTTGATAACCCAAAATCGTACTTTAAAATTAATGTCTAAAGAAAATAGAAAATAGAAAATGGTTTTAGGCCTATGGTTAGTAATGTGGTTGGAGTCGGAATGACAAGTCGATGCAATCTTTACAGGTTGCCTATACGATCACTCACGATTTTCCAGGAGTCGTGAACCATCCAAACATATCTGTGCCAACAGGATCTGGTGACAACTCTTGAAGACTCTCTTCCTCGAAGACAAGGCCTAAAAAAAACATTTCTACTTTTTAGATAGGCAACCCAATAACCGAGGCTGTAAGGCTTGTTGCCTAGTTACAATATGCTTATCATAAAAGACAAAAGTTATATACAACTATGTGTGATATATATTTATTAACTGTTTAGTGAATACAAAAATATGCAAAAATGACAAGTTTTTATTGTAAGGACTAAATGTTAGGTACTTATTGGTTATTGGTGAGCCCGTGGTCAAGATGGTCTATTTGAAACTAATAGATATTGGATTCAACTCACGAAAAACATAACTTATATATTATCCTCGGCTTACGGATTTGTATAAACTCTACAACTGTTGCAAACCGTATTTATGATAAAACGATAAAAATTTGGATTATGAAATAACTATGAACAATTATAAGGATTGTTGCATTGTATACGTGGGATTTTTAGTTACGCTTAGCAAAATCATAAAATTATCATAGAAGTTTAGTTGTAGAAGTACCGATCCTAAAAGAATTATTTGAATTCATTTAAGAATTTCTTTTATAAGTTTAAAAACACAATTGTTTTATTGTTTCATTCTTTATTGAATAGATCTTATCAACCACTGATTTGATTACTAAAATTCAATTTTTCGCGTAATTATTTGTTGACTTCTTTATTTACAGCAATTATAATTTTAATGCTTATCCATTTCCACATCGCCTACTTTCAAACTCGGTTTCATTTTAACCCCATCATCCCCTAGATAAACGTGAAAAACTGTTTTATATACAAATTTAATGGTTCATGTGAATAATTACGTAACCCATCCAATTTTGTATGAAGAAAAAAAATACATATATCCCCAAATCCTTCAGCCCCCTGTATGTTTGTATCTTGTTCATTTTAATAGAGCTTTCACTCCGCCCCCTATTTATATTTATTTAATTTTTTACTTTATTTTTTAAATGTTTCAAGTTATTTTCGAGTTACGCTTAATTTAAAATGCCGCCTCTTTTTTTTAACAAAGTCGTCCCTTTTATATTTAGTTTGATTTTTTATTTGCACTGTGTTAATTCAAGTATGTTTATTTGTATGTAGATATGTGTTGGAGAAGATGGAATGGAAATTAATTCGATTTACTCGGTCGCAAATAATTTCGGTCCTTGGCATGACTTTTGGTCATTTTATTTCCCTCGAAAAGCACTTGATGGAAAAAAAGGGGATGGGGGTTGATTTGTGATGGTGATCGTTGTTGTGCCGTCATTCTTATTTATGAACAGTACGACGACAGAAATAAGACAACATTTGTATAAATAGATAAAGTAAATGTTTGGACCGTTTGGTCCCGTGGGAAGAGTAAGGATATCACGTACGCGTGGAATTTCTTAGCTATTCACGTCGTACGAAAGATTTATGAGATGAAAATTATTGAGAAATTCTGAAAATATCATTGATCCTGTTAAACTTAGAAGCGTCTCGAAAAGTTAACGGAGAGCAGGCAGCGTACATTGGAAAAATAATATGTGGGAAAATATTATCTCTAGAATAAATTAAAATTAATTTTTCGTTGATGTAAACAGCATGGAGAGCGAAGAAATAGAAATAATAATGTTTTATTTTATTTTTCCCTAATGTGTGTTTTGTAAAAAATAATCTAATAAAAGAAAAATTAAAATTTAAAAAAATAATATGGGATAAAACGAAAAATTGTTGAAAGGGAGAGGGAAAATATGATATTGTACGTTAGGAACATGAACAGCGACCTATTATATTTATTAAAGAGAAGATTATTGAAAATTTTATAAGCCCTCATTTTTCACGCCTCGTTTTAAATCGCTGGAGTACAATTGCGCCGCGTCCATATTTCGGTATTTTTTTCTTCTTTTCAAAAGCATCGTTTTTCCGAAAAATAATCATAATTATAATGAGAACATTTACATTTTATATTTCAGTGTTACATGAGGTTATTTTTATTGTTATTTTAAGTGAATATATTCGCTCAACATCACATCTAACATTTCTAAATGAAAATATATTATCTTCATTTACTTACTTTTACAAAAAAATTGAAAATATTTTTTACGGTTTAATGGCTATTATGATCATCATTTAGATTTTCTATATTCATTTAACTTTGTTTTTTATATCTCAGTAAAAATCAAATATTATACAAATTTCACTTTACCATCTTAGTTAGTTTAAAAGCCATTTATATCTTTAGTATATTTATTACTACAGTGGATTCTAGATAGTTAAAAAATTTGATTGTTTAGATTTATTTTGGCCCAGACAAAAATCAGATATAAAAAACGTTTTTTTGATGATAATTTCTCCATGATACATTTGAGATATAATTTTAAAATGTAATGAAACAAAATTAAATTTTCATTTATTGTGATCATAAGTATGTAACCTACAATGTTATATGAAAACTTTTTCTGGGAAGGGTTGTTTTATTATTTTGCGTACAGCAGTTTTTTTTTTTTTTTTTTTTGATCACTAAACCGATTTTGATCTACTTAGCTCATTTTGTTCAAAATTTTTCTTTTTCTGGCTAATACATTAAAATGCATATGTTTAATCCATGATTTCTTCTGACAAGTGGATCATTGTTGGGATAATCATCTATAGTTTAAGATGCTTTTTTCCTACTTCTTTTTGAATCATTTGATATATTTTGAATGGGAAACGATTTTCTTTTGATGCAGGACAAAAGAAAACTGTAAAAAATATATAACACAAAGAACGTTATACTACTCTGTCTTAATCTTTCTCCGGTTATAACCATGACTAAGAAACTTTCCGTTGTTTGTTTCAGCTCCGGAGCCAATTAACACTAAACTGTAGCTCTGGCTCAGAGTTCTGTCTATACTGTAAATTTACTTACTTACTTATTTAAACATATTTTTATGATCACTTACCGTTACTAGTAAGATGCGAGAAATACCAAAGTTATAGAAATATATCTGGAGTATCTGGGGTAGTCATATACTGTTTTCTGGGTACCGATTACCCAATTTTAGACATACTAAGGTTAATAGATTGTGTCATTGAAAGTTCTCCATCATGAAGTTTTTTCGTGATCTGATAATTTTTTTACAAATGAAAATATGCAATAATACTACAACGTACGGAAAAGAGCTCAAGACATGGAAAAATTTCAACTTTTTGATATTTGCAGTATAATTAACCCTCCCACAATACGGTTTATAAACTGCAGGAGACCTCTTTAAACACGACATCCTGTAAAACGGTTTTGCTCTAACACGATACAAGAATTACAGAAACCTTTGTATAACAGTGTTTTAGAAAATACTAAGTCAATCGGAGATGAAGGTTTTGTAGATATGGCTATTGAGGACGTTCAAGATTTGTTAGTAGAAGAAGATATTAGCGAAGTGGATTTGATGGAAATGGCAACAATTACAAGAAGACTTCAATTTAACTGAAATCTGGAATCATTTCTTTTAATGTCCTTCCGTTTAAAAAAATTGAACTTATAAGGGAACAGTAAAACTGTCTAGTTCAATACTGAAAAATTTAAAAGGACCTGTTAGGAACCAGAAACCAAAATAAAGCTACAGATTTTTTAAAGAAGGGAGCAGATGTAGGAACTTTAAGTGAACAAGACAGATCTGAAAGTGAAGACGATATCTTTCCTCCGAAATTTTTCTTCTCGGTTGATTATTAATTCAGTTTTCGGAAAGCAACTCCCTTGATAGTACTGACTCTAGGTCTCATACAACACGGTTTCACACAACACGGCATTTTTTAGAATTCTACCTACCGTGTTATAGAAGGGTTACCAGGATTATTATTAATGTTGATATTTGTTTAAATAAGAACTGAAGATTACCAAGTACTAAAGAAAACATACTCAATGCTACGCACTCTAATGCTCCAAGAAATTAGCATAGAACTTAAAACTTTGACGTTTCCTTGACGGTTGTACTAAGTCTTTGAAACGATCAAGTACTAGGGACTTGCAAAGGGTCAATACACCCTGATACTCTCACCTTCGGGGAGGATTGATTTCTAATCATCGGGATTGGTAATGACATGTTATAACTTGGTATAAGTACGGTGTTCATTGCGTATCCTGAAACTTTGAAAATACTTATTTTGGGGTAGGTATGTTACAAAGCTTTGATTTCGACTTCGAAAAGTCAGTACTTCCGAGTGGTTTTATATTTCCGGCTTCGGTTTCGAAATTTTTGAAATCGGAGATTAATTATAAGCAATGCTGTCAAATTTTTATTAAAGAAACAATTTCCTACCAGAATCACCCAAATAGAATTATTATGTTTTATTGTTTAATTCTACACTTGTGTTCTATAATTTATATTTATCTGATCCAAGGAGCAGGCTTCTTAATTTAATTTCTTGCAATACATTAGACCTGCTCTTAACTTATGTATTTCCGATTTTGCCTTAGATTTTACCTCCTACTTCGATTTCAACTCCAAGAATCTCAACTCCTTAGTTTAGAACCTCCCTAGGAACATCCCTAGTTTAGAGAATTGACCTCCTTTTCATTAAAACAACAAAAAAATACCTAAATCAGAAGTTTCAGAAAATTTCAACCCCAAGTCAAAATCAATGAATTATAAAAAGCTTTATAAATTGTTTGTGTTTATAACATCTGAAAAACACCTAAGTGATAGGAAAGTTAAATAGTCGAAGACAATAAATGTTTTTTATACATCATATTTTATCCAAAAAATTTGATAAAGCTCTATCCCTAAATCTATTACAATCAATATCACAATATCACAGTATCACAATCAATGAAATTGTATGACTAGAGTGAACGTGCTCCATAAGCCCTATGTTAAGTTTAAACTGTCATTTCCCCTCAATTTCCTGAGTGCTCGTACCCCTTCCACAGCATATTTCTATAAAATATTTTTCTCCTCTCTAATTTGGCGTATGGAACAGAGTGGAATAGTTCTAACGATGGCCACGAGAGAGCGTTAATTTTAAAAAAATAGGAAAGAAAGTGGGGGCACGATAACATTCATTATATTTTTTACAAACTCATTATTAGACTCACTCTAGTCATAAAATCTTCGTGATCACAATTGTAATAACTTTTGCTCGACTAATATAACTAAGTATTCTGATTAAAAAAAACTAAACTCTAAATTCTTAAAAATTAAAATACTAAAAAACTAAATTTAGTTTTAAAAGTTTCACCTGGTTCTGCATGTCTTCGCTAAAGAAATATAGAGCTTTGTAGGTTAGTTATTTGTTTTATATATGCTACAGTGTAATTCCCAAAGAGAAAATACTTGTTATTTATCACTCATATCGAACCATGTACATTACAAGTATGTATTCATTTGACAAAAAACCAACAACGAAAACATGAACCCAAGAGTCCATTTTCGCGAGCATGAAAACGACATAATAATCTAAATGGTGATTTACGGAACGAAAATGATCATCTATTACAGCAAATAATAAATATTAATTCCAGCTCATTCGTGTCACCATAAAAAAATCCCATGACAAATGCATCTCCATACAGCAAAAAAAGTACACACACCCCTTACCACTTTCAATTTTCCTCCATTCTAAATTCCATTTCCATCCACATTATCATCGACCACAATAATCAAAAAGAGAAGCTTTTGCCCATCCCTTCTAATTTGCCGATTATTCACCATAGGTGAAGACCAGAATGTGGAATGACGGGAAAGCTCGGTCCAAATCTTTTTTCGGCTTACATAAAATATTTCTTGTTCATTTATGACCACATGAAAAAAAATACAAAAAGCTTACGTTAGAGCTTTAATCAAACACCATCTCTCATCAACGATTACCATCATCATCCCTTCTATAAATCGAGCACATTCACACTCAATATATTCCCAGCGAAAAAATTTACGTGTATCAGCACATGTCTAATATTTTATACTTCTTCAACCTCCCTTTTAAACAAATATACGTCGAAAAAAATCCCCTATTCAAAGCGCACACCTCTATCAAATTTTTGTCATCGCTATTGAGCTTAACTTGGAAATAATGACCAAATATATAAAATTGTCCTGTCAAAACAAACGTTACACATTTACGTTTCTTTATATGGCGTCGGTGTTTTAAATTTTTATTTTAATTAATATACGGCGGAAAAGGAAATAAATAAGGGATGAAAATAAATACGATCAAAAGCCAAGGTTTTAAATATTTAGACAAAATCAAAAAGACGAGCGAGTGAATGCTAGTAAATACAAGAGTAATTTCATTAAAAATAAAATATATGAGGAAAAAAACCGACTTTATTCCTTTTTTTTTGGCAGAAAGGAAAAGCGGGAATGGCGTCAGAAAAAAATTTTAGGGGGTGGGAAAAAGGAAAATTTTAATGCTTGTGTAATTAGCCTCGGTCGGTACCTTAAAATAAATGTTAAGGTAATGTAATTTTTGTTTTCATCATTGCTATACAAATTTTTATCCCTTACCCTTGAATAATGACATTACTTTACCTTTTCATATTAATGCTAAGGCCTGTCTGTCTGTAGATATTTTTTAAATATACAAACGATGTGTGCATACAAATTTTCCCAGCCGAAAAAATCTCTCGAAAATATTTTTTTGAATTAAGTACATATTTTTTTTAATACATGCATTAAATCTTCATAATAGGTTTGGCATGAGAAATTCGTAATGCCCTATTTTTTAATTCATTTTTAGTTGTTACAGTATCAAAATTATCAAATCGTTTACTTGAGGTATTTTTTTCCTTATTTTTGTTTTCTATAAGTTATTTTTACTGTTTGTATGTTATTTTTTTCCAATTTAAATTAGACTTATAAATGAAATGTTGAAACCACAAAATTATGCATTTTTCTGAAATATTAGCCGACCGGAGCAATATCTTTCATTTTCGTTTTTCTTTTGAGAACTAAAAGAGATTTATACCTAAAACAAAAATGTAAAAATAATAGTTCAAAGAATTGATAAAATAGTGATAAAATAGGTGATAGATAAAAATAATAGACTTTAATTATTTTTATGATTTAATACATAATAAAATTCAGATCTCAGCTTTAATTAACTCAAAAAGACAATTCAGGTTATTTAAGATCCGATTTTTTTTATTTAATGTTTTTTAATATTCAAATTAGCTACGTTTCGTTACGTATCGTAACTTCATCAGGGTTCTATAAAAAATTAAATTAATTACAAAATGTGTCAAATATACATAAATTTTTAATATATAAATAGAGTAACCAGTATCTTAGATTTTGAAATTTATGTATGATTGACACGTTTTGTAGTTAATTTAATTTTTTATTGAAGCCTGATGAAGTTACGATACATAACGAAACATTAAATAAAAAAATCCGATCTTAAAATAACCTTTATTGTCTACTTTTTTTATGAACTAACCAATTAGGTATTTTCATTTATTCAACACTGTAAATGTATACTTTGTGGCTTATAATAAACCCTTTATTAGAAGAATAATACATCAATGTGTACAGAGCTGTAAGAAAAAATTATTTTAGTTACTTTAAAGTATCTACATTACGTATCTTAGTTCCTTTATTTTTTGACAAAAAGTAACCAGTGTCTTAGATTAATATTTAAAAATAATTGTATCTTGCCACTTAAAAAAATATCTTAGATACCAAAAAGTATCTAAGATAATAAAAAGTAGCTTAAAATAAAATAAGCAGTAAACAATTAATTGGGGTACCTGACTACCTGGTTGCACAAAATAATGTTTAATTTGTGATTTTCATTTTGTTTAGTTCTATAAAATTCTATATATACTTCTTCTATTAATCTTCTATCGTTTTTTATTCTGTTGTTTTTACAGGAACTTAGACGTATATACTTACCTTTTCCCTAAATTAATAAAGATAATAAATACGTTACTTGATTTCCAAACAACTTTATCCAGTACGTCACGAAACTTAATACATACATAGTGTTCATAGGAACTTACATAGTATTTTAAGTAGTAACTGAAAATAAGTATTTAAATTCCTTTTTTTAAAGAACATAGGGCGATAAGTATAGTGAATCAGCCCCAGAAGGGAATTTGGTTCATAATTTTAGGGTATATTGGTAATATTGAGATACATTGATTCGGGAAGTTTCAGATCCTTATGTATTACCGTTTCTTCAAAAATCGAAAAAAGCTGGAAATTAGAAAAAAAAACTCAGAAAGTTGTGAATCGATTTATTTGAATTTTGGGTATGTTTTAGGGGCTGATGGTAGCTTCTAGAAGAAAAAAATTAAGAGCTATATCGGCAATACACTTGATGCTGAATTAATCATAATAGTGCCAAATATGTTTTATATTAATGATTGAATTCATTTATTAGGAAACAATTGTTTTCTTATAATTGTTTTTAATATCTCCTATTATTTGCACTCGTATAGTAATCGAGTAGGCTTCGTTTCTGCTTATTACATTAATGGATTTTTGTGTAAAAAAATCGGTTTTTAATTTTTTTCAATATGGCGTAGCGTTTTTTAAAATTTAAAAAACACATAATTTTAAAGGAAATTGATCCCCCGAAAAAAATAGTTTCGTAATTGTACCAAAATTGTATAATGGTTAAAAATTCAAATTAAAAGAAATCACTGCTTTTTTCAAGGATCTTATGAACCAACAGGTATAGCTCTTAATTTTTTTTAGAAGCTATCATCAGCTCCTAAAACATACCCAAAATTCAAATAAATTGATTCACAACTTTCTGGGAATTTTTTTTTTCTGAATTCCAGCTTTTTTCGATTTTTGAAAAAAATGGTAATACATAAGGATCTGAAACTTCCTCAATCAATGTATCTTAATAGTAGCAACATACCCTGAAATTATAAGCCTAATACCCTTCTGGGGCCGATTCACTATACTTATCGTCCTATGTCCTTTTCTTTTTAAAAAAAAAATACTTATTTACTATACAGATACTTTCCAAAAGTATCTTTGGCAGCTCTGAAAACACGTTAAATGCATTTTTACTGTAATATATGTAGATACTTTTTATGTATTTTAACAATTTGATCTTTGAAACTTACCGGTGGCCAAGTGGTCAAGATAACTGCTTCAAAATTGGTAGGTGTTGGTTCAATCCTCGTATCGAATAAATTTTGAGTATTTCTCGATTGAAGGTTTTTTACTAACTCCAGAGTCTTTGAAAACCTTGGCATTTATAAAGGAGCGATATTAACAAAAATAAATATTTTTTCATTTGTAAGTATCCTTTGCAACGGTAATAAAAAAAAGGATTTTTCATAACATCGTTAAGACAAAGAATTGATTATGGATTAATTACAATCATTTTAAGCATTGAAAATCGTGAGGTAAATCCATTCATACCTCAACAGTGTCGGCCAAGCCAAATATTCATAACTCCAAACTTTAGCTTTGTATTTGGTGGTATTAACTGGATTCGTTGTGGTTTCTGTAAAATTTCACCAAAAAACTTATGGAACAATCACAGAAAAGCTTTACCAATTACAACTGATGCGTCCAAAATTGAAAGAAAATCGACCAAAATACAATAGAAGTCATTGTTGGTAGTTTAGTAGCAGACATGATATTGCAGCATGGTATGATTACCTACATGTTGTATAATAATAGCGATGGTCAATAAACATAAGTTGGGTGAAAGTTTTTGAGTGCTTAGAATTTTAACCTGTGAAAAATATCAAGAAATTCACTCTATTTCGATTGTTTGATAATATTGTGTGTTAATATATGTCTGATTATTAATCAGTCAACTCTTTTGTAAGCCTTTGGAGTATTACTACTTGAAATGCAGTATTAAAGCAAAAACTACCACTAGAAAAATGATTTTTTTTTTTTTAATTAAAATATTACAAATATCAATTCAGTGTACAAAAATTTATTCATTTTAAATATTCAAAAAAAAACATATCTAATTTATTTATTCGAATACAAACTATTGGGTACCTCCGTATATGTAAGAATATCATTTTTAATAGTTTAGAAAAATAAAAAGATGTATTTCATTTTCCACATAGGTACCTGCATGGGTGCATAGTTGTAATTTTATACAAAAGGTAAAATTGATTTAAAATAAGAAAACATTAATCTTATGGCTTTTATAAATATCTGTTGTTTCCAATGTTTCTTATAGTAAAAATTATGCAAATATTTAAATCCTGGAACTTGACAAATATATGTAAAAACGGAAACGGAAAATAAGTGACAGAAACTTTCCGCAAAACTTTCCTTAAAGGGTTCACTGTTGTTGCATTTACGTCAGAAATAATATTTATTATTATAAATTCTAATTTCATACATATTAAGTATTATACAACCCTTTAAATTATGATCCTCGAATCTTCACCTCTCTCGTATTTTTTCCACACAATTTATTCAACTACTTACCCTTTTTGACAGCATAAAATAAGAAAAAATTACTAAATCCTTGAAAGACTTAAGAAAATGTATCCACCTGCTAATTGTTGAAAACATCAAATCGCCATTTACTCGGTTACTTTGCATAAAATCGTGTCAATTATACAATTATTAAATTATGCAAAAATATTTATTTTGATTTGTCAGAACGTGAAACGGCGAGACAGGATTTTTCAGTTCATTCAGCGGATAATGAACGGGGGGGGGAGGTGTTGAATATTTAAAATAAATTAAAATTTGAAACTTTACTTAATTATAAAGGTGGCATCAAAGGGTAAGGCGTTTTTTAAATAAACAAAATTTTATGATTTTTTACAACCAGTTCGTGTTTGAATTTTCACACGTGCCAAATTGTTGCTAATAAGAAAATGTACACGTGCACTGAGCACGTGCTAAAACGGAAACATTCACAATTTTCCAAATGATATTTTCATTAAATGAACAAAAAATGCAAAATATTTGAGCAAAACGATTTTCTGCAACACCTGATGCAAAGCTGCCCCCCCAATTCGTCCAATAAATTTCGTATTCTACAACCAGCTTTGGTAAAACTTTCTAAAACAGAGATTTTTCTTGGATTTTTTTCTTTTGAAAATAATTTAATTTAAATCATTTATTATACGGGTCTGTCTAAAAAAATATTTATATTAAAGAAAAAATGTTCACAATTAAAATTCGTTACCCTTAAATTAAGCCGGGCGTACTAAGGCAAAAAAAAATTCAAGATTTCATATTTAAAATTTATTGTTATGACTGAACATTAATTTATATTATACATTTTGTAATAATAGAAGGGTTAATCAAGAAAAATACCTTTTGTTTCAAATGTATATTTAGTAAGTACGGATGGGGTTGGTTTAAGGGGTCTTGGATGACTGGTAAAAGGAAAAATGTGAGACTGTATGAGCGAGATAGATGACACTGTAAAGGGATACATATTTAATATATCTGTCGCCTAGAAAAAGGGTTAAATTAAAGCAGGACGGTTATATATATGTACAAGTGAATGGAAATGGAAGTCATGGGGTTGGTTTTTCTGCACCGGTCGTGTACTCGCATATTAATTAGTCGAAACTGTCACATTACTGTCTAATTTTTATAATGAAAGGCGCAATCTAATTAAGAAAAGTCGCTCTTCTTAATATTATTGTATGTATATAAACCCCTTTTGTGGGACACGCTCATATCTTTCTCATCCCTCAATGGAAATGCGTAGTTAATGCCTTGGTTTAAATTCATATGATTAACAAATCCAAAAATACATACATTTTCTCACTTTTTTTCAGAAATCATATTTTGGACGAACGCCTCTTTACTTGTTCGAAATTTGTGAAATGCAAACAAGTCAAATGGCATCCCGGATCACCCGAAGACAATCATCTTCTTGTACTTACATCAGAAAACATAATAAGGTAATACGAAATAATATTATTAATTATATTCTATGTTGGCTTCTTTCAAAAAGACGATGTGTGTAAATTTCCATCTTCGTATTAATCAAACCGAAATAATTAACTTTATTGTGCTATTAAATATCTTTGAATTCATCATTACTTTCGTTGCTTACATCATTACTTTATATTTATGGTTCATAAATATTAAAGTTGTTGTTGGTATGATGTCGCTTTTTTATTCCTTAAAACACTGAATTTTCATAATTCTCTCATCTTTCGAGGTTCAGATAATAAAATTAGAGAAGTATTTTCAAATTTTTATACCTAAGTTACATTCCCCTTAATTTGGTTCTTTTTTTGTTTAGGTATCTCAAAATAGTATGTATATAATAATTAACTTAATCGTTATCTTCAATTTCAAATGAAATAACGTCTAATTAAATAACAAAATATGTGTAAAAAATAATCTAAAAATTACAAAAAAAGTCTCTAACTCAAGGGTGGCTTACAGGTGGCTACACGAGGCCCGCCTTAACCATTTTTCCGACCCGCAAAATTCATCACACTTTTACAATGTATATATTAACCCATGACGACCAGACTCTCGTTATTTTATAAAAGCTAATAATTTCTCTGCACTTGTACCCATTACAGGTAAGAACGATCAGCGACTATAGAATTTGGATGGTGATTACCTTGGCAGGTAACTGGCAAAATTATCCGGCTACTGAGATAACATCTTTTGATAGTTGCCCGAGTAACAATTTTAAAATTGAGCTTTTATACTATCATGCAAGGAAAATTATAATTTATTAATGTTTAAGGATGTCTGGCAGGGGGTTCAATTCCTGCTTTTGTCGGGCAATGAAGACTAGACAAAAAATTAACTTCTATACTTGGACGAAAATGAGCTTCTGTTTTATATACCTTTGCTGACTGTTATCTGCCAAAGTAACCACCATCCAAACTTAATAGTTGCAGATATTTGGGGACATGTGATGTAAAATTTTCAGCTTTTATAAAATAACAAATGTATGGCGTAAGCTCTTGCTCTACAATGTTATACTTATAATTTGAATTTGAAATTCTGAATTGAGTCTGAAATAACCGTGTTCTGGTTAAATTTTTTTCCATCGATTTTGTGTATGGAAATGTGATCATGTTCAGCTTTGAACCAAATTATAGCTTTAATTCTACATTACTATTTCAACAACTAAAATTATATTTTTTTTTTGTAACAATTTTTTTAAAATATTTCGTCAACAATCCTCTTTCCCTATGAAATTCTATACCATTTAAAATTTTCTAACGCAATCTTACTATAATATTTTATTTCTTAATTAGTAGAATACTTTTTAACAGAAAAAATGTTTTTTATACTTTTAAGTGGTCTTCCAAAAAATAAAATATATGAAGCACAAAGACGTACTTTTAAAATATTATGCTTAGAATACGTTGCGAGTTGAGAACAAACCTATGCGATATATAAATAATATTCGTGAACATTTTTTATACTTTATTTCTTGGACAATTTTTGATTTCATAGTCAGATTTCTTCAATTTTTCGATTCAATTGCGCCTATTGCAAAATTAAAAAATAAATTTTTAAAAATTAAGTTTAGCCATGTGGTTTACCTTCCTTTTGATGTTATTTTTACTAAAAATAAATTGAGAAACTCAATTTGATTTTAAAAATCTTGTAATTAGAATAAAATTTATGAATTTTAAAAACACATCTGTTAGTTAAGGGTACCGGAAAATATGCAAGAGAAATTGAACTTAATGATAATTTGGTCGTAAATAGCACTTTCTCCTTGATCCTTATTTTGTTTTATTATACAACCATTTTTTATACTTTCTAGAGTCTATAAAGTCACTTCAGAATCAGCTAATTTACAAAGATTATGGCAAATTGGTCATAAGCCAATGGGAGGCTTCGGAACATCCAACATCCCAATTTTAGTCACTTTAGGTGAAACCGGCGTTGATTTTGATTTTGGTCCTCCAGAAACCGTGAAGAATTCTCGCCGTCCAGAAGATAAAACCTGGAATAACTTAGTGTGGCCCATTTACGTATTGCGTGGTAATGGAGAAGTTTTCACTCTGATGACTAGTGTAAACAAAGAACTGTAAGTGCTTAGGAAATAATATTGACTCTCATTTACAATTATTGGTGCCTCATTAACAGATTTGAAGATGCTAAACTATGTGGCCCGCTATTAATGCGTCCAATTACTGATGACAACTACGGGGCGGATGCATGTGCTATTTTATGTTTGCAATCAACACCAACAGTTCTTTCCATTTCAACTTGCACAGGAACAGTTTACCATTCTGTAGTACTATCAAATGAAGAAGAAATTAACGCAACAGAAGTAAAGAAATATTAATTACTTTAACGAAGTTTCATTAAATTCCATTTTTAGGAGTGGGCATCGTCAGATATTTCATCACGACCAACTAAGTCGTTATACGTTTTTGAAATTATTGAACTGGAACTTGGTTTATCGTCTTCCGATATCGATTCAACATTAACTTGTCCAATTTTCTTCCATCGTGATGAAAGGATTAAATCTCGATATTTCTGCATGCACAATGCAGGAGTGCATGTTATTGTTGTGCCAATGGTGGACTACTTGGAATCATATGTGGAAGCTTCAGAAGGTTTGAACTTTGAAACTTAAAAAAAATATAGTGTGGCACTCTTAAAAGCAATTAAGGAGTATCACTTAAAAACTGTTAAATTTATTTCTTTACGAAAATACTTTTTTTAAGGAAAATATGATCCAATTTTAATGACACGTCCTGAATTAAGTACGGTAGAGTATATTGTTTGCACGCATGCAACTTCTTCGGCAAAAGTGAACCCAATATTTGGATTAACTTTGTTTTACAATCCAGTTACCTTGATTGCCTTTTTGGGATCGGGAGAAATTGTTTCACTTCCATTAATTAGTATTATTTTGTCAGCTCATAAAGCTCCAACTAATGATGAAGATGAATCAACAGAAATTATATCTCCCACCAAAAAAGTATACAAATATTTTTCTCTAGCGTTTTCATATAATTAATGAAACATTTTCGTAGATTTTAAAGCAACCATTCCACGAATATATTCAAGCGCTTTTAGCACCGAATTTTTCTCAACCAATATTAAAACTTGATGCTGCTGATGCTTCTAAACCGAAAGAACAATATGAGGTACAATACAACAATGATTTCATACTAAAGCTTAATTAAAGCTTAATAATTGTTTGTTTTTTTTAGTTACTAATTCGCGCTACTCAAACATTTCGAGAGGATCATTTCCAACGCTACGAAAAAGTTAAAGAGGAAATTGAAAAGCGAGTTCATGCTCTACAAATGCTTAAAGACTATCAGTTGAAAGAACTAAAACGATTAGAGGAAGAAAAGGAACTTTCGCAGGCAACTGCAGAGAAATTGGCTGAGAGATACGAGGAAATAAAAGATAAACAAGAAGAATTAATACAAAGGTTTGCAAACATTAAGAATTTACGAAATTCTCATCGAAAATTAATGTTTTTATGGTTATAGAGCTGAAAAGCTAGTTCGACTTGTATCACAACGGGAACCAAAGGAACAAAGTGTTGCCGAAAAGAAAATGTTGGAAGATTTGAAGAGAGACGAGACAAAACTCAATAATTTTGTAAAAATGATGGAACAAGTTCGTAAGAAAGTACAATATCAAGGGTTACAGATTCAACAATGGCGAGCTGAACAAAAAAAAGATGAAAATCATTTAGGAAAATTACAAACTGAAACTATAAAATCAACTTTGAGTTTGGTGTAAGTTATAATTGGTATTGTACAGTGTAAATTCATTGTTTATTTTTTGTTTGGAACAAAGTTTCATATCGCACATTACATTCCATTCACTTGAAGATCGGCTAGGCCGAAAAAAAGTGTAACAGCATTTGTCACGACACAGCTATAAATATTGTGCATTTTTTGGTCAATGTAACCAAAGTATTGGTCTAAAGCCGAAGGATAGCAAAAAGTACTTTATACTGAACCATTCCAGCCATTTAATCATTCCCGCTTGGTTCCATGATATTTGATTCCCCGACAAAATATCCACAGCCCTAAAATCCCAAAAGAAAAATCCTTAAGACCAAAAAAACTGACAAAATATCCCAACAACGGAATATTTGGCAAGACTATGGTTCTTCCGGCGCCAAGATTTGGAAGACGGATTCTTATAGATCTCGACGAAAAGAATTGTTTTTTTTGATATCGCTTGATTTTCAATATATCTATACTAAGAAATTGAAAATATTTTTTTTTTCACTTTTTAGACGGATTTCTCAAGGTTTAAAAAAGATAATGGTTTACAACCGTGATTCCACCTATTTTTCTCTGTGCTAAAAACTATACACAAGGGGTTCAGGAGTGAAGCTTGCTCAGAATCCCCTTTAGCAACACTGAAACCTGACAACGTTGTATTTTGTTTTTAATGTAATTCACAAATAAATCGAGCCACAATTAAGTAAACATTTCAAATATTTTGTTTTTGAAATTAGAGGACTTCACCCCCCTCAACCGACATTAGGGTTTCGCACTTGAACTCATGTATAGTTTTTATGATAATATTTTTAGAATAAAAAAATGAGAAAAGAGGATGGGAAAATAATTAATAGTGAAGAGAACGATTACATTTGGATGCTTTTTTCAAGAAAAAGCCGGATACAAAAAAAATAGTAATTAATAATCGAAGTGATACTTTGTCGAGGTATCAATATGCCTGTACCTTTTTCTTAAACAACCATGTTAAAGTGACATCAAATAATTAAAAAATTGTACTCGGAATAAATTCAAAATTCTACTTGTCGTGTTTTTGCAAAATAGCAAATGTTTTGGCAAAATTTCAAAAGAAATAACCGTAGAAAATTGTATCTTCCGAACGTCTTTTACACGTAGTGCACAATAGCTGACAATATGTTGATTGATGTTAATATGCATGGTGTGCAATTAAGCAAGATCGTCCAGATTTATCATTATACAACATCATTAACATTGCTACTATATGTGAGCAGCAAATGGCAGCTTTTGAGTAATCTATCTATACGTATAGTCTAAGAATGCATTACAGTTTTATCCATTAGGCGTGTGTTAGTCTTATTGCGATTACAAGAATATGTCTATGTATATTACTGGTATTCTTTGCAACAATATAATTTCGTGTTGCATATGATAGATAATAGAGGGAAGACAGTAAAAGGAAGGAAATTAATTGGACCAAAAGAAAATTTTTATCCCTGCAATAGCAAAATTAAACCTTAAATATATTTTAAAAAAATATTTTGTTAATTTTTAAATTTTGGTTTTGTTTCAGGGCTGCTGATATTATTGATTTGAAGAATGAAATAAATAAGTGTAAGCAAACTTTAGGGATGGAATAACTTTGTTTGGCCTACAGAAATAAGTAAAAATCAAATTTTCCTCATCTACTTACAATATTGTAATTTTTATACTGAAAAAAATATCGTGAAATAAAATAATTCCAATTTAGTTAGCATGAATTTTTATTTTGAGACCGTCAAACTACATCAGCTCATTACATAATATAACATTACTATGTATCAAAAGTGCTTTCTTGTATTTTTATTTAAGTTTACTTTTTTCATTTACAATTGGTGCTTAATATAAGCTATATTCAGTCATTTTTTTGATATTGCAGTAAAATTAAATATAAAATGATTAATGTTTACCTACATAATATTATGATTATTATGGTTAAGCTAAATAATTTTGCCATTGGCAACAATTATTTATTAGAATTGCAAATTATCAATGAAAATTGAAAAACAACATTTTGAAAATCAATTTTTCAAGTATTGAATGATTAAAAGAGTTAAATTTGTAATAGGAACTTATCAATAGCTCCATTTACTTGTATTACTACGCAAAGTACTAACTTTGTTTTTGACTTAAAGGTGTATCCAATTAAATTAGCCATCAAGGAGTTTAAGAATGCTAGTTAGGGGACATCCGTTAATCTAAAAGAATCTAATGTAATCGAAGCACAGATTAACTCATTTACATTGCAAATACGCATTTTGAAAAATCTCACGTGATATTAGGGAAGGGGATCCAGCAAAACCTAACGAAATTTTATCAAGGGGGCAGAGCGGGTCGAAAAATAGCTTAAATTGTCTCACGTAATTAATGGATGCCCCCTTACTAGCTTGATGTAGATTACAAAATATTAGTATTTGCTTAAAGGGAGACTGAGGCTAAAATTGATCAAGCTGAAATTAATCCCTACATATGTTTAGAGCACATGGTGATTTTCAGTTACTGATTTTGAATTATTTTATAAGAGGTGAGAAAAGATTCAATTTTAATGACTACTGATTAGTGGTAATCGAAATATTTGAAAGCAATACCCAAATTTGTTTTCCATAATATTTACACCAAGATGTGCTTTATATACTAAATATCTTTAGTGTCAAAAAAACATTACTGAAAAGAGTTATTACTTCATTCAATGTAATAATTAATAATGATTAAATTCAATTAAAAAAATATTTTTGAGGTTTTTTTTGAAAAACCAACTCTCAGATCGAAGAATTCATATTTTGAGAACATTTCATTTTAAATAAATATTTCTGTGCTAGAACCCTTCTTTAACTTACAAGTATTACAATAACAAAAAGCGTTAATTATTTGAATTAGTCCTTTTGCAGTTTTTTTTTTTAAAAAGTAAAGGAGAAATTTAATATTAAAAGACAATTAATCAAGTTTTACGCTACAAGGTTGAAAAAACGTGTGTTAATAATCATATTTTCAATGGACAGACAATGGTCCCCAAAACATTTGACTAATACTCTTTTGGTCCTCACTCAGATAAAATTCTCTTCCCAACGCAACAAATTCATCAAGACTCAATTTTCCGTCTTCATTATTATCAATAACTGAAAATGTTGCGATTGCTGCCTCCTCTGTTAAGCCCAAACATTTAAAGAACAGTTTAAATTCATCTACTGATATTTCGCCATTTTTATCATTATCGACCGCCTGAAAAAGTTGAGACAAATTGTTGAATTATTTAATTTATAGCTCCGTTTTTTTGGTGCTTATATAACTCATGTTTATCACCTTAAAGAGATAAGGCAAAAATAAATGGACTTTATCTCTAAGTTCGTCGTCGTTCACCACGTGGTGCATATCGTCTAAATAACGCTCAACAGTTACTAAATTGTACTCGCTTATAGGACCCCATTGAGTTTCCCATAACAACTAAAATTTAGTAAGCTTTAATAATAAAATGAGAATTACTTTATTGAAATTTACTTGTATGGTCTTATAAAATTCGGTTTGGCATTGTGGAGAAAGATGACCTAAGTCCACAAAACGATCAGCCATTATTTTGAAATCATCGTACGAAATAACCCCGTCTCTATTCAAATCAATTATGTTATGAAACGTGCGCATTTTTCGTCGCCAGAATTGAGATTCACCCTGAAATAATATAAATTTCTGATTTTTGTTTGAGTACAAATTTTTCAATTTGCATATTTTTAAAAATAACTTTTGTATGCATTGCGTATTAACTTTCGAATACAGTTGCAATGGTTATGTAATACCTTGGGTTTAAGAATATGGTCTTCATCATCTGAATCACTGTCAGAGTCGTCTTTGTGTTTTTTGTCCGATTTTTTATTTTTATTGGAATACTGTCTTACAGTAGTCATAGATGAGCTTTGAAAGCTCATTTTCCTTGAATCGAATTGGTTTGGGCAAGAACATTTGAAAACAGTTCTACTCCATCCCTGAAAAAAATCAGGATTTATTTTTATAATTATAGATAAATTTATTTTCTTTTTGTTAGGTAAAAAAAATTAAGTTGTTATCACTTTCTCAAGGTCTTAATCATAAAGATTTTATAACTCAAAAAAATATTTAATTCTTTTTTGACCCGTAACGCAGATACGAGGTAGATTTTTAAATTCAAAAATTGAAATTTGAATTATTTTAACATTGTTTGTATCTTTTATTCTAAGATGTTTGTGTTATTTACTGAAATATTAAATTATTTTAAATTTTTGAACTGTTAAAAAAATATGTTTATTGTCTTAATATAGTATAAAAATATTATTACAAAGAATATGAGTTTTCGTTTAAACTTGACATTGAACTTTAACGTTAAATCTTTCATATTTTTAAGAAGAAATAAGCATTTCTGAGACCATTGTTAAGGCCAACATTTTTTTTTTTATAATAACACTCTTTATTTCTCAATCTTGTGTTGGCTTTTCAATCATTTATATCGATGAATATGCTTAAAGATTATTAAGTTACATAGACAGTGATAATCATATATATAATACGTAGTATTTAAATCAGGGGTGGCCAACTCAAATGATCTCGCGAACCACTTGGGGAATTGATCATAAATCCGCGAGTCACGTTTAAAATTATTTACCCCCGCACTTTATTTAGGTATACTGTAGACCTTCTTAATACATAGGTTTTCACTATTTTGGCTATTATTTTATAAAAGTACGATGAATCTCGCAAGTCAGAAAAATGGTCAAGGGGGGCCTCATGCAGGCCGCGGGTTGGTCACTTCTGATAGTAGCTACCTGATATGGTCACCTCTAAGCGAAAATATTCTTTGCAACCGAGACCGAATTTTGGTCTAAACTGAAATGTCCTTTCCTTTGACACAACTCTTTTAATTATTTGATTATTTCTATATATTTTGGATAGTTGTAAATAAATGGTTATAAAATTTTAAAAAATGGAAAATCAATAGTTTCTATTGTGTCAATCACTCTCAAAAGCCATGAGAATATTTAAAAACATAGTTTTAGTAAATTTTCTGCAGAAATTGACTTAAAATTCAGTAGAACATTAGTAATACTTTCTTTACTTCAGTATGTCTAGACTTAAAAATTGTGGCTTATTGATTTTTTTAAGAAATTAATCTTCATAAAAATATGAGTTAGACTTCATAACTTTCAAGTATCAACATATTCCAGGAAAAAAATTCAAATTCGTTGAAATGCAACATTCGTCAAAGCTCAAAACTATCGTTCTATGAAATTCAATGTCACATATTGAAGCAAACACATAATTTAACTATAGACTATACTTGCTCTTAAGTAAAAAATAAATCATTGAAATCTTGGTGACCACATATTATGACATCATATAGTGAAATCAAAAATGTAGATTATTCAAACATATGTCGATATTCATAGATGTTTTTGGATTACTTTTAAACGTATGTTTGTAAATAACAGCCAATAATCTATCAGTTACTATAAATACACGTTATACACGACCAATAAACACCAACTAGAGTCATCACCATATGACGTCATATGTAGTATGTGTGGCCAACAAATGGCGGTTTTTAAACAGTGCATGTATTGCATACATTTCTTAGAATTCAATTTGTTTAATTTATACTTTGAAAAATCAGCTTATTATCAGTCCTAAAATTCATTTTTTTTTTTTTTGATAAGATTATGGAAGTAAATACAATGAATTAAGCATATAATACAATGCAATGATACAATGAAATTAAACATCACAAATTAAGACAACAAATAATAATTTTAAAACCTAACTTTTAAATAATAATTTCGTAAGAATAATACTATAATAACTTTGCGATCTTGGTTCAAATACCAAATGAATAAATTATACGTTGCAAAAATTTTTTGAAATCAAATTTTTATATTATTATTGCTTTAATTTGAGTTGTTATTGTTAACAATACTAACATTTTCTTAGAATTGCTTGAAAATCACAACTATGTATTGTAACGTATTCTTCAAATGAAATATACAGTTACTTTTTTCAACATGAAATATTGCATATAAATGTATATTTCGTATACGCGAATTAGCTATATTCACAAATATTCTTCGAAAACATTTAGATACAATTACTTATATATATATATATATATATATATATATATATATATATATATATATATATATATTTTCTTTTTTGATTTATATTTTTTGAGTAAAGATAAATAATTTTTATTTCTTGTTAGTGTCATCTGGATCTCTAATTGTTTATTTTTAATCTTAGACCATAACAACATGTGACGAAAATATTATTATCATGTGAATCCATAGTTCCTGGTGAAAAATTTAATATTTTTTTTTTGCACTTTTCATCATAAGAACATTGGTGTTAATTATATTTAAACATCTCAATTTAATTTTAATTAACAAAGGCTAAACGTTCTTATTATTATAGTACCTTACCTGTATATTATATGCAAAGCATCGATCAACAATTCTTGGTATACTTCTGCAACTAATCCGTAACAAAGAAAAGACCATTATTGCCGTTAACAATTGGTTTTTAAGTATTATAAACTTTAATAATTAGGATTTATATACAATTATATTTCCTCAATTTACGCGAATTTTATCTTGTTTTTTGAAAAATGCACTGTTAAATAACAATGATAAACTTTAAATGAAGTTGAAGATTGTGAAAATTAAACAGAAAATCGATTAATAAAAGAGACGAGTAAAAATTGCCAAGAAGCGTACATGTATTATCAAAAAATGGCTAAAGAAGGGGGACGGAAACGCCAACTCATTGGTTCTCAATACAAACTTTCATTTGATCTAAAGCAAAGAAACGTTGAAACTTATATAGAATAATTTTAGCCTCTAATCTTATTTCTTATTTACGTTTTGCGATGTACCTAATAAATATATTATAATTATAATAATATAGTTATACAGTATTGTTTAAATAGGATGCAGACAAAACTTTAAAATGATTGCAAGTCATTTGAAGGACACTTCGAAACTTAACGAAACTTAGTATTTGTGTTTACCAAAATACTTAATATTTGCATTTAAGAAATTAACTCAATTGTCCAGTTTTAAAAAATTCCAAACTTCCTATAGTTTATAACCAGCTTAAAGTACGTGTATTATTTTTTTTTGATTAAAGAGAAGCTAGAGAATCCGCTCAAAAAGTTATGTTTCAATAAAATTATAAGTAAGTAGACGTCCAACAGGTACTTCATGTAATAACCCTGTTAAAAAAAAGCATTTCAACGCATTTTGAAATTATTACATTTAAAATGTCTTTAGTAAACGACTTCTAATGGGTTTTTAAAACATTTAAAGTGTCTTTTAATGCATATGAACTTAAAATTTACCTCTAGCGACCCATTTAGAGTGACCGATTATATATAATTTAAGGATCAGAAACTGGTCATAAAAGAAAGGTTAATTAATTTTTTTGATTTCTTAGCGATAGAAACACATAAAAACATTTTTCAATATAAAAATATATATTTAAGCTCTGTTAAAAAGGCATTTTAATGCATTTTAAATGTTCAAAAAACCCATTAGAAGACATCACAAGTCGTTGAAAGCTATTAAAAGCATTTTAAATGTAATAATTTCGAAATGCCTTTAAATACCATTTTTTAACAGGAGCACCTTATAATATTCGTGCTATACTTTCATAAATATTTTCTATACTAGCAGTCGCCAAAGTGTCGGTTTCACTACTTTGTAGAGAAATGTGGAATATAATTATGATAATATATTTAACACTAATTTGAAGATATACATTTAATAAACCATAACTGATTAAAGTCATGATAATAGTTATTCGATCGATACTATTAATTTTTAATACTGCAACGGCAATTAATAGGCTTATATATTCTTGCGTTCGTTATTTAGGACGAAGAACCCAATCATTTGAATTTCGTATTCTTGTGTATTTTTTGTTTTTTTTTTCTATTAAAAACAAAGCTAATATTTAAATTTAATATCGTTTTTTTTAATTTTTTTTTACCGTCGCTTTATTATCTAAGATCTTTAGCGATTCGAGTGTTAATAAATACCAGTAAATCAAGAAATATCGAAAATTGCTTGAACCCAACACCTCCAGTTTTGAAGAAGCGGTCACCTAGACCACTCGGCCACCAGTAGGCTCAATATTGATTTGTTGTTTTCAATTAAGCCAACGGTGCGTGAAGTGTGAGTCCACCAGTTTCTCGGAAATAGTTAATGTAACTAATGAATTGATGCCGTATTAATATATAACGCCGACAATATCGTAAAAATTAAGTTAAATTTTATCTAATAAACATGTACATATTACGTTTTGATGTGAAACATCTATAGGCGCAGGGTAAACCGGATCGTTTGCGTGGCGATCAAAGAGAGATGGCGATCGCTCGCCATGCATGGCGATATAATATGGATGTACAGTCTACATGTAGTAGTGTTTAGTAGAAGTAGTGTGTACAATATGGCGACGCGTTGCCATGCGCAAACGACGTGGGACTCCCTTCTCACTCGGTTCGATGCAAGGTTTATAAAATACACAGGTGGCCTCATGCGCCACGTGACGTATCCAGAAGAAATTCGTACATATCTTCAACTGATTCAAATTTCAAAATTCTTCATATGACGTCTTTTTTTTCTAATGGGGCAACCTGTGTAATTTATAAACCTTGGGTTCGATGGTCTTGTTTACTATAGTATACATAATCTATGTTTCACTTGAAAAAATGAACAATAAAATTTGTCAGACAGTGATAATTCAGAAAATGAAAGTAAACATCCTCTTACAACGAAAGCAAGAATACACTATGACGCATTACCAAGTCATCAGTAATTATATTTTTCAAGCGTCAAGAAGTAAAATCTACTCTCTTGGTAGATTGAAATTTATACAATTTTTATTGTATATATTATTTTGTTTTAATTAAATCAATTAATTATTGAGTTTAGTTTCGTTCTTATTATACTTATTTCAAAATTTAATTACGACTGACAAAATTGTATTTCAAAACCAGCTGATAGCGAGTAGCACACAAAGGTTTTTATTTTTATTTGTCATGAATGTAAACATCTAAAAAAATTTTAATTAATTAATTTTCTAATCATGGTGGTTTTCTAATCTTGTCTTTAATGCATATTACTTGTACCAGGCGTCCCGTGACGGCCCACATTTTTTTTTTGTTCATGGTAGTAAAAATAAAACAATATATACAAATTAATTAAATCCTTCCTTTATTGTCAACAACTTATAACGTAGGGAATGTAACAAAAATATCCCTCAATCCGTTAACATTAGCCGTTGTTATTAACACAAAATAATTTTGTTATATATATTACAAATATTCCAAGCTTATATGTTGAGGAGCAATTCAGCTTGAAAAGATCATTAAAGAACAATGCCTCCGTTTTTGACTAAAATCGATCAATAATGATCAATAGATAATATTCAAGTTAACAACTAATATTGTATAAAAATAAGTTTTTATGCAGATTTAGCTACACCAACTAACGCAGGTCTAATACACCGTTCGTGTAATTTATATCCAATTTTTGATACGACTACTACAGTTCCTGGAGTTTTTCCTTCCACTTCCTAAAAATTGAATAGATATTTAGATTAACAATTAAGTAATAAATCAGCGTAAAATTTAAACACACATTTACCTGTTGAAACAAAGCTTCATGCAAATTAGGATCAAATTGTTCATCTAAAGGATTAACAGGAACTAAGCCATGTCGTTTGAAAACTTTTTGTAATTGTGCTTCTGTCATCGTAAGGCCTTCGTACAAACTTTTTAAGTGAGGATTCTTTTCGGTGATTTCTTCTTTTGGTACACTTTCCGTTGCCCTACTTAAAATATCGGCTACTTCTAATAAATCTTTACAAAAGCCTTGAATTCCAAATAGCTTAGCATCCTCTACTTGCTTCGTCAAACGAATTCGTAAATTTTCACCATCTGCCAGAGCTCTTTTATATTTATCATCTAGTGTGGTATTTTTCTCTGTTAGGACTCCAATCGTTTCATTTAATTTTTCTATTTCAGCCTTTAACGCCGTTCCATCGGCTTGCGTATTAGTGGATTCCGTATTTTGACATGTGGTCTGTTCCTCTTCGGATACCACTTTGGAAAAATTTCTAGGTGTTGTTAAATTCCATGCTGGATATAAATTCAGTGCTCTAAAAATATATATTTTAATGAATTTGTACAAAATATTAAAACAAAGTAAACGTGATTCTAACCTCGTCGATTTCGATACGGTGTTTGGAGACTGTATTACCCGTAATATTTGTCTAAGTGCAAAGACTGACATTTTAATGTAAAATTAAAGTTGTATTTTATTTCACTTATTTTTATTTTTTTAAAGAATCACAGTTTATAATTTGAATTAAAATGATGAAATGGGACCAAATGTTAAGTTACATCAAGATTGAAATAGATTCATAGGCTCACGTAAACTTTTTATATAAATCTCCCAATTTGTCCCTATTCCACTAACATGTAAGAAAAATTTTCATGGCACACCCATGAGTTTATATCTAAAATTTCAGTTGGCAATAGCTAGTAACTTCTGGTAATTTCAATCTACTTTGAAAGTGGTACAGGTAGGTGGTGCTACTTGCAACAAATAATTTAACACGCGGTTTATATTTGAAATAATTAAAAGTTCAATTAGGTTTCATTAAATATGTAAATTGAAATAGGAAACAACACATATTGTTGATAAACATTTTATTAAATATTTTAAATTCAAATACATCAATTAGAAAAAGAAACAATTTTACAAAAGTATTGTTTGGAGTTATTGTTGTGGGCCCGTGATTAAGACAGTATGACAACAATTAACATTGAAATGGATTATTGCTATCATCGTGCAATACGAGTGCATTTTCAAAAATGTTTAAATGTATATAGATATATAAAGACATGAATACATATTTGGTGTAACATTTAGTATAGTCAATTTACACAAATTATTATTGCATTTTCACAACGAACGCAGTGAACAAATTGTGTGATTAATAATTACAACATCAATATCATTTCCTTGTATAATTAAGCCGGATTGGAGCGAGAACTATGCATAAACGGCATTATTAGATCCATGGGTAACGGGAAAATAATTGTCGAATTTTTCTCGCCCGAAATTGTACTCAATGTTTGCAAATATCTCAACTAAAAGCGGAAAGCAAATATTAATTACTGTTTATTAATAGTACTGCGAGCAATCGCCTACTTGTAATGCAGCTGGACTATCGCACATAACATCTGAAGCTTCTTTTAGTGCTCGGGAGGCTTTCATTTCACCCTCGGCGGCAATTACTTTAGCGCGGGCCTCGCGAGCAGCTTCGGCTTCTGCAGCCATGGCTCGTTGAAGTTGATGTGGAAGGCTCACGTCTTTTATTTCCACACGCTCTACTTTTACACCCCAAGGATCTGTAGCTTCATCTAAAGAGTTTTGCATAGCATGGGAAATGGCTTCACGATCTGATAAAATTTCGCTTAAGTTCCGAGTTCCTAGCACATTTCGGAGAGTCGTTGCAGCAAGAAGACGAGTTGAATGACTGTAATTTTAGCAAAAATAATATTCAACTATGTTTTTTTAGGAAGTTATTTAGAACTCGAGACCAATTTCTCCGATTTTTTAGTACTGTAATTGTATTTTCAAGGTAAAGGAGACATTATGTACTTTGTTACATTGCCATAGACGTTTATTATGAAATTTTAGACTGTA
The DNA here is from genome assembly GCA_958496175.1 of Sisyra terminalis. Classification (NCBI taxonomy): domain Eukaryota; kingdom Metazoa; phylum Arthropoda; class Insecta; order Neuroptera; family Sisyridae; genus Sisyra; species Sisyra terminalis. The sequence continues at coordinate 21,850,641 of OY292277.1, forward strand.
TAGAATCATTAATGAAGATAGTTAGGGTACAATAGTTAACGTTTGTAAATTATTTGATTCCAGCGAATAAAATTGTATACTTCGAGCGTATCCCTAGTTCGAGAAAACTACCATATTTTGTACCTTTTTAATTTTCTGGGGAAAAAGATGCTTTCAAACATCCCCTTTTCTGCTTCCGTTATCTCTACTATTATTCGAAATCCCACAATTGGCAATAGAAATGACAATACAACGAGGTACTAGATAAGTTTAAACAAATAATAATTTATTTATCAACTGTCTTGACTTACATTTTCTAAAATACTATGGTCTATTCATGTTTATTTTTTTGAGCTTTTTGAATAATCGTTAATTTTTATTTAATATATAATTGAACGAAAAGATATAGTTTTTTTTTTTGTTTCTATCATTCAAGAGATAATGTTTACATTGCTATTGAGTGTCTATTTTGATAAACATTCAGCATTAGGTGTTACTCATTCTTAATTAAGCCTACTGGTGGCCGAGTGGTCTAAGTGACCACTCCAAAACTGGTAGGTAATGGGTTTGATCCTAGTATAGAGCAAATTTTCAATATTTCTCGGTAACGGATTTCATTTACCCTAGAATCGCTAAAAAACTTTAGTAGTTATAAAGCGACGGTAAATAAAAATAAAAAAAACTAGTAAGTGTGGGGTTCAAATCTCGTAGCGAGCAAATTTTCGATAATTCTTGATTTACGAATTTTTATTAACCCTAGAGTCGCTAAAGAACTCAGTAGTTATATAGCGACGGTTAATAACAACTACTAAAATAGGAAGATAGATCACTCTTGTTTATAAGAACTTTTTGTATGTAAACTTTGGAACTTCCTCTATTGATCATGTAAAATGTCACAAGAAAATATTTCTCTTTCAGTGGGATGAATTTCTAGTACCAACGCCCCTACCAATGCAGATATTCTGGTGAGTCCGCACAAATTAAAAAAAAAGCTCAAATTTTGAAAAATGAAATATCTAATGCGTTAAAATATTATTTTTTGTATGAAATTTTGAGGCTCTTGCCTTAATTAGTCTGTAAATCCAGCCCTACTTCACCACCTTAAAGCTAGAATCCATTCATAATTTATGAAAGGTAAATTTTATCCATGTTGTTTAAGTCGTTGTCTTTTTAAATATAATAATTAAATTGTGGGCAATAAGGACGAAGCTTCTTGTGGAATCTTATTTATTTTTTCTTATTTCTATATTATTTATGTTGACGAAAAAATAAATAAGATTCCACAAGAAGCTTCGTCCTTATTGCCCACAATTTAATTATTGTAAATTTTATCGTTTGTTGGCTCTCCTTAATTCAGTAGTATCTAATAAAAATTGAGTTTTTTTTTTTTTTAATGAAAACAGGAGAAGTTAGAAATTTATGATTTCCTCTCCAACAAAGTGACTTAAGAAATTCATGAAAGGCCCCCTTACGGTTGAAGCATTCAAATCGTTATAGATTCTAAGATTCTAATAAACTTAAAATGCTGGAGTAATTTTGGTCTAGAGTTCATACACTTATTAAGTAAATAATTAAAATTTTTTTGAATGTATTCTAACATACCCGTAGTTAGCAATTTTTACTACTGCATTCAAAGGTTCTTTGATGCAATAGTAAACTACTGCATCAACAGTCACTGTTACTGAATCTTTTGTTAGAGCCTTAAAACAAAATGATTAAAATATCATAGTTTAATTTTTTTAGAACAAAGTAAAACCTCTTGAGGTGGAACATCAAAGGAAATTGTTCGTAGATCAACTTTGCAGTATGTATCAATGCATGGTAACACAAAAAATATGCCAGGTCCTCGTGCTCCGCCACTTCTCACACGTCCCAAACGAAAGATAACAGCTCTTTCATACTCTTGAACGACCTTACAAAAATCGATAACAAATAAAACACCCATTTAAAATGGAAAGCAAATATTGAATTTACCTTAAAACAAATGAAAACTGAAATGGGAAATGTAAAAACAAGTAAAATGATCGACCCAACGGTCGCCATTATTTCCACGCACCCCATCGGCTCTGGTTCAGCTGAAGCGGTGGATGATTTCTTATCAATACTAGAATGAATTGCAATTGTTGCCTGCCCCGTCGAAGACATAAATGCAATATTATTCACATGCAACGATGAAAACCGTGTTTATAAGAAAATGGTATTTCCCAAAGTTATTTGTTAGTAACAACAATTGATTTGGTTTAATTAGTTGCTTTTAATATCTGAAAGAGTTAGTTTAGTTATTAAAAATAGATATATAATTTGTATATATAAACACTAGTTTTTATAAATATTAGCTTACATAAATTTTACTGACTTACTTATGACAATTCGAACGTTATAGCTTGGCATGCGGTAATGGATTAAATTTGTGAAACATATAACTGTTTTAATGATAAAAAACGACTCAATTTACTTACGAAATTCCAAATAAATATCAAGTCCGCCCGAATTTGTTCTCTGACACACAAGTTCCATATGCTTTTTGTACGTGGGGAAAATTTAGCAAAACGTTCTCGGTGTGTCTATAAATTAACGCTTTTAACTAATGTCTTTTATCATTGATTTGTTCATTTGTAAATATTTAAGTCATTTGTCGTTTATGTAAACATCGAACTAAGTATTGGGAGGCTGGGCTTGGGTTTTCAAGGAAAATTTAGATGAAGACGATATTACGTTGGGGAATATGTCTATCAGGATTTCAGGATAACAGGATAATAAAACGAGCTGTGTTCGTCACGCGTGATGTTCAATGTGAATGTACGCAAGAGCAATTCAACGACTAACAGGGAATATCTGGCGGTGATCCCGGACAAAGTCGTCCAGAAATCGGAGAAAGCGGGAACGAGACAACATCCCCGATGCGCGTGATTGATTTGTTGTTAAACATTTATTTCAGCTGGAATTTATTTCAGCCAGCCACCGACGATAGAACACCCATAAACATTTTACCTCATTTATATTTTTTTTAAATCACGGAAAAGTATACACACAATTTTATTGTTTCCTCTTTCAATTTCCAATTATTTCACATTTCATATAATAGAAACCATAGCGGCGACAAAATTTTCTAAAATTAACTTCATCGTCACAACAATTAATTTTCCGAGAGTCTAATTGTACGTTCATTGGCTCCCCACAGCTTCCCAAACGTGACAAAATTACTACAAACGTATTTTATTCCATTTATTAATTTTAGAAAATTTATTTGTCTTCTAAAAATAGATACTTTTTTCGCCTTTACATTTTTATGTTCCTCGGTAATAATCGAGACTGCTGTTTATCAATCGCGTTTGGTTCATTAAAATTTCAAACATTGTTTATAAAACTGTCTATTATATATGTTTACTTGTGGTAATTATTCTATGTTAAACTAAATTTTACTAAAGCTATTGAAATAATATTTAAATTATCGACAAAATTAAATATATTAGTATACTTTCTTAATAATATAAAACCAATATTTGATTCCATAATATCAACAATTATCACCTAGTTTTATATCAAAAGAAAATTAGCTTGCTAAAACATAGTTTTAGTTACTTTAACAAATCTAATCAATCTTAGTTACTTTAACAATTTACTTTTAAATTTACGTGAAAAAAAATCTGACATAACGCAGGATATGGATTTCCGATCGTAAATCATTTTACGTTTTGATTATTTATTTAAAAATTCTATATCCAGAAGTTCATAAATATTTGGACCAGTGAAGCTCAATAAAAACAAACATTAAATGAAAATATTTCAATTATATAATATCGAGAAAAAAGTTTCCTTTCGAAAAAATTTAATTATGAACTTCAATGTATTATTTTTAGATGTCTGTGAAGGATATATTAGTTTTTTTATTGTAATTTACCGTCGCTTTGTAACTATATAAGGACTTTAGCGACTCTCGAGTTAATAAACTTCTAATAAACACGTAAATCGAGAAATATTGATAATTTGCTTTTAATGAGATTCGAAACCGACATCTACCAATTTTGGAGCTCATTGACAACAGTCACATTGACCACTCGGCCACCAATAAGCTTTTTGACTTTTAATTTGATTTAATTTTACAAAAAAAATAATTATTCTCTTATTAACGTCTTATACGGTTGAGCATAAGCGTTAGTTCGGCCAAAGTTGACTAAGAATTTGTTAGCAGGAAGCGTAGATTCGCTTCCTGCTAAAATTTGATGTAGATATTGATATGATATATATAGGTATTGATGTTCAAAATACTATTACAAAGATCAAAATTTTCTTGTATTAATTTACTATAATTTCTAATCAATGTCAAAGGTCAAAAAACTATCTCAAAATAGCAATTTTGCCTTTTTTTATTAAATGTTTAGTTTGATTTTAAAAATACTTCCAACAAAAATAGTAGAGTATGTAATTTAATACAAAAATGTTCAGCAACGTTTTTTTTTACGAACCATTTTTTGGATATTGCGATTTTAACTAATAAAAATATTATCATGAACTTAGAAACGGTATGCGCTTAAAGTAAGTTGGTTTTAAATTTAAAATATCATTTAAATTAGTATAGCTATTATCAAATTGAAAGAAAACGTAGATAGAAAAATTATTAATACAAAGATTAGTTTTGATCTTTCGGAGACCTTCTAAGTACCTACCTACTTTTTTGTAGAATACTAAATTAAAAGGTACATGGAACCAAAATTTTATTCATATCATAGATATTTATATATAGATAGACCGTATATATGACAGGGAATAGAACAGCTGGCAATTGGGTGCCGATAAGCGCCATTCTACACAAATAAGCACTTAAATTTTACTTGCTTCGTTTGCTTTAGTTGACCACACTAGAAAATGATTACATGCACAAGTCTCAAAGTTTATAAAATACACAGGTGGCCTTATAAGCTTAGTGACATATCCTAGAAGGAATTCAAATTCATAACTGTTGGTAGCATTGGTAACAATCGTAACAATATATATGTAAATCGTACGTATATTTATTCAATACGTTCAGCCTAATATATTCAGACTAATTTATATTTCCAAATACTTCGGATCCCTCAGTTGACGTCATTCTTTTTCTAATGGGTCAACCTGTGCAATTTATAAACTTTGAATAAGTCTCTCTTCCAATACTTCCAACGTAGATGCTGTTGCATTTTGTTTAGTTCAGTTCAAATTAGTACCTTCGTAGACGGCGCTAGCAGTTGCTCATAGTGTGAGTTGTCGTTTGTTGTACAATTCGCTATCCACTTATACAGATCAATTATCTGAATCCATATACTTTTGGTAAGACGGCTTATTACTTTATATTCCGCAATATATATCATGTGCTAAGCTGGCTAAACCGTTCTAATTCCAAACCGGTTCGATAAAATAATACAAACACCGCATCGTTGATTGGGCGACATTGAACAAATAACTGCTCAGGTGCCAAAACGTAAATATGCGTTAGAGAAAACGAGCTATGAAATCGTGCTATGTACTCCAGATCATTATAAAAAAAAATGCACGTATGCCTTTGAAATTTTGGATATGACTTTCTAATTTTTTGTTCATTCAAAAGGGTTTTTAAAATATATTAGTTCTCAAAATCCCTGAATCTCCTATAATCTCAATACTTTTTTTGAATTTGTGATCGCTTATACCTGGCGATTTAACTATATCATAGTGATTAATAATTATTTTTTATGAATTTCGCTAGAATATCAAAAAATAATTAATATCACAATACAAAGTTTAGTTATTCAAAAAATTTTTTAGAACAAATGAGGAAACATTCCGGCTCCTGAAAACTAGTTAAAAACGGTTCATAAGTCTAAAATATTACTTTTACTACTTACAACTGGTTCTAAGATTAGTGAATTACATATTTGATCCAACAAATTTGCTTCCCCATTTTCTCTTAAAATTCTTTGAAAAACTAAATTTTATAGCGTGATAATCCTGGACATTATTTGATCTTTTGATAAATTCTATTTGTGAAATAACTGCAGTTTATCACTGTGCTATAGTTAGATCACCAGATATGAGCGACCACAAATTGAAAAAAAGGAAACCTTATTCTTAGGAAACCTCATTATGCTTTCTATCCAAAATTTTTGAGTTTTAGACCAATATTATTCCCGGAAGTGCGATTTTTAATACGATAGTGCATAACCATATTCTGCTTTAGTGGTAAGAAAAAAGCTCATAGTTTGATTGGGATGTTTTTCCGCATTCTGCATACTGACCAAATCTTATTCCATTTAATTATTACTTCCTTTTATCTGAAAAAAAATCTTACTTCGATAAGTTCTTTAAATACATTAGCGAAATAAAATCGCACTTCCAAGGTTATTAGTTCTACAAAACACAAAAATTTTGGAAAGAAAGGCATAATGAAACTTTCTGAAAGATGAAAGGAGGTAATAAAGCCAAAGGGTTCTTATACAACAAAATAAATAATAATACTTAAATAGTTAATATCGTGTATTCATTTTATATTAGATAAATGAAAGAACTTATGAGATAATCAATATATGTAGTATAAGTATATATTCACTTGCTCTTACAAAAAAGTTTTAAATCCAATTTCGTACTTTTAATTATTATAATACTTATTACAAAGAAAAACTGTCGTTGTTATAATAACAATGCAATGACTTAAAAATTCAAATATGAATAATAAAATTTTAAAATAATATATGGTAAAGACTAAGTTAATGAAAGTGTAGCCTTAAATTATGATGATACAATTTAACTTTTACTATATTCTTTCGTGTATAAATACGCAAATTTAGGATTTTTGTTTCCATTATTGACCCTTTCGGATAAACAAAACAAAATGATAAATAATGCATCCGAAATATTTAGGTCAATTTTTATCGTTCGATAGCAACTACTTCAGGGTTAGATCTAACAAATTCGAAAATGACGAAAACTACAGACCCTCTATTATTCTTTAAAATGAACTATCTGATAAGTTAAAACACTATTCAAACGTTTAAATATTAATCTTTTAACATCTCATTTACATATCATAATAATCTTTAAATTTCCCTCACAAAATTGAGAACTGTTTATGCTATGTAGGTAAATATTATATCTAGGTCAGGGTGTCTGCACTCTATGCGTAAATGTGGCCAAAAAGAAGGGCCAGGGCCGTCGTTTCTAGTTCATTGTTAGTGACCATTTTCTCTAGAACGTCTGGCACGATTTGGTACAAGGAACTGATACATTTATACAACTCTATAGTAATGGTTTGAATCATTGCTAATTTTTAATTATCAATAATGAACATGAAAATATATTATAATTAGATATCTGAAAATACAGAATACAAAAAGCTATTTTATTTAATGATAATCAAATTTAATAAATATAATCAATTATAAATAAATAATGTTACTTATACAAAGTTTTAAGATAGTAAACATGATAAATATTTTAAATATTAGCTAAAAAATAACAATTAGTAAGCTGTCTGCAACTGAAAAATATAAGAAATATAAATAATTTTGGCTTTTAGACTTTGATCAAAAACTCAGATTTTCATCTTGGTTCATATTATCTTCAAAACCGAAGATACATGATCTTTTACTATTGTAATAAAAACCTGTCATATTACTCATTTCATCAAACGAAAGCACAAATCCGTTCGTGTTATTAGAATCATTTCAAAATAAGTATTTCAAATTAAGAAATATAGTAAGGTATGACTCCTGGTTATAGAGCATTTATATTTGATGAAAAACGGTATACGTTTACAATACGTAGCAAGTTCGAATAATGTATCTTCTCAAAAACAATAGCAGAGCTGTTTTTCTCTGTTTGCGAAATACTGTTTCCAGTTTATAATTCAGTCTTCTGTAGTTCCTACAGTTCATTTATTTTGTTCCCCATTACTCTTATCTGGTGCTGATTGAGACTGTCTTTCTGTTATTAGTACATCTTGAGGATATGATTCTTCGACGTCTTTGTAATTTTCTGGTTGGGATAATTCAATGGCAATGGAGTTAAGATCTAAAAGTTCAATTTAAAGTTATTAAGATTGTGATATGTTCATTGATATAATAATTGTTCGTATTCTAAAAAACAATATTTTGAATATTGAAAAACTATTTCTACTTCATATTAGTAAAGTTTTATTCTATCTATCACATTATATTTTTTTTCATTATGAATAGACAAATTTAAACAATTTTTTCTTTTGAATAATTTTGTTTGATACAATGAAGTTTAATTGTTGCTTTCATATTATTAGTATTACATATTAAACAGAGTACCAATCTCTAAATTAATTGTATACAATATATGGCTTTTAAATATAAAATTTGCGTATATTATTTCAAAATACATTTGTGTAATTAGGTAATTACGAATGGATATATTTTTTCAAAAAAAAAAATATGGTAGGCCATGAGTTCTGGCCCTAATTGCCTGTAATGTAAATTGTATATGGTCCTTATAATAATAATTTAAGTTATTTTTTGGGCCCAAAGTACGTTAGGCTCTAGGTACCAAATGGGCAAGCGACCAAAAGGTTATATAATATTACACGGAGCAAAAGGACTGTGCAAAAGAAAGTTAAAAATTTTTTTTCTTATATGAAAAAACGTGCAATATAAAATTTGTATTAACGAGCAATTGGGCCAGAATTCATCGCCACCCATACTTTTTTTTGAATAAATATTTACAAATTTTATAAATTTCATATGGGTAACTATGGCAATTACATATATTTATTCAAAAAAAAGTATGGGTGGCGATGCATTCTGGCCCAATTGCTCGTTAATACAAACTTTATATTGCACGTTTTTTCATATAAGAAAAAAAATTTTTAACTTTCTTTTGCACAGTCCTTTTGCTCCGTGTAATATTATATAATCCTTTGGTCGCTTGCCCATTTGGTACCTAGAGCCTAACGTACTTTGGGCCCAAAAAATAACTTAAATTATTATTATAAGGACCATATACAAATTACATTACAGGCAGTTAGGGCCAGAATTCATGGCCACCCAGTTTTTTTTTGAATAAGTATATTTATTTGTAATTACCATAGTTACCTATATGAACCTAAAAATAATAATAAAGAAATTTTAAGCCAATTTTAAATTTTAAAGATTAAGTTAATTTAGGTTGGAACTCGATTCAACACATAATTGTAATTAATATTAAGCAACAGCAAAACTTAACTGTTACAAAATATTGTTTTCCCAATTTTTCTTTTCTTTGAGAGCAAACCTTATAAAATAAAATAAAACTGTATCAATGATGTGAAGGAGAAAAAAATGGCTTTACAATTCTAAATAGCGATAAAAGGAATAAAAACTTATCAGTCGTTTTGTTGTATTAAACATTACGAAGATGTTTGAATTAAATTGAATATTAATTCTGACTTACCAGAAAAATCATTATAAGCAAATATTTTTCCATTGCATATAACGCCAAAAAATTGTTGATGTAAATTTTCAAAATATGGTAATTATTATCAGTATTATTGGAATTTTAAATTTCTCCAATTCACTGTTGTCGCCAGTAAAAATTATTCCTCGAATCTTCTGATAGCGAACGGTATTAAGTATTTTGCATACCAAAACGCAACACTACATTTTCTTCACATAATTAAAACGTTAACCAAAAACTAATAATAAAAATAAAAATGTATGAAAAAGAAAATCAAGTATAAGAATTTTACTATACCTGGATAATAAGTTTCACCGTACATGTAAATGTACATTAAAATTCGTTATATTTAATTTAATGACTTAATTTAGTTACTGTACTTCAGTGTTTAATGTCATTAAATGTTTGTCGTCACTAAGGTTTAGACAATTCATATTTGAAATTTCATTATTAGTCAAATAATTGCTAAAAATAGTTATATTTTTGATCACTAGAGGTATTGCAGTATTCATAAAATGATTGTAGACTACAATAACTATGAAGTAAAATACGAAACATATATTTTATAACAGACAAGTGACCAACTAAATACAGGGGAATACAAATTTCCTGTCTGAAATCATGTGTCTCTCTCTTTGAATGAAAAATTATATAGCGTTATGTCGCTTTTTGGCCCTGCTATTTACGCCACAATTTCCTATGAAGTGCAGACACCCTGATCAAGGTGAATGGCAATGTTATGTCAAAAATCTAATAATAGAAATGGCCAGGAATAAATTATTTTTAATTCAAATCACTGAAAAATTTAATGCCAAAATTAACACAAAAATATTTGGATCATAACAATGTAAATTTGATTTTCTGTAGTGCTACAGTAAATGGAAATTTTAAAGGTTCCGAAGTAAGTAAAACAATTGATTGTTGCCATTGTTATCTCACAATAATGCTAGTAAGTGGTTAGATGTATAAATTGAAAATTATATTAAATTATATAATTTTGTACAATTTTCAAGGTTGTGTATACTATTCGTGTATGTTAATTTGGTGCAATTAGGAAATTTTCTTTATTTATAATGAAAAAAAAGAAGTGTAATTTTAAAAATTTTAATTTATTTTTAAATTACAAAAAAACGTGTAGATACATTGAATAAGAGTTAAAGATATATTAATTTCTCTGATAGTGGAATATTAAAACGCAAAGTGGGGAGAAAAAATTTATATGCTCAATAAATTATCGCAATGTTATGAAAATGCTGTGACAAACAAAACTTGATACCATATATCTAATGAGCACTGAATTTTACTACAAAACCAAAAATGTGTAATAAATTCGTATTGCAATCGTAAAATAAATTTTATTTTTTTCGTTGCGATAGTTATAAGATTTTTTCTCCAGTATTGTTTTTATCATGAAAGTATCTGAAGTGCAAATGTAAACTTAGAGAATTTATTTATTATCGTCGCTCATAATTACATATAGTTTATTATCATTTAGAATCTCGCGTTATATTAAAGCGGGTAATTAAAAAAAAATTATCTTAGCATCCAAATAAGATGACGCAAATGTAACAGCAAGTAATGAGTATAAACTTATTTAAGTTTGATGGACGCTTATTTAAAGAACAACTTTTTAATTAACTAATTAATTCATCCAATAACAATCGATAACAATTCAGTAACACCAAGGGCGAAAGGACAAACGCTATAGGAAAGTACAAATAAATCAGAAAGTGAATTTCCCAAGAGTAGCCGTAATATTTATCATTTTCCTTTTTCTTTCCAATTATAAACTTGCCAACAATGAGCATAAATGATAACGACGGCAAAAATAACAACGAAATGAATTCGCTACTCATGTAAGTTATATTTTTATTATTCTGCTTTTTCACAAATCATGCATTTATAAATACTACACCACTTTCAGGTCAAATATATTCACACAAGTGTTCAATTCACAAAAGCATTACATTAACCTCCACAAAATTATTTTTAAAATATTTTATGAGCTCTATATGAAAATTTCTACACTCCACATTCATTCGGTAGAAAAATATATTCTACAAAATTTGAAAATTTAAAATCAAACCGCCTATTTTATTGTCAAATTTGAAAAGTTTTTTGTTTGACAAATATTAAAAATATAAGGTTTTTAATTTAATTTTTGTGGTGAAAATGTTAATCTTATGGTCGATCGAGAATCGCAGCATTGACGTGAGTTTTCCCAAAAATTTGTCTATAATTTTCTATGGTCTGTCTATATTTTTTTAGATATTTCATCTAATTTTACATCATTTAATCGTTTTTACGCCAAATTCTTAGAATTTTCCAAGCAATAAAAGGATTTTACAAAGATAATATTGCAAAATATTTATACGTCTATAATTTATAACCCAAAATTAGTTTATTTGTAGAAAATTTTTATTCATATGGTGAGACTTTATAATTTATAACTTTTTTTAAATTGTTCAAATACTAAATATTGCTCAAGCTTTATTTATATTAAATGCGATTTTACTAATGAATTAACCATGGCTCATACATATGTTTAAGAGGATCTAATTAAAAATTTATTGAAGTCATAATAAATTTTCATAAAAATATAATAATGAATTTGTCAATTCAACAAACTAATCATAATATAACAATGTTTTTGTCAAGGTCATCATCAATAATTTTCAAGTAAATTCTTAAACATATGGCATGATATAATATATCTACGTATACATAATACAAATACTAGGAAAACATTGAAATCAATTTTTACAAATTATTTTCTTCTACTTACAAGAATCGTGTTTTTTTCCATCGCATCAGTCTAATTAGGGTTCAAATTGAATTATAAGCGACTTACTGGCAATCAATTATTTTGTCAAAAATTATTAAAATTTCACCGATTCAAATTTATATTTGAAGTGGTTGATATTTGATTATTATGTTTCATTGATAAAAAACAGTTATTCGTTTTAACGAAATGGGAACAAGATATTATCAAATGCTCATGTGACCATTATCCTAAACAATACCATGGACTGAATTAAATGGCAAACAAAACTTTTTTCTTTAATTGTTTAGAATTAAGTAATAAAATTGTGTTAAGTGGTTCTTAAAGTCTTATCACTCATTATGTGCAAAGTGAGCCTTATTTTTTCTTTCATTAATTAGTTGTGAAAATTCCTTTTCTAAATGATTTTCCATTAATTGGTAATTGATTGATGATTGGTAATTATTTATTTATTTATTTTTATCCAAAAATATGATTTCTTAGAAATTTTCACATTATTTTTATTTTTCATATTAAAGCACTCAAATTTAAACCTACGTGATAAAAAGGTGTCACTAAATATACTCAATATATGGTAGATATCCATTCGGTTTTATTACTCTCTTTATGCTGCATTATCATTGTGATAAAATGAAATTCCAATAAATAGATAAAAAAATTATGTAAAAAAACGTTTGCCTTGGGAATAATTTTTTCTAAACAATTCAAATCATTCTGAAAGAAATAAAGTTTATACTGAAAATTTTAATTAATATTTTCCACCACATATTTAAAATGTCTTGGATTTTATACTATTACTTAGGTAAGATTTTAATTTTATAAATTATATATTATACTTTTATTTTAATACACCACAAAAGACCATATGCACATTTTTTTAATTAATAATGGACATTTTTAATACTAATACTAAGAAAAGCCAATTTTTAGTTATGAAAAACTTGTATTTTGGCAGAAAAAAAGTTTTACTTTTAATGACCAATAAAAGTCCGAAAACGATAAGTGCGCTTGTGGGCCTTCTGTGACGTCACAGTACGTATATTGAAACCGAAATATAAACAGAACATTAAGTCGTTACCATAAAAACATTAAAATTTACACAATTTTTCGCCATGTAAAACATTTGTATACCCAAAAAATTACTATTTCTTTTTCCTTACGAATAGAGGTTGTGTGAATTGTAAATGGTTTAAGTTATTAACATAATATTTAAACGATTTAAACAACCTTTCAATTTAAATTAGTTCATATCTATGTCTGAGGAAAACATTCATGGGATTTCAAAGTTTTGTATTGTGACGTCATTGTAATGCCCGGCCAATAGGAGACCGTTTTAGGCATTTAGAACGATTTTTACAGATTTTTTATGTTTAAATGAATATTTCTTAAATTTAATCAATTAAAGTTAATAATTAACTGCTATATAACATTTTGTTATTAATTAAGAATATTTTTTTAAATATTTAAAATTATTTTTAGATTATGTGCATTTGGTTTATTGTATTATCATTTTATATATTATACGTTATGAATGTATTTTGTTAGGCTAATATTTTTTCTGAATCATCAACATTCCTCTTTACTTGTTTAACTAGGGACAGTAAAAATTATTTTGTAATTTTTTATAAGTTAATAAATCATTCTAATCATAAAACGACTTTAGTACCCCTTTGAAATAACTTATAAGCAGAAAAACCGCAATTAAATAATTATAGGTTTTAAAACGAAATTACTTTCTAATACACCTTATATATTTAACGTCTTAATAAGAAAATCAGTGCTCGTTACTTTTATAATTTACCTACTTTACCCGTTACTATTAGGTTCACATTCTTACGTAGGTGTTAGTAATTTACGAAAAGCTACATACTATTTCGTTAGCAAATATTTGAGTTAATTCAAATGTAAAATATATAATTTGTTTTAAATTAAAATTTTCGATATTTTCGTAATTTTTCGGGCAATTGAGAATCTCTAAGGAATTCGTAATTCTAGATGATAAATGAACTCCACTCAAATATTAGGCTATAACGGCTTTACGCAATAAAGCAATAATCCTTAAATTATTCTCTGACAGTCCAACTATATAAAAAGCGTTGATCCACTAAAAACAAAATTAACTCTAATTGGGTTTTTTCACGCTTTTTCCCACTCTCTTCTTGAATAATAATAATAATAATAATATTATACCTAAAAATTTAAATTTTTATAAACTGTGTAAGCCTACAGGCAGGAAAAAAAAAGATTAAAATATTGTATAGATATACGCTGTAAACCTGTATATATTGTATATAAAATCAATAAATATCTTTTGAACTTTGAACTTGAACAAAAACAAAATTAATTTGGGGCTAGGTACTGGATCATAAGGACATACTGGGAAGTGAAATACAAGTTGCGTCGAGGGGCGGTGATACCATCTGTAGGTTTAGAACCAGTGTTTAAGGTCACAATATCAGCAGTAAAAAAAGCACCCAAAAATGGCTTAGTATTAATCATTGCTCTTTGTAAAGCACCACCAAAGGGCAAAAACACAGCAAAAGAATGATGAGATGTCCTCAAAATCTAATCTATAATTTTAAGTATATCTCAAAGTAGATTAATGATAGACCTCATAACTGATCTCTGTGGCGTGGGAAAGCATTTTCATACTAGTGAGATACTGTTGAACCCTTCAATATGCAAATTCTATCAAACAGAGGATAAAACTGCTTCTCATATTCATATGCAGCACTCTATGGTGACTAAAAGAGCCTGGGGTGCCCGAGCTCAGTACTGGATTAGTCGAATAGTATGTTGAAATTTGCTCGACTTTTCGGCTCATAATAGGTGAATTAGGAACCCTAGGAACTCAATAATCCTAAGGCTACAGTGTGAGGACTCTTCAAACTTCCTGGTGGTTCTTATAAAAAAAGACTTTATATTATGGCTTTCTAAAACAAAGTATAAATTCGAACTATTTAATCATCGAAGCCGACATTTTTGAACAGCGTTTATACCAAACTAACCGTTTTTTATATTTATGTTTTAAATAAAGTATCACTATTTTTCTTAAGTTTCATTACTGCAAACAATGTATTCAAAATACGTCGTTAATTAATTATTTTAATGAATAATTTATTAGCACTTAGTATTAACGTTAGAATCATTGAAAATTAGAACTCTTTGCTTGTTTCCTTTATATTATCCTACTGATCTTATATTCTGATCTATCTTAATACCAAATTTCAGGTTTCCGAGTCATCCACAAGATGTGGTGTAGGATTTTTATAAATAAAAAGAGCGAAATTTCAAAATTTTATTGTAATAATTAAGGTCGTAACATTTTTAATTCTAGGGATCAGAGGAATATAAATTTGATTAGACATGTTTTGTTTGGAATGTCAATTTTCACATAATCTGTTGAATTATTAATGCTACAAACTAGAAAAAAATAATTAGTGGTGTGAATAAGTGAGTGATTAATTAATTGAGTTTTTGATAGAAATAATTTCGTTATAATATTTTTTTCTTATCTCTTTAACATTCAAACATTTCAATTTACGTCATCAGTTGCAAAATAAAATTTGAAGATAAATTTCAATTTTCTTTGGACATTAAAAACACTTCAAAAATTGCTTTTAATTTCATAATACATTCTTTATTTGATGTTAGAGAAAATTAATTACTGCTGATACAATTTGAAATAAAGTTTTTAAAAGCAGATATTATATGATAAATTAGGAAAAAATTAATCGAAAAAAAAATTATTACGAACATTTCTATGAAAACTAAAGTTTTACGCACAGCATAACATTGAGCTCCTGGTGACTGATTCAAGTAATAAATGTTGATAACTTTATTTAAACCTTTTAAAATAATATATCAATATATTTTATTAGGTATACTAATGATTGGTGTACTAATGCGGTTTATTTTAAACGACTTTTATCGTTCTACCTGAATTAGAAAAAATGCGAATGAAAAAAAATACGGTTTAAAACACACAAAAAGCAAGTATAATAAGAATTTGCATTGAAAGAAAATTAAAAAGGGTCTAACAGGATCCACATGGCGAGTTGGCCCCCAAATAGTAACCTTTGTCGAAACTTATGTTAAAATATCGGCTTGATATACAAACACATTTTGTATACTTTTCGCGACCAAATTTCTCTTTGACCTTGAGATATGGGCAAAAATGTTCCCCCACATAGCTATTTTTCAAAATTATATATCTCAAAAACTAATAAAGCTAGAGAAATGAAACTAACGCGAGGCTTATTTTACAGAATATATCATATATTTTTTTGAAATTTTTAGAAAAAAAAAATTATACAAAAAAAATCCAAAAAACAAACGAAATAAATTTTTTTATGTGTTCTCTGAAAATTACAATCACTAAAAAAATATATTTTATGCTTCTACATGAGCACTATAACTCATAAAAATTTCGTGAAAAAATAGTTGGTGCAACACCTTGAAAAAAAAATAAAATGTGGTTTACGCCTACTAACATACCTCGGTTTTATTTTTTTTCGAAGTGTTACACCAACTTTTTTTTCACAAAACTTCAATAAAAAATAGGTCACATATATGAGCAAAACATAAATCATTTTCATAATTGTAAGTCTAAGGAAACATAAAATAAAATTTATTAGTTTTTTTGTTTTTATATATTTACTCTTAAGATGATTACTTTCAAGATCTATATAATTGATCCTAAAAGAAAAAAAACAACTAGTGTTCAATTTTTATTAAAATAAGAATACTGATTGTGCAAAAATTATTGATGAAAGGTTAGGGTTAAATAATATTTTTTTCATTAATTGTTCATGATTTTCAAAAAAAATATTAAAAATAAGGTGGATTATTTTTAACGCCACAGTCCTATGGCGTCAACAGTTGAGACAAAATGGAACAAATTAAAGATATAAACTATTGAATATCTCTAGATTATTTGATTAAATTCAAGTCTTATTAAGTATAGCATAGATTAAGTGGTGATATTTAATTACAATTGCTAAAATTTTAATTTTTAAGAGAAATCAACAGAAACTCTCCCACAACCAATTGAAGAAAAAAAAATGGTATTTAGGAAATTATTTTTTCCCTAATATGTATTTTCCCAAAATAACAAAAATCGAGGTATCATTAAACTCGTCATCATATGAAAAACGGATTCTTTCACAAACCTTTACGAACGATTTCCTATCGATTGGCAAAAGATAATTTCAGAATATTCAAACTTGGAAATTTTGTTGGCTAGTCAGTATAGGACTCCGTTTGGACTTCGCTTCCTTTAGACTTATTGTTATTAACTCAACCTAGGTATAAGCTTAAATATTATTTTCTTAAAATATTAGGTAAATATTTGGTTATTTGGCATAAAGATATTTATTTTTTTGATCATTAATACGTTTAAAGCATTTAATCAATAAAACTTAATCCTTTTAGCTTAACTTAGTAGCTTTTGCTTTATTAACTCTTCTTTCATTATAATTTGATAATACCTACCAAAAATGTTTTTTTTATTAATTTATTTTATATGAAGGTCGGAGCAAATTTTTCTTAACAATAAAGTAATAATAAATTTTAATTGTAGGCCGTTTGTTACTTCGACATATATGAATAAATTGGACAAAAATGATTAAATTTGCAGAAGAAAAATAATGTTCTGATAACACGAAATTCTATTTTTATTATAAGATTTATTATAATGATTTTTAAGTCCTACTGACCACAATTGTGGAAAGAAAAATTTCTAATAATGACAGGGTTTGAAATCAGACCTACTGGTATATAGAGCGGCAATCAAAACCAATATACTAATAAAGAGTCCTGGTATTTTACGTACATGTTACTTAATATAGTTTTCAAAATAAGGGTAATATTAAATTTATGAAATCTGGAGTACTGGAATAACTCCAGAAGCAGAAATACTTCGGTCATGCTACGAGACATCCAGAATATTATACTTAATACTTCAAGGGAAAGTTATGGGGAAAAGAAGTATATAGGCAGATGGATAATATCTTGGCTGAAAAATTTAAGGACGTGGTTTGGCAAGTCTTCATCACAAGTATTTCGGGATGTTAACGATAATTAATTTGCTAACCAATAAAAAATCATTGTCAATAATCGTATTGGAATGACTCCTACAGAAGAAGATAGTTAAAAATGTTATTGGAAATAGAAAAATCGGCATAGCGTGCAAACTATTACTGGTACAGTTTTATTTGAGACTGGTACAATATGGCAATATGTCATTCTCTACTATTTTTTAACTCAATTCACGAAAAAATCGGTCGATGATGATTAATCAAGTCATTATGATCGATTTATTTGCAAACTGATTTAAAAAAAAAATATAAATTGAGTCGTTGTCAGATCATACTGGTCTACAATACACTGGTTCATTTTTGGCAAAAAATTATAATTTTATTTGGTATTGACTATTTGAACTAGATCTACTCTTAGAAAAGAACATTAATTACTTGAAATTTATTCTCAAAATAAATAATATAATACCTTAATAAATAAATAACAGCTAACAAAATTTTAGTTGAACCCCGAATTTTATATAGTTATTTATTGTCGCTTTATTGGGTTAATCAAAATTGACTATCTTTTTTGCATTAAGTCGTCTTCCAATTCTTCTTTTTGACTGTTCCAGTAGCATATTTGGAAATTTATATTCTGTATGATCTTTTCTAATTTTCATTAAATCTGGTCTGTTATTGTACTATAGAGCATTCTTTTTGGAAAAATGAGTTTTGGGTAAACCAAAAACTTTCCCAGAACATCTTTTAAGTTCGAATCCGTAAACATATTTGTAATATATATTTGTAAATATATTTGTCACAAGATATGAAAGAATGTTCACTCCTCCACTTAGTGTACATCCAACATCACATGAATTTACTGAACTCGTGGGCAAATAAATAGGTAAACACCATACAGAGCCTATAAATCGGTGCAGCTTACTTTGCCACTTAGAAAAGGAGTATTTTCTCCAAGCATTCTAGGTGACATCGAGATTCCTTTTTAGATCCTGTAAAATACCTGTAAATGCACCAAGACGGAAGACCCACGTAGAATTTCTATATTACCCAAAAAAGATACCAATGTACAATAGACTCAAAAAACGAGCTCAATCAAAAGCGCATAAAAAACTGGTAGATGTCTATGGTCTATAACGAATGAAACCCTGCAAACAATTCTGAGAATTCCAATAGTAGTCAGCAAAGTTGTGACTCAGGTCACCAAATACTTCGATGAATTGCATCAACGTCTCAATCAATTGATGACACCTGAAGCTTTAAACTTCAAGGTGATTGGAGAGAAGGTGCCTTGTAACCTGCTTAAAGCTTAAGAGGCACATGATACACCAATGGGATACACCAGTGTTCTCTATCACGCCAGCTTTATATCATAAAACTGAATACAAGACCTAGGATCCTGATAACCAATATTTTAATACTAAAAAAAGACTGAAACCTACTACAAACCTAACATCTTGGCCATTAGTTCAACTATTTGTCTACCAACTATTAGGAGTTATGGAGATTTATTGGTAAACTCAAAATGTTTAGCGACAAATGGTGTTGGAAAAAATTACATTTTTCTTTACTTTAAAAGAATGATCAGGAACTGAAACTTTCGTACAAATACAATTATTTTTATAAAATTTTGGAGAGATATTACTGAGATATTAGAAAAAAAATAATGTCGAAAAAATCGAAAAAAAAAATCAATTTCCAAAACCTTTTCTCTTTAAAGTTCAATTGATAAAAAGCACTATGAAATATCCAGAAGAGAACATTTCCACATTTTGTTTAATTGATAAAGGACGCAAATTTTTAATATGAAGAAACGCCAATTTTTAGTATTGAAAAATTTGTAATTTGGTAGAAAAAAGTTTTAATTTTAATGAGCAAATGTCCGAAAACGATAAGTGTGCTTATGTGTCTTCTGTGACGTCACAGTACGCACCAGTACGCATATTAAAACTGAAATATAAACATATCATTGAATGGTTACCATAGGAACAGTAATAATTATCACCATTGAAAACATGTTTATACCTAAAAATTTACTATCAATTTTATTCCTCAACAATAGATATTGTGTTGTTTGTAATTAATTTGTCGTTAACATAATGTTTCAGGTTTAAACGATTTTTACAACCTTTCCTTTTATGTTAAAATATATTTGGCATTAAAAAACGTCCGTGCGATTTTGAAGTTTCGTATTGTGACGTCATTTTAATGCCGAGTCAAAAGAAAATCTGAAACATGAGTTTTAGACGCTTTGAATTTAAAGATTTTTTTTGCATTTTTAAATGAATATATCTTAAATTTGATCTAGTACAGTTAAAAAACCAACAGCTACATTATATTTTGATATTAGTCTAGAATATTTTTAAAACATTTTTTTTGCTGTTGTTTATATTATAAAATAGTTAAAAAACGATGTTTTAAATTAGGATTTCTTACTTCTTTTTTCATGTTATTGTTGTTATATATCGTTACTTTAAAACTGCAAGAGTTTTTAGCGACTTTAGGGTTAATAAAATCGATAACTATAGAAATTTGCTCGATTCGTTAATCAAGCACAGCGCCTACCAGTTTTGGAGAGGCCACCTTAACCATTCGGCCACCAGTAAGCTCTTTTTTACATCAAAAATGTAATTTTGTTATGACTCTTTTATAAAATCGATGTCGTACAAGGAACTTCTATGTTTAACCAAAACAATAACATTTTTAATAAAAACTAACAAAAATAACATAGGTAATGATCAATTCTAAATAGGATTTTCTGAATTGAAGTATTTGCAGTTCTTTGTTAATCATTTCTTTTCAATCATTTAATTCAATCTTTATCTGTTTCAAGACTCTTATGTAACAAAATCACAATCCATATAATTATTTATTGAAATATTTAATCTTGAACTATATTTTCGATTTGTTATTGAAATTAATTGTTTTAATCATCACAAGGTGGTAATGATCTGAATTACTAAAATTGCAATCAGTTATTGATAAACGATACAGATCTATTGCATTAATAACTAAGAAATCCTAAATTTATCTAATGGCATCCGAGAAAAATATAGAAGAATATAAACTCATCGAAACTAATCTGTAAGAAAATTTGCTATGGTACTTTTTTATATATATAAATTTTTGCTTGTGTGTAATTCTTCTATGCTCCACTGCTTCTTGTAATTTACTTTCCTCTAGCAGATACTAATGAAATTGTTTGAGTTACATAATTTTTTTTTAATAATTAGTTGTATATTCAAAAACTGTTTAACTTTCGATTTTCAATCGCCAATATTTCAGTATGAAGTATACCGCAATGAATTGTAGTTACGTATTATTTTATTATTTTTAACTATTTCTGTGAAAATATAAAAAGTGAATTAACTATTTATATTTAGTGTTACTAAATTATGTTAAAGTTAAAGATATATCAATAGTCAATGATGAGTTGCAAACTCATTCTGGGTGCAAGCAAAACTTGTCACATTATTACAATTAATGATTGACCTTTTTAATCCGTTTTTTATACGTTAACTGAATTTTTTATATTTTCTACTTTAATATTTACATTTACAACTTTATTGGAGCACTAAAATGTATATAAGAATGTCTCTTTTCGTTTATCAAATAAACCAGATAAACTTAGACACTTTTGTTTGTCTTTTAACAGCAGAACTCAATCGGGGTAAATTTACATTCAGTTCTGTCTAAAATTTGCCACAAAGAAAATAGTTTAGTTATATTGAAATATTATAATATTTTTTATATTATTGTTATTAAACCGTTGCATTTAACGTAGTTTAAGTTAAATTATATTAGACAAATGATGGACTTATCTGAATTAGAACCATTGATATCTCCTGAATCGTATTCAGTAGTAGTAGGGTAAGCTTTTTCCTTGATTTTAACACTATTTTTTTGGATTTTCTTAGATTTTCTTTTTTAATTTTGTCTTATTTATTTATTTTTTGTTACAGTTCTGTCACCAATGAGGTACATTATGAAACAAAGCCAATGCAAATCAATCGACCAGTTTATCAACTTAACCAGTTGAATAGCATCTCAGATTATGCTCCAACTAAAAAAATTACTCGTAAGTTACAATTCAATTTTATCTATGCTTTTGAAAAATATTATAAAACCTGTGTATCTTGACCACATCTTATTGTTCCACATGAGCCATCTGTAACAGTGGCTCAATGTTTGGCTTCCATAAATCTATAACTACCCTATTAAAAAAGGCATTTAAAGGTAATCTAAATGCTCAAAAAAACCATTAGAAGCCATTTAAAGTTGTTAAAGGCATTTTAAATGTTATGATTTCAAAATGCCACTAAATGTCTTTTTTTAATAGAATAATGTATGTAAAACTTCATAATATGAATTTATTTATTTGATACTAAACACTTGACACTTAGTTGTAGAGTGTAGACTGAGCGATAAAAACCATTCGTAATAATACTCTTATTTGGAAATTTGTTAATACTCACGACTTCGTCAGCGTGACGAGTACGTTGATAAGTTTTCCTTTTCAGGCTTGCTATCTATCGTGAAAAGAAAAGCAAAACTTTTTTAAATCCAATTTTTTGACATTTATTTTCTTTATAATTTTTTTCATTTTTCACCTGATATGGAAGAAGTAAAAATGTTTATCAAATAATTGTATAAAATAAAAAAACATTTATTACAAAATTAGCATCGATTGCATAAACAATAAGAATTTTAATACTATGACATCTCTTACGTTTTGATCACGACACTAAAACATGATTGAATATGTATGCATTTTTTTTTTGGAATTTGAAATCAAAGTCGTAACCAGCTAAAGTCTGCAAAATAGGGTCATTGAGGCTAACAAAGAAAATGCCATTATTTTCCATTATTGTACTTTGACTTTCGCTTAAATGTATTGAACATCGCCCCAATTTGAGCTCATAAGTCTATCAATTTCTGTATGTCAATTAGTGAACATTAATGGGTTGAGACCGAAGGTTTTCAAGAGACAAAAACGCTTTCCAGTAGCCCCTGAAGCTTCTTAGAAGCCTCCGTAGTCAAAAAATTCAAAAAAAGTCAAAAGTCAAAAAAACGCTTTATTTTCGACTTCAGAAAAAGCTTTTGTTTACCTTTGGTACCATTTTTCTGCCTTGTTTACTACATGGTCAGTTTCTTAACCATGTCCTTTACCTCTTTCATATATCCCTACTAGATCCTTGTCAAGAATATCGGGTAATACAATTCTGTTTATGATTAGCATAAGCACTACCTGGCACTACTTTAATGCTAATAGTTCCATTCGCAGCTATAGCCCATATTACCCACATTAAGATACTTTTGGAAAGTATCTTGATAATAGATAAGTACTTTCTTAAAAAGTGTTATCCAGTTACATTAAGTATCTAGTTATTTTTGGAAAAAAATATCTTAAATACTTATCTAAAGTTACTTTTTAAGATAATTAAAATATATTTTTTAGTAACTTTGTAAACTATGTAGGAACTAAGTTTCATAACGTATTAAGTAAAATTCTTAATCCGATCATGTTTAAACTCTAAACCCCTGTAAACACAACATTCTTTAAAAACGGTAAAAGGTCCATATCTATTACATTTTATAGAACTAAATAAAATAAAACTATTAATAGAATAATATATAAAACTATCAAACATGCCTAACAGCTAATTTGAGTAAAATATAAATAAAACAGTTTAAATTTGTCAAAAGAAAAAACCACACAAAATAAACATTATTTTATGCATTCTGGTAGTCAGGTACCCAGTTTAATTCTTCATTACACACTTAATTTTAAGTTACTTTTTTATGTTGCAAGATGCAGTGTTTTTAAAAGTATTCAAAATATTAATTACTTTTTGACCAAAAATAAAAAAACTAAAATACAGTAATTTAGATACTTTAAAATATCTAAGTTACTTCAAAGTAACTAATATACTTTTTTCTAACAGCCTTGCCCACATTCTTATGACTTTTGAAAGCGCTTATGACTTTTAAGGAAAATTGTATTTTTTTTCTACTTTATTGATAATTGACAAAAAAGAAAGATGAACTTCATGGTAAAACTAACATTTTGTATTAATATGGATAAGGGGGTTATACATGTTTTTTTATTAATGGTGTTTTAGTGTTAAACAACTTAAAAAGGTGTAACTATGAGAAACTTGGGTCTAAAATATAGTTTTTGAAGCCGTGGATCGCGACCTTCATTAAGGTCACAGAACCTATACAGCAGGAGTCACCTAATTTTTTTAACGTAATTATTTATTTCATTATTCAATGCTCAAAAAGTGCAACAAAATTTTCGTTAATATTATGGGGTCACCATACTAAAAATATATGAAATCCTGCGCTTAATTTTTTTTATAAGAGTAACTAACGATTAGGAAACGTAACTAACGAATATATTACCTCTAATTATAGTAATATATTGGCCTCTCTTTTCTTTTGAACTGATTTATGGCTAGGGATCTTAAAACATGACAAATTAGCATATTTCAGTATGCGATTCCAAAAAAAAAATAGTTGTTTTTCTTTGGGTCACCCTAATGTGGATATATAGAATATTATAATTTCCTATAATGTTTTTATGTGTAAACAGAAAATAAATTACGATCCGTAAAATATTGAATTCAAATTTCATCTTTTTTTTCCAGTTAGTAAAAAAATTGAAAATTCATATAATAAATTCAATTTAACGAATAAAGTTCTTGGCATAATACCAATTTTGTCATGGCTTCCTCAATACAAATTCCACGAAAATATGATCAGCGATATCATCGCAGGTTTAACTGTAGCAGTGATGCACATACCACAAGGTAACTTTTACTTTTTATTTATTTTCTGTTTTATTTAATTATAATTGATTCGTTTAGGTTTAGCATATGCGATTTTGGGGAATGTGCCCGCCATTGTGGGAATCTATATGGCTTTCTTTCCAATTTTCATCTACACAATTTTTGGAACCTCACGCCATATTTCCATGGGCACATTTGCAGTAGTTTGTTTAATGGTGGGCAATGTTATTTGGAAAAACTCCCCTCAAGAATCAATGATAGCGAATATAACATCTCAAAATATTACAGAACAAGAGTACACGGTGTTACACAATTATTATGCTCCAATGGATATAGCTATTGCCATTTGCATGGTCGTCGGTATTTATCAGGTACTGCAATTATTTTAAGAAATTACAATTTTATGGCAATTTTTTCTTTCAGATTATTATGTATTTTCTTAATCTTGGAGTAATTAGTACTTTTTTATCACCAACTTTAGTCAATGGATTTACAACAGGTGCCGCTATTCAAGTTTTTATGACACAAGTCGTCGAAGTCGTAGGGATAAAAATACCTAGGCATTCTCGTTACTTCGGTATCGTTTATGTAAGGAAATCATTTTAATTAAAATTTAATTTGTATGGTTCAAAACTATGGTATTTTTTCACTTTTTATGATTTCATCGGATACATATTTGAGTAATCCTTATTGAAATCACTTTTGAATTTCGATCTCACTCGAAAAAGTATGTCGATCATATTATAAAAAAAATATCAATCTTAAGCCTTTTTCCATAACATTATATTCTTATACAATGAAATTCACTCTTAATCAATACCGAAACAAAATATTCTTTGTTAAAAGTCGGCTTTTCCGAACACCAAATTGCTGTATAAGGTTGGTTATACGAATAATATTACTAACACTGCTTTGCTAGTGTATACTTTAACGGTTTTTATATTTGTATTTTAACGTGTACCTGCAAAATTAAATTTTATTACTGTTAGCATACTAAAAACTTCTTAAACTCGAAAATTAATAATTGTTCTATCAAAATAAAACAAAACATCAAAAAACTTTAAGTTATATGTTTTATACCGATTAATGTGTTGCAGGATATTAGCAGCATTGCAACTAAAATCTCAAATATCAATTGGTTAGCTTTCGGAACTTCAATAACCTGTATGGTTTTATTAATAATAAACAATGAAATCTTAAAACCGAAACTAGCGAAAAAAACTAAATTTCCCATTCCTATAGAACTTATTATTATCATAGTGGGGACAACATTTTCATATTATGGACAATTGGGAGAAAAATTTAATCTACGTTTGGTTAACGATATTCCTACAGGGTATGACCATTATATTTAATCAAAACTTTTACAGTTTACAAAAACATCTTTCTGTTTATTTAAGGCTTCCTATTCCTGCAGTGCCTTCCTGGGATGCTATGAAATTAGTCGCTTTTGATAGTGTATCAATAACAATCGTCTCTTACGTAATATCAGTCTCAATGGCATTAATTTTCGCAGCACAAATGAACTACGAAATTCACAGCAACCAAGAACTACTGGCAATGGTATATAAGTTCAAAAATCATTATCATTTCATCAACAATGTTCTATATCTTTTAAATTGCAGGGCCTATCAAATGTATTTGGATCATTCTTTTCCTGTATGCCTTCATGTGCCTCCCTATCTCGTTCGATGGTTCAATTTACTGTTGGAGGAAAGACACAAATTACCTCATTAGTTTCCTGTTTTGCTCTTCTGTTTGTGTTGTTATGGATAGGACCATGCTTTGAAAAGCTACCAAGAGTACCTATAATATGATTAAAAATGCTTACAATTGGTAACTTCTAAGGAAAAATTAATAGTGTGTTTTAGCTGCCATTATTATTGTTTCATTAAAAGGATTATTCATGCAATCAAAGTTATCAATCAAATATTGGAAATTAAATAAATTGGATTTCTTTATTTGGATTAGTACGTTTTTAGCAACCGTTTTTATTGATGTGGATATTGGATTGTTGGTAGGATTGACTTCCTCCGTAACTACACTTCTAATCAAGGCATTGGTCCCATATAGCAGTATTCTTGGTAATATTCCTGGGACTGACTTTTATTTTGATATCACAAGATATAATAAGGTAATCGTTTAAAAGTATTATCAATGAAGTAAACGAAATATAGCCATATTTGCGAATCTATGATCCGTGTTTATGGTATTCAAATTCCTTTAATAAAATCAAAACAGAGTTAAACTCTAAGAAACTTTGATTTTCATCTATTCACGGAATTGATTTAAGATGTGTGTTCTGGATGCCATTTAAATGGAAACGTAAAATTACAAAAAAAAATCATCAAAGACATTCGATACATACATATGCTCTATTTATTCAATCGATTTGTTTCTTCGTCTAATTTACTTAAATCAATTACTTAACTCATTCACTCGACCTATATATATATTCTATTCGATCACTCAGTATATTGCAAAAAAATAATTCATTCGATTTGTTTACTCAACGTTATCCCTTTACAACGACTAATTCACTTTTTTCACATACTTAATAATCCATTTTATTAATTGTTTCATTCATTTTAGCGTAATTCGAATCTAAGCTTTTATTCATATATACTATACAATAGTATAAAACAATAGCTAAAGTTGTAGAATTTCAGGATAGCTCTTATATATGACAAGTTTTAGAAATTTACACTATATAGTTTTAAAAATTTTCTTCTCAAAAACAAATATGGTTCAAACTTCAATTAATTTATATACTTCAGTTTATGGCATTAATTATAACATAATAATTTGTTTTAGGCTGTGGAAATTCCTGGAATAAAAATATTTCATTATTCCGGAAGTTTAAATTTTGCCAACTGCGCCAGTTTCCAAACGCTAATGTATCGTAACATAAATTTACATCCAGGTGAAGTATTTGAGGCACGTGAAAGAGAACTGAAAAAGATCTACAAACAAGGCATTAGTGTTCCTTCAAATGATCGAGGCTTCCAAGTTTATGAATTTAAAAATGATTCATGCCAAGTACCATTCAAATGTTTAATATGGGAACTATCGTCAGTTGGATATATAGATTTAGCAGGAGTTTCTCAACTAAAATGGCTAAGTCAAGAATTTGAAAGAGTTGAAGTAACAGTATTACTAACAGGACTTGCATGTTAGAACTCATTGCAATTAATTTTAATGACATAATTAAAAAACAATATTATACTTTTAGGTGTTGTTTTCGATATGATAGCTAAATGTGAGGATTATG
Organism: Sisyra terminalis; assembly: GCA_958496175.1. Classification (NCBI taxonomy): domain Eukaryota; kingdom Metazoa; phylum Arthropoda; class Insecta; order Neuroptera; family Sisyridae; genus Sisyra; species Sisyra terminalis. Next base: position 21,878,904 of record OY292277.1, read on the forward strand.
AGAAAGATAAACATTCGTTTATGATTTTTCCAACAGTACATGATGCTGTTTTATTCGCTAAAGATAATTTATTACAATCATATAAAAAATAATGTGTTACTTCTAAAAATAAATAAATACCAAAAGTGAAATTTACAGTGATATTAAAATAGATAAATATAGAGTACAATATATTTATAAATGAAATTATATTTTTCATATTATATACATGTAAATAAATAGGAAAAAGATATAGATTATATATTATATATTATAAATACATATTTATTAATAAAATAATATAATAATATAATAAATAAACATATTCTAAAATTTATATTGAAATCATTTGAACAATGAACATATTTTCAAATTTGAAAACTGAAACTAGCGCTATCTGTCGTTAAATTTTTATAACTAGGAAATTTTTATCAATTGTCAAACACCATATGATTTTATTTTTCTGTTTTTACTACTTTAGTTTGACTTGAGTCACTGATTAATTAAGGCATTTATTGTATTAATCAGTGTTATATAAAATTTGCCACGAAATGGTCGCACGATCAACACAACTTCTATCAGCCACTTTAAAATTAATTAAATCACGTAATGCCCATGTTAATTTGTTAACGACCCATTCACTAGCGAAGGAATCACTTGCAGGTATGTAAATCTGTTAAAATAGTATTGTTGAAAATATTGTTATATAAATCAGTATAAATTATAATCGGTTTAATGTACAGATACCAAACCTAGTATTGATAACTTTCATTTTTCTGAACATTTAATCAAGGATGATTCGCAAAAGAAGTTACTTATTCGAGATATGTTAATTTACGAAAATTTTATAACTGAAGCGGAAGAAAATGAGCTATTTCAGGAAGTAGAACCGTACTTAAGGCGACTACATTATGAATTTGACCATTGGGACGATGTAAGTTGATATTTCTTTTAAAAAGAAAATGATTTCTTCCTCTCACATAGTTAATACTCCACAGGCAATTCATGGATTTCGAGAAACCGAACGATTACAATGGAACGAAAATAATTCTAAAACTTTACAACGATTACGAAGCTTAGCCTTTCCTTCAGGTTGTTCTCAATTAGCTCACGTGCATGTTTTAGATTTAGCCCCAACTGGACTTATTAAACCCCATATCGACGCAGTCCGGGTAAATATACCACAGTAATAATATTCTCCATTTATTAACCAAATATTGATTTTAGTTTTGTGGAAATACGATAGCAGGGATTAGTTTATTGTCCGACAGTGTCATGCGACTAATTCATGACAAAAATAAACAATTAATTGCTAATGTTTTATTGAAACGACGGTCTTTATACATAATGAAGTAAGAACGTACAAATATAAGTATATATTTATATATTTCCACTATATTTATTTTTCAGAGATGTAGTGAGATATGAATACACTCACGAGATTTTAGACGAGAAAGAGTCAAAGTTCTGTGGTCAAAGTGTACCCAGAGAACGAAGAATATCAATCATATGCCGAAATGAACCTAACAATGACAAATAAATATTGTTTTAATGGTTCATAGTTGTCTATTGAGAAATTATATATTTTCAGATAAATAATATTATTTATTTGTGAAAGCAATAAAGATGTATGTTTTATTGAGATTATTACTTCTCTAACTCAATTGACTTGAAATATACTGTAACATGCATAAGTTTCATGACTGGGGTTATAGTACTTTAAGCACTGAGTTACATTACATCGAAAAACATAAATCTTTCAAAGTTATTATACATATATGCAATGTTTGTAATAAAACTATGGCTGAAATTAGAAAAAAACATTAACAAATTTATAAAAAATATAGATTTTGTTGGTCTTTCAGAAAAAGCGATATTTTTTTTATATGGATACTATATAATATTGAATTTATCCAAATAAATGTATTGAAATTTCCCAGAATATTTATATCAAAAAACAAAACTACTTAAATCTTTACTTAGAAATTTGGACGTTAACACGTTTATGTGATTCCGATTGTATAGTTTTAAATTCGCGATAATTTATTTATTTTTACATTTAAAGTTACATTAAAATGTATAAATATTTTTGGCCCTGCAAACTTACATTGGTTCGAATTGAAACACGTGCTAAGAGTTCACAGTTCCTTACATAGGAAACGCAACAACTTAAAAGTTTTGGTAATATTTGCTATTATAAATTGTTTATTTTCCGCTGTTAAAAGGATAATCACTTCTAAGTAAGAAAGTTTTCCAATTTCTCAAGACAGTGAAAAATTAAGAAAAAAATCTGATGTTTGAAGGGAGCCGCCAACCAAAGAAGATTGGAAAAGTCAGCTTTAAATAATTTTTCCATCCGAAAATTTAATTATAATACCTTCCATCTACTCTCCTACTTGTTCTGAAAAACGATGATGTGACGAAGCATTGAAGATGGAAGTCTCCTTTTTGCTGGCTACTTGATTTTGCGATAATGTAACAAAAATTAAGACTTCATCGACTTCATTAACATTTATTCTTAGTATGTACTCCTTTCCTCACCGCCCTAGAGGTAGAGTACTGGGTGCGTTTTTTTAAACGTGGTATTCTCAAGAGGCCTAATCCACAAATACGGAAACTGTCAGCATCAAAATAGCCATAATTTAAAAAAAAAAAAAATATAAATTCATTCTTTGTGATTGCTTCAGTGGATAGTTAAACAGTTTCCGTAAAACTTCACATTCAAAAATCAAATTTTGAAAAAATTTAAAACTAACATAAACTAACAACAGAATTATCAAATATCATAAGCCAAAAGAAAACTAAATTTCCAAATATAAATCATTATGAAAAAGAGAATTATGGTTTTAGCTATATAATGAGAAAAAAAATTGCAATTAGAACAATGAATAATCAATAAGACGCTTTACCCAACAATTGTTTCAACAATGAGAAAATGAAACTACAACAAACTTATAAAAATTATAATTAAAGAAAATAATAAATTTGCTGAAGTCTAATTATGTACAATTAAATGTTTTTTTTCCTCATTTACGATAAGCATAGGCAAAAAATGGTAATTTTGTATGTAAAAATGATGGGTAAGCCCTTGCGAATTTAAAATCATACAATGCAATTGTATTGCGTTAATCACATAGAATTCGTTTTTAAGAAAAGTGAGTTTCTGAGACTACAACAAAATATGAATGAACAAAACCTACAGCTAAAGTTTAACAAACAACAAGAAACGACACAACAACAATATTTTCAACTCCTTAACTTTCCTTTTTGATTTCTCGGCCCCCTATTCTGTAAAAATGAAATATTCTGCATTAACAATGTTATGGATGATTCAACCAATAATATTAAGCAAATTTCCAGCCCAAAAAATTCATCCCTTATATCCTTTTTTAATTGTGAAAATGGTCCTTTTTTAAACTTTGAAATGGAATTGTGATTGTCCTGTAATCCACAGAACGAAAATTTTTTCACATTATAATTCTCTTAAGGCCCTGTTGTCATAAGTCGTTGAGAAAACTAGAACTCATAATGAAGAGTCACCCTCTTGAAATGACCATATTTCAGTCGAAATTTATCCCGGAAAAACGAAATATTTTGCATTAGTAATGTTAAGGATGATTCAACCAATAATATTCACCTATTTTGCAACGAATAAATTCATCCCTTATATCTTTTTTTCACTGTTGAAAATTGTCCTTTTTGAAATTTTGAAATAATACTGCGGGTGTCCTTTTACACATAGGACAATTTTTTTTTCATCTTTGTATACAGGGGAGGTAACCGTTATATAAATGTTTGGAAAAATATGTCTTATCACGAAAAGCAATCTCGCAATTGTTGATATTTTTTAAATGCAGTAGTTAGGCATTCATCGTTTCAGTTATGTAAATGGGTTGCGCCTTGTGTTTTTCAGTTTTAAAGTTAATGTAACTAGATAGTATATGTCGTATATGTGTTTTAAATAATAATAAAGTATATGTTTACAGAACCTAATTGCCAGAAAACTAAGGACAAGGACATCGTTTTTGGCTTGAAGATAGTATCATCTGTCTGGGAGATAAATGATTAGTAAGTACCAATATCTTAAGATCTTTTAATAATGTTGTAATTGAATTTTTCGTTACAGACATAGCTGATCGATGACAACAAAGAATTATTCTTTGGAGTTGAAATGTTTATCATTTTCAAATGGACGTTTAAGGGATGAATGTGGATCGTTCCAGAATCTTCCATCAAATTCATCAAGGATATAATTTCCACAATTGTTATCTACCGAGAAGAACACGAAATGTATTTATAACAATTAGGGGGGTAAATTATGTTTCCATCAATCAGTGAACAATTGTAAATATGCACAAAAATGGGGTTTTCAAGGAGGTGACTTTTGATTATGTGGTCTATTTTTCTCTACGGATTAAGAATCTAAACCTTCAAGTGAATTATTATGTGAAAAAAATTTCGTACTGTGAATTACTGGACAATCACAATTCCACTTCAAAATTTCCAAATGGACAATTTTCAAAAGTAAAAAAAGGATATAAGGGATGGTTTTATTTGCTGAAATTGAGCAGAATTATTAAGACTGAACCATTTTTAACGAATTTGCAAACAACAATTTGCTTTTAACTGCTAGATCCATGGGAAATCAAAACGAAATGAAACAAAAAAACAATGCTCCAAATTTGTCCTAAAAATGCTTATTTTTGGGTGGTGGTGGTGAGATTTCCTTATAAGGGTATATTTTATCAACGTATTGTGGAACAAAGCTGTTATATGAGAAGTTTTGTGCAGAAATTTTTGTTTATCGAGCAGAAGACATCATTTCAAAGTTTCAAAAAGGACAGTTTTCAATAGCATATAAACGATATAAGGAATAATTTTTTTCGCTGAAATTGAGAAAAATATTAAGACTGAATCATTGTTAACGAAATTGCATAAATCAGTTTTACGAGAGCTCATCAGAAGGACGTACAAATGCAACCATTGTTTTGTCGCTTTATGCCTATTTCGGTGATTAAAAGTTGATGGATTATTTACCCCGTGTTGTCGAGACTTGTGGATGGAGATATTCTTCTGATATTCACAATATTTATGCTGCACTCCTAGTGGCTTACATTTACAGATGATTTGATTAGATTCCTCTCTGCATGATTTCTTTTGAAATATATATTATATTTGGCTGTCATTAGTTCGTAAAACGTAAGAAAATATCTAAAAAATTGACAAAAGTATTTGTAACCTTATGTTAACATTGCATCCATACCCACAATTTCACAATAAATATTACCTGTTTCACATTTATTTGGGTTTTATGAAGTTGAAATGCACCACTGACCCAAAAATCAGTGAAAAATAGAGTTTAAGTCATATTTTATCTCTCCCCCTCGTTTCCATCGGTTTTATTTATTTGACCTCCTCCACCTTATAGGTAAATGATCTCTTAGTCAACGTTACACCTAAACCAATAATCTACGTATTTTTTTTTTGTTGTTATGTATCAAACCCAGCACCTAACAGTTTTGGAGCGGCCACCTCGACCACTCGGCCACCAATGAACTTAATTTACATTATAAAAGTTATGTTATGACGATTTCTTATTTTTTCATTGCCAGTATGCATTTTTTATATTTTTTACATAAATCAATTTTCTGGACGTTTTTACAAAATAAATTAATAAAAGGTACCATTGATACCTATATATAATCGAGAGTTAACAAAAATGAACTTAATGACTTTTAATTAACTTAATTAACTTTTAATTTTTTTTAATCGCGATGTATTTAATGGTACAAGTTTTAAAATTGTTAAATATTAAATTACTTCTGGACAATTTTTCACCAAATTAACATCCGAGGCTTAATTTTAGATCCTAGATATTCTTCCGTATTGAAAATCCGTTTTTTTAATAATCAATATCGTAATTTCAATTTTATTTTTCTCTATACTTGAAGAGATTATGTTATCATAGATTACACAGGCCTGCAAAAAAATATTTTTTAAAAATTGTTGTGACTGTAATAGGTCATTTCAATGTATTTTTTTGCGCGTATTTCAAATATGAAATCCATTTCGGTCCATCACGTAAGGTTTTGTCACAAAATGAGAAAATATATTAGGAATAAGTTTCCTAAATTCCATGGAATAAATATGTTAAGTAACACGACAAATTTGTCACACTAAAATTAGTTAAACATAGATATTATATTATACATAGTTATCAATAAGGGTAATATCTATAATTTTTTTCGAACAAAGCCGGGGGCCCAAAGTGAACCACATTTTCTGTATCAAAAATGGTAGTACTCCACCTCTCACTACTAGCGCTGGTGTCGTTTTCTTCCGTTGGAAGAGGAAATGAACCGTTACGAAGTTTATAAGTAAAAGCGAGATAACAGAAATAAATGGTGTTATTTCGCTCTCACTTTTAAATTTCGTATCGGTTTGTTTCTCTTACCAACGGAAGATAAAACGACACCAGTGCTAGTAGTGAGAGATCCGGTACTACCATTTTCGATAAAGAAAAAGTGGTTCGATTTGGGCCTCCGAATTAGTCCAAAAATTTTTGGTCCGATTTTTCCCATAATCAGGGGAAAAATTACAATGAAAATATGTTATTATACTTATTCTATTTAAGACAAGTTTCCAATTGCTGGCCTGTGTTATGTATAAAAATGATCCAGTACGAATTAAAAAAAAAAGATTAAAGTTAGTATGTTCTTTTTTTTAAATTTTTATTAAACTAAATTTTAAATAATTTTCTTCTTCGTTAAAATTTTATTTTATTATTGAGTGTCAAAAAAGGATCAATAATTTATTAAATACATTGTAATAACTGAGTGTTTCATTTAATATCACAGATATTATTTTTTTCTAATATTACTTATCTTTTTAAAAATTACAATTTATCTCATATTTTTTAACAAAACTAAAGACATTACCATAAATTTCTTAGCTAAAATTTAAAATACAATAAATTATTGTTAAATAAACAAAGGTTTATATATTTAAATTATTGTCATATTTCGTGAAAAATACGATACTATTAGTCTTTTCTCATTAGAATTCATACCATGTAACTTCGAGCATCACGTGTTACTTTGGCTTTGAATCCTTATTTGGAATTTCTTACAGGTTTGACACGAAGTGCGTTCATTATGGTTTTTTCTTGAAAAAGTTAACTTGATAAGAGCTGATCAGCCCATCGAGACATATCTAGAGGAGGGCCTTCTCCTCCAAGCTCTGTAGGTAATATATCGATGGGAACGTGTTCGTGTAACGTCGCCAAATTATTCCCATGCACGGCAATTCGATTACGTGATTTTTCCTTCAAGAACGGTTTAATAACGGTCAATGCAGTCGCCACGTACCACGGTTGAGCAATGAAATGAATCCCTTTAAACTTTGCCGGAAAACAATCCTGTAGATACTCAACCATCATCTTTAAAACACGTGGATTCAAATTACTCGCTTGCTTGATCGTAAATTCGCTCCAATCTACAATAATCACAAAGCCACACGTTTGGTTGTGCGTTTCCTGTGTTAGTTTTTCCAGGGAAAATATTAGAGCTCGAAATATATCGATTAGAGTGTAAGCTAAAGTATCCCAATTCGAGGCAAATAACACTAAGACACACCGGCCTTTACGGTCACGATTTTTCAAAACGCTCGGAAATCCATCTTTAATCGCTATTTTTGTACTATTCATCATTTCAAATAGTTCAGGATGATCTTGCTTATATAAATAGTAGTTTTCCACCAATTTGACTGAATTTTCCATATCGAATTTACGTGCATACAAGAAACGGATGAGATTTTTTTCTCCTGTGTCGATTTTTCCACGTAAGTTTAAAGATTCTTGAATTCGACGTTCTAGAATTTGTAAGGCGTTGGCCCTGTGTAGTGGTGATTCTTTATCAAATTGTTTGTGGTATGACGAAGGCACAGTTACCTTCGATATGGGGGCCGCACAATGTTTATCAGTTATGCATCCGTTATCCCAATACCAATTATATTCAGCCATCTGGAATCAAAAAGAAAGTGTTATTAACCTTAAACGAATAAAGATTTAAATATAATCAATTTATTCACGATCAAGGTCTTCCATTAAATAAATTGAATACCTTCCTTTTCACATATGGACATATAGGGCAACTTATCTAATTGTATCAAATGAAACACAATAGCGCAATGAATTGCTTAAGCGTATCGCTTGAAATAATTGCTAATATTTATTGATGGATGATCGATTTTAATTTTATTAAAGGTGTGGTGTATTGAATATGATATTTAGTGTATAACTATATTAAAAATAAAATACAAGTATAATAATACATAATGAGGTCAACGTCTGTAAACTTTGGATAAACCCAGTTACAATTTATTACTCTGTTACAATATGTAAGATATAAAAACGCATTGTTATTAAATACATCTTTTTTATGTGAAACATGATTTTTTTATGTAAAACGTTCTATTTTTAATTTTTTTAATTTCGTCCTACTTGCGAATCGCACTGAAAACTTATTTTAGAAAGGTTGCAAAACCACCTCAAAACAGGTGCAATAATTACCATGAGGCATGAAGCATTTGCGAAAGTATAAAGAGTGTTTTTTGAAAACATTCAAGGCAATGATTCGAAACACAATTTTTTACATATAAATTGGAAAAAAAACTTATTTTAAACATTCATTAAGTTCAAAGATTGATTTTCAGTTTATGTAATATGATGAAAATATATTATTTTCACTCTAGTCTCATACAAATTTTAAACCTTTACTACTTATAAAATGAAAATCTTGAGGAATTTTTAATTGGAAAAGTAAAGTTTGTGAGAACTATTTTTAATTTAAAGTACCTACGCAAAACAGGTTTTATCCCACTGAAGTATACAGTAATTTTTTTTTTCTCATAATTATTCATCACATTTTTTTTGTGTCTGTTATAATTCAATGACGGAACACTTCAATATTACAAGTTATAAAATGTATTTAATAATGTTATAAAAGTGAATTAAATCATTATCATAAAAATTTATACATATTCTTCCTTATATATCTTGCAATTTATTTATAATTGAACTCCAAAATTTTGCTTTAACATCGCTTTTAAGGAATTTAAAACCAAAATATTCTTTATATAAGAATATTTGGTGAACGCAAGGATGTTTGTATGACCCCCAAATACATTTTTGGGCTCCCGATCTAAAACCTGTTATGCCTGTTATATCCAAATATAAGCTGCCATACTTTATTCTTCACAGTACCGGCTTTAAAATCATAGAAAAAGCACTAGTCCAAAGTTTACGTTAACCAAATAGCGACATTCATCAGCTACTTATGTTAGGGGAACATAATAATTTTAAATGGAATATAGGACAAAAAACGTTGAGGAACACTACTGTACGATTTGCATTGTAACAATATTGGAAAATTCAAAAATTACTTTTGTGAAAATAAAAAGGCTAAATTAAAATGAAAATTACAAGTTAATAGTGGTCAAAATAAAGTATAACTCTTTATAACTGTTAAGTAAAAAAATAATGAGTTATAGTTACGATATTTGTGAACCTCAAATATAGCTAATGATATTTTATGACTTCAACTAAGTAATTTATGGCTACAGTTTCGTGTCTATTACCTGCTCTATTTAGATGATGACTACATGAAGTTATGAGTAATAAGACGTTATTAATAAAACTGCAAATACTTGTGCATAGTACAATGTTTTATAAGCACCTGAGGAAGATGCAAGTAATAAATTTGAACAAGTAAGATGCAACAATAATGTAATTTGATTATGTTTGCAATTAAAGAACATTAATTACCTCTCGTTTTTATATTCCTGAACTTATTTTTTTTCAATTTCGTATAGTTATTCTTTAAATTTCAAACCAATATTTTTTGTTGTTTAGTTTGAGTTATATTTTGTATTTAAAACAATTCTTGGAAAATAAATATAAAGCAAAATCGAAAAGTAAACCAGAATTAAAACAGCTTTGAACTATTTTTAACACAATTATCTACTATGAGTTCATCTACTATGAGAAAAAGCGTTTTCCTACAACTACTCAAATATTACTTCTAAGCAATGAGGATTGCTTTCCTAATTTGGGGCACTAAAATATATACTTTTTTACAATCAAAGTTTACTTGCAGATTTAGATGTACATTCGATTTGTTATCATAAATAGACGTTAATGTATAAACCACCTAAAGTAAATATATAATATGCATTAATGTTTTGAAAGGTTCATGTGTAATCACCTTATAACTACAATAGTTTTTAACAACTCTGGGTTTTATTAGCCACATTGTAGAAGTAAATATTCCCAGTGATTCCTACGTTTGAGCTCAGATCACTGGTGTATAGAACTATTATCATAACCACTACGCTTATTTATTAGTTTTAGCTTTTATTTAATTTATTTGGTATACCAATTCCGAAAATCATATATTTATTTATATTTTATTTACTTTTTTATTCGCAAATTTTTTAATTAAATCACTCTCTATATGTTTTAGCCAATGCTAAGAAGTCGAAGCTAGAGGCCATGCAAACTGGAACCAGGGCTAAAATATTTATTTTAGCAGAGCCGGAGCTGAAATTAAATACATCAAAATTTTTACTGGTTCGGGTTCCTTACAAGTTTACATTCAATATAATATAGAGATTACTTAAATAATACACTTTCGGAACCTCATACATCTAGCCAAATCTCAATGCTCTAAAATTGCATTAAAATTAGAATTTAATGGCAATGATCTATGATAAGGAGCTTCACTTTAAAAAAATAGCTCTGGAGCTGAACCCGGAACCTTTATTTGATTTAATTTAATTTAGCTTTTTTTTAAATTTAATGTAGATTAGATGAACTTTTCAGCCCAGGAGGTGTAAAAGCATATTTGTGCAATTTTTCACATATATTTTAAAGCAGCAAAAATTCAATCAAAATAATCATCAAAGTATTCAACTACGATATAAAATATTCATATTTTACTATCGAAACTCTAACAAAGTACATTGTTAGTAAGATTATCGCAATAGATATTTAAACTAAAACAACCTAATTAGTGTATACTTCAACTTTATTTTCCTTTTAGGTTAAATAGATATAATCTACAAACAGGAATTCTAAGTAAAGCAGTTCGACGAATACACGAATTGCAGGCAAATAGGAAAGAAAATTCAATGTATTATAACTTTGTAATCTTTACAATAGTAATAAATAAATTTCTGTTGCACATTATTGTTGTACGTTATTATTAAAAAATAAATTCATTTTTCCACTTTTGTTTACTGATAGTTAGAAGTACACACGAGACGAGCCGAGACCATTAATGATAATTTCATAAAATTAAAAAAAATCATGTTGATGTTTAATAAATGAATTACAAAAATAAACTGTCATATCACTATTCTCGGTATCAAATTTAAATCACGAAGCTCGAAAATTACGAGATTTAAATCTCAGTCGAGACGAGATGAGACTATAAACGTCGAAACCGGACCAATTTCGTTTCGTCTCGAATCCATTTCTACTGAGGTTTTAATGGTCCAAGTAATTTCTTTTGAGCAGAAGATTTTGGGTTCAAATACTGGGACAAATACAGATGTATTGAATGCAAATATCTCATCAATGGTCGAGTGCTTAAGGTGGCCGCTCCAAAAATGGTAGGTGTTAGGTTCGAATCTTATATCGAAAAAAATTCTCTATTTACGGATTTCTATTCACTGTAGAAACGTTAAAAATCTGGGTAGTTATAAAGTGATGGTATAAACCAATTTAAAAAAATATTTATTCTCGATTAACTGAACTAATTTAAAAGGGCTTCTAGTTTCACTATACATCAAATATTGTATAATATTAATGATTTCTTAAATATTAAAAAAAATACCTTCAAGTTTGGAAGTTTCCATACCTATTAACCATGTTATTTAAGTAACATATACTTCAAGGATTTTAAGAAATATTTTGGCTAAAAAAATTATATATTTTTTGTATTTAGCAATTATAAGAGAAAATCTATGCAAATTATTTAGTCGTAAAGTAAGTTTTGTTTATGTATATAGTGTATATTTACCATTAATATTCCATATATTTTTTAAAAATTATATAATTTCCATCAATCCTATACTCGTTGAAATTTATAACCAGTATGACACTGCTATAGCCGGCACTGCTCCATAACGTTTACAATTTTATTTTATACAGAAATAACAAATTATACCTACTATCCAATCGATATATAATAACATATTCAATACTCTATATTTCTAGAATGTGCTTGCAACTATAAAAACTTTAGAACTCTTGCTTCAATTCTGATTATTTTAAAATAAAAGAAATCGATATTAAAGAATGTGATCTAATAAAAATCAATGATATCATCGATACTAGACTAAAATGGATTTAATACCCCCCAATGTTACCTATCCATCCAACAAAAAACAAGATTTTTTTATTCAAGTCAAGGTTACTAGGTATATAGCCATTATTATTCTTCGTTACAAACGAAGCAAGGCTATCCAGCAAAATGACCGAAAATAAAGAAGAATATAAAAAAACTATACCTTTTTCTCTGCTGAAATTATAACATTACTTATTACCTACTTTGTTTTGATAGCTTCAAATTAAATGTAATTAGTACTTTGTTCGTAAAACTGCATATTCGAAATCGATGCATAAAATATGGGAGAAATTGATTTTCAAGGCAAATGTCGCCATTCTTTATTATGCTGATAAGAATTAAACTTAAAATGCATTTCCTTTATCGAAATATTAATTACATTTAGGTATTGATATTTGGTCGTGAAACTCATAAATTATTCATGCAGGAAAGTAGATTACGAATATATATACCGTTTTAAATCTTGCAACTTTTTTTTTGTATTTGTTAAATTCATTTGATGAAGTGTTGTGATGAAAATGTTTTATTTTTAAAAAAAATGCAAAACTAAACCAAATATGATTAATATAAGGCGATAATTTGTTATGTCTATTTCAAAAGGCTGGATATCTATATATAACTATATCTGCTTTTGATATCTGTCGATTTTCTTACAATGTTATTTAATAAAAATGTACTTTTATTTCAAAACTTTAAAATATTAATGATTTTTTTTTAGAAAAAAACTATATAGCAAATATTCTCTGTCTATGTTTTTACAATCCAAAGAGATAAGAAATGGACATTTTTCAATTTTTTTTCATTTTTATTTTTAACTTTTTATTATATTTGAAAAATATTAAATGTAATTATGGTAAGATACATAATATTTAGGCAATATTCTGATAATTATGAACTGTCCTTGGATATAATATGTAGGTAAGATATTTCATTTCATTTTTGCTTGAAATAATGATAATTTTTGCAAACATTTTAAATACAGTAGTTAGATGAATTTGTTTATAAATAAAATCAAAGTTATCGAAGTGAATATTAGAGTTGTATGTGTTGAAAACCTGAAGATAAAGAAGATAAATTATGGGTAGGATGGAAGAAATTACCTTAGTAACTTTCAAACCCTGTAGTAACAATTTCGACGCAACTCCACACAATAAAAAATCAATGGTTCAATTGGATTGTTGATTTTGGTATTGCAGTGATAAATTGAACATTTTTTGCACAAATTGAAGCACAAATATTAATCACTGGTATACATAGAAAATATAAAAGAAGTGTTTCCGCCACGTTAGTCTGAAGCGAAATGAATGGGTACCTAGAGTGTGCGGTCAGTCTCTATACTGAATACCCCACAATCGTCACAGCAAATACACAAGAGGAAATTCAGGTAGGCGCATTCAACAAATAAAAACCAAGAAATTCAACATATATTCTCCACTTGGTCTTTGTCGAGACGATCTGATAGATCGAATCGACCGATTTGTCGACCACAAACTGTTGTGGACTTGGACTCAATAATGCCTCGACCACAATCAACGCTAATTACAATTGTGCAAGTCCCGATAGGTTCCGAGAATTTTATTGGCCGTTGGACATATGGCGTCAAAAGAGTACGATTACGTTTAATTAAGATCATATTTCCTCATTTTTGCGTTAGTTTTATTTTGAAAAAAAGAGTGAAAATACTTATATTTAAAAAAGAAATATTGTAAAACTAAGCTAAATTGTTCTACAGCGACATTTCGCTGATTTCATCATAAACATAACATAAATATTTGTTTTTGTTCAAAAGATCTGTGGTTTTCCGCTGGTTTGCAAGTCTCATTGTTAAAAAATGTATTTATACTTACTTAACTTTGGATAGGTCTTTAAGAATCAACAATCGTGAAATCAATGTTCCTCTTTTCTATTCCAAAAGCTACCATTTTTATATGTTACTAATTCATTTAATCCTTAAATCTTTAACTAACATAAATATTTAGTAAATCTAAAACTAAAATAACGTTTTTAATTAAACAACAAAATTTTTAAAACTATAGATACCTTAGTTGACCTAAGTCTTAAATTACTTAAGGAAAGAAACCCTTCAATGTAACAAATGATACATGCATATATTTATTTACATGCTACTTTCCTCGTTATTTAATTTTTAAGATTAAATTTCAATTAAGGGTTTTTCAACAAGAAAACCCAATGTTTATAAATATCAAAGAATATTACGATGATTACGATACTAGTTAAATGCGTCAGATATAATAAATAAAAAATCTGTATATTAAGAATATTAAGTTGCTTCATAGGATACCTACTAATGATCTAATCAACTTTCTAAAATTATAATTACAATAGAAATGTCTTAGTCAAGAATTATTATTGGAAAAAATGTGAATAATTGTTAATTATCATTTCAATTTGAAAAATAGTTCTGATAATTGGGTAAGGCTTATATCTACAATATTATGTTTTTATAAAAAGCATATACCTTCAGTTTACTTATCTATCATATATAGCGATAAAAATGTCATATTTAGATAAGTATGACAAAATTATTTATATTTTTTTTATGAAACCATTGGAATAGATAATTTTCAACAGAGCAGACTTTCGAATATTAAATAAACAAATAATTATTTATCTATATGAATGTATACAATTAAACGTTTGTCTGTTTATTACTAACTTAATAACATTAAAATATTAGTTTGATTTACACTTTTTTTTAATTAAATAGATAAATTACTCTCCAGGTTCAAGGATAAACAATCTAGGCAGCGAACAACGGAGACAACGTCTACTGATTTATCGATTCAGGCTGATTGCGAAATTTCAAAGAGATTAATCAATCTTTCTTATCGAAGACTTATTTCATATTTAAAATGTACAGCGTATAAATTATAAATACCTCAATTATAAGCTTCACAATTTTTCCTTTATTCAACTATATTTCGTTATTTT
The DNA here is from genome assembly GCA_958496175.1 of Sisyra terminalis. Taxonomy (NCBI): domain Eukaryota; kingdom Metazoa; phylum Arthropoda; class Insecta; order Neuroptera; family Sisyridae; genus Sisyra; species Sisyra terminalis. The sequence goes on from OY292277.1 coordinate 21,894,242, forward strand.
TCCGATTAAAACCGTAAGAATAAATTTTTAAGACGTGAATGTGTGCTAATGAACATTATTTTTCAAATTTGATTAACATTTTAGAAACTTATTTCATATCATTATTGGAACAAAAAAACTGATGAATTTGATCAACATTTTTTTATAAATTGATTTAATTTTTTTTATAAAATAGCCCAGTAAACTTACTCAGGATATCTACTTCTTTCTTTAAAACAAATTTCCTGACTTAACCGATCAAAATTCGTTTTTTCCCCTGACCTTATTTTCTAAAAAACTTCTCAACTAGACACTTGATCATTTCTATAAAAAAGACTAAAAAATAAAGTCAAATAACGTTCCCTGTTACAAAAAGGCATTTAGAGGTATTTTGAAATTACAATCAAAATGCGTTTAACATCTTTAAAAAATTTCAAATGGATTTTTTGAACATTTAAAATGCCTTTAAAGGTCTTTTTTTATCAGGGTTGTGATTTTTAAACGAACAGGCATGTAATTAAAACTTTTCAGAACTTTTTGACAATTTTCCTGAGCCAATAAAATTCCCTGATTTACTATATTTCCCTGACCGCACGACACCTTTATATTACTAATTCGGAAGACTTTTCAAGGAAACCTTTTCTATGATTGCAGGACGTTCAAATATTGTGTTTTAAAGATCTAATTTTTCGGAATTCAGGCCAATTATGAGCTCTTAAGAAGTCTTCTTCGTATTTCATTAGGTATAAAAATATAAGTCCTTAAAACATTTTTTTCTGTAATTTTTTTTTTCTGCAATATGAGATTCAGATTTTTTTTGTTGAATGAGCCAACCAGGAGTGTTGTTACTAGCCTTGATTTTTACCTAGTCAAAACTTAAACAATTATTTTGGCTCAAGCCCCTTTTAAAACAGTCAAATCTGGCAACGCTGCATTTTCTACTTTGTTTTAATTAAATCCGCGAATAAATCGGCCCATAATGAAAATGTATCCACAATAGAGAAAATTATACCGTATTGGAGTTGAAATGACAAGAAAATCGCAAAGAGAATAAAGTAGAAAATGCAACATTGCCAGATTTGAATGTTCTAAAAGCGACTTTAGCCCCCTTTTCTATAAATTCAGATCTACTCTTGGAGTAATATTCTTGATACATAAATTTCCTTTCAAGTGTTCTGAATAATGCCCCTTTGGAAAAAAATCCGTCGACACCCATGGTTACGCATACCCACCTAATAAGGGTATTGAAAAAAAATCGTGAATCAGAATATTTAATTTTGTTTACCACAAGGCTCGAGTAATAATTTTTATTAGAATCTTTCAATGCCAATTTACAATTAAAATTGGCCCTAAAATAATTTACGTTTATACTATAAAATATCCACTTTAACTACTGCGGATCCACTTAGATAAACAAAAATATGCACTTAAATATTTTGAATTAATTAAAGTTTTACATTTGGTCACGCTCGGTAAATGTTTCAAGGAAGCATAAACGGAATTAAATTCACGATCATATTTATGTATGCATATTTTTAAATCAAATTACAGCTCTGTAAAATTTGAAAAAAGAGAAGAGAACTATATGAGTTGAAGACCTATTAGCAAAATTTAAATTTAGTTTTGCGATATGTTATGATGTATCATCAATGCTTACGGTTGAACAAACTTTATTGTACTAGTAGACTATTTTTTAAATTACTTCTAAATAATTGCATGCAAATTATTACATTCTGTTCGAAATCAATTTGTTCATAGCAATTTTATATTAAAACATATTGAACAACCTGATTTTTACTTTACTGTAAATTCATTCAACATTAATTAATGATTCATCAATGTTACCAAAATAACTTATTATCGCTGTTTAAGACTGAAATTAATTGAAGTCGCCTCTGCATATCATACATGTTTATAATGGAATCGGAAATGCATAATTAACAATGATTCATTTACAATTCTACAAAACCTTCCAAAAATGGATTGAAAACGTGCCCACATGTCCGGTTAAGTCTTCTTATTTTTCAACATGCAAACGTGACCATTTCTTCAGAAACGTTATAGCACGAGAAAACTTTTAATTAAAAGGAGCGGAAGTAGAATTAATTAGTTTTTACTTTTTAGACTTATATTATTAAAAAAAAATTAGCAAAAATATATTTTGTTAACAATAATCTTGAGTCAAGATAAATATTAGTACAATTTCTTTGTGAAATGTGTGAAATATGTACAATCATCGTATTTACACTATAAATATATACTTATTTAAAATAACAAAAACACTTAATCATCATTCTCTGAGTCTGTTGCTTCAACGAGTACATTATGAGATAGAGGGTCTAAAGTTGGATCAAAACATCTTGCAAATACTACTTTCACTACATGTTCTCTTTCATTGTTGAACGTATTATCAACATCATTTTCTTGATTGTTTCCATTGGTAAATTCAGAATTTTCCCATTCGACATTATTTAACAATATTCGTTCCTGTTTGGATGCGCTAGTGGAAGGTTCATCATCAGACCGTCTCCGTTTATTTGATATTTTATTTTGAGATATTGATTCATTTGGATTTTTTAGGGTTGTCGAATGTCTGTCGCCTGCTTTCGATGTGGATAGTACGAAATGAGCCTCAAAAGTTTCGTCATTTTTTACTATAATAACCATAGGTCTAGAAATAAAAATATAAATCTGTAAGAATTATTGTAACGTTTTATGTCCATATGAAAAAATCAGAATTGATAAGATTGCACTACCGGAGAATAAAATAGTTCAAAGAAGACATTAATATCTATAAAACCTTAAAACCAACATAATTGAAAAGTAAATGTTTCGTTTATTTAAGAAACATGAAAGCAAAAATTCATTCGCTTACGTAACTGTGACGTAACATGATGAACATAAATGTGATATTCATAAAAAATAATCGAAACATCGCATGTACACATATGTAAAGCGGTTCGTGTATCATAAATTGTCTTATTTATATAAATTCTAGAAGTTACTTTGGTTCAAGTCCATTTTAGCACACCCACAATTTGGCAACGTTGCATTTTCGACTTTGTTTTTTATTCTATTCGCGATATTTTTGTTAATTCAATTCCAATATGGTATGATTCTCTCTTTTGTGGCTAAATTTTCATTATGAACCGATTTAATCGCGAATTAAATTAAAAACAAAGTCGAAAATGCAACGTTGCCAGATTGTATGTGTACTAAAATAGGCTTGAGCCGATACTTTTATCATACTTCTGAAGAATGAAAAATATCCTGTTAAAAAAGACATTTTAATTGTTCAAAAAACCTATTAGAAGCCATTAAAATCGTTGAAAGTTATTAAAGACATTTTAAATGTATTGATTTCAAAATGCTTCTAAATGCCTTTCTTTAAAAGGGTAAGATAATTGGATGTTTAGTAAATTGTAATAAGTACTTTAAAGAAGGAATTGTATCATTTTTTTGCAAAATTTTATACTACAAAAAAAGGAAACAATTTTAGTTATGCTGTTGTTTCAAAACTCAAGTTTGGTTTCCAAATTGAATCTAAAAGTTCATTAAACTTTAAAATATTAAATTATTCCATACTCCACTAACTAAGCAATGGTACAAGTAATTTATATACAATATATATACATCAATTTATATAAAAAAGGCAGATGTTATATGAAACATATTAAATTCATGAGTAAACAAATCAATTTTGATATTTTCATAAGGGTATGTTTTACGTACTTGCCACCCTTTTCAAAATTTACGTAAGTGCTAAACTCAAAGCCGACAGTAAAACTTAGCATGGCTCGAAATAGTTTTAAAGAAAATCGAATTTCGGTTGGTTCTGCAATTCGATATTCCCCAAACTCGGAGTTATGAATATTTAATTCTGTTCGCATTATCTTGGAACAATTTAAATCGTCATTTACGTAATTCCTTAGAAGTAATCTCCGTTCTTCGGCAACGATTGATATTTCATAATCGTTTTTCAGAAAGTTTTGTACTGCGTTATGCAATACTGCATTGGAATCACATAAAGAATTCGGAAATGTATTTTTCGGATAAATCGCATTCAGCGATTCACCCACTAATACCTTCACATAATACCGATCCACCAAATCATGTTTGAATCGAAATGTAATTTTTAGCTCGACATCGTCGACTTTATACTCAATTTTACAACTTTCGAGATTTTTTTCCAAGTGCTTATTGAATCTAAAAATATTCAACATAGCCTTCATTGGTACTTTACAGTTACGATCTTTTTCATCCTCTATATCGGCTTCTTCAATTTTATAAAATGAAAAAAATATCGCATTGTAATAAACGGCAGCGTATGCTGTTTTGGTTGAATTAACTGTTCGAAAAGATAATTGTAAAGGAGATGGGTCTATATATAATTCGTCTCCAATACGACATAATGAATTGAACATTTTACATAAAACTAAAATAAAAAAGATAAAAAATGGTCTCATTTTTATTTAAATAAGTTGTTTTACCTTTTAAATTACAGCCTGGTATGACACAATTCATTTTGTTCAATTTTTTTAAATAAAATAATCCTTAAATAATCCTAAATTACCTTACTTAATACTTTTTATAAATGTCAAATTTAAATTACAAGTTATAACAAAAAAATATCTACTTTACCGACCAATGTCAACCAATGCAATTTCTTTTAAGCGGTGTAAACAAGTGTAGCTCAATGTAATCCGTGTACCTCACGGTGTAAAAAGTGTACTGTAAAAAGTCAAAGAAAGTATCTGTCATTTAATTGATAATATTTCTTACAATTTAAGTAATATCTATTTAAAATGGTACGTAATCATAAATATTATCATCAAATCGATATAATAAAGTTTTCTTTGCAGTTAGTTTTAGTTTTGGGCGATTTACACATTCCACATCGATGCAGTAGCTTACCAGAAAACTTCAAAAAACTTCTTATTCCGGGTAGAATACAGCATATATTATGTACAGGAAATTTATGTACAAAAGAGTCATTTGATTTTCTCAAAACATTGGCTAGTGATGTACATGTCGTTCGTGGTGATTTTGATGAGGTAATTTCATCATAACTACCATTATTAAAACCATTATAGTAACAAGTTTTTCTTATTTAGAATCTTAATTATCCGGAACAAAAAGTTGTTACAGTCGGTCAGTTTCGAATCGGTCTTACACATGGCCATCAAGTAGTTCCTTGGGGCGATCCCGAATCTCTAGCTCTTGTCCAAAGACAACTGGATGTAGATATTTTAATATCAGGACATACTCATAAGTTCGAAGCTTATGAACATGAAAATAAGTTCTATATCAATCCTGGATCAGCTACTGGTTCATACAATCCTTTGGAAACGTAAGTCTAATTGAGAAAGCATAAATACATGTAATCCGAATTTATATATCGTACCTGCGTATATATGAACCAACTCAAAGCAAAACACCTCTTGTACAACTCAAACTACGTACACCATGCATTTCAAAACTTTCAAATAAAAAAAAAATAGTTGAGAGATACGAATATTGGATAAATTGCAATTGAAATTGAGCTTGAATGGTGTAAGTATCCTTAGTATGGCATGTTCTGTTGAGGAATACAACCGATTCAACTGAATCTAAGCCATAGTTTTTCGTATCTCTCCGAAATGATATATTGGTTCTTTCACTCTCCTGTTAATTGACTGATTAAGATACTAACGATAACTAAATTCGATCTTTCGGTCAATTTTTCTAATTTAATAATATTTTTTCCTCAGAAAAATCTATACTTATATTTTTTTTAACTTTATAGGACAATAATTCCTTCATTCGTCTTAATGGACATTCAAAGTGCTACGGTGGTAACATATGTATATCAGTTGATTGATGATCAAGTAAAAGTAGAACGTATTGATTATAAGAAAAGTTAAACAAAAAATATTAAAGAAAAAATACTGCATTATTTCTAAGAAACAAATATTAAAAAATGTAACCATGTTAAAATATTATTCAATTTATCTTCTTTATATTTAATTGTGTATTTTCATTTATATCAGTAAAAAATCTTTTGATTTAACTTTGTTTGAATTTAACCTACTTCACTACTTCAAAAATTATACTTCAAACTTCAAAAATATTGTCTGCAAAAATATATTTAATGACTGATACCTCATCGATTTTTAAAAGGTTTCAAATAGGACAAGTTTCAGTTGCAAAATAGAAATATAAATGATTTTTTTTCCTGAAAATGACCAAAATATTTTGGGCTGATTCATTTATACCGTATCTATATAGAGAGGTGTGCAAATTAAGGATACTTGGATGCAAAACCAAAACGGAAATTTAAGGAGGTAAGAATACATGCAAAAAATGGCCTGAAAATGAGCGTTTTCAAGAGCTGAGATTTCCTTATAAGTATAATGTTTTTTCAACATATTAAAAACAATGGCCTCAAGTGAGTAATTATGTGAAAAAATTATCCTGTGTGTACAAGGCAACCACAATTCAAAGTTTTAAAAAGAACAATTTTCAATTTCAAAATAAAGATATTAGGGTTGTAGTTGTTTTCTGAAATGAACAAAATATTTTGAACTGAATTATCTTTACGTAACTCATAAAGGTACGTTGCATTTAGAGGATACTTGTGTAAACAAGAATGAAAGTAAAGGAGGTAAAAATTTGACCTAAAATTGATCCTTAAGCAAAGAGTCTTGAAATTTTCTGTAGAGGTTCTATGTAAAACGTATGGGAATACTAAAAAAATTAAATTAGAAATTCGATCTCAAAAACGGGGAAAGTGGAATTTAAGATTTAGTGAGTTGAATGTAGTGATAAAGGAAGCTTGAAACATTAGACAAAGATTGTCACTACAACGACTTTATAAACATTTTACAAACTTAATACTAAGAGTTGTTCGATTTTCTTATTTAAAATCGATTAGGTACAGATGATCTATAAATCTCTTCATATATACGTTATAATAATATTATTTTTTTTAAAACCCTAACGATGACCGAGTGGTGACCGCTCCAGGTGCCCGTTTCAAAATTGGTAGGTTTTGGATACGAATCTCGCAGCGAGTAAATTTTCTATATTTCTCGATTTACGGATTTTTATTGACTTTAGGGTCGCTAAAGACTTTAGTCTTTATAAAGCGACAATAAAATTAACAAAAATTTTTTTTTCATAAAATAAACAATGCTTGAGCTCTATTTAAAAATGAATATACTTTTTTTCATCATTTATACATTTATACCATCTTTTGGTTTTTCATTATCAGTGTTCGTTTGTTTTGTATTGTGAAATTTTTCTGAGACTTTTAAAATCAAATTAAGGAAATTCTTTTCTCAAAGAAATTAACAGCTACAACTACTGCAAATTTAAACTAAAACATGAAAAAAGGCGTAGGAATAGCATCCTGAAATTTGGAAAAACTGAGATACTTAAACGCAGAAATAATTATATAAATGTTGTCCTTTAAAAAAAGAAGGTTTTTGTTTCGGGAAAAAATATATTATGCTAATTTATGACAGAAAGAGGGATTCTAAAATATATAAAATACAAAGGATCTTCTTTCTCACACACAAAAGTTCAATTTCATTGTAAGGTTTAAACGTTTCAAGGAAGCAACAATGGGAATATTGAATTGATTATTAAACATAATTAAGGGTTTATCATTTGCGTTAGCCTTAATGTTTTTATAATTATTAAAAGTTAAAAACATAATTTTCGAAACAATAGCCTGTCTATTTTATAGAAAATGAGTGCGACTTGTGAATTTTATTTTGAGAGTGAGTAGATATTTAGTGTTAGTAAAACTATTTTAAACTAATTATTAATACTTATTGAATCTATTATCAATTTTGCATTTTAATACTGGGCGTTAATCCACGCTACGGAACCCTTCATTGTACGTGATCCGATTCCCATTTTGCCGATATTATTTAATTTTACGCGCTATTGATGTTCAAAAAATTATATTTCATTCAATAACTTTCAAGATTAAAGATATGTGACTCTATCTTTCAAACTTCATCAAAAATTAGTTTTTGAGATTTAGATTATCATCTTTGTGTGTATGAGAAATAGAAATAATTACCTTAATTGAAGACGATCAACCAACATAACGATATGTTCCCCACTATACTGCCGACGAAGTCACAGGTATCAGTCATAATTAAGGCGTGAAAATTAATTAACTAATACATATTTTACTTAAAAAAATATGTTAGTTTAGTATTTTATAAATAGAAGTATTATATCAAAATTGATATCTACAAACAACGAAAGCGCAATAATCAAAACAATCAAAATATGAAGTAAATTTTTTTTTTGTCTTTTTTATTGTAAAATTCTTAATATGATTTTTTTCCTTTTTAATAAAAGATTGAAAGATATTTCCAAACAATTATGATTATAATAAAAAAATGTTTTTTTTTAATTTTGCTATTTTATTTAACGAATTTAACTAACTAAAGATAAAAACCAAGCTTATATGGCTTTTTAGTACATTGTTTGATTAGTAGGTGGCAGAATTTTTAATTGCATTATTTTTACCAAGAAAATTTAAAATCGATAAAATTGCATAATTTTGTAGTATTTTTTTTTAAATTTAATTTCGCAAGAAAGATTAAAATTAATTCATCTTCAAATATATGCTAACATTATCAAACTGTATAAATTAGTAATTAATATTCTTTATCGGTAATATTATCAATGCGTTTTTTTTCTGCACGCGACTGATAATGAATATAAAATGTATTTGAAATATTTATACTTTATAAGCTTTGTACAAAGTATCTTCTTTATAGTTAAATATAAACTTGGCAAATGCAAATTTTCCAATTTAATCTGTAATCGAGTTATTTGAATAAGAAGCTGTAAAGATTGTTGATGATATATAAAAGTTTTACCAAGTTTTTCCATCATTTACGTGCATTGGCTTAAAATAAAAAACGGAAACTTTAACGAAATTGTGGGAAGATATTATGTATTCTGAAGAATAAAAGTCTTGGAAGTGTCAATTTTGCAATTCTTTGTGCTGAAGAAAATCGGTTCTGGTGGTGTATGGTTCGATGAATTGATTGGTTTGGGGGAAAATCGCGTTAAAGTTCTGAAGATTGATCTGATTTGATGTGACATTAAGAGCAATATCGACGACAATTTCCCTCCTCTTATCGTGGGTATCTTCTTCCCATCGTCTATAAATATATGAGGTGAGAATCAGACACGGTAATGTCACACAGTTTGTTTCCATCGTAAGATTCAAACTGAAGAAGGCCGAAATTTTATTGTTGCTCACATTCAAAGTGAGTGTTGATTTATCAAAGAATGTAAGTAGATATCAATTTTGCTAGAATGTGTGATTTTTATTTATCTTACTTTATCTTAAAGTTTTACAAAAATTAAGACGAGATGCATCCGAGTGGTATTATCAGTTTGATGCTTATTGGTGAGTACAATAAATTTTGCTAACGCTTCAAATAAAATTTAAGGGGTCCGCCTGAATTTTATGGATTAAAATGACCATTTGTTCATTATTTTCAACAATTTTTTTCTCGGAAGCTACTTTGTTGTTACTTTTCGGCATAGGAAATAACATTAATGGTTTAAAATAAGACAAAAAAAATATATTCATTTCGTAAGTTTTGTACATGGCGCCAAAGTTAACTCTTAAGTTATCTTAAGGAAATAATAGTTATCTAGTTGGTTAACTTCAATAAAATTTCTAGAGTAAAAAGTAAATAAAAAATTGTAAGCAGAAAAAAATTATTTTCCTCCAGAAAAGTGGATGTAAAATTTGGCATGAACAATTTACGCATTAATTCTATTGAACCAAATGGATAATTCTATCTAATGTAAAGTATTAGTATGGATCATTCCGTATCATATTCTCCGAAAAAAGCATAATTTTAGTTAAATAGTTAGTTATAATAAGTACCATCTATAAAATGAAAATAAGATTTAAATATTTGTTCATTACACAATATATGGAACATCATTTATAATTAAAATTTGTTTTTTTTTTTTTAATTTAAATAAAAGCCATATTTTCTTAATATTCTTTATAAAGATTGGTTTAAGATATTCTTGAAACTTTTGGCTTCACCAAAATAAAACAATTTCCTTTCAATAAGTAATTTTTTCTTAACATATGGAACAAAAGTTTCTATTTTTATATCCTTCCAAACATCGCACAGGAATATATTTTGTTATTTATCGTCGCTTTATAACTGCCAGGGTTTTTAGCGACTCTAGGGTTAGTAAAAAACCGCATCAAGAAATATTAAATATTAAAAGTTTGCTCAATACGAGCTTCGGACTAAACACCTATCCGTTTTGGAGCAGCTACCGTAACCATTCGGCTACCAATAAGGTATTGCAGGAATATTGCTTCAGTTTTTAATAAGTTTTAAAAAAAATCAGAATTTCTTTTCATTTGCTGCAATTTAGTGATGATTTTTACCATTTATTTCTCATATGATGACTTAAAGGGTTAGTCTGAACTGTTTTTAGAAAATTAAATTTTCTTCTGTCTTTGGCCTGATGACAGATTTAGTTTCCTGAGTAGTTGAATTCTTGCCTCCAGCATCGTTCATCCCTGGCATGATTCTTCAAATTGTAATAGTTCATATTGTTTTTTAAACATTTTTTTCAAAGCAACCAATTTAATTATTGATTAATGGTTTCCCGTATATTAATGAAATAGAAGTTTTTGTCGTACTCACGGTAACGCTGGATGATTAGGTACTCTGGGGCCAAAAAAAAATAATTTAAAGGTTGATGTTAGTATCATATTCGCCATCTAAATTCAACATTTAAACATGATCCAATTAATTGCGAATGGCATTTTTCCTGTAAAATGCATTTTTGCAAAACTTCTCCTTCCTAGTCCTAGTGCATCTTTTTTTTGTTTTCAATCTAGAGTAGAGGTGGGCAACCTGCGAGCTTCATGAGATTCGCTTTTGCCTTTTTTCAGGCCCGCAAGATTCATCACATTCATCATCACAATTTTACAGAATATGTATATATTTTGGGAGAAACCAATATTTAAAAAATCAGCTTAAGTCCCTTTTAGATCAGTCAATATCTGACGACGTTGCGTTTTCTAGTTTGTTTTTAATTTAATTCGCGAATAAATAGGCCTATAATAAAAATTTAACTACAAAAGAGAATATTATACCATATTAGAATTGAATTGACAAAAAAAAAACGCGAATAGAATAAAAAACAAAGTAGACAATGTAACGTTGCCAGATGTGGACCTACCCAAAAGGAACGACTTGAGCCAAAAAGCCTATTACTAAATCAATATAGAGACTTGGAGATATATGATTTTATATGTGGCCCGTGGAGCTATTATGCATTTTCAAAATGGCCCGTAATATTATTTGGGTTGGGTTGGCCACCTATGATTGTAGATGACGAACAAAATAATTAGTTAAAAATGTTTAATTTTTTTGTTTGAAATTCCTCGAGTTCACGTTATCATGGATATACCCCAAAACAATTTCCTATTTGGTGCCTTCTACAAATAAATAAAAAAGGAGTTCTATTTTAAAAAATCGTTTTAATTAGAATTTTATCAATGTGTTTATTTACGGAAAACAACACTGGTAAATAAAGTAATTGGTTAAAAAAACGTTATCAAAAAAATACATTTTGATCAAATTTCCCTATTCGTACCAAAGTCCCAAAGTCTCAGGATCATTTTAAACCAAGCCTTATGAAGATTAGTTATGAAAGTTCCTTATTTCAGTTAAGGCTTAAGGTCTCAGGATCATCCATGAGTTAAATTTGGCAAGATTCATCCAAAAATAAAACTATAATTTTGTTAGACGATCGATAGGTTTGGATCATAAAAATGTTGAATTTTCTTTCCTTTTGTGTGAAACTCTAGTTTTCGAGAAAAGGTTGTAAAAAAAATAGACGGATCTGTTAATTTTTTGTTGACTTTTGCTTAATATTTACAGCAACTAAATCTTTATTCGGAATTTAATTGAAAAAATCTATTATTATTTGTTCAAAGGTTTTTTATGCATTGGCTGCACATTTTCCACGGCCCTTTCATGCGATTCTTGTGGTCAAGAATGTGCGGCGGCATGTGGTTCCCGACACTTTCGTACATGCTGCTTCAACTATCTCCGAAAAAGGAGCTATCCACCCAACCAGGAGTCTCAATTGATTGATCCATACCTAAATTCACCAGGCTTACGTTTAGAACTATGGCTGGCCAAGTCTCGGGCTTCTCGGAATCTCTTCAATGATGCTCCAATCGAATTTTTAACAACACCACAACTTCAGCGTCACAAAAATGCGATTATTCGCACGTTTGTTGAAAACTCAAGAATCAAACCAATCGACAACATTCCTAAAATCGTCTACAATCTGGACAAAGACAAAATTTTAAAAGGTGAAGCACAAGAGTCAAACGATATGGACAACAGTAGTAAAATCGATTTGAACTATGATGTTTAAATTATATTCAATATCAAGTACAAAATAATTATTTATATTAACAAAAATCATATTTCGCGTGGCTGGATATATTCATAGGCGAAATCAATTAAAACATATCATTATTATTATAACTAAACATTTTGTGATGTATTTAAAAATGAAAACATTATTAAAAAATGTATTAAACGCATAAATTCAATATTTTCCCCTATATCTCTTGTTTGAAAAGAGCGCTTGTTTTGCATCGCCCACTTGATTATTTCATAATTTTTGATAATTGGGTACATGTATTTAATTATCGTTACAAATGAACAACAAACAATCACTTTTCATATCGAACCGAAATTCCTTTCAAGTTCCAATAAATTTCAATGACCATTTAATGAAATATTCATGCAATCATCAATAATTTCAATTGGAAAACAGTTTTTATTAATAACTAATGAAAAACTATTTTTTAAAACGGCGAATTTAACATAGGACTGTATAATAAATTAAAAAGTTTATAAGTATTGAAAATAAATTTTAACTATCTTTTTATTGATTTGAAATATATAAACAATCGAAAATAAATAAATCAATAACTACATGTTTTTCAATCTCTCAACAAAAATAGAATTGAAAGAAAATGAAATTTTCGTTCGGAAAAATAGAAGAAAAAGGTATTAAATAAAGCACGTAGAAAGACCGCATTTGCCACCGGCTCCTACGCCAGCCAAATTATTCCCTTCCTCGGCGCTTTGTTGTTTGCGTCGCAACAATTCCTGGTTCGCCTCCTGAATGGCTTCCCATAATTTCGCTTCAGACATAATTTGTCGTGATAAATCTTCCACCGCGGGTTCAGCACTCAAATCTAATAGGGATGAAATGCTCTCGTCGTCGCCGCCCGACAAATCGACGGGTGAGGGTTGAGGAGGAATCTCCGATCTTTTTTTACCGCAACCTGGAAAATAAGATTTTCTCAACGGGATTGATTCGCGTTAAGTGGATATTGATGAAATTTACCTGTGAAAGCATTGCAGAATGGACGTTTTTTGGGGTCTAGTTGTGGTCCACGGGGAAGATATGATCGATTTATCTGATGATAATTAAACTAATTAATTCCATTAATTTATTTTTATTTTTACTTAAAATTAAACAATTTTCTCATTAAAATTATTTTAAAATTTTATTAGTTGTACAGTTGCCTACACTCATTTATTTTTTTTTTTTCAATAAAATATTAAGAATTACTTGATATTATTATTCCAAACCAAAAATATTCAATCAATCAATTCAATCAATCAATCGTTAAATAAAGAACAGAAGAAATAAGAAAATTGTGACACCTTCTCCTTCCAAAACATGTCCCTTATACTCTTTTCGTTTGATATATCTGTGGTCTCTTTGTAAGTTTGTCTTTTTTTAACTGAAGAAAACTTAAATCAAATTATTGTAGATAAAATGTGTTATTAATTCAGGTACTATCTAATGTTCCATCCCTAATAGAATTTTACAACATTATAGCAAAAAATTAAGAAAATTTGTTTTCCACTTTTACAATTGTCAAATGTATACATATTGGTAGAAAAAATCTTGCCTCCAGAATCGTGTGAGATATTATTGGATAGTCTTTAGATTTATATTTTAACTAATTTTTGTTTAAATTAGTTTTAAATATGAACTAGTGTTAATAGGAAACATTGCAAAAATTGCTTTAGTTTGTGGTACACATTTGAGGGGTTTTCTTAGAAAGATGATTTTCTTATAGTATATTCTTATTGCTATTTTCTTATAAATATTTTATTGAGTTATGCAATGTCCATTTTGGTTCAATAATTAATTAATTCTAATAATTTATTTCTTAATATAATTAAGTAATTTCAAAACAAAAAATATACAAATTCTCACATTAAAATTATTTTAAAATTTTATTAGATGTGCAGTTGCCTACATTCATTTATTATTATTTTTTTCAATAAAATATCAAATATTACTTTATTTCGAACTCAAATCAATCAATCAATCAAAAAACAATTAACTAAATAAAACCTAATTAAATAAGGAAAAACAGAAAAGAGTAGAAAATTGTGACTGCTTCTCCTTCCAAAACATACCCTTCATACCTTCCTTCACATCCTTTTCGTTTATTATCTTTGGTCTCTTTGTAGATTTGTCTTCTTCCCTGTTTAAAAAAGCATTTAGAGGTATTTTGAAATCATTACATTTAAAATGCTTTTAAATACTTTAAACAATTTCTAAGAGGTTTTTGAAAATTTATACTACCTTTAAATGCCTTTTTTAACACGGTTTTAATTCAGGAAAACTTAAATCAAATTATTGTAGATAACATGTGTTATTAATTCAGGTATTATCTATCTATTGTCCTATCCCCAATTGGATTATACAACATTATGACAGAAAATTAAAAAAATCATTTCCTACGTATACAATTGTCAAATCTATACATATAGGGGGACAAATCTAACCTCCAGATTCGTGTGGGATATTATTGGATAGTTTTAAGATGTATATTTAAACTAATTGTTGTTGAAATTCGCTTGAAATATGAACATTTATTTAGTAGGAAAAATTGCAGAAATTCTATACACCTATATCTCTTTTTACACGATAGATACGTTCCCAAAAAAATTTGTGTAAAAAATCGTGTAAAAAGAGAACTGGGTGTAAAAAATAAAAACATCTCATTTTTAGAGTTCACTTAAGGATTTATTTCGTGGTTTCTCAAAAATTCGTGCTAATACAAAACAATTCATGTAAAACGAGATTTTTTATTTCTTTTCAACTCGTGTAAATTCGTGTAAAAAGAGAAATAAGTGTACTTTGTTGTACACATTTGTGGGATTTTCTTAGAAAGATGATTCTCTTACAGTGTATACATATTTTATTGAGTTATATAATGTCCATCCTAGTCCAATACCCTCTATCATCTATTTAACAATATCATAATTCCAGACTCAAAAAACTTTTGTTCTTCGATATCGAAACATGTTCCCGGTAGTTTTCGTGTCTTCATTAAGATTTTGTCGCTTATAAAATCTCTATAAAATACTATTTGGTAACTCATCAAACGCTTTTGCAGCTTGAATAGGATAAAGTGTCACACTTACCGTATTCTTCTGATTAGTTATTATTAGTTATTAAGGAATTATGGCACTGCCGAAAAGATCAGACGGTGAATTAATATATTTAGTAATATAATATATATAATATATAGTAATATAATTTAGAAAAATGTTTATGCACTATGAGAACATCGTCTTTTATTTTCCCAAAAACAAAACGAAATTACTTTTTTAGCAACCTAATGTAACCAAAGGTAAATAGACATGTTATGTATTGCTTAAATAATACCTGGAAAAGGCAAAATTACATAAATTATTAAATGAGAATATTGAAATAAAATGAATTTTAATATTGATGATTGATTTTTAAAATATTTAGATAAACAACATTAAATGGCGTTATAAATATGTAAGTATACCTATATCTGTTTATAGCGTAATACACTTGACATCATAGTACCTACCGAAGTATCTATAGTAACACCTAAACACGGTTAAATCAAGCAGGGGTTAAGTAATTGGTAGATTTTGATACAATTCATTAAGTTTCTAACAATGAAATTTGACATCAAAAATATTATTTAGTGTTTCCAAGGGAATCGGAAAAACTACTAGATTTAATTTTAAATCTTAAAAACCAATCACTCTACTGGTGGCCGAGTGGTCAAGATTACCGCTTCAAAACTAGTAAGTGTTGGGTTCAAATCTCATATCGAGAAGATTTTTCGATATTTCTCGATTTACTGATTGTGGTTAATCCTAGAGTCGTTAAAGACCTTGGTTTTTATAAAGCGACGGAAAATAAGAATTGAACAAAAAATCAATCAACGATAAAAATGTGAGGTGAACGTGAATTTCAAAAATTGTTTTAATAATTTGTACGAAGGACTATTAATATAATTACTAAATAATGGAAGAATATTATTTAATGATTACATACATATATCATACGTATATCACTGATTTGCCATCGAAAATGCAAATAAAAAAGTATCAACTTCGGAATAAATTACGTATGGAGTTTTCGGCTCCGCCGATAACAGAGTAGAGGCGATTAAGATGCCAAATTTCATAGAAATTTTCAATATAGTATATAAGTTTATAATATTCAATCTAATATATATAGATCCGTATTTGATTGTAGAGAAAACCTGATATGTTTTTGTACTAAATTTATTACTTAATAATTTTGAATGCCCAATATAATGTTAATTAAAAAAAAATCTCAAAAATTTAGGAAAAATCAAAAATTAAAACTAAAGCAACTAGTAAAAGTTCAAAATTTTACTGAAACAATATTTCATAAATAAGTATTTTTTGAAAACTGAATTCCATAGGAATTTTGAGCATTTTTCGAGCTTCTTTATGTTTTTTCCATAATTCTTTCCAACTTATGTCATTCGTTGGAAAATAAAAATTTCCGTTTTGAAATTTTTTAATTGAAGTGGCATATATCTATATTTCACTAATGAGTCATGAACAGACGTTATGTTCAGAAACTATTTTCGAGCCAAATAGCAGTACCCCCCATAATTTTTTAAAAAAATCCTTGAATACATATTTACCCTGCTAAAAGTAGACCCAAATTAGAAGAGTAAATCCACTTTGAAAGCTCGAACTATAATATCGAACTACTCGAACTAACTCGAACTAAAATATATAAAATATATTGGGGCCTTATTTATGTAAAATAGTTTACAAAAGTGAATTAAAAACATAAATTTAAACATCAAATAGCAGTTATGGAGTGATCCAATACTACTTGATTATCACTGCGTAGGATTGCTTGGCAATCAAAATACATATCTGGTCAATATGTTAATAATAACATTGTTGGAGCTTTTGTTCAAATTTATGTTTATAGTTGACTTTAGTAAATTTTATTGCATTTAAATGAGACCAAAATATATTTTTTATATTATATAAACAATATAACTGTTCAAAGCGATAAAAATATCTAATTTGATTTTATAAAAATTTATTCTTAACCAAATAATATAAAACTGCTATTTTAAAAAGAATAAATATATAGACAGAAACATTTTAATCTATTAGAAAATGATCTTTTTAACAATCTAGAAAACTGTTCTAAAGAACAACCTCAATTATTGCAATTATTTTAGAATTTACGAGAAATCAAATAATAAAATATCAAAAATCTAATGTGATTTTCAATCGATTGGTGACACCTATTGGAAAAAACTAAAATTTTAAATACATTTTATTGACTTCATTAAAGGTCACCCTTAAATAGGTATAAGACCATCTTTCATTGATATCTTAAATTCTACCTTTTTTTTACCCTAATTCAGTAATTCAAATTTTAAATAATGGAAATTATCAAATTAAAGTTCCCGAAACTGAAGAATGAGGAAATAATGTAATATGGTATATACATAATCTCAAGATTACAAAGCTCAAGCAATAGTCCATTATAACTCCATTGTAGTTTTAAGTAAGTGTAGGTATTTTTTAAAAATATTATTTAATACTAAAAGACTCAGTAGTTGGGGATGTTTTTGCACTTTTTGTAAAATTAATTAAATTGTTGAACTGTGAAATTAGTTTTAGTTGCAAAAGAACAAAAATCAATATAGACTCAAATTAAAGATGAAATATTATTAGATTAATTTTTTAAATTAAAAATCAGAAACTACTTACTCTTGTGTCAGCTTTAGCCCCTTTAGCCGAAATAAAAACCAGAAAAACCATCGACATGAAAACGCCGAACGCCAAAAAAGCACTCTTCATCCTCAACCGCTTTCCTAAACAATAAAACGATGACATCATTATTGTTTCATTTGTATTCAACAAATGCATTTAAATTAAAAAATATCAATCCATCTAAATCTGATATAAATGTAACTAACGGACATTGACAATGAAAGGACTTACAAGACTTGAAATTCACCCCCCACTTGAGCATACAATAAAATCCGCTTAAGTCCCGCTAAGTTTCATCCTTATCAATGTATCCTAAAAGCATGCGGAGGGTGTGGGTAATAAACATATGTTAAATTCTAAAGGGGCACCGATTGCCCTTACGATAAAACAGCGAAATGAAGAATTTACGTTTATTATCTGCACATAACTAGCACAACAATCAACAGGATAAAATGATCAAAGCAATTTGTTCCGATATTGCATATTTAAATCGGTTCATTAAAACAAGTGCGTAATTAAAACAATATTGTCTACTTACTTTCAATATAGTTTTAAATAAATTGTATTAGTAGAAAAAAATAGTGTTTTATCTCAAGAACGACTTCCTCTTTGTAAAAATGTTTAACCGATTATGAGACTCTGGCGAGGGCGTAAAACGCCTTTTATATATAGCCTACATATTCCATAACCCGTTTCAACCCCCAACCTTATTCTCACGATTATGATCGAGTGGTTGGCCAGAAAATAGCGAAACCTCCTGCAGAGTCAACATTTCTGATAAATAACATTTACACTTAGCGACAACTCCTTTCTGGCTCTCATCCCTCGCGGATAAACTAACCACCATTTGCAACCCCCGTTTTTCTCATTATAATCACACCATAATTCTGCTATTGACACACGAGACGTCTCATTTAAAAACTTGAAAACCTCAAAATGTGATTTTTTGCTGCTGTAAATTGAATTTCAATCATTTGTCAATTGCGTCGACAGAATGCATTTCAAAAAAAAATATTTTCTATTAAAAGTTCTTCTTTTTACAAACAAAAACTAGTAATTTATTTCAATAAAAGCTTCATATCATTTTTAAAAATCAACAAAAAAAAGTATTGCACCTATTTAATTGTTTCGTTTTTTTTTTTTAATAAAACTACATCTTACTACAAATTTTAGTTGGAGAAATTCATTAGTGATGCAACATTTCGTTAATGATCATTTGAAATAATTAAATTGTAGCCAATTTAGAGGTCTGACATCATTATAGCATCGGCTTTATTATGGCGATCGCCCTCCCAAAGCCCAATCAATAAATCCTTTACATTGTTTAGACCGTTTAGGGATATTTAAGAGGACGAGGATATAGTTATTATATTGATCAAATGGCCTTAAACTTAACGACCGACGTGCTCGATTTAATTTATAAAGCATTGAGTTATGTCTATAGGATTTTGAAGATTTGTATTTTGTATAATCTACATTGTTTTTCAACTAGAAGAAAAAAAATACATATAACTATACATATAACTATTAAGCAAAAAAAAAAATATATATGTTTCAAAAAATATAAAAATAGCACACTTAAACCAGTAGCTATTGCTGGATTTTTCACTAGGGACAGTGGGCTGATGTCCAGGAAGGCAAATTTCCGAGGGTGGTAAAATTTGGACTGTGAAAAAAAATTTAATGTTATCAAAATAGCTTAATATAATTAATGAATTCTCAAATTAATCGTTTTTTAATGGATAATTCTAAAAATTCCATTCATGCAATATTTTTGTGATCGAAATTTGGTATATTATGATTTTAGCTCTTTTAGTTAAAATTAATAATCAAAATAATTTAGTTAATATATTTTCTTGAAGGTTTAAAACGATTAAAAGATTTTATAATTTTTTGTAAAAATACTGATATACACTGCTCCTGTAGACGATCTCCCAATGATCTTCCAAAAGAAGGCGTTTGGCGGTGATCATGATATCTGATGATATCACTGATTTAGATCTTCTAGTGGATAGATGAATCTTGGTAATTAAGATTTTTGAAAAAATGGCGACTATGTAATGAAAGAAAAATTAGTTTCGCCCAAAATGTTCGTGAAAAATTATTTGGAAAAATAGAAATAATCATCAAAATTCTTATTTCATCGGCTTTTAACCGTGGAATATATTTGAAGAGGATGTATTAAAATTTCAGATGAATTGGTTGAACCGTTTATGAGATATTGTGGTCACCGACTTTGAAAACTTTTTAAGGAAAACGCATTTAAAGCTCCAGAAAAAGTTTATATATAGTATCTTTTTGTTTAACAGGCATATTGTCAAAAATATTTACCGGATAGGTTTGAAATTTTCAGAGGATATACTTAAATATATGTATACTCTGAAAATGCAAAAAATAACGATTTTTTGAAAAATTTTACCGCGTATAATCCCTTACAACGGAATATCAATCAAAGTAAAATTATGCATCTTAGTAGTCCTCAACAGTAAAAAAAATAACCAAATGTCTTGTTTAAGAGTCTCAAAAATAAATTTGATCTATGAAAATGTGCAATTGTAATTATTAGTAAATCTTATCATTCTGGAAACGAATTGATTCGATAAGGGTTCCATGGTAGCCGTTTCACATATGTCCGCTACTGCGTCACCAAGGTATTATTAAATTTAAAATTTTAATCTTTTTACTAATAATACCAACATTTCTCTATTATAAATGAGCCGTTAATTTTGAAAATGGCTTAAGTCCATTTCAAGAATCGCTCATGAACGTATTATATTTTTTTCCAAGTATAAAAACTTTAGTTAATTTAACTATCACAGAAGCTATTGTTGGGAAACAAAACTAATGTTAAATCAAAAAATTGTGGAAATTCAAAAGCTCATATATCAGAATAATCTGGACTTTTAAATTAATGAGATTATTCGGAAAGTATTCGGGGTGAGGGACGATTTTGTTAGTATGTGTATAAATATTAAAACCTTTAACGCATATGATTACACTTTACAATTGGGTCTTTAGGTCGTAAGTATTTTTGTCCAAACACCATGAATTTTTATTATAGTACTGAAGGAAATTAAAATATTCAACTCTTTCCAAACATTGCACAGTTAAAATAACTAAAATATTTGGTTAAAATATTCATTGTTCCACGAAATATTTCTGCTAATGAACTTAATCGATTCAAAATATTCAATTAGCTTTTCTAAGCTTTCAGTTTGAACATACAAAAACAGTATCGCATTATATAAATACCATACCTACTTTTAAAAAAAATATACGAAATTTCGAAACTTATTTTATCTAGGAAACACAAATTTTTAGTAAAAGCTATACCTACCTAAGAGATACCTACCCATGAGCTATAATTTTTATCTACTTACCCACTTAATGAACTTTGATTACAACATTTAAAAAAATAACAAAATAGATTTGTCCGATATTTTGGAAAAAATATCCATCATTTATGCAAAAAACAATAATTTATTCTTAGTATATCGCAAACCTTTATTTCCTGGAATCATTAGTATCGAATCAAATGATGAATAATGGGGTGCGTCGAATCTATTATAATTGACACATTTAATTATTTTGAATACGTAACTAAATATTCTAGTTAATACGTACACAAGTATTGTATATCTATTAATTAAACATTACTAACAACAAAACTATATCACTCTTAATCCAATTGTATCAGCTTGTTAAAAATATGTCTATTCTTGCAGGACATGTTGAAGATGAATTGAATCAACCTTTTATTTTAATAAACAAAACGTCCCCAGCTACTAATGAAAGTTTAAACTTAAGGCTTTTACGGTCAGTCTTCATATTTATTCAACTCTTGGTTGAAGTTGTAGCTTTTGGATTATAAACAGTGTTATTGTATGGTAATGCACCCTTGCATTTTGCTGGCCAAAGCTTCGCAATCTCTCCTGGTTGCATCTTTAGGGAGATGATTTTAAGCTTCAAAATGTATTATATGTATTGTACAATTTTAATAAGCACCAACGTAACGTAAAATTTATTTATGAATTACTATAAGATTCCGTTTCCTGCTCACTTCGCTTACCAAATCAAGCTATGGCCTGGTAAAATTTCATTGTCTTACTATAGAGCAATATTTCTTAAACTTTTAACCGCACTCTTTTTAATCGGAAAATAGGTCTCCGTACTCACATTGAAATATTTGTTTTGTTTTTTTAGTTTTGAAAAATATATTTTTTGCGAAATTTATTATCAAAAATTGAATACTTTATATTACTAAGGGCTTCTACCGCCCTCCAAAAATTGTTTTAATTTAAGCGTGGAAATTTCAATTTTTTATATCTACCTGTGTACTATTTCAAAATTTTTGAAAAAATTCAAGCATTATTCATTATATAAGGACTTAAAAAAAGCTTCATATACTTATAGGTTGTATATATTTTCTTAGAGCGATGATTAAAAAAAATCAGAAAAATGATATAGTTTTATAGATTTTATAAAGTTATATAGTTGTTAATTTTTTATAAAAGAGGCATTATCAACCCATAAATCATATTAAAATTGTAGATTTTTTTCTAATTTCCCTTAATTTTTGTTTTCCTAATAACTAATTGAGATAAAGATCTGAAATTTCCGGAATCTTTGTGTTTTATTAGTACCTAAACATTTCTTAAGTTTCATTAAAGCACCTTTCCGGAGCGGGTTCTCAATGCTTTCCAGAGCTGTTAAAAAAGAGTACATCATCTTAGATACTTTTTCAAAGCAACTGTATCTTGTAAAAAAGGTATCTTAGATACTGAGATATCAAGAAATTAGATAAAGAATTTTATGTTGTTTTGTTCTATAAGATTGAATTTAAACCCCTTATATTAATCTTTCTTCGTTTTTAAAATATATTGTGTTTACAGGAGATTCTTAAAAAGTAACTTATGACAAATATTTAAGTTTCTTTTTTTAAAGTAATTAGATACCCAAAGTAACTTCGAATACTTTTTTATCTAGTACCTAGATACTTTCTCAAAGTATCTTTAACAGCTCTGCTTATTAGCACTATAGGCTCTTTAATGAAAATTGGCATAACCATGAGAACTGCGAATTATTTTGGTTTAGTGTTTTTTTTTTCGAAAAATTGATATTTCTAAACTAAAAATATAATTAGCCAGTGTTAATAGATCTCTTTGGCTAACCACTAAATCATAAAAACATATCAATAATGTTTAGTTTGATTTTATCACCCAATAATACTTACAGTATTACGAAGGTTTTAAAAAGTTTATTGCTGCATTCAACTACTATAGTTATACCTATGTAAAAGAATATAATAAAATTTAATGTTATGAACTATAATTTTAATAATTGTTTTAACTACAGAAATTAAAATGCTTTAATTTTTGTAGCAGTATTACATCTTATTTTGATAGTAGGTACTTATTTATAGAAATTTTTTTATACATGAAAAATATATTAATTTTGAAGATTTTAGTATGATTATCTAAAAAAAAAATATATAGTTTTATTAGTTATTTTATCTAGCTTACTTTTATATAGGTAGCTACTTTTTCTAGTTCTGTATGTATCTTTAGTCATTGAAACTATGTTGAAATTTTTTAGACAATACGATATAAAGGTTTCAAATATCTACGATAAACTTCTATGTAATCCAATCTGTCAACAAAGGTAAAGTTGGCAAAAAGAATCAACCAATTATCCAGAAAATTCCGGAAAAACGTCATGAAGCAAAGCTTAGCTCGTGCATTCAAGTTTAATTTGAATTTTTTCAAAAGCCATCTTAATTAAATTGTAAAATAAATTTTTATTATATTTTTTGCCTTTCATCTCCGTCCCGCATTCTACCTTTGGCGTTCTCATGAGAGACCGACCATTTAACAATTCCGATTCAACTTTATTTTAAACGGTATAAAACCGCCCCGCAGATCATGCGCGTTTTATGTAGGGATGATCCCGAAAGGCGGGACTAAAATACAGGAGAGCGCTTCTTCGTATCAAACCCGATTGAATTGGGGTTGTGTCTTCCCTGACATCAAAAATGGGAACATACATATGTATATAGACTCACACATATAGCAGCGTCGTTATCAACTCTGTGGCAAATCTCGACCCAGCCACAAATTGCCTACATAATCATCACGGGAGAAAATCTTCACCCCCCGAGCTTAATAATCTTATCAACACTGACTTTCTGTCATATTTAACCAACTGTCTCCAAAATTAAGGCTTAAAATCATTCAAAACTGTCATGTGCTATTCCTACATAATTATCCTGGAATGGTTTTCATGATTTCCCAGAAAGCTTTGCTTCTGTTTACTATTTAATCAGAATTTTACCTTAAATATTTTTATTTCGATTTGTAATTAACCAGTATCATTCCATGAAAAACATGGTTAATTTTTATTTACATAGCATCATAAAAGTTGAACAAGATGGTGATTTCTGTTAACAATGCAAAAAGACTGAAAAAAGATGCAGATATTTAGGATTAATATGAAATGACAGAGATAAAATTTGATTCGGACTGCCGAGAGGATGAGCGGAGATCTGTTTGGGAACAACATAGAGTCGAAAGTTAATCCGGGGTTGGAAGTTCGCGTCCACAGGAGATAGAGTTAAATGAAAGAGAACACTACAATCATCCCATGGCTTCTGAATGTTCACAAACCGTGCCGTAAATTGGAAGGGAGGCTTTCAACACAGACACAACTTCACAGACACATCCCCCGGAAAGATATGAGATGATGATGATACCACGTATCACATTCATTCGATTATTATCGCATTTTGTGCTTATTTTTCGTATGGAAATCATGTGAAAGCGAAGAAGTAACTTGACAAATTGTGATAGTGACCAGTGGCGATTATTTAAACAATGCTACAACAATTCAACTACGCGACGCCGCTAAGTCAATTTTTGAGTTTACACCAAAATAGTTTACAACCGTCCCAGCATCCGAATCCAGCTGAATCGCCGACTCGAGCGTCTGGACCACCATCGATGGCCACTGCTACGACAGCAGCCATTTCACCCACCGAGAACACATCCAGTAGCATTTTAAGTCCAGCTTCGCTCTACGAAGACAATTCGTTTCTGGATCCGCGTTATCACTGCAAAGATAATCCCTGTTCCAACAATAAATCATTCACAATCGCAGCAATTCTCGGCTTGCATCAAGATAATCGACATTCCAGACAGGCTAATGGATGTCACGTGCAATTACTACCCCCGGATGACGAGGATGATGAAGCGGACGGTGATGTCGATACTGAGGATAACAGTCGTACTGATTTAAGTGAAGTGATGAATCTTAGTGTACATTCGAACAGTGTTCAAATTAACGGTGTGCGTGTAAACTTAAATAAAACGTTCAATAATGTTGGACCTGGTGTAGGAGTTGGAATATCAGCTTCATCTTCAACCGCCGGAAGCAACGAATGTCTAATCGTCGGAAGACATCCACCCACTTTTCATAACAGTGGAACGACGGCATCATCCGCTATTCAAAATCTTCAAAATTTACAAAATCTTCAACATTTCCAAAACATTCAACACCAGCATCACATGCCATTTAATGCTCCGGCTTCACAACAAACATCATCGGGGTCTTCAGGGTCTTTGACACAACAACAAAGGGCAACAGGTATGAATTAAATTAACGGAACGAGACCAAGTCTAAGGTTACGTTTTCATCCACCTTGTTCATTAACTAATAAAATTGTGGTTTTCTATTTTCCGGTTTTGAATTCATTAAAAACCCCCTTTAGAAATTGATATGTAATTGTTTCATAAAGAATCAGATCACATTTCGGACCATCCTCTTTCCAAATACTTAATAGAAACATAATATTCAGCTAGGTGTACCTACTTCAGTTATAATATTCTTCAATAAAAGAATCAAATTTCCCATATTTTGTTCTTAACTGTTTTACGGTTTACAGATAATTTTTTTCTTTATTTTGTTCTCTTTTCTTTTGTAAATAGAGCGAAATAGTTTGAAACATTTGTCCGGTTTGGGCGGCAATAGTGCGGCTGGTGGATCGAATTCAAGTGGCCAAAATAGCAATAATAATCATCCGACAAATGTTTGTAAAAAGCCGGGGAAAAGTAAACGGGTGCGAACAATTTTTACCCCGGAACAACTGGAGCGTCTTGAGGCGGAATTCGAGCGGCAACAGTACATGGTTGGGCCGGAAAGGCTCTATTTGGCGCACACGTTACAACTAACTGAGGCCCAAGTATGATTTTGGAACAATGAAATTGTGGTGGAAACAATTCTACGTTTATGTTTTATTTTATAGGTGAAAGTTTGGTTCCAAAATCGCCGGATAAAATGGCGAAAACATCACTTGGAAATAACGCATCAACGTTTGGCTGTGATCAAACAACAGCAGCAGCAGCTGCAACAGCAATTACTCCATGACGTTGACAACACGTTGGATTCGGCATCCAGTGGCCCGGAAGACACGTGAGAGACTGTTACAAATTTTTGATTTTTTTTAGCACGAAAATTTATTCATTTCAAATTTATATTACCTATAAGATGTATATACACAATATAAACACGAAATTATATTAAAATAGAATGTAATTTATGTATCACACCTGGAAAAATATTATAATATTAATAAGAAAAATAAACAATATGTGCGTTTCTTTTTAATTTAATACGCGATATCAATTTGTATCCAGAAATATCCCAAAAAAAAAAGAAAAATGACGTAATTCAAACGATCATAAAAAGAATGGAACTTACCGCGTAAACACGTTAAAGCCATTATAATTACGGCTTCGATTTTTTTTATCGTAAACCAACGCCCATCATATATAAATGGCAAAACTTCAGATTATTGCCAATAATCGACCTCTATCAAGTATTGAAAATCAGCAAAACATTGTTTTTTAGTGCTTTGGTGAAATAGTTCCGTATTGTTTTTATATGTATAGTAATTTATTTTCATTTTTATTAATTAACTCAAATATATTACAATAGCTGTAGTTAATATAATAGACTTTTGTTCAATGCCAATTTTACCTACTTATAAATAATTTAAATTGAAATGAGTTTTTTTTTCATATAAAGCTTCCAGAAATTCTTCATATAGCATGTACAATGATGTCTAGTAATGCAATGAATATTCGTGTTCGCAATAATGCATGCGATTATAAGGCGAATGTACTTTTGACAAAGAAAAACTATTCTGGAATTACAATACGAATTCTAACGTTTAAAATCTAACACCCAATTCAACATTAGTCGTAGTAAAAAAGAAAATCATTTTTCTCTTCAAATCTTCGAATCGATGGTTCTTTCAGTCAATAAAATCAATGTTTCGCTATTGATATTAAATGCCTTTGCTGCATCAGAAGACTCATTACCCCCCATTACTAATATCCCTAAAGTTTTATAACTATTTTAAAATTAAATTATATTCTCGACTAGAGCTTTGATTAATCGAACTTAACACGGGACTTATTTTTTGTTAGACTAATGTTTCTTTCAATTTACGAGTTTAAGCCAACTTTTAAGCAAGGGTCTAATTTTGTTGGGTTTCAATTTCTAATTTTGATAGCCTTTTTTCAAAGTTCTTCTGCGATGCGTCCTAGAAGGACTATTGTGTTTTCGCTCATGGTTAGATAAACAAAATTGTTTAGATGATAATTTTAGAGAACTAACTAAAGAGTTTTCCAGAAATCAAACAGGATATGAAAAACAGCTTCTTCCTTATCACCATAATATTTTCTGGATACACTTAATTCAGTTTTTATTCCAATAGTGTGAAGTTTCATTAAAATTAAGATCATTAACTTTTGAGAACTATGCTTCTAAGTAGTTCCATGATTTTCGGTGCACCTTAACATGTTTTCACTTGGTTCCTATTCTAGTCTAACGAAATGCAAGCTCTTGCAAGAGATAAAGTCGAAGTACTTCCCTGAAAAAAATCTCTAAGGTTCTGAAGACTTTTCCAAAGATTTTTTTCCGCATTTCAACTTAGAATTGTACATTATCGAGTCCCAAAAAGAATGTGGTACGAATCATAAGAGGCGAATCATAATTTATATTTTTTGAAGTGAAATACTTTTGTTACGTAATCCACCCTAAAAGAAAAAAATATGGAAGACAAAAAGTATAGAACTACTCCTAATGGACCATAGTATAAGAATGGTGGTTGTCTAAACCTTAAAATCATGTATCGAGCTAAAATGCAGAAGGAAATCGAGAATGATAATTGTTGAAGGAAAGGTAATCAAAAAATATCAGTAGAGACATTTTAATTTATTTTATTTCTTAGTATTTTCACTTTTAAATTGGGTATTTAAAGAAGTTTGACATTATAACAAAAAATAAGTTAACAAAAACATGAATAAATAGATTACAATATGATAAGTTCAATGGAAGAAATTATTTATAAATTGATCAAATTACAAAATTACAAAATTACATTTCACCTTCAACCTATTATTTTTCGTGACGAAAACGTCACGAAAACTTAAACTTTAAAAATTAAATTTATTTAACCGTATGAAGTAGGTATAGCTTGAAGCACTATAGCCTATGAGCTATAACTAGGCATAATGACATTAACATTAGTATTAGTTACCAAAAAACAGAAAATGTAAAACGATATTTATTAGTTTGGAATTTTTTGTCGAAAAATTATCTTAAGATGGGTATACTATCATAAAAAGATGGTGAATCATAATTATTTCAAATTAATCACTACGAAACAATACTTCATTCTTGACTCATTCATATCAATTACCCCCCATCGTTTTGCTGTTACAATAGTATGTAATTTGAAAGTTTTAAATAATCCAGGTATACAAATAAAAAACTTACATTTTTTTTGTTGTTTTCTATTAAATTAGAAATTTAATAATTTATTTACACTTTAACCGAAAAATTCTTTAGAATTTCTCTGAAATTTGGAGTTTTTCAAGCAATAATAAATTAGATGGACGAAATTGATCCACAATTCGCAATTTTCTTCATTTCTTTAAAATGAAAAAATAAGACGGCATTTTAATAGTTTACTTTTGGGGTCAAAATAGGGTTTCTTTTCATATAAGCTTTTGCGTTTAAATGCATTCCCACTAGCTGGATTTTATCACTTGACTGAATACCACTTGCATTTTAGCAACCTTTGCTTATTGTTGTGTTAAAGAAGAGAAGGATATTTCGTTAGAAAGTATAATAATTAGAGAAATTTATTAAAATTAAAATTATTAGATACATAAAGTAAAAAAATGTTCAAAAATACTATACATAATCATAATCTACTAAGTTTAATATTTTGTTAATACTTACTTTTTGTTGGCTATGTTTTTCTTACAATTACAAATAACAAAGAAGGTAAACTTCTGAAGTAAGAGATTTTATTAACGCAAGCAAAATGGAGTTTGTTTTTTTAAATTTAAGAATTTTCTAAAGCAATTTGAAATTTTCAGTAGATAAAGCATAGAAAGTATCTCTAACCCCTTTAGATGCGATTTTAAGATTTACAAAAACAGAAACATTCAAATTTGAAGATTTGTTTCGTAGAATTAATAACTAGTAGTAGAAAAATTATTTCCACTTTGTAAGTTCGAGTAAATTTCACATAATCTTTATTTTCCATACTACTATCGATGGGTATAGCTCCATGAAGTGAGCTTTGATGTCTACTGGTGGCCGAGTGGTTCATGAAGCCGCTTCAAAGTGGTAGGTACTAGGTTCGATCCTGGTTACGAGTAAACTTTCAATATTTCTCAATTTACTGTTTTTTATGAACCCAAGAATCGCCAAAAACTTTGGCAGTTAGCAAGGTACAATAATTAACAACAAAAAAGTAAGTTTTAGATCATTTATATTTAATAAAACTAAAAATACTTACACTCTTAATATCTGTTCACTAGACTTTAAACCAGCCTGCTTATATGATGATTACTAGATGATACCCTTGACTTCATCAACGTGGAATATGCGTTGGTAATGTTTTTGTTTAGACTTGTTATTTGCCGTGAAATATGAGAGCTTTTGAAAATTTTTCTACCAAAATCATTACTGGTATTTTAAAAAAACGCTTTAATGCCTTTAGATGTTTATACCCTCCAAATTGTTGCATTTACCACTTGTTTTTAGTTTTCAATTATTTTTAAAAAATTATCTAACGATACTCCACACGATTATATAAGATGT
Source organism: Sisyra terminalis (assembly GCA_958496175.1). Taxonomy (NCBI): domain Eukaryota; kingdom Metazoa; phylum Arthropoda; class Insecta; order Neuroptera; family Sisyridae; genus Sisyra; species Sisyra terminalis. The sequence continues at coordinate 21,924,556 of OY292277.1, forward strand.
TTTTTTTATCTCCAGCTTTTTGTGTGGGACATTAACTTTATTTTCGGTTATGATGTATATGATATATTATTCTCTGTATATATCTTCTTTATTCTTTGTCATACATAAACCAGTTCGTTTAATTACTTAAAAGCAAACTTTACCAAGAAAAAAAAAACGCTCTTACAAAAGCGACATATTGAATTTAAAAAAATATTCAATAAAATCCACCGAGCATTAATTAGCGAACTAATGTGAGTTGGGCATAAACCTACATAATCTACAAAATATTTTTTTTATAATCCAGTACAATATAGCGGTATATTCGGTAGGTATAGAGTCGATTGTGTGTTTATGTTTTTAATGAAGGTTTTATTATATTATTCTAAAAAAAAACTGCACTATTGGTGAAGAACTGTACATAAAAAATCATTGAGCCTCAATCTAATAGATTATATCTTCTTAAATTTAATAGGTAACTCATTTTGGATATTTTTACCGTCGCTTTTATTCGGCTCTAGAGTTTAATATCACAGAAAATCAAAAAAGAATTTTATCCCCTGCTTGGATTTGAAAAGAGAAAAATTATGATAAAGGTAAGTACCAATCAGCAAAATATTAACATCAATAACACATAAATACATAACCAATACATATAAAATATTTATACATAATCAATCATAAATTATAAGACAACATTTAAATTTAATTGTTTTGTCAATATTCTCTCATTTTACCAACAAATCTCTGTGTTTAATTTTACCCTTGATGAGGTATGACATTGATAAGGGTGTAATAATAATTATTTATTTTTATCACCAACCAAATTTGTCATTCGTATAATTTTTTCTCTTCAAAATGATTAATACTTTCGCTAATTTGTAATATATAATTTTTATAATTCCATAAATTTTTTAATCTGTTAGATGGTATTTTCACATCATAAAGGCAATTTCAAATTCAATAAAATAATTGAACTAGAAAATTATAAATTCATATCATGTTTGAGAGGGTGAGAGAAGCAAAAGCTATTAATCAGTCAATTACAACCCTCTTTGACGGCGTAAAAAATACCCTAACAAAATATTTCACATCTCACTAAATATTAACAATGATAATTCAAAACTAATAACACTATCATTTCTATCTGAATTACATTAAATACATTATAGAATTAGTTCACATGTTAATATGAGAACGCAACCCTTTTGACTTTGAAAACCGGTGCGATTCAATTAGAATTTCAAACCTCACAATTACCCTTCGATTTCCACTTTAAACACATAGTAATTATTACATTTGATAATATGACGCTTATTATTTCATTACATTCTTCGTTTTATTGTTGGTTCAATAGTTTGATACTAAGAAACAATAAAAATGAGTATCGATGCTCATTTTGAAGCTTTGTATACTTTTAACGGGACCCAGGAAAAAGAAGGTACGTATTTGGAATTTTATGACGTTTTTTATCAAATCTTAAAGAATAATTAGAATTTTTCCACAAAGTCTGAACCAAAATACATAAATAAAATAATAAAAGTAAAATATTTCCTAAAACAAAAAAAAAAACTTTCATTCATTCGACCTTAATATTTTTTTCAGACAAATCGATCTTCCCGTAATTCATAACCAATAAGGTACAAATCTTTGGACAACAGATCCTGAAACACTAATTTTTATGATGATTCTTTTCAATACTGCTAAGATCACTAATCCCAGGATTGTATTACTATAAAACTATATATAAATTTTATCGGAAAAAAAAGGATTTATTCTCCTACATCTCCTAGTAGTTCACATGGTAACACTTTTACCGAAAGCAGGATCTGTGGTGGAACCTAAAGCTAGTGGGAAATAACGTTTTGGGAACCAAGGTTTTCTATTCTGGTATCAAAGGCAACGAAGAGGCAGACGAACTCGCAAAGGCGGATTCAAGAATGTCATTCATGGGTCTAGATCCGGCTATAGGCCTACCAAAGTGCATAACACTGAGTAGAATAGCCGAATGGACGCAGAATGAACAAATAAAATCCTGGAATAACTATGCAGGAGGCAAGTTCTCAAAGGTCATGACAAAGAAACCTTTGAAAGAACATAACAAAAGACTTCTAAATCTAAGAAGGAAGGACATCAAAACGCTGGTAGGCCTATTAACAGGACACTGCAATTTGAGGAAACATCTCCAAATATAGGGAAGAACACAGAGTCAGCAGCTGGCAGGAAATGTGGCGTGAAAGATGAAACTGCCTCCCACGTACTAGTTGACTGCTCAGTCATGACTCAAAGTCGTCTTAACTCGCTTGGTCCACCCGGACATGAGCTGGGGAACATACACAGAGATCCAGTTGACTGTCTGCTGAGATTCATATCAGAAGCAGACCTGACCAACTGGAACTGAAATTAAACTGGGGCGCAATAGTCCTTTTAGGACGCAGCGCAGAGGAACTCTCATGAGAGGCCCCCAAATCAAAGGGAAAAAAAAGGTTTTCTATTTAAGAGTTCAAAAGTCCTCTAGGATCACCGCTTTATTTTGCGATGAACCATAATGCTCCTGAAAGCTTAAGCCATAGCATAGCTTAAAATAAGCATTTTTTAATTTATTTTATAAGCAAATGATCGAGTAGTCAAGGTGGCCACTCTAAAACTGGTAGGTGTTGGGTTCAATCCTCGATTCGAGCAAATCTTTGGTATTTCTCGATTTACGAATTTTTATTAACCCTAGATGACTCTAGAGTTGCGAAAGATCTTAGTAGTTCTATAGCGACGGTAAAATCAACTAAAAAAATGGAACAAAGAATTATTTTGTTAAATTCTGTTGATTACCATAGGCACCATACAGCTATATATTTTAAAGAACCTTGACAAAACTTGTATCAAAATGACTTGAGATCTTTGACTTTAACCAAACTAAACGTTTTTGTTCAGAACTGTTTTAATTTTTTTCACCTAACTTTCACAATAAACTAAAAATGCACATTTTGGAAAAATTCATAGGGAACCTATTCATCCGAGGCCCAAAATCTCAGGGTCGTTTTAATGGGTCATTGAAAATTGACACCATATGCCCTTATAAAAATATATAATTACGATAAAATTGAAGAGTTTTTAGCGTACAATAAAAGTGCAAGACATCAGTGTCCATTCCTCATTCTACTCTCGTCTCCTGTCATTTTATTCCTGCCTTGTCTAATTCTCTGAACAAACAACTCAGAAGTATCTTTTCCTCTGAACAACTGAATTTTCAATTTCGGTTAACCAATTTGAGGCCCGTAGCGTTGCATGGAAGGTTCAGTTAAGGGGGAGGAGAATAGTCACGGGTGGTAGATGAAAATGGAGTGGTATATTATAATTCCATATGATGATAATTCCATAAATGATTTTGCTTTTAGACAAACACGAAGCCTACATTTTGTAATAATTAAAGAACACATAGGTATGTATTTGACTTTGTTCCAATTTTCTTCTCTTATGATGAAAATAGGGGGTAGCGAATTTCCGGTCGGCCTAAGCGGTAAAAACGCAGGCTACGCTATTGATAGAAGCTAAAGTTAATACTATTGGGATCAATTCGCCCCAGAGATTTGTTAATGAGGATGAATTGTCAAGAAAATAAACATTTTACAAGTAAGTTTAACGGTCAGATATTTCTCTTTGATAAATTATAATTTTATCAATGACCGTACAGGTTTATTTTACAATTTTCGTAATATTATTTTTATAACTTTTTAATGAAAATTTTTAGTCAAATTATAAAAATCAATAATTTTATATGTAGCAAAATGATGATAATCCTTTAACTTTAAATTAATTAAAAGTTGACATTGTAATTTGTCTGCAAAGAGTAAGGGCTGTTGAAAAGCTCGAGCTTTTATTGAGTTTATAATACAATATGTGATTGTAATTTTTTTCAATTTATAGCGACAGACTTAATATTCAACCCTAAAATACATTCCTTTTAATATTTCGGGTTAGATAATTTCCACCCTCGAACAAAATCTCTTTTATCCTGAACAAGCCGCAAACATATTATATAAACTATTTTAGGTACTCATACAATATATTGTAGCAATAATAATATAATAATTTCGCAACGCACCTCAATAAAAGCATTTTCATAAATCGTTTCATCTCTCTTTCTCTATATATTGTAAAACCATCACCCCCAAGCACTTAGTGCTCACTATTCGCTTCTCAACATCCTCTAACCCGTAAACATTCCTCATCCCTTATTTGTATTGATACAGTATAACGTATTTCAGAGATATACTTTCTCCCCGTGTCGCTCTCTTTCGTTTACACACATTTGTTCTTTATGGCTTTTCTTTTCTAGCGCTATCAAATCCAATACTATTGTATAGGAGGCCACATTCCATTCGATCAACCAACCAACCCTCCACACACGAGCTAAAAATCAAAGGGGTTCCTTTTTGCCGAACTGTTAACATAGAAAATCCCATTGCATTTTCGTTTTATTATATTTTTTTTCTACATGGTTAAAAATTGTCGATTCAAGTGCATATATATGACAATTACCCTTTTATGATGCATCAAAAAATTTAATTTCAATTATTACGTGCATGACAAAAGGTTGGTATTTTTACAATAGAAAAATGTGAAGTGACTTTAATTTTTTTTTGAATTCCATAAATATAAAAATTCAGCAGATACTTTAGACTTCTAAGTAGGTAAGTATAAATTTTAATTATCCATATGAAAATTTAAATTGAAATTATTTCAACATTTTAATTGAAACAATTATATTTCTGCCTACTGGTGGCCGAATAGTCAAGGTGGCCACTCCAAAACTGGAGGTGTTGGGTTCGATTCTCGTATCGTGTAAATTTTCAATATTTCTCGATTTACGAATTTTTATTAACCCTAGAGTTGCTAAAGACCTTAGTAGTTATAAAGCGACAGTAAATAACTATAGAAAATTATATTTCTAATTTTTACATTACATATACGGTTATATCCCCCAAAGTCATTAAGCATTAATAAGCGAATCATCAGAGAAATTGCGGTAATATCCAACACTAGTAGAAAACCACTGATAAAGTTTGCTTGGCACTCGAAATACGCACGTAACGGCAATAAATCAATAACATTTTTAAGTATAAATTCAATGCTAATATTGAAAGTCTTCAATATGATATATACTTAAAATAATATACAATTGTCCTAAAAAAATATTTTTTACTATAAAATTTTCAATTTTCCAACTAGAATTTTAGCAATTGCTTATACCTTTTTGTTGATTTAAATATGGTTCTTTTATAATGCTTGTCACATACTTATACCCCAATAGAATAAGTCTACGAAAAGCTTTTTAAATAAAGAAATAATTACAGTACTTTCTTAAGTCATTAGATAGCGAGATAGAAAAAATTAAGGCAATCTTTATTAGTAAGGATTTTTTCATGAATGAATTATTAATTGACAAAGAAGGATTTAAAATTCGTTTTTTTCGCTAACTTACAATAATATAACTTACAATATATAAAATATATTGAGGTATTTTTTATGTAAGTAGGTAATATATTTTACAAAAGTAAATTTTAAACATAAATTTGAACAAAAGCTTCAACAAATGAATTACTGACGTATTGCCCAGATACGTATTTCGATTGCCAAGCAAACTTCAACAGTACTATTGATTTTCAAGTAGTATTGGTTCATTCCGAAATTACTATGTGATGAGTCACATACGTGGTGACTCAATACTAGCGATCCAATACTACTTGATGACCACTGATGAAGTTTGCTTGGCAATCGAAATACGTATCTGGGCAATACATCAGTAATTCATTTGTTTGAAATTTTATTTAAATTTATTTTTAAAGTTTACTTTTGTTAATTATATTACATTAATAAGACCACAATATATTTTATATATTGTATAAAGAAAGAAGGATTTGTGCTAATCGACACTAATTCGTTGACAGAAGGAACCAATTACAAAGAATAATTTATTGTTCGCTATGAAGAATGGATTTAGAAAGAAGACAAGTTTATGTTAAGTTGTTTTATTGAGAACAGGGAATTATAACAATTTTTACCAAACTGTATTCATCAAATTATTAAACGAGCTCAGCACCTATTCTAAATAGGACGGTAGGACCGATGGTCTGTCCCGTTTCCACGGTAACCCGAAACTTGTTCAGTATGGAACATTCGTAGATTTTCTGTGTTATGATCATATGTAATTAACCAGATCTTAAATTCGTCATTTGTACAAATTCCAGGATCTCAAATTCCTTATTTTTGGGGAATGAAACAGTGAAGATAAAATTTTTGGGAAATATGAATATGTAAAAAGTTGGATAAACTTCATTATTTTTATTATAGTGACCTAGTGGTGAGGTGTTGGTAAAACTATATGCGGGAACCATGGTGCCAGTGGTCATAGGTTTAGATCCCATTGATCTAAGGGCTGAAAGTAATCAAATAGTTGATCCTTATTAGGGTAATGAAAAGACTAACGAAAGAACAGAAATTTGTGTAAGGGAGGACAAATTTTATAAATTGCACATGACACATTTCTGCAAACTTCTTAATGTTCCCTTCAGGATACCCACATGAATTCTTAATGTGTGTTCTGTCTTGCATACTTACCTAACATCCTAGCATTAATTTAATAAATTAGTCCATACAGAGAAGGTAATCCAGAAAAATATCTTATGGGACATCAGCGTTACATCCATATACCTAAATTCTTTATTTATTAAACCTGAGAAGACCTTACTATGTTACTGATATAGAACATAACTACTAAAAGCCTTGTCGGGTTTTTATAACAAAATTTAATCGAGATGGTAGTAAAAGTTATACAAACAAAAAAATGTGTGAACCTAGGAGTATGTCACGCAAATGGGAAGTCGCTAATTATTTGTGTATTTTCCAATTAAGAAAGAGAAAAAGAAAATCATTACTTATTTAATTGAGCCATAATTAAGATAAATGTTGCTAAATTTTTGTTGAATTTTTAAGTTTTGTGCACCTCTTCTCTTATAGACAGAGATGTTGACATTTTGTATATAATAATACATATGTAGTTATATAAAGCTCAATTGGTAGTCCAGAATCTCGGAATGAGGAGTTTAGTGATCAACGGGAACGACGCCGAAAGATATATATGTATATGTGTATGTGAAGCTGGGCGGCGCCTGTCGACAGAGCTTTGGATATATTATATATATAAAGCGCCGTCTCTTTTGATTCGTGCGATTAATTGAAATACCGAACATTCCACAGGATTGAGACGATGCCGGTGTGAGGGACTCGGATGGGTGAGGTGGACCATAATAGCAAAACGGGAATGATGCGCTAACAGGGAAGAGCCGCCAATAGGGAGGATAACGAGGCCAGGGCAACAGGATAACGACGATGACTCTAGTTGTTAGTCTTTTCTCTCTATTCAATGTTTTCTCACTACACATTTACCAACATATCAGTTCCGGCTTGTTATGAATATCAAAATAATAAAGAATTTTCACTCCTAAATATCCATAATATGAGTATTAAAAACTTAGTACCCATAATTTTTCGGTAGTTTGATTAAAAATTTTCCACGTTTTCAATCAATATTTTAATATAAATTAAAAAAATATTCTTTAATAATTATTAATAAACATATTTCAATTGTTTTTCCGTTAGACAAAATATTATAAAATTAATTTTTCTTACAATATTTTAATTTTATAATTGTGTCACTTTGTTAATGAGTCTAATAATTATATTTGGGGAAAAAAACTATTACAACCCTGTAGTTAAATAAGGCTTGCTTGAGTAGCTTTATAAGCATTATTATTAGCCATTATTACACCCCTGCCTATTACCGGTGTTGTTACATAGAATGAATATATATATATATATATATGTATGTGTGTGGAACGGGAACGAGCGGCAAGAAAAGGGAATCAGGGGGATAAGCAGCACAGAAGGCGACCTAGGGGAAGGAAATTGAGGTAAATATGCGCACGCTTGACTTTTAATAAAAGCGAAGCGAATGATGATTTTATTCCCTCAAACCCAACTAGCCACCCTCCATCTCATCGTCATTGTCATGAATATTCTTTAACGACATAACAAGAAAAAGCACCAATCCCCCCATTTTCGAAATGAAACACGAACATTTTTCTGTTGACATCGAGCAACAGCGAAACATTTTATTAAAACTATTAAACAATTAATAAACACTCCCTTAAAAATCACACCAGAGGGTGAATCAGCCGCTTTTATTCGGCGAACTAATATTTTTCTTAAAAATGACTTGTTGGAATTTTCTTCGGTTAAATCCATAAAATATTTATTGTACGGTATGCTTCATCCCCCTATACAGATACATTTTTGATTATTAACAATATTTATTTCTGCTAATATATCACAATATTTTTTCATTATATTTGACCAACAATCAATGATAGGGGGTCGAGAAGAGATTGAAAAGCCATAACAAGAATTCAAGTAGAGGGAATGATGCGATAAATTTTATTATATTTTTTATTGAACCACTTGAAAACGGCTTTCAAATGTGCCGCCAGAAAGATATTAACATAGTCCATCATGTCATCGTTTTAAATAGCGACTGAGAACGAGAAGGGTAGGTTTTGCGAAGGGTGGTTGGTTTAATTTATTTAAAAAAATCATAAATGTTTCGTTTTCATTTGATACCTAAATTCAATCTAAATGTTTCATTAATACCAAAAAATAAGTTAATTTATTTGAAAAGGGTAGAAATAGTTATTATTTTTTATTTTATAAATATGAGGTTTTCGTAAAATTTCAATTCTGTTAAAGGATATGAGGTTGAAACTGAACCTCATAGAAGGACCGCATGCAATACAAAAGCATTCCAACGTTTATCTAATGTGTATTTATATGAGAACAAGGTTCCGAGGTGGATGATAACGGGATGAAAACGGGAATTGGGTCTGGATTGAAGAGGGAGTGATAAAAGTGTCTCTCAATATAAGAGAGAATCGCAGGTTTCTGTGGGATTGTTATTTCGTTATCTAATAAAATAATAAAATATGAATTTTTTTCTATATTAAATATATGAAAGGAAATAAACCAACCGACAAACCCCAAGCATCCCACCAAAGTTTCGCTTTTGTCAGTCAAGTGTGCACGCTTTTTGCTCTCGTCCCTTTTTGTTTCGACATCAATTTTTCATATCTCGACTGTCTATATATGTTTTTTTATATTAGCTTCACTAAAATAAAAATAATTTAATACAGAATTTGTAATACTGAGTTTATGATTTTGTATATAAAATTGAAGAAAAAATGGAAAATAATAGGCTGCATTTTTGTCTAAGCCTTTGGTATATACTCATAACGTCATATTATAAGTTTAAATTATTTTATTATAAACTAAATATACAGCATAACAGTAATATTTATAATACAAACATTTTTATTAGTTTACACCAGAATTTCTCAAACCTTTTGAAGTAGGGACTCCGCATTATTTACGAATATAAGTATTGCTGGCAAATACTTTTTGTAGGTTTAGATCACCAATTAAGTAATCAAATCTAAGGGAATAAGAAACTTTTAAGTAAATAACAAATTTAAAAAAAAAAGGTTACCCAAATAATCACATTTGGGTCTTGCAAAAACAAAATTACTTTAAACGAATATTACTTTCTGGATTTTATATTGTTACGTTTTTACGGTTACTTATATTGACGGATTCGTTAGGATTTGTTTTAGGACATAAACACTAACTACATTTATTATTACATCTTATTGGTTATTCTGACAATTGTTTTAACGCTTGTAACTGTTAATTTATTCGTAACTGTTTCATAACTGACACTTGTAACTGCTCAGGCGACGGTCGATCGACTTATTTATATACTTTTTTCCCGCGTCTGGAAGGTTCGAGATTGTTCCAGAAACGTCTCGCAGATTCGAATGTTTTTATCCCTATCTACCCCACATTAGAATCTCATAGAAAGTGTTCTGGAACGTCTTCCATCTCTCTTCAATCTAATTGTAAGAACTACCTAATGTTCTAAGTTCATAACAATATATACTAAGTTGGACAAAAAAGTGCACTTCTATCTTAAAAAAATATATCAAAAATATTATTCAGGATGTACAAAAAAATATTATGAAATTTTGAGCCCTTAAAGTTATGTATTTTATAAATAATTACACTGTATTACATTATTATAAATATTTAGGGGTCTATCATCGCAATTTTTTATTTTTCAATCCAAAGCGCATTTTTTTCTCAAAACTTTTGAACCATAACAATGAAAACATTAAAGTACATATATTCTTGAACAAAATTAAATGTTCTACAAAAAGTATCTAATTATAAATTTTCGTCAGACCAATCGTTTCCTTACAATCGATATATTGATATATATGATATATAGGATGATATTGATTATTGATATCTATTATTCAGAATAAATTTTTTATATATTCTTGAAAGAAATTAAGATTAAATTAAGTTCTTTTAAGATTTTTTGATAAGTTTACTTCTTTCAAAGTAATTTAAGGTCAAAGTTGAAACTAAAATAAAGTCCACTCTTTTCTTGGTATAATCTGCCTTTTTATTCGATTGAAAAATTTAATATTTCATATCAATAATATTTTTATGTTATTGATTAAATCAAAAAAAATATTTAAAACGCATGATACATTTAAATTCAATCTCGCTTAATAGTTATTTTCTTTACATTAATGCTTTTTACCCTCCTGTTAGTTAATGTTAAGGAAATAACTACGTTGTTTTTTCAATAAAAATCATTTATTAATTTTATTATATACAATGTTTGTAATATGACAATAAATTTGATATAAAATTATAAATTTTTCAATCGAATAACAAGAAGACAGTTTATACCAAAATTTGATGCGATAATTGTTTCAATCCTGCGAATCTAAACCACTATTTCCCCTAAAGATGTTAAACATAAATGATCCAATGATGGCCAAACAGAAGGCACATATTGACCAAAGATTATACGGGAAACGTTTCTGTTTATCACAGCAATACCAGAAAATAAGATGTAAAGGAAATTACTTATTCTAACTACTACTTCTAGGAACTATCAAACTTAAAATTGGATCTATTTCTGACTAGTACCCGAAAGTGATTAACCTCTGACATTGCTATAGAAAAAGAGTCTAATGGGATTACAATGTAATCTCACTAATCCGGCACTATTAAAAACGGGAGGGTACCGGATTATTGGAATGTTTGGATTACTGGATTATAGTGAAAAAGTCATAGGTAATGAGTAAAATAAAGCATTTCATAGAAGTAATAAATGTATATACAGGTGTATAGGGGGGGGGAGGCATGAGTGGTGGGTGCCGGATTATTGGACGTGCGGATCGATCAAAGTGCCAGATTAGTGAGATTATACTGTATTTTCTTTTTCCAAAATTTAGCTGTTTTCAACATGGAAAAGAGCTTCGATTCTTATTTACTTTTCCGTATATCTTTTCGCAGTATACCATATTTCATAAATCATTCAGTGAGCTTCGAAAAGTGTTCGATGCATAGACGTACTTGATTTGAATTGCAAAAACCTTCGCTCATGTATCGATTTTAGCATATCGATGTTTATGAACCATATATTTATGACTGAAAAAATCGATTTATCGTTTGCATCGCTAGCTGTAGAGCTTTCAGTTATTTCGAACAATACTTAAAATATCTTACCAAGTTTAAAAAGTTTTTTTTTTCATAAATGAAAATTTAATTTTACATCAATTATACCTATAACATTGTTTTATATAATTTATACAAATTGTTTTAGGGAAATACTTATTTAAAAATAAAGCTTTCTTGTGTTGGTTCAATTTAAAAGCAAAAGAAAAGAGAAATTAAAGAATTAATTAAACATAATTTATACACGCAATCCCAATTATGTGATGAAGTAATTCCAGACGATTTACATCGGGCAAATAAATATTAAGCAAGGGAGTGAATAATCGGAAGCAGAAAATTCAAAGAACCGAGCTTTGGCTTTTGGAGATTGAGAAGGTAGATGATGAAGATGGGGAGGACACGAGTTGTTCACGCGTTCGCCAACAAAACAAGGGATGGTGCTATTAATTACCCGATGGAGGCGGATCTTTTGTTACAAGTTACTCGCTCTATATTACCAAAAAGCTTCATCCACCTCTGTGCAAAGTGCAAAATACCAGCTTTGAGATTGTAAGTGGTTATAACTCAGAACAGAAGGAAGAAAGGAAGGAAGGGAAGGCAGGAAGGAAGGAAGGAAGGTTGGTAGTTTGTATTAAAAAGAATATTCACCCGACTAACACTGGTAATATAAAGAAGTAATTTAGCAAACTTCAGCTATTTGGCAAACGATGAAGATAAAGGGTTACGTTTTTGTGTACCTAAATGTTATTATCAACGGAAAGGAAAATATTAAGCTCTTTATTTTTGTTTTGTCCTAATTATTACAAATTTTTTCTCGTTGATAACATAATAGTTATCATACCTACCTGATGAAAACAAAAAGTATGAGCAATTTTACATTCGTAATAAAATACTAAACTATTTCATTACAAATCTATTTTTTTAAAAAATTGTTATTTACCATCGCTATATAACTACTAAGCTCTTTAGCGACTCTAAGGTTAATAAAAATCCGTATTCGAGAAATATGAAAATTTGTTCAAATCGAGGATCTACCGATTTTGGAGCAGTCACGTTGACCACTCGGCCACCAGTAGGCTTAAATCTAGTTTTTGTAAATAAGTATACCTATAATAGTCTAAGAGCCAGTGACTGGCTACCTGTATGTATTTGACCAGACTTAAATTTTTGTACAGAGAGTCTCTGTAACCGAACATACATGAATTCGTTAGTAACTAAGTACAGCGCGGCTGCCGAAGGTGGTGCGCAGGTACATCAGGTATTAAAAATTGACTTATTTTAAATGTATTTTACCAGGTCTGGCGTTTGGAAATTTTAAAATATATTATTATTACTTTTGAAAAATAACCATGACAGACCATTATCGCACGGTTAACTTTGTGGCAGACAATTTTGAAGATACCAAAAAATATGAAACTTTCAAATTTGAAAAATCAGATCTACCATTAATATGTCATAAGCTTCTAAGACTACAATGAAAAAATATATTAACGGCAGATCTGGTTTTTCAAATTTGAAAATTCAATTTTTTGGTATCTTCAAAATTGTCTGCCACAAAGTTAACCGCGCAATAATGGTCTGTCATGGTTATTTTTCAAAAGTAATAATAATGTATTTTAAAATTTCCAAACGACAGACCTGGTAAAATACATTTAAAATAAGTCAATTTTTAATACCTGATGTACCTGCGCACCACCTTCGGCAGCCGCGCTGTACTTAGTTACTAACGAATTCATGTATGTTCGGTTACAGAGACTGTACAAAAATTTAAGTCTGGTCAAATACATACAGGTAGCCAGTCACTGGCTCTTAGACTATAATTATTGTATGCTTGATTTAATTGTTCCTCACAAACCTATATAGCAAATCCGTGAAAAACTTTGGAAATGTTTGTATATATATAAAGAGCAATTTATTCATTTTTATTAAATTTCTTCTATAATGGACCGTATTACCCTAAGTAATGAATACATTTTACACTACTATTAAATATTATTTCTTTTTCATGTAGCAGACAACTAGTACCGCTATTGTACCTAATTGTTAGAAAAGTTAAATAATATAGCCATTAAAAGTTTATATATTTTATAACTCAAATTTAATTATATAGACTTTATTAGAGTATTTTAAAATTGTTTGTTTTCCTTACTTTAAACGGTTATAAAGTTTTGTTTACTTAAAAAACTATGCTACTTATTTGGTTCAAGTTCCTTTCAGAACAGTAAAATCTGGCAACGTGGCATTTTTCTACTTTGTTTTTAATTTAATTCACGAATAAATCAACCCATAATGAAAATGTATCCACAAAAGAGAAAATTATACCATACTAGGATTGGATTAACAAAGAAATCGCGAGTAGAATAAAAAACTAAGTAGAAAATGCCACGTCGCCAGATTTTACTAGAGAAGGGACTTGAGCTCTTTTTTTTCTACCAAGAATATTGGAATATCAATAGAAGTTTCACTCAGTTAATATTAGTTATAAGTTAGTTTAGTTAATTTCATAGGAATATTTTTTAGTTCAAAAATCCTAAGAAAATAACTAAATTAGTGGAAGTACTTATTTTTCATATAGAAAAAATAATTTTTTTAACAAATGTATTCAATATTTAAATATTATCTCTTAATTAAACAAATTGTTTTTAGTTTGGCTCATGTCCCTTTTAAAACCGTCAAATCAGGCAATGTTGCATTTTCTACTTTGTTTTTTAAAATGGAAAAATATCTAATTTGTTATTTCCGAGGCACAATTAGTAAATAATAAATAAAGAAATTAAGGCTCAAGTTCCTTTTAGAACAGTAGCGAACAATTCGCAAATAAATCGGTCCATAATGAAAATTTAGCCATAAAAGAGAAAACTATAGCATATAAGAGTTGAATTATCAAAAAAATCGCGAAAAGAATAAAAAACAAAGTAGAAAAACATTGCCAGACTTGATTGTTCTAAAAGAGACTTCAGTCAAAATTAATAAAGAAATTGAGTCATAGGACATAAATAATAATTCATCAATTTAGATTTTATTCTATTCGTGATTTTTTTTTTGTTACTTTGCATTTCTAATTGGGTGTAATTTTTTCTTTTGTGGCTGCATTTTCAATATGAGCCATATGAGCCGATTTATTCACGAATTAAATTAAAAACGCAGTAGAAAATACAACTTTGCCAGACTTGACGGTTCTAAACGGAATATGAGCCCTTAATTTGGTAAAAAATATAGTATACAATTTTGTTAAGTATAAAAAAACGTAACTTTTAAATTAAAATTTAAAAATCAAGTCTATCTGACTATTACATGCGCGCCGCGGCGAGGCTATACTTCGAACAAAAAGGTTCTGGTAAATGATAACCCTGGTTAAGACCCTGTAGAAGTCAGCTGAGATATTTCATTTCAATAATTGTTACAGGAATACTAACAATACTAAAGTCAACTAAAGTAAACTGTTATTTCTCAAAAATTAATTAATAATAAGGATAATAATTAGTGCATTATAATGGCAAATGTTTCTGGCGCCGTAACATTTCGCTGGAAAGGAAAAATTGTATCTAAAAAAATATATGAAAAGCGACTTGCACAGCGAAAAGGTGGTTTAAATAGAAAAAAAGCTGTAGCAGCTGAAGGAGTTGAAGTAACCACAACTGAAAGTGAAAACGGAGTCAACAATGATAATTATGAATCGACTGATCAGGAAGAAAAATATCAAAAGCCAACGCTTATGGATGGCAACCGAATCGTAGATTTAAAAACATTAGGGAAACAAATGTGGTGCGTATCTTGTAAGAAAGCTTTATCTTTGGATTATATCGAAAATGAGACACGTCTAGGATTAGGTTCACAATTGTCAGTGCGCTGCCATCATTGCCAAATCATAAATCAAGTATCAACAAGTAAACAGCGTAAATCTCAAGACAAACGTAGCATTCGTTTTGATACAAATTATAAAGCAGTATTAAGTAAGTATAACTTTCCATTAACATTTATGGTTGTTAAACAATATGAAAAATTGACAATAAATTTTTGAATTATGTTTTTCAGGTATTTTACATACTGGATTAGGATGGACGCAGCTTTCGAAAATGTGTGCTTGTTTAAACATTCCATGTCTTGACTCCAAAACATATAAAAAATACGAAACAGAAATAAGATTGGCAGCTGAGAAAGTAGCTAATAGCAGTTGTGCAGATGCAACAACTTTGGAAAGAAAATTGACTTTGGAGCAAGTTGAAAGCATCGCAAAATTATTACAATTATAAAGAATCATATATGATCAATAGTTTTTTTTAAATATGATTGACTTTTTTCGACGTAGTAGACAGTAACATTAGAAAAATATTAAGATACTGCTATATATTGTAGCACAAGAACATTAATTCAGTATTCCGATTTTGAGATAACATTAAAAGTAATAATTTGAAAATAAAATATTAATAATGAATATAATAACGAATTATTACACCTAATAATTTAATTAGAGTTTTGTATTCGGTTATCTTCAAATATATGAATTTACATTAATAAAATGTCGCAAAATTATTTTGGAACTTTTTACAAATTTAATTCTCGATGCAAATTACGTTCATATTCAGATAATTATTAACTAACCATTGTATATTCTTAATTATATAATTGTATTATAAGTATATCTTTATTACATTTCCCTATACAGCAGGCCCTTGACTTTCGCAGATAATTGATTCTTTAAAGTGCGTTGAATGTCCGAAAGTAAAGAAATGTAAAAAATGTAGTATATATAGGTGCAAATTTAAATATGTTAATTAACGCCAGATATTTAATTTTTTAAATAGGTGATTTGTACGCCACATTTAAAGATTTAACTCCAAGATAATCAAACATAGACGCATAAATTAAGTATAAAGCAACACAAGCATGTGCAAAATAGAATTAAAAACGCCAAGTGGCGAATATTTTGAGGTGAAATTAGTAAGTTTATTGTATAATTAATGCTTTCTTTGCTTTTGATGGGCGTCCACATTTACGTTTTTGTCCTAAAGGAATACATTTAGCTTCCTCAGGAACTTCAACTTTTTGAAGTTTATTTCAACTTTTTAAGTACTTTCGGGTGTTGACTTGAAAAAGTTATCAAGGAAATTATCAATTGGATACCTCCCTTGTTTTACTTTCATGGTAAAGAATTCTACTACCTACATACGGTGTTTTTCTCAATTGCTCTATGTACTTGAAATATACGTTCTCCATTGGGATCACATTCTTCCATGATAATGATTGCTTGCTTGAAATATCGTGTTTGAATCTACCTGTATTTATGCAAACAAAGAGCCTTGGCTTGAATAATTGAAAAACTCAAAGAGACATTATTTTAATGTTAATCATCAATCCATGATGACAAAGATCTTTCGATTTCACTCATCACTATGCCGTGTCTTTAAGAAACAATCTTTGATGATATATTTTCCCAATTTCGAACGTATTCCCTTATTTTACTCTTCAAAATTGAACATATCGTAGATCTGTTTACGCCAAAATTGACAAACGTCCAATTGAAGCAAAAAGTTCACCGTTTTCAAAACGATTATATAGTTATTTAATAGCTAAAGGTTGTTTTGGAAGAAAATCACAAGTAATGAGGAAAAAATTAAGTTCATACTGTAGGTAGTCAACTATTTGAGCCATGTCTCTGTAAAATTTTAAGTCTATTTAGGGCTTATTAACGAAGTAAGAAAATCGTAAACTTGTGTAATTTTGAACTGCTTAATACTGGGTAAATGGAGAAAGTTACGCGTGATCGCAATCAAATAAAAATAGCTCTTTTCA
This sequence comes from Sisyra terminalis, assembly GCA_958496175.1. NCBI lineage: Eukaryota > Metazoa > Arthropoda > Insecta > Neuroptera > Sisyridae > Sisyra > Sisyra terminalis. Next base: position 21,941,965 of record OY292277.1, read on the forward strand.
TAGAAATGAACTTTTTTGCCAAAATAGCGATGCATTCTTTGAAATATTCCGCGTTGATTAATACCAAAATTATCACCATTTTGGGATTTCTAAGCAAAATATTTCAATGTAAAGATAGAAAATCGCTTCACATTCAATCTGAGAGCATAAAATTCAGGCAAAAACGCCTATTTATAAGCAAATATATCCCCCTTATTCTCATAATTATCCACCACACTTCTAAAAAGCCTTAACTATCATAGAATTAAATTGGTGGATCCTTAAAAATGTTCGAAATAGCGAATTGTGCGAAAGTCAACGGTCGTCTACAATTGAATTACTCGCTCCATTTTAACGAGACGGATAGAGCGCCATCTCTTATCATTATATGTTTTAGTAATTTGGTTTGTTTCTTCACCATCTGCAATTCTTAATATTCCGTACCAATTCTATACCGTTCCATACAGTTTCTGACAAATAAATTCTATCCTATAAATTCCCACGACATTTTTTAGCTGCTGGGGCGTTCATTTTTCGTAATAATTTAAAAAGATTACCATAAAATTCATACCACATTTACATGTTCTTAAATCAGTAATTGTACATCCAATTCGCACAGGTATGCATCTGATTAAACTACATTCTTATTAGATTAATTGTCACTGAACATCATCATCCCATAACTGCAAAAACGCCAGAAACAAAAAGCTGACCCTGACTTTTACTGTAATTATTAATTATTTTACTTTTTAATTGCAACGAAAATGTTTGCATAGGAAATTTCATAAGCGTTTTGTCTTTGAATCTTTATCGATAAGTAATTTAGCCTTTTTATTCTGTAATTGCACTTTTATTTCTTCAATATAATCAACATAAATTTAACCTTACTTTTGATTCAACTAAATGGAAACTCAAGTTATTAATTTTTTTATTTGATTCATATATACTTTTTTTTTAAAAAAAGTACTGTTGTTATTGATTTTATTAAAATGTGATAACCCAATTTATATTTGGATGTAGTGAAAATTTATTGATAAATTATTAATTCTGGATTATTATTTTTTAAGTTTGGATATTTTATTGATGATTCAAAAATTGTTCATGTGTTTTAGAAACGGTGCAAATAAACGAAGAAGTTTTAGGGGCGAGCCAAACATCCCCTGGCTCTCGATTTCTGCAATGCCACGCAGTAAACGTAGAGCTACGACAGACATGAGTCCTGGTGATGATGATAGACATTTCTCTAAGCGATTACGAAATACCAATACGTAAGTAGAAGTCCTACGTCCCATCGAAAAAAAAAAATAAACGGAAATGATCACAATTTAGTGTCTATGAGGAGGGTTGTGGAGTGGGAAATTATTTTTCGGGATACCATCTATAAATAGCTAGCAGACACGTTTTTTTCTTTTAATCAGAAATTGGCCTTGGAAAACTGTTCCACTTTTAAATTCATTATTGCAATGCAAATCATTCCCATTTTAACAATCAAAAATGAAAGATTCCCAACGAAACGGTGAATTGTAATAAAAAAATAATAATGGACGATTTTACGTGAGTCATTTATTTGCATTAATTTCTCTTGACATTGTCAATTTTATTTCCGAATAGACATTTCAATATATTTTTGATTTTTTGCATTGAATTTATCTATGACGAAACGTACTTCTCATGACCTTATCTTTTGTTTACCAATCCCTATAGATTAGAACAGAAATTATCAATATTCTTAACTTTACAATTCTTATCCTTAATTTTAAAGAAAGAATTGTATTGACATGAACTATTTATTCAATATAAGGTTTTATATTCTTCTTTTTTTTAAGTATATTTTTCTTTTACGTTAAAGTTTTAGGCGTTACTCGAAATCTGATGAAGCGTCATCGTTTAGTCAAAAGAGATGTTTAGTATGGCTGAGGGAATATACAACACCTGATGAACCAGATATATTGGGACCGGAAGGGATGGAAAAATTTTGTGAGGATATCGGTGTAGAACCTGAAAATGTGGTTATGCTAGTTCTGGCGTATAAGATGCAGGCCCGTCAAATGGGATTCTTCACACAATCGGAATGGTTAAAAGGTCTCAGCGAACTGCAGTGTGATTCGATAGTAAAACTACAAAACAAATTAGACTACCTCCGCAACTTGCTCAACGATCAGCTCGTTTTCAAGGGAATATATCGATACGCTTATGATTTTGCAAGAGTAATTACTCATTTTCTTTTCCTTAATCCTATTATCGTTTATCTTAATATTACTTTGGTTGTAGGATAAAGACCAACGTAGTATGGATATGGACACAGCGAAAGCGATGCTACAGTTACTGTTGGGCAAACATTGGGTGCTTTATCCACAATTTAGCCAGTTTTTGGAACACTCAAAGTACAAAGTGATTAACAAAGATCAATGGTGTAACATTTTAGAATTTTCACGAACTATCAACACGGATTTATCAAATTACGATGTAGATGGTGCCTGTAAGTAACCAATCAAACTCTTAATTTATTTATCTATAATTAGTTCATTTCATTGATTATTACTTACAACCTAACCAACTACTAAGTACAGGTGAATATTAAGTCCCTTTACCTGTTAATAGAGTTCGACCGAAACTAGTTTTTTTCTATATCCAAAATTGTAGTATCATAACTCTCACTATGAGCGCTGGCGTCGTTTTATCTTCCATTGATAGGAAAAACGAACTAATACGGAGTTTAAAAGTGAGAGCGAGATAACAGCAATCATTTCTGTTATAGATAATAGAAATGATTGCTGTTATCTCGCTCTCATTTTTAAACTCTGTATTGGTTCGTTTCTTTTACCGACGGAAGATATAACGATAAACAGAAGATAAACGACGCCACCACTCGTAGTGACAGGTCCGATATTACCTTCTTCGATACAGTGGTTAGTTTCGGTCGATCCTTACCAATTATTATAAATATCTTTTCAGTTCTTAAAACTATAACTGTTTAAAATCTTTAGTTCCGATAAATCCCTAGTCCATATATGTAATCCGCTCAAACCCATTCGAGCTTCGAAACTATACAAGTCACGGTTTAGCATACGATGCACAGAGTTATCTACCAACTTTGACGAAGAGGCATAAATTAAATGATATATTATAATGTAGAAAATTATCGAGTGTAGAAATTTTCTGGAAATATGTATTTTTAACATTCATACATCCATTTTTGGCATGATGCCTGTATGAATCAATGGTGTGCAATGAATCTCTTGCCAAGGGTGCCAACTTTTTTCAATGCCTACGAAAGAGCTACGTTTTTTCGTAACTAAAAACAACAGCTGGCAAGTGAGTGCCGGTGAGCGCCAATTTACACAAATAAGCGCTTACATTTTACTTGCTTTAGTTACCTACACTGGCAGTTCTAATTCGTCCACCACAGGTGTAATTGCATTTTCAATTTGAATTTGTACTTCTAACGCGGCTTCTTATTTATAGTGCTTAGAGTACATATATATATATATATATATATATATATATATATATATATATATATATATATCAGTGATCTACGGCTAAATTTTGACCGAAACCGAAGGTATTTTTTGTTGAAGTTGAAAATTTAGTTAAATCCTTATAATAGCTTGTTTCAGTTTTAAAAGTAGGATGTGGTTATTATTATATACAATATGTATGTTACAAATACGCAATTAGCTGTTTACGTATACTGTATGCTTACGAAATTGGTTATTTAGACATACTTTATGTATACGTAATTGAATCTTTATTCATATCTACACAAGCTAGTCTATAACAATAATCGAATCAGAAAACGGTTTATTGTTTATATGTCGGGCAGTAAAGTTGGCAAGACAGGTAGGATACAAGGAATGCAGATGATTTTTGTATAACAATATATATGAATATATTTAGTATTATCTAAAGCAGTGTTTCTTAACCTAGGGTGCGGAAAGGTGTTTTTAGAGGTGCGAGAAAAACCTTTAATAATATAAATTATGAAATTTTTGATAATTCATTTCGCAAAAATGTATTTTCGATTTAAATCTCTTTTAGAACAGTCAAATCTGGCAACGTTGCCTATTCTACTTTGTTTTTTATCCTTTTCACGATTTTTTTTTGTTAATTCAACTCTAATATGGTATTTTATCATTTATAATTCTCATTTGTGGCTAAATTTTCATTATGGACCGATTTTTTCTCGAATTAAATCTATTTATATTATTAATATATTAATTATTATTATTAATAATATAATTATTAATATATTAATGATAATAAATCTATTAATAAATAAATTAATATTTTGAATAAATCTTAAAAAAAGAAACTTAATCTATTTTTAATTTCGTAATTATTATCAAAATATTAATTACAATGCTATATATAATCATTATGCGTAAATAACGAATTGTAGGCATACAGTATATAGTTATGTAACCAGTCTATATTTTCGAATAAGTGGCCCATTGTATTAATAAACAGTTAATTCATATACATACAAAATGTATAAATAGTGTATAAATGTATAAATTGCAACTATGTACATACTGTATGTATCAATGGCCACATCCCTAAAAGTAAACTAACTTTAGGTTCATCTATAATTCATCAATGATGCGTGACGTCAAAATTGTTGAAATAACGGCTTCGTACTTTGTAATATTTGCTCAAAATATCTCTTAGAACAATGTATTACAATTTCAGTCAGCTTTTTTTATAGGAATACTAATTAACTACTACACATGACGTAATATTTTTCTACTGATAATGTCGTAAAAATTAATAAACCACATTAATTTATATTTTTTACTAAATTGCGTAAAACAGGTTTCTTTTTAACATTTTAGATCTATTAGGTATAACTTATAAGAGACCTTTTTCATAGAGCATTCAATTCATTTCCTACATTGTTTTTTTGTAGTTAAGTACTTCAAGAGAAGTAAGAATTCATTTTCGCATGACATTATAAGGGAAAATAAAAAGAACATGTTATACTCATTAATCTAACATTAAAAGCTCAACAATGGTTTTTTTATACCCATTTACTTTTAATAAACCTTATGATTGGGTTTTATACCTGTTTGAAATAAACTTGGTACTAAGTTATACGTAGCAATACATTAATTTCTGAGGGTGGTTTGTAAAAAATATTTTTAATTTAACTTTAATAATATTTTCTTTGTTTTCAGGGCCAGTAATGTTAGACGAATTTGTCGAATGGTTAAAAGCATCTCGCGGCGAGACGAGAAACAGCTGAAAACTCAATATTATTTTAATCACTCCTAATAAATTGTAAAAAAAATACAGTTAGGTGAGACATCATTTCCACTTGGTTTTCAATTCTATTAAGTGTGAGAAAAAAGTATCTGATACTCATCTACTTTCTCTCCTCTTCTATATCTTTTCGTCCTTTGTCAATATGTTTATTACATATTTATAATAAAATATAAGCTCGTACATAAATATTTCCACGCAGTCATTATTCTCAATGAATTCGATTTATTTTCTATTCTTTTATATGCGATTAAAATTGTATATTTCGACTGTATTGAAGGGAACTAATTATAATTTAAACCAAAACACAAAATTAATGAAGGCGTCATTAATTATACCCCAGCGTTAATCTAAAATTTTAGAATAGTTTTAATTGTAAGACTCATTTTTGCCTCATACACTCATACCACTTCCTTATTTCCATAATGGAACCATCCTTTGATTTTATAATAACTTTTAATATGCATATTTAATTTAAAAATTAAATAGTTAAACAACGTATCTTTTTTGTATTGTAATTATATATTTAATGTATCTAAATAAACATTAAAATATAAGTGTCTTTAAGAAAGGACGTTGTAATCAAAAAAAAAAATAAAAATAAACTACTTTTAATTGAAAAAGTTTTCTTTTACATTTATATTACTTTTATAAAAATAGACAAAAATTATTTGCAATAACGATCTGCTTTCATTTTACTTCGTCGATCAAGCAGCGCTTCGTGAAAGCTTCCTTCAACTTTAGCTTTTTTGAGTTCTTTTCGATCTTCAGGATTGACCTTTAATTTTTTATCTTGGAACTTTTGGAATTTTTTGCTAAAAAATGCATTATAAAAGTAATAAAGTAGTTGAAAAAATTTTTCAGTGTATTTGCTTACATATAATTAATTTCGACTTGAGCTAAATTTCCTTTTTCTTCGACAGGAGTATCGTGTTTTTCCTTCATTAAAAAACTCAATTCTCGTTTTGACTGTGACCGAATTTTGACGACTTGCTCTTCTCCAACCCGTTTACTTATAGCAACCACTGCATCATCTTCAGGGTCTATTGACATAAAACAATCATTGTATCCAGAAATGGCTGCTTTGCCGTCTTGAAAAACAGGTTCCCATTGTTCCATCGCTCCAATGGCATCAGACCGTCCTGTGCAAACACCATCTTTGTCCACTTTTAAATATTTTCCATATCCTGATTTCAAAGCTATCTTTCGCTCGTTTATCGGAACAGCTGTTAAAATTTCTTCAGGCGATGGACCTTCGCCTTCATTATGGGGAGGTCCAAGAGTAAATAAGCCATTGTCCATAGCTTTAACGTAGGTTCGATTTCCAAATTCCAGAGCAACAGGACCATTAATATCTTCTACACATTTGGCTGCCCACCATCCTCCGTGTTTAATAGCATCCTCGTCGACAATATCTTTGGATCCCTGATCATGGCTTTCCTTCTTGTGTTTACGTTTCTTGGACCTAATATTATCGATTTTCAAATTTATTTTTAGAAAATCATGATTTACATTACAATAACTTACTTTGGTTTTTCGCCTTTTAAAATCAATTTACCTTTTCTCACATTATCATACTCAGACATTTTTAAATAAATATATAGATACAATCGATACAATTAATGACAAATATTTATATCAGCGTCACTCATACGTCACTGATACAAAGCTTAAACGGTTTGGAGCAAAATATTTTAAATAGTTAAAAGTCCGCATAAGGGGTCATACTGGGTATCCAAGGTACTCTCTGGGATGTTGGAAATAATAGGCATAAATGGTTAACTTCAACCATTTATACAAAGGTATCTCTTTCTTTTCTTTTAAATAGAAACGAGACTCGAAAACCTCTGCCTTAAAGTCGCAATAGTTTAAAAGATTTTATATTTTAATCACTGTGATTCCAATGTATATTTGTAATAAAAATTACCATTGAGAGAAAAAATATTCTAAAGCCAAGCATAAAAAACTAAGCTTAACACCATTTTTATCGTTACTAGGTACCTAGGGTACCTCGAATAAAAATTTCAACGAACAAAAAATTCACTTTTTTTTTCATTTTTTCAAAAATTCACATTGTTTCTGATTGTCCGTTAGAAGAATGCGAACGGCTATAGTCACAAAACTAATAATAGTATCGAAATTAACGGGTATATTCTAAAAAAAATTGGGTATACCATTACTCTAATCAAATAAAAAAATCCGTTGGTTAGGCAGTTCTGAGAAAAGCTAAATAAACAAATAACCAAAAGTTATCAATCACCATTGATTTCATTTTTAAACTCGATTTTGTATAAGTCGAGGTTGACTGAGTATCCAATGTATTTAAATTAAATTTGATGATATTGCTAGTATCTTTTAAAACCTTCGAAACTAGAGAAATTAAAAAAATATATGCATGGTACATGCGTATGAATATATCAGAAAAACGCAACTAAAATAGTATTTAAACGATATAAAAGTAAGATGTTCTGTTTTGTCCTTATTTAACACTGTCATTTTTCGAAAATATTTCATAGCTCTCGACTGTAAAATTCGATATACATTTTCTTTTAATTTACGCTAATTGTTATATATCATTTGTGGTGTAGGCTAAAGCACTGTCAGTTCTTTTCAAATTGAAGTCTCTTTAATAAATGGCCCATAAATATTACGACATTAATTTCCTTTAAAATAATGATATAGGTAATTATACCCTTAATAATAAATTAAAGAGTTTGCTGAGATGACACATTTTCAAAATAGTAGTATTTGAAATGTAAAATACCTATTTTAGTAGTTTTTTTTTTTAGAAAAGTATATTGTATTTTATTTGAATTACCTTTTAGTACATATTTTGTATTTACAAAATGCAAAATACATTTTGATAGTTTTTTGTTATTTACCATCGCTTTATAATTAGTAAGATCTTTAGAGACTCTAGGGCTGATAAAAATCCATAATCGAGAAATATTGAAAATTTGCTAGATACGAGTATCGATCCCAACACTTACCAGTTTTGAAGCGGCCACCTTGACCACTCGGCCATCAGTAGGCTTGATAAAATTTTTCAATTATAATTTAATGTGACGAAGAATAGTTTTTTTTATTTTTTTAATCACTATGGCAGCCAAAGGCAATACTGACCTGTTCTGTATTTAGACCACTACATCCAAAAAAAAAAAATTGGCGTACACCATGTGTGCCGTCCAACTAAGAATATAGCGGGTATAGAATCGATAGTACGTCTGTGGTTTTCCTGCCTAAATTATATTAAAGCATTGTTTTAAAGATATAAAAAAGGATGCTGAAAGTGAGATTAACAATAATAATAATATTTGAACCTGTGTTTAAATAAAAACCTTATAAAAGAAAGAAAGTTAAAAACTAAAAGTATTTTAGTTAAGAAAGTGTTTTGAAAATGCTTATTTTGCATTTAGTATTTTAAATATAAAAAGAAAAACTATTTTGTACTTGAAATAGAAAATATAAAAAAAAATTGTATTTTCTATTCAAATACATTTTTTATACTATTTTACACATCTCTGAGAGCTTGCAATAATTAGTAAGAGTTGAACGTTAATAAAGTATTGATTTTATACTGAAGAGGAGAAAATCGTTTCGCAATAAAACTTTTTCAAGGGAAAGATGGTGAATGCCATTTGCAATTATGTCTTAGTAGTAAACTTATATTGACTCTTACATATGATTATTTTAACGATTAAAGTTTTGGTGGACAGTCAATTTCCAAATTAAATCGATAAGCTCATTTTCAAGTTCTAATACCAAAAATTTTTTGTTTCGCAGTTGAATGGACGGTTGGACCTGGTTGAGGCATTTGAGTTTTTAATTAATTGTCAATGGAAGGATTATAATGAGATTTTGTTATATTGGTTGCATGTAAATAAATTAGTTTTTGCTTTTATAACAAATTTTGTAATTTTCAAAAATAATTAAATTACTAAAAACCTAGAGTAACAAACATTCAAAACTATTCACATGTCAATAATTTCATATCAAATACATTCTATGTACAAGCCAAAAAAATGTCTGAGAAATCGACCAAATTTATTTTTTCTGTTTTACTTTATAGTCCGACAAGGCTGCTTTGATTGCATCTTCGGCAAGCACTGAAAAGAACAATAGAAAATTAATGTTAATTACAATTTCCTTAATCTATTCTTACTAGAGCAGTGTAGCTTGACTGGCGGTAAGGATAATTCCTTAGCAATATCTGTGTTCTTTAATTTTGAAGCTTCATCAACAGATTTGCCTTTGACCCATTCGGTCGCCAGAGAGCTGCTGGCTATGGCCGAGCCGCAGCCGAACGTCTTGAATTTGGCATCGATAATTTTGCCGTTATCATCGACTTTTATTTGCAATTTCATAACATCACCACATGCCGGGGCTCCCACTAGGCCTGTGCCCACATTTTTGTCTTTTTTGTCCAATGATCCAACATTGCGTGGATTTTCATAATGATCAATTACCTGCAAAGGTATATAAAGTGTGTAATAACGCAATTGTATGAAAATCGCTAATTAAAAACTTTGAACTTGAAATTTGTTTTGCGTCTCATTATAAAAAGCATTGTTTTATATTTACATTTGCATGATATAAAGCTGTGCTAATTGTACTGCATGACTTTGATTTGAAAAGGCCTGATCTGGCTAATGTCTTCAAATGTAGTGCCATTTTAAAATTTGTTTAGCTTACAAAAGATTTATTCACAATCACAATTTCCGGAATGGTTTTAGATGTCAAATACAAGTGTGTTCTAGAGAGCTTTTCAGAGCTTATAGCGTTTGAGTACCACTTTTGCCAACTTAAATGGTTTATTTATGAAAACATTTTTTTCTTGATTTTAATGTTCAATTCTTGTTATTGTAAGAAATAATACTACAGAAAGGTTAAAAATGGTAAAATTGATCAAGAAAATCAGTAACTAATCAAAAAATTAAATGAAATCAATATTTCAGTTTAGTTACATTTGCTTTGACATGTAAAATGAAATTCCCTAAGGGAAAATAATTATCAAACCAGATGACTGCATAAGTTGCATTGTAAGTCAAACTAGAATTTATCGGGGAATTTATTAAGAAAAAAAGCGAAATAAATGTTTTATTAAATAAGTGAAGTGTATTTAATATTATTTAAGTTAAACCGGTTTATTAAACTATTATTTTTATTGTTAAAATTTGAACTAAGCCGAATTGAAAGTCGCTTATCTTTAACGAGGAGGTGTGTACATATAATTGATTGTCAGTTGAGAACTTGTCATATCTGTAAAGTGAAATCTAACTTTTCCAATCGAAAATGATGGCCGAATCTGAAACCACAGCGGATGCGACGAGACGTCTCAACGTCAAAAAACAAACATTAGACGATGCATATGCAGCCCCAGCAAATTTCCTGGAAATTGATGTGGTCAACCCTGTCACAACGATTGGGGTGGGCAAAAAACGCTACACCGACTACGAAGTTCGCATGAGGGTAAACTACGTCATTTACTTGTTTTTATCATTTATAAGTATTCTAAAATCAAAAATGAAGCACCAATTGTTATGTCACTGAATCGAGCTTATCTCGATTTGAATACAAGTTCAAGGTTCTAGGTCAATTACGATAAGTCAAACATAATTTTGAGAAAATCCATTGAATAATTGCCATTGTTACAGACAAATCTACCTGTTTTTAAAGTAAAAGAATCGAGTGTACGGAGGCGATACAGCGACTTTGAATGGCTACGTAACGAGCTTGAAAGAGATAGTAAAATTGTCGTTCCGCCCTTGCCAGGGAAGGCCTGGAAACGACAAATGCCATTCCGAGGCGATGATGGAATTTTCGAAGAAGATTTCATTGAAGAACGCCGCAAGGGACTTGAAAACTTTATAAACAAGTAAGATTTAACAAAAAAAAAAATGTTTTGTTAATGTAAATTTAAATATTGAGGAAGTTAAGATTTGATAAACAATTTTAATAATACGATAAAAGAATGCGATATAATAAGACCGGGAAACGAAATATTTTAGATTTTATCAAGTATGGCCATGTGTGATATTATAATTTAATAACATATCATAATTAATGTCAATATTTGAAGAATGTTAGCGACAGCAAAAAAATAATTCTCTGTTAAAACCTGAGTTCTTCAGCCTTGAATTTTATATGTATATCTTTACATAGATAAAAACGTGTCTTTACGGTTTTCGCTATCCACACTCTTTAAAATGTTACAGATTTTATTTTCCAATTAACTGCATTACTTATCTTAATTGCATTAAAAATATTAATTTTTAAAACAAAACTTAAAATACTTTATATTGTATTTATATCTTATTTAATTTTTGTAATGTTATAAACTGGCAAAGAACTCAATATATCAGCCGCAATCTTACGAGCTATTTAGAGTTGTCCTCTTTTAAGGACATTTAATGTAAAGATTTAATGAAACCTTATAGTCATCGAATATGCCATTGCTACAATGACTTCATACTGGAATAAAATTTTAGATTCTCTATTTTCTTTAGATCAAACAATCTCTGAACGCACTTATTTATTGAATTTTCCAAATTTTTATTTTATTTTATGCAACTTAAAGCTATCTACTTCTTGGAGTAGATGCAACTCTCAATTATTAATGGTTGTGATTGTTATTTATAGAATTATAAAATACATAATTAACTTTATTTTAAAAAAAAAACATGCTTGTAAAAATATGATTGTGGAATGATAAAACATATCAAAATTCTTTTGCCCCTTCACGCCTAAGTACATAAGATTGCTTATTATTGATTTCAAGTTAAAGTGACTACTACGGAATAGATTATGGATTCAAATTTTGAATCGATACACATATTTTTTTTTGGTTTTCTTTTAAAAAATAATAAAATTGCTAAAGACCTTAGACGGAGTATCTGGTGATCAAGAAAATCTGAAAATTCAGGGAATAATAGAGAATTTGACAATTTTTCATTGAAATTTTTTATTTCTACATAATCTGATGTATTTTGGTTGGAAAATATGTAGATGTCACTGTAAATAATCATATTGTTTAAAGAACCTATAGGTAGAATAATAAGTTCAAAATAATATACATGCTACATCACAACGCTAATTTTATTTACTAACTTTTTCGGCTTACTGGTGGCCGAATGGTCTAGATGACTGCTCCAAAACTAATAGGTGTTGGGTTCGATCCTCGTATCGAGCAAGTTTTCAATATTTCTCGATTATGGATTTTTATCAACCCTAGAGTCGCTAAAGACCTTAGTAGTTCTAAAGCGAAGTTAAATAAAAATTAAAAAAATATTTTTCACAAAACTGCTATAATTTTCTACCAAGAAGCTTTTATAAATAAGATCAGGAAAGAAAAAATAATCGAGTATGGAAAAAATCGATTATTTCTTCAATACAAATCAGTTTTACCAATCGATTTTAATACTTCAAAAAATCGATTAATTAGGACATGTTTTTTTTTTTTGTTCACTGTTGATTTTTACGTCCGCTATCGTCCCGAGTCCAGACAGGAGTCCGGAGCGGTAAAGAGTCCAGGAGTGGTAAAAGTACTTACGTTCCATTTTTACGACTTTAGTAATTATTACTAATTTTCAATTAATCATACTTACCGTAACATATACAGAAGAAAGAAAAGCAAGCATTCTTTGAAACAATAAGAAAAAAAACGATTTTTCCAATTTCGATTATTTTTTCTAATAAAAACCAATTTTTCCTAAATCGATTATTACTTAAAAAATAATCGTTTTTTTCTTCCCAATGTTGCATCCCTGTAAGAAAAGCGAAATTCAGTCTGGAAAGTTAGAGAATCCGTGTTGAAGAAAAAGTTGGATAAGCTGTTAGGCTTAGTAAGTGGCGGTAAATAAATTTCAATATATACAAATCGGTTTTGTGATTTGAACTCGCATATTGTAGATTACATACTATTATGGAAGTTCTTAAAAATATGTTTAGAAACTTGAAAGTTTAACTCTTCCAGTGGCGGTAGGTTGATATAGTGAAGTAATTTTTTCTTATATATTGCTCAGTTTGCCACTGCATGCGTTTTATAAAGTGTGTTTTATGGCAATGAAATGGAAATTGTTATTTTTCCGTTCGTTTATTATATGGTACGCATTTGATCGATCCTAATAATTGCCTAAAACACCAAATAGGCAATTACAGTGATTTTTATAAGCCTTCTGCTTAATGATATTCTTTTCTAATATTATATAAACTATACATTTTAAAATGATAAAAAGATATACATTCAAAAGCCTATTGGCAGCCGAGTGGTCAAGGTGGTCGTTCCAAAACTAAAAGGTGCTGGGTTCGATCCTCTTATCGAGCAAATTTACATTATTTATCAATTTACGATTTTTTATTAACCCCAGAGTCGCTATAAACCTTGGCAGTTATAAAACGACGATAAAAACAACTAAAAATAAAAAATATACATTCAAAAGTTGTCAGGGTTAACCTTTATTTGCCTAAATTTTATCTATACATAGTTGAGGTACTGAAATTGAAAAACATTTAGGTCTAATAAATAAGTTTTAAACTAGAAGCAAACATTTTTTCCAGATTCATTAGTTTTTCCTTGGCATTTAATAGTCAAATGATATTTTTTATGTTTTATGAATTTTTCGTCAAAAAAACTTTTAGTTTTCTTGTTAAAATGTATAGCTCCTAAAAGGATAAGTTAATTACTCTTAGTTTATCATACTTTTTCAAATTTTTTTATAACGATAATTTTTTTTTTTATTTTTAGAATTGCTGGACATCCGTTGGCGCAAAATGAAAAATGCTTGCATCTTTTCTTACAAGAACCGGTCATCAACAAAAATTATGTTCCTGGAAAAATCCGTAATACGTAAAATGCGAAAATATACTCAATTAAAGAACGAATATTTTTAAAATAAAAAAATCCAAGTCCATACTAATATACTGGTTTGATAAAAAAAAACATGAATTTCCCACTAACTCTATATTTGTACATACACCTGGAAGTTACAAGAAAGTGTTTTTTAAAATGTTTCAAACATTGATTGCCTTATCTCACAGTTTGTTTCAATATTGTTTTGAAAAACGTAACTTGTACCCCCCTTGTTTCAATTGAAATACTTTGCTGCTAGTTTAAATTAATCATTTGTTATTTAAGATGTCTTACTATTTAGCTGAGCTTATATTCCCATGTTTATTTTTATCTAATATGAAATTGATGTTTCAGTTTTTATTTTTACTCAATCATTAGTTACGAAAATCAATACTAGTTAAAATTGATCGTTTATAGAATATAAGTAAACAAAGAAAATACATTTACGATAAAAATACTTCTGACATTAGTTTTTGTAAGTTAATTTAGACTTGTGATATCGAAAATCGATTAAAATGAATGAAATTGAAAAAAATAATATTAAAATTTATTATTTGATTGTACTCGAATCAAAAATGTTTTCTCATTTCCAAGAAAGTAAAAAATACGTAACATTTTGTGCAATTGATTTATCCCCGAGACGGTAACATATCTGTTTCTTTTCTTCAACCCTTAAAATGAATGTTTGTTGTTAAGATTGTATTTAGAAATATATGTAATAGTACAATTTGGATATAGAAATATACACAATTGTAAAATGCTTGCGAGGCTCAAAATTATTTAAACCACTTTCTTTCTATTTAAATGCAAGTTTACTCTTTTACTTTCTACAGTGATATTTTCAAATCGATTTTTTTATTGTTTAAAAAATCAATTGTAATACTTGTGTTATATTATTTTTATTTGTATGAATTTATTTCTTAATGTATGATGTATTGATTGATTGATTTCTCTACTTATACTTTAAAATAAAAAATTATTCTTCTGTTTGAAATGTTGAAATGGTTTTATTAATAGGCTTCGCCTTCTTTTATATAACATACATTCTTTAACTATCCGGAAGTTTCTTTTATCATTCGTTTCTAACATAAGATTCATCAGGTCTCCAAACTTTTTGCCCTCGCATATCAATAACTTCTTTCCATGCATCCCGTAGTTCTCTAAAATATAATTTGATGAAATATTTTCAAAATTTATTTGGATCGAGGCGGTTATGTGTGAAGCAAAATATTTTTATGTTTCTTATCACACTACACTCCAGACACTTATAATGCAGAAGTTCTACGGGAATTTATTCAGCTTATGAGCCAAGGATAATTTGTAAAAAGTTTTAACCATTTTTTTTTCTGTAGGCTCACTAGAAGAGGCTGTACCAAAGAAAAGAACTGATCTTAAATGTAATCTTTTTTTAGATTAAACCAAAATAGAAGAACCAAATACGAATTGGACTACGAGAAAAGCTATTTTTATTGCTTTGCAACCATTACTAGTCGAATTTCTACTATTAGAACTTTTTAGCAAATTCTTTATATACAAGAGCTGAGATTGTTTTTGATTTTTCTCGGACGTTTCCTTGAACATATAAATACGTGCTACAGCTAAGTCGTAAAACCAGTTTATGTTTGAATAAGTTCTCGAGTATAAAATATCGAAATCATCACTTCAACAATTCCTTATACTCCAAAATTGTTAAATAAATAATTATCGGATAGTCGTTATTAAGTGCACATGTTAGTTTTAATGGCTATTAGTTGAAATACTTAGTGCAAGTTTGTAAGTAAATAAATAAGTATTATTAGCCTACTGGTAACCGAGTGGTCTAGGTGACCGCTCCAAAACTGGTAGGTTCTGAGTTCGAATCTCGTATCGAGCAAATTTTCGATATTTCTCGATTACGGATTTTTTTAACCCTAGAGTCGCTAAAGACCTTAGTAGTTATGAAGTGATGGTAAATAACAACTAATAAAGTTTAAATAAATAATTTGTTTCATAATACTTTGGTAATAATTGTTGAGACTAGTGAAAAAATTAAAGATAAAGAAATCTTTTTTAATAAGGTCTTTAAATTTTCTATTGTATGGTAATTAAGGAATGAAGTATGTTTGTTTTTGTCTATACGGCTATAGAGAAAATGGAAACCTGCAATGACGGAGGAATTAATACCGATATTTAGAATGTATATTTGAAGCGGCTTTACTTAAGGGCTAGCAATCAATATTTTAAAATCGAAGAAAAAAAAATCTTATACTCAAACTTATTATACTTGGATCCCATCTCGAATCTTTATCCAATAAACAAGCTTATCCTTATCAAAAAAATTCACATAAGAATCCATGTGAATTCCTATGTGTGTTGTTTTCGGCTGGATTCCTATAGGAATCTAAAAAGGAATACCAAATGATTTCCACATGAATTTTCATAGTATTTTCCCATAAAAATTATAGTACTGCTCTATAATTTACCAGAAATTAAATTTAGTTATGTATTTATTTATTTTCATATATTTTGTTACGGAATGTAAAATTAAGTATGTTCTCCACTGTTAATCAAGCGATTTCATGTCGCAAAGGATATTGTCGTTTTCCACCTCTGTCAAAGGTATTTTGCCTTTAATTAAAATTAAAAGCATACTTAAAACATTGGAAAATAACACAAATACGGTTTCCAACACAAAAGTTTCATTTGAAATTGTGCAAATATATGCAAATTCATGGCGCCAATGGGGAAAATATAGTTTAAGTACATAATAGTTTGCAATCTCGGGTTAGCGGATGACGAAAATATCTAAATTCTAATTAGTAATTCTAAAATAATTTTATGTTAAGCCTACTGGTAGCCGAGTGGTCTAGGTGACCGCTCCAAAGCTAGTAGGTAGTGGGTTTGATCCGATAACGATAACGGATTTAATTAGCCCTAGAGTGGCTAAAAGACCTTAGTAGTTATAAATTGACGGTAAATAACAAAAAGTTTATGTTTTTTTATTATCTGCTAACTAACTGGAGATGTTGTCTCTAGCTCTCACACTTTTTATTTTTCATAGGAATCCACATAAATCCATCCTTTCCTATGTGGTTTTCTCCAAAAATCCAGATAAATTCATCTTTCTCCAAGTGGTTTCTCATCTAAATCCATATAGATTTATGTGGATTTTTTTGATAGGGATTAGTGGAATTTATTCGTAAAAAATACTTTTTAAAATCTTTCTTTTGAATCGAATATTTTTATAGATTTTAACAACTATCCTTTTTAGGATTTGCCCTCCTCCTAGAATTGTTTTTCCTTCACACATAACTAACTCAACCCATTTATTTTAATACGGACTGGCATCCGTGACTCAGATCCACCGTGTTCGGTAATAAAGCGTTTAAAATTTCCATGCAAGGCAATACAACAACACTGATGAATTGGACTTGATCATCAGCAATCATATAATGCTTGTCACGATCCATCATCGATAAAGGAAGAAGTCCCATAGCTTTCTCAACATCACCCTACAATTTTGTGGTAAAAATTTTAATAAAAATAGAAAAAATAAAACTGTGCAACTTTTTGTAAGTTATATTACAAAACAGAACACTGGCAAACAAAAATCTACGTAACAGTCTCATTTATGTAGTTTAAAGCCCATTTCACTTGCGTTTTTTTCAAAGTAAATACTTCTTAAGGGTATTTCATTTTGTTGTACCAAGTTTTGAAGTACAGAGCTTGTGAACTTCGAGTTTTGTGTGAAATGTTCTGTTCTGTACGATCTCGATGCAAACCAATTGAGGTAACCAATTTTCTTTTCTAATTATTTATCAAACAATGAGAACCTATAGATATTGAATGAAGAAGGTAACTAATTTGTAGCGATTTTTTTTCGTGGAGTACCTCAGTAGCGTAGCGCTATGGTTGCAGGGGGGTAGTCATGACCCCGGGCGGCACCTTAAAATGGGGCGGCATAGTCGCATTGATTATTCTATAAAAAAAAATTGTTTTGAGGAAAACACGAAAAGTATATTTTAAAAGAATCTAAAGTTATCAATTGATTTGTTACAAACTTTCTTAACTAATGATGAAAATACAGGACGGCGAAATCGCATGCTACGCTACTAGAGTACCAGTGTTTTAGGATTTCAATACTATACTCAAAACCGGAAACTCCAAAATATACCCCATTTATACAAAAAATATATTACGGAAAGATATGTATTAATAAATCTACGTATATTAAAATAATCCATAAGATAGGCATTAGTTTTAATACTCTGTACCGCTGTAGTGAATCCAAGATTTTCTTTAGGGAGAACCCTGAATCGGCTTAGAGTAGGTTTTATCAAGAGAGACAATAAAAAGCACACAAATTTGATTTGCAACGAGATGATTAAAACTTTGGGAGTCCCCAAGTCTCTCTGGATTTACTACTACTCCTGCTTACCATGGTTTCATTACTTTTTCTTCACATAAGCAGTGCACCTTACACTTAATGATGTCTAATAATTGAAGAAAAACGAAATATTATTTCTCTTTTACCTGATGATAAAATTCTCGGTACAAATCTTCTGAAATTAACTTAGAAACTTGATATGGTTTACAACTATGGGATAAATCAGCTGCCGTCATCATTATTCCTTTCAACAAATTTCGGTGTCTTACATTATGCCAATCGAAGGAATAATCGCTTACTAATGGTAATAAACGAGAACGTGTTCGGAAGTAAGATCCCAGATCTGTTGCTAAAATAGCAGATTGAATTTCAGCTATAATAGCCCTATACGTATTGGCATCCAATCCAGTGAATATTTGACTTGACTGAAAGATTATTATCAAATATGAATGGAATAAACTATTGGCTTTATTACCGATAGTATAATCATAGAAACATCAAAGTGGTGATGTTCTAACGGAGCGTCTTCGTACAAATGAGATAAGGGGTCGTTTATTATTTGTAGAAATGTGTTTGTGGATCCTCCATGGTCAATATCGTGGCAAAATGACGCAATTATTAATGCTTTAGTCTACTTAAAAGTGAAACATTAGTACGCATTAATGTTTAAGGTGAATATCCAAGGAGGACACTTTTATGGTAGTTCTCAAGCTATAACGAATTTAGTTACATTTTTTGACATCGGTTATTGTAAACATTCAGCAACTTTGGGATATTCACCGCAATAAATACAGACTTAAATGTGATTGAAAATAAAGTACCTCTACAGGAGTAAAAATATCGCCGTTTCTAATCAAAATGTTATAAATACAATGGCAAACATTGAACGCGTGATAGAAATTGTGATAAGGATTCTTTCGATAGGACTTCTTTACGGTCAATATAAATTCAATTATCGTTTCCAAATCTGTAATTGACGGTCCGATACTCTCCAACATCATATGCAAAACAAATTGGGGTAGTATATTTTCCATATCAGGGGTTGGATACCATTTAAATCTAAAATGTATTGAATTTGGTTTATTTTTTTCACTGAACTTTCACTGAAAAATTAGTTGTTTTTTTTTAAATTGGATTGTAATCAATGGCTCTGATTATATTGCTAATAAATACGTACTCAGAAAATCCTTCAGGTATGTCATCAGGAAGAGGATTTTCATGCAGAAACTTAATATCTTCTTTGCATGGCTTCATATGAAATTGAAGCATATTTAAATAAATTTGGTTCATGTTACTAACTTTTTCTTTCTCAGTATTTAAGTGTTCATAGTGTAAAACCAACGAGAAGTACAACCCAATTGTACGAAGGATATTTTCATCGGCAGTTGTAAAACTGGGTCCATTTGTTTTATTAACAACTTGAATTACCCCCATGATCGAACCAACACTTGTGATTGGCATACATAAAACTGAACGTGTTATACTCAACGTACGGGAATCAATTTCCTTATTAAAACGGGGATCATTATAGGCATCTTGAATATTAAAAGTCTCTCCGGTTCGAGCAACTGAACCAGCTATTGTTAACTCTCGACCCAATCTAAAAAAAAACTTTTGTTACTACGATTAAACTTTTATTATTATTATTTATAAGTAGCAATAAATAATATAAATACAACTGAATAATAATAATTGAAATACTATATTAACAAAAATGGCATTGTTGTAACTTATACGTTATATTGTGAGACTAGTATAGAACCTGTTAGGCTCCATTCTAACGGAAAGTATTACGGATAGAGATCAGATGCTTTAAGTACAATGAAATTCAATTTTGGCGGCGAAGAGTGAGTGAGCGAGATCTGTTGAGCTTGGTAATTCAAATATAACGCAAGTTGTAGCAATATGCATGGAATGGATGCGGATGGAGTAAGAGACTTTTTTCTCCGCACCAACGAAAATGTCTTACCGATCAGCAACCTTAATATACAAGATATTTATGATAGCCTGAAGAAATCTCTGTTTAAAAAGGCATTTAGAAGTATTTTGAAATCATTACATTTAAAATTCCTTTAATAACTTTAAACGACTTCTAATGGTTTTTTTCAAATTTTTAAAATGCCTTTTTTTAACAGGGGTAGTAATAAACTATGAAACGTTGGGGAAAAAAGCAGTGTTTATCATTTAAATTTTATACAAGATCCTTAATAATTCTTGAAAACATAATAACTGTAGATAATATAAACAAGTTTCGATAGTTATTTTTGACTTCAAATAATAATTATTAAAATATCTTATAAGAAATTACCGCGTAAAGTTAGTAAATATACCAAATTTTTTTCTTTGTCGTTATATGATTACAAAGCTCAAGTTAAACAGCAAACCCTCAGATAGAAATCAAAACCCATAAAATTTAGCAATTTACATAGGAATATAAGCAACAATTGGATCATGATTTTAAATGTAATCCTGTTTCTAATTGAAATCCTTTTATATCAATAATATTTGAAATATTACAAAGGTAAATGAGACATATTTATTAAAAAAATCGATATTAACGATACCATTTAAATATAATCTTTTTTCATGTTAATTAGTGAGATTCTGTACTCAAAATAGTATGTATATCATTAAATAATCATTATAAGAAAAAAGCTGTTACCCTTACAAATTTACTGTTTTTGGGGAAAATCAATTAATATTAAACTTAACTTTTACAAAGATTTATCGTTAATATCAAAAAACTTTTGTAATAATTATCTAAAAATTATTTCAATACCTTGAATACCTTGATATTTTTTTTTTTGTATTTGGAAATTGTACTTTTTGTTATTTGGGGTTGTTCTTTTAGAATATTTACATAAAATGTAGTACTAGAACAGAATAGAGAAAATTAAATGGACAAATCGAGTCACAAATGTGGAAGTGTTGAGAAGAATTAACGAAGAAACAATTATTGTCAATGTGAATAATAAGAAAAAAAGGTAACTGTAGGATAGATCTTAATTTCAAAGAATAGGATTCAAAACTAATATTGTAGAAGGGAAACGGGAAGATACCGCGAAAAAAGGAAAAAGACGGTATGCAATTCTGGACTTGTTACAAAAGAGGAATTGAATAGTTCAATTTAAAGAACCTCGTCAGGGATAGGCAACTTTAGAGAGAATAATCGGCAAAATAGATAAAATAACAACAAAAATAATATTTGCAGCAATCGTTGGTCAAAATTGATGTATGTACATATGATTTCATTTTTAACGAAATTATCCTTCAACTTTTGCATACTTTTAATTTATCTGTTAATTTTATCATTTTATCAAAAAACTCTATCCTTAATATTTTCTGTTTTTGTATTTCATAATTGTCTTTTTTCAAATATTAAGTGCAATGGTGTTTTTCATGTTTTTTGGTACTTATATATTAATTTTTTATAATATCTATAGTATTTTTCAACAAAATCATGCATCTTAATTCATAAGTAAAAAATCAGACATAATTTCACCCTAAATTCATCAAAAAGCACACTTTTTAAGCTTTGTAAAGAAAGGACTTTATAAGGTATGTATCAAGTAATTCTATAATTAATATCAAGATATTCTCTAAGCCTACTGGTAGCCGAGTGGTCTAGGTGACCGCTCTAAAACTGGTAGGTAATGGGTTCGATCCTCATATCGAGCAAATTTTCAATAATTCTTGATACGTGGATTTTTATTAACCCCAGAGTCGCTAAAGACTTTAGTAGTTTTTAAGCGATGGTAAATAACAATAAAAAAGATTCGATTTTTTTACCTTTCGTTTTAATGATTTTAACTTTACTGTCTCAGAAGAATCACGTATGAAAAGCAGGTGTATTATAGTACGCCGAGGTGATACCATTAAAATATTTGATCAAATAGTTTACAATCTTAAATTTACAATCTAATGGTTTATTATACAAACTAGTAGCTACTTCCACTATAACCTTTGTTAAATTTTTTAAAATATTAGCAATTTCAAAGGCTTTGAAAGAAGTAAATTTAAGGTAAAAGTTTTAACGAACTTTTCCGCTTTAAAAGATCTACCAAGTAGTTTAATGGAATTTCGATTCACATGCTTTCGTCTCATTTTTCAATCTTACTTAATTTTAATTTTCTTTTTAAACATAGGAGCTTTTTCGTCAGGATTGAGCGCTTCTATTCCTTCTTCATACAAATCTGATGAAAGTTCTTCACCGTCTTTATCGATTATATAAAACGATCCTTTTTCTGCACTAACTGTGGTTTTGGCTAATCTCTTAAAAATAAGACAATTAACAGTAAATAATTTAGATTCTTACAATCAATTTACCACAAATTCTGTAATAATTTTGTTAAGAATCACCGTATTACAAAAATAGCATTTAGTTAAATTGATGAGATAATCAGTTAGTTCTTGATTTCTCTGTAGCGACAATCGTTGAACATTTTGATGAATTGCTGCCCCAATCCATCCTAA
This sequence comes from Sisyra terminalis, assembly GCA_958496175.1. Classification (NCBI taxonomy): domain Eukaryota; kingdom Metazoa; phylum Arthropoda; class Insecta; order Neuroptera; family Sisyridae; genus Sisyra; species Sisyra terminalis. The sequence goes on from OY292277.1 coordinate 21,964,893, forward strand.
AAGTGTAACAACAATTCGTAAATTATTTAAATCAAAGGGTAAAAGCGCCGCGTCTCGATACAATTCCAAAATTGCGAGACATTCATTTTCTGGTGTCATAACAGGAGCACAAATGACTGATTTAACTGTAGGTCCTTTCCAACCAATTCCTTCGGGAAATCGTGGATCTTCGCACACATCATCTACCATTACATATTCCTTGTTAAGAGCCACAAATGTCGCTATGGTTCGGCCTCCTTGAATTTTCCAAGTTGCTTGATGTCGGGCAGATACTTGTACACGACCTGTTTGAATTATTTCATCAGCCACAACATCCACCGAATACAATACGACTCCTGTTGCTTCGGTTGTTACTTTTAAAACTTCGGCTGTTTCATGTAATAACCCAGTCAAATCTATTTTATCTGATAAAAATCCAGATAAGTTTCGCATCAGTATACTTGGTTTTCGTTCAAGGAAAAAGTTTAAAGGAGTTTCGACTACTTCTTCTTCAGGCATTTTTAAACCTTTTCGTTTTACCTAAATAAAAAAAATAATAACTTTCATTTAGATAATATAAATTCATGAAGACTACACAGAAGACAATTTTAATGCCTAAAAGAATAATTTGAAATTTTTCGCATAAGTTGAGCTTTGGGAGCTACTAGTGCGTAAATTGTTCAAATACCAATAGCGCAAACCTATTACTTATTCGTTACAATGCGCAAAATATTAAAACAACTCAGATGCGCATCGGTAGATAACTTTGAGAATTTCCAATGTGAATGGTACTTGACGAGCTTTTATGCATCAAAATTTTAAGCCCGAGATTTCAAGGTATTATTCCTCTGTGTCTTTCTTCTCTGAGTCTTCAAGCGTAAAGCGAATATTACTTTAACATAAGGAGCAATAACACGTCTAGTTGCTTTATCCGTCGTAGAAAAAGACACACGCTGAGGATGTTTTGATTTTTGTTCCACATGTTTTCGGGAAGGGTCTGGTATCATTTTGAACGAAATACTTTAAATTTTTCTTATTTAATACAAACTAATAGCTATTTAAGGAAATAAAATGACACGAAATAATTTTGATGTTCCCAAATAGTAACTATAGGGATTGTGCGTTATTAATTTTTGGCCAACTGGTGTCAAAAATATGAACTTGTGGGAGGCTGACTGCGAAAAATAATGCAATAAAGTACGCAAAGGAGGTCTGCCGGGTATTGCTTAAACCAGTGGTTCTTAACCATGTTGAAGGTACTGAACCACAGCAGTTTCATATGCCTATTCACCGAACCCTTCTTAATTGAAAAAATAAAATATGACTTTTCAAATTTAAAGCATAGTATATATTTATACATAGGAGAACAAAACGAACAAAATCGTCAAGAACCCACCGAACCCGCGAGACTGACTCATCGAACACTTGGGAGTCGATGAGATTGAGAACCATTGGCCTAAACGATACAAGTAGCTTTTATACAAGTCACTAACTGGCAGCGTCTCATTCTGTAGTTTGTTTTTACTTCAATTCGCAAATTTGTGGTTAATTAAAGTCTGGCATCGTCTAATTTCTTTTTTGTCGCTAAATTTTCATTACGGTCGATTTTTTCGGTAATTGAATTGAAAATTAAATAGTTACTAGATAATGACTTGTATACCAAAAAAACTACTTGTACCGTGAGAGTGTAGTCACCAGCTAATCAAATAGGCAAGTCTTAATGGAAACCAGTGCTATTCCTAATTTATTTGACAATGACACACTAGAGAGTGTTTAGTTTAACAACAGTCAGTATTGCCTTTATACTTTGTACACAATTTTCTGAAAGTATGAAGAGTAAGACAAATTTACCATTAAAAAATATTTATTCAAAAGTTTTGATTTACATAAAAAATTATACAGAATGTTCTGTTCTGTAGCTAAGACATTTGGTTTGAACTTTTAATACTTATAAAATTATTTTAAAAAAATATTATATCTCTGATAATAAAACAACAAAACATAACTTTTTATTATTACTTCTTTTAATAATTTTATACTTACTATATTTATTTTTTTAATAATCAAACATACTTTTAATTATATTTCTAACAAAAGGAACTTGATCCACATCTCGTAGAATTTGATGCCGCCTGTATAAAACAGGACAGTCAAGAGAAATACATTCGGTATCATTAAATCTTCCACAACAAGAAGAACAAATCTATAATAATGAAATTATATTTATATTTTTAATCGAAAGTTTTAAATTTAATATTGCTTACCCTGTTAATACAATCGACAGATCTTTCCCATTTTTTTATTTTTTCAGTTAAAACCAAAACTGTTTTTTGAGGCTGAGATTTACATTGAAGACATAATTTACTATGCGTTCGGGTTTCACAACTTACGCAAGAAGCTGTGGCAAAATGTTGCGAAATTGTACTTTTTTTATGCGGCGATGCATTTTTTTCTATTGTTGGAAAATATATGGTGTTCTTGCGAGGCATTTCTTTAAACCTAAAAAAAATTAAAATAGAAAAAATCAAACATATTTTGTTCGTCTTATAAGTTAGTGTAGGTTATTGAAATATCGAATCAATATATTTTTATTCTTCAACTTCGTAAGAAAATACCTAATACAACTATACCAATTGTATAAAGCTATTTATTATAATACGTAATCCTATTTCAATCAAATTTGTTTATATTTGAAATTAAGGTTTTATAAACATAAACTTTTCAAAATTCCATTTAATAGTGAAAATGTATTATTATTATTATAGCTTTGAGAGCCGACACACATGATCGGTCCAAAATGGATGCTATTCATTGGTATATTTGTATATTCATTTGTATAAAATACAAAAAACCCAAAATTTGCTAAAAAAATTGCCGAATCGGCATGCGAATGTATAAACTCATTATGAAACGAAACGTTGCCACGAATATTATTTTGGATGTCATACAATATTTATATATATTTCAGCTTTTAAATTGACCAAAAAAACAAAAAAAATAAGTTCGAATATAGAATCCCACAAATTTGTCTCCCTACTCCAAGTTTCCACTTCGGTGTGAGGAACTCCTATACTATTCGCTTGGAATTTAGATTTTGAAAAGACGACGATGGTTCTTAGGCAGGCCATTCACGCTGCGACTTGCAATCCAACTAGTGGTCCGACTTTCGAAGTTGGATCTAAAGCCGGACTGTGAATGGTGTCGTTGGATGTCTAGCGGATAATTTAAGCGATCCAACTAGAAGATCCAATTAGTAGTCCGACTAGTTGGACTGCAAGTCGGAGCGTGAATGGCCTGCTTTACTGTGGCAATAATTCTTATAAAGCCCAACGCTTATTATTTACTTAGAAGATTCCTAAAACATGATAAATTACCATATTTCAGTATGAAAAACGGCCGCTGAAGTCTCTTTTGGAACAGTCAAATCTGGCAACGTTGGATATTCTACTTAGTTATTTATTCTACTCGTGATTTCTTTGTTAATCCAATTCTAATATGGTATAATGCTCTCTTTTGTGGATACATTTTCATTATGAACCGATTTATTCGCGAATTAAATTAAAAACAAAGTAGAAAATGCAACCTTGCCAGATTTGACTGTTCTTAAAGGGACTTTAGCCATTTGAAGTTTTAATGAATGTAGTTTTTGTATATTATTTCAAATCAGAATTGTGCAATGAAACATTTTCTACTAGTATTTTTTAAACATTAAATATTTATTTCATCAACATCTCAGCGATAAATTAATACTTAATAAAAAATAAACTCAATTATTGCTCGAGAGTCAAGCTAAATAACGAGGCATCTATAAAATTTAAAAATTTCCTGATATTTACAGTTTAATTAAATTTCGTGATAATTCCAGATTTTCCATATCTGTAGTCACAACATCTGCTGTCCAATCAAGATTCTCGAATACTTATATACAAAAAAAACTAATACCACAAAAAAAAATGCTCAATTGAAGCTCGAAAGCCAAGTTTAATGACGAGGTATCTATAAAATGTAGAAATTCCCGATATTTCCCGATAGAATTAAATTCCCTGATAATTCCAGGTTTTTCAGATTTTCCAGATCTGTGGTCACCGTGTTGTTTAACCAAGATTCTCAAAAATATAGAAACAAAAAGGTTCGTACCAATTAAAGACGTCAGCTCCACAGAGAAGTAAGCAACGGTTTAAAGGTGGGATAATGGCTTTCGTTATGTAATAAAATGCATGAGGTCGAAGTGTTTGATCTGCTAATAATTCTTGAGGTCCTCGTGCTAATTTAACCAGAGTAGATCCTGGAGGACCATTCACGATTACATAAGGAACACGTTCTTTTCGACGAGGCTCCGACATTGGATCTTGAATTTTGTATCTCCTATTAAATAAATGTATTAATTTTTTCATAATTAAGTAACTATGTAAAATTACCTAGCTAAAGCTAACGCTGGAACCATGGCATTTGGACGGTAGCCATTGAAACCACGATACTCCTTGGCAAAAATCAAATCATGAATGTTTGTTCTTCCGGTTAAAATCTTTGAAAATTGTCGCAGAACATATTTTTTTACTTGACTCATATCGTTTGTTTCGAATAAGACTCTTAAGGTTTTTTCGAGTATCTGAAATAAGTAAATTGTTTATATTCTTTTCTACAAAAAAGTAAATAAATAACATACTTTTGCAACAGCTGGACACCCATCTCTTCGTACAGTTTCAATTCCTTTAGCATTATATTCAGGAACCTCCTGATCTGCACTTTCGTACATATAACCCACATATCTTTTTTTCGTTTGTAATACACAAGGTTGATAAATTTTTTCCAATTTTAATTTAACTGGAGTTGGATTATCGTTGGTGACAGCTTTTGCAATTTCAGAGCCTATTCGAAAAGCCTCGGCACGACTTCGTCCAGGTGTCAGGACAAATAAAGAATCTGTGTCCCCATAAACGACTTTGGCTTGCCAATTTGGATTATCTTCCACCATTTTAATCGCCCGTTCCAGCGTTTCCCTACCTTTGCTTACAACGCTATCGCCTACTTCAATACAAGGCATACGACCACTAAAGTTAGCGGCAGTATATCCGTAAGTAACATTCGCAATTAATTTCAACCCCAACTGACGAGAGTGTAAAACTCTTTGCAGGATCTTGTCTTTTTTATTTTCCGACATTGATTGCTTCACCATTAATCGACAATCAAGGATTTCTTTTAACATTCGAGGTAAAATTCCTTCTCGAACTTCTGATTTTACAAAGGCAACTCCACAAGGACTCACCGTAATTAAGTCATTGTCAAGGAAGTATTTAATAGTCTTTGGATTAACTCGTAATTGTGTTGCTCCAAATTCAAATGGATGTTCTTGTCCCAAAAGATCTACTCTTCCCAAACATGTAGAAAAACAATAATTGTATCCAATTATTATCGATGGATACAAACTTTGGAAATCCAAAACTATTATTGGATCATTGTAAAGTTTTGATTCCGGTTCCATAATTAACGGTAAAAATTCTGGAGCCTTCATATGAGCTCTTTGTTGTACACTTGGCGAAACCGGAATAAATCCCATTGGTTTTGCGAGGCGTAGCATTAATGATTCGACTCGAAACTGAGATCCTCTTGAAAGGACTTCGTAAAATTGAATGCCAAATAATTTTGATAGTTCACAAGTGCGACCAATTAAATCCAAATGATCTAATAATTTTAAAATTCCACTAACACGATTTAGATAATATTTGACGGTAATATGTCGTAAGTGAGTCTGATTGTACCAGGAATGCAGATTTTGGAATGAATGTTTTGGCAAACGTTCATGTAGCGTATGAAATATTACATTTTCAAAGGTGTAGCTATAAAGAGCAATTTCGTGACGCAATAATCTCCAAATATCCAAAAATATTCTTCCGACTAAATGCAGTTCGGACATTTTACCATTTTCGTCTAATTTTGTGTTATTTTTTGCTTCAGGAATTCGTGAAATTTGCGACGATAAGTTAATGTCGAGACGAAAACCTCGTTGAAAAACGTAACCCCAGGAAAGAGTTTCAATTTCATAACCGGCTAGAATATCTGGATCCCATTTGGAAACCAACTTTACCAATTCTGCAAATAGCGCAGCTTCGTTTTCAACACATATACATTGGATGTTTTCATTTAGACAACAATTGGCCAACAAGTTGGGAGATCCAATGGAAATTATTCCAGTTTCTGTTTTTGGAATTTCAGAATCATCTGGCACGTCGTTGTAAACTAAATAGAAAATCGATAAAATTTGATCAAACTCTGGATTTGGTTGGAAATGAGATCTATTTTCAGCATGAATTTCGAGAATTAACATTGTCAAGTAGTTGTACTCGTGCAGAGCTTTGGCATCTTGTAGGTTTTCCAAAGCTATTTTAAAACCATGCGTGTTGTTAGGTGATACGCCAGTTATCATACAGCTGAAATTATTATGTGAGTCCGAATTTTCTAGCAAATTTCTGAATTCTTTGTTTTCCAAAGCTTTTAGGACTGATGAGTTGGAATCTGAGTTTTCGAGTGATAAACTTTCCGTTGCGAATTTTTTTGACAGAGAAATTCGTAGATTGTGCGAAACGTTTTTTGAGCCTTTTTTATCAGGAGTGTCATTTTGGGTGCTTTTCGGTGTACATGGGGACAATGTCAGACAATCGTCTGACCAATCTTGGTCGTCATTGCCGTCAATTCCAGGACTTGCTGGAATAAAAACTTGTATGGATTTTTTAGTTTTTTGTGGCAATTTTTGTTTCCCTAGATATTGACGAGCTTTCACCCACATCAAAGCATCTTTGTACGACGGAGGTAGCAAACTTGGGGTGATTACCACCATTCGATTTGAAGCAAAGTATTGCAAATAATTTAAGTTCTTTTTAACACTCTGAGAAGCTTGCAATTGTTTGAATTTTCGCTGTCGAATTTGATCTATTGTTTCGTAACTAAGTCGCGATTGAAAATATGGTAAGGAAGAAACAGCTTTAGAGGAAATTTTTAGAGTTTTACTTCCCACTTCGACAGTATTATGTGCGTCTTCAGCTTTACTGTAATATGGGTTTTCTGTTCGTATTTCTGGAATATTAAATTGACATAAAGTTGAGCATATTTCATTATATGTTGGAGCCCTTAATTGTGGTGTTAAAACTATAAAATCGTTTCCTCTAAGCAATGTTTTTGAGGTAATTGACTCTTGAGATAGTTTCAAATTTGATAGAGCAGATAACTGGAAGTTGTTCTCGTTGGTTAATTGTAACTTTTCGTTTTGAAATTTATATTGTCCAAGAATTTCGGTTTCATCAGTATTTTCTGGAGAAGACGGTATGATTTGTACAGAATTCAAAACGTCGGGCATTGAGTTTAAGCTGCATGTTGAATTTGAATTCGAGAGCGGAGTTAATTGAAAATCGACTTTATTATCAGCTAATTTATTGGATAAATCGCGTTGAGTTTTGTTTTTAGAAATTACCGATGAATTAGAATTACTTTGAATTGAGTCGCCTGTTAGATGAAAATCGGTGAAATCTTCGAAATAATGAATTCCAGTAACTTCGGCACATGTATCATTCTGACAAAAGTCGCTTTGATTTTTTTTTAAATTTAAATTTTCTTCAGTTTTTTGCAGAGTTTTGACCGTTTTTGTAGACGAAACTTTCGTAGTTTCTGCATTATAAACTGATTTGTTATTTTCAATGTTGTAATCATTGCAAACATTTAAAGTTATCTGGGACGGTGAATCTACTTGACTATTATCAAATATGTATTGTGTGTCTAAAAAATTATCAATTTCCATTATATTTTCTGGTTTCTCTTCGTTGGATTTTTCTGAAGGTGAATTAGAAACAAAAATATGAGAATCTTCTTTCGAATGGGTGGCAACTGGAAAAAAGTTACGTTCCAAATCATATTTGTAAGAAACAGAAAGTTTCGTCTTATCCGATACATTTGGAGGCGATAAAGTAAAATATTTTGGATTTTTTGGTTTCGATTGAGGTAGTGAAAGGTTTTTATTTTTTTTATTTGATTTAGATGTCTCCGTTGAAGAAACCTCCATTTGATTTTCAGTTCTGGTACTTATGTTTAACGTCAATTTTTGAAATTTTTTGAAGAGTCTTCTTTTAACAGTGGTGGTATCTGGTGTGGAAGTAATAATAGCGGAAGTTTCTTGATCCGGTATTGAAATTGATTGAATTGTTTTAAAATTATTATCATTCAGATTTTCTTGTAAATTATTTTCGGCAGGATATGGTTTTGAACGATTACTTAACATATCTGGAGCTTTTGAACTAAAAAAAATAAAATATGTAAAGATTATGTAATAAAATATTAAGAGAACATTTATTGAAAAACAAATCTATATATTAATCTCTTACAAATTTGTTTTGTAAAATTTAAACTAACGATTTCATGAATTATTCTAAAAGAAAAGATGCTGAGTTAAGAAAATTTCAAGAAAGAAATTTTTTATGCAGGAACATGATGCGTTTTCCAGTTTTGGTGGAAACATACAAGCTTTTTGAAAATTAGTGTTTAGTTTCAAATTCGGTGATTAAAAAGTCATAAAACGGGTTAAACTTGAACCAAGAAAGTATGTAAATTATTCGAAGATAAAATATCTCCTACAAATAAGATTTTTCTCTAATATTGAACAGTTAATACACTTGAAGAAAAAATGTTATAAAAGAACAAATATTGCAGTACAACTTATCAAAAGCTAATTATAAAAGACAAATAATAATTCACCTAATTCTATTTTACACGGTTGATAAGATCCAGACAAAATCGTCTCAAAAAAATAAATAAAAATAATAAAAACACCTTCATAGAACCTACTGGTGGCCGAGTGATCTATGGGTCCACCTAAAACTGGTAGGTTTTAAGTTCGATCCTCATATCGAGCAAATGTTCGATATTTCTCGATTACGGATTTTTATTAACCCTAGAGTTACTAAAGGCCTTAGTAGTTATAAAATGTAAATAATAACTAAAAAAAGAACACGTCCAATTTTATTGCAACTAAACAAAGACTAAAATATACACTTAAGCTGCTATGAAAATAAATTAGAAAGAGGAATTCCCTAACTACATTTCTAAGAAATTGGGGTTAGTAAGTATATTTTTCTTTAAAATTTCAAATTGTTTTTTTAATCGTATTAAATCAAATGAAATCGTTTAAAAATGGAATAATTTATTTTTTCTTGACGTATTAAATCAAAATCGTGTAAAATTTAGAATTGGGTGTATTGAACTAATGACCAAAAAGATTTTCTGACCTAAGACGGTAAAGTAACATCCCAGATATGGATTTCGATAGCCAAGCAATCTTTTAAAGCATCATTTAAACTATAACCAAAGTCTGGATACACAACTGATAAGGTACCATTCATAAATTATGTACCACGTTTAGAGGGGGGATCAAAATCTTTGTGACGACGCATGTTAAAATTTAAAATATTTGTTTTATTTTAACTAGGGCTCAAGTGTACTTTAGCACACCCACAATCTGGCAACGTTGGATTTTCGACTTTGTTTTTAATTTAATTCGCAATTAAATCGGTCCATAATGAAAATTTAGCCCCAAAAGAGAGAATTATGCCATATTAGAATTGAATTAACAAAAATATCGCGAATTAAATTAAAAACAAAGTCGAAAATGTAACGTTGCCAGATTGTGGATGTGCTAAAGTACACTTGAGCCTTAACTAGTTCTAAATATAAAATTGAAAAAATATATGACGTCACATCAATGTGGAGGGGGTTTCAAAAACGTCCCCAACTTTGATAAGTACGAATGCGGTGAGGAAGGGGGAATAAAAATCGTACAATTTGTGTAGCGTAATTCATGGATGACCACTAATCTGGTTGTTTGGCAATCGGATTACGTATCTGGAGAGTTACACCAGGAACTCTGCTTGGACTAATGTATATGTGTTTTAATTTCCCTTTTGGTTAATTATAATGCAATATATTTTATATCTGTTATGACCTGCTACGACCTCTATGATAATATAAGCGAAAATAAAATATTATTTATCGACATATTAATAAATGTTTTTTATTCAAATAAGTTAAATGGTATTAAAACTAGCCAGGCTTAATTTTGTTAAGAATCTGAAACATGAGGAGTGATAGCGGTCCAAAAAATTAAAAAACGCAACTACAAAACCCCATCACTTTACAGGGAACGGAACTTTTTCTTCAGAAGGGATTAAAATTACTGGTGTTAGTTATTACTGACGAATCATGGCACTATTTTATTTCGTGTGTACTAGAAACTGGTTTCGATCAACAAATTTTCACGCCTGAGAATTTTTTAATATCCTCGAGAGTAAAAAGGTTGAGTTACTCCTCGACCCTTTTCCCTAGCAGCGTGCTAATCGGAAAAACTTCCCAAAACTACATAAACCCAATAGTTGTTTGAAATGATCTTTTAACAAATACAAGAAGTATGTAAAATAAACATTAAATAAACGAATTTTATTCGACCACCTAAGAAAGTCGAATCTAACTCACTTTAATGATTGTTGAGATGAAGTAATAATTCCAAGCTTTGAATTTTCCTTAAGAGTGTTTGAAAGGGAAGGATTCACCGAACCTTTGGTCGTATAATAATCATAATTAATTTCATTCAATTACTTATGTAATACATAATATTGGATTAGTAATCAAAACAATTATATTAGTTTGAAGAAACTATAACACTAAAAAAATTAAAGGAAACAATTATCAATGTAAAGAAAATTTTAAATTATTGTTTTTATTACTAATCAATATTTAAACAATTGATACATACCTCCAGTTTCCAACTCCCTTTCTTTCATTTCCAATCGATTGCTGCGTCGTTGCTGGCGCAAATTATATTCTTTGCGATTTCGTTTTGGGGATGTTGTTTGAATAACGTCTAACGGTGCATATTGTCCATTTAATTTTGATGGAGATTTTTTCTTCGAAGGGCTGTTGAATTTACCCCGCTTTGGTGTGGATGGTGCTTCCGAAATGAGAAATTTTGTGTCGTGTTTGTCACATGTCGCAAGTTCATCTGTAGAGATCTTAACGAGAACATCTTTTTCAATATGAAATTTTCTTTTTAAATGTTCATGAAGAACCTTTTTTTCTCTTTTTCTACTCATTTTGACTGTAGGACCAAATTTCTGAATTTTTTTCTCTTCGTCGTTTTTCCCATCAATGCAAATAAATTTGTAATTTAAATCGAGATCAGAATCGGAATCACTATCGGATGAATCAAGAAAATCTATTTGGCCGTCTACACACATGAATTTTTTGCCGGGTTTATCGTTTTCCGAGGTTGACGAACTCAATGAAAGTTTTCGTTTTTTTATCACATTACGATTTGGTGGTATGGTTGGTTGAAAATACGGCGAAGGCATGAAATTTGGAGGAAACATAGGCATTTCTGGCATCATACCGGTATTATTCATGGAATTAGCTGGAACAGGCATTTGCGGACAATTCCATGGCATTAATCCAAAGTATGGATTCATAAATGGTATTGGGTTCTGGGTCATTAAGTTTTGAGCTAATACCTGTTGGCTTTTCATTTGTCTTTTCAATTTTAATTTTTCAAGCCGTTTTCGTTTTTCTCGTTTTTCCATAGCTTGCTTCAACCGATCACTAATATCAGAGTTGTTATGTTTTTCTTCACTTTTGTTGTCATTTTCGACACTGTTAAAACTTTCATCATTAGTCACATTAGAATTTGATTCTAAGCATTCATTCGATCCATTATTTTCATCGCTTAATTCACTGGTATTCGGAAGTTCTGAAAAGCTTTTAGTAGGTGTTTGAGATTTATGGTCTTTTACAGTTTTCTTTTCCGGTATTTTATCATCTTGAATATCTGCTGGTTGTGAATCATCTCCAATATCATCTTCGAAACGAACATGTCGTTCAATTTTTGTCTTCGTCGTACGTTTTCTTTTTACATTTGTGTTATGTAAACTCATTGAGTCTACCAAAATTTCTTTTTCCTCATTTTTATTTGCAAAAGATTCTGCATTTGCAATGGGAGCTATAGGTTCTGAACTTTTATTTTTCATAGATTTATTTGAACAGTTATCCAAATTTAGTGATAATTTCTTACTGTTCCTTCTTCTACTTATTTTTCCTGCATTTTTAACTACTTCTAAATTACTATCTGTACTAGTTCCAGGTAATGATTCTATCGAGGATGTTTTATTTTCAGGTGGTTCGTAAACCGAATTCAAGGATTCCGGTAGCACTTTGTTTGTTTTATTTTTTTTAGTTGGAGTCTTGTTGATATTCTTTAAATTTACTGGCAATTCAACTTGGACATTTTTCAATGGTGATTCAACTGTTGTAATTCCACTTTCAGTATTAGAAGATGGTTGAATTACTATTTTACTATTTCTTCTAGTTCTGGTAGATTCTGGTTGTCTTTTGGTTCTTTCCAAATTATTTTGAATGTCAGGAAGACAAGTGTTATCTTGTGACAATGAGTTCTTTTTATTTTCGGGTGAACTATTTACAGATTTTGTAAAATCTTGTGTTTCAATTCTGCTTTGTCTTCTACTTTTCCTAACAGAACTTTTGTTAACTTCCTCTTTATTTTCCAGCATATCAATATTGTCAATTTTTACAAATAACTCTGTAGCAGTGCTCTTTTCAGTGGATTCTATTACAGACTCAGTTGCTACTTTATTGTTTCTCTTACTTCTTCTAGTTGGACTTTTGCAAGTTTCTTCGAAATTATGACGAGTTTCAGTATTATGCTCTGCAGGAGTTTTATTTTTGATAGGTTCATTAACAAATTTTGCAGATTCTGGAGTTTTCATTTTGTTTCTACAACTACTCCTGACTGGACTTCTAAGTTCTTCTGTATTTTTGTGTATGTCAGAATTTTTAGTTTTAGTTAACGGTTCTAAAGTAGTTGTATTGTTATCCATAACTTCTATACTACTAGTTTGAGATAAAAACTCCGGATCACAAATGCCAGTACTACTGGTTTGACATAGTTCCTCTGTAGTAGTATTTTCAGTAGATTCAACCATAGATTCTTGAGTTTCTGGTTTGCAGTTTCTTTTCATTTTTCTAATTGAACTACTGTTAATTTCGTCAAAGTTACTTTGAACTTCAGTATTACTAGTTTTAGGCAATGCATCGGCAACAGTTTTTATTTCGATGATTTTGATTACAGGTTTAACCGATTTCTGAGGTTTTATTTTATTTTTTTTACTGTTCCTGCTTGAACTTCGATTAGTTTCATGTAAACTTAAGTGAGCTTCAGGGGATTTAGTTTTAGGTAGTGATGTTGAGGTAGTTGTTTTATTTTCACAGGGTTTGACGTTATGGGGTTTAGATACTGCCTCTGCAGTAATGTTTTTTCCAATGGATTCATTAACAGATTTTCCAGATTCTTGCATCTCGACTTTGTTGTTTCTCTTATTTTTTCTATTTGGACTTCTGGTAGTTTTTTCTAAATTGATTTGTGCTTCAGAGCTACTAGTTTTAGGTAACTCTTCTGAGTTGATCGATTTACATTCTGCTGGTTTATTCACCGGTTCAGGATTTGATAGAACCGTTTTTTTGCTTCTTTTATTTTTTACGATGGAGCCCTTACTACTGTCTTCTGTTTTAGTGGGAGCTTCGCCGTTATTAGTTATATTATTTGAGTCGTTTACAGTAGCCGAAGTTTCATTGTCTTCGCTTGGGGTTTGATAGAATGTCATTTCAAATGTTTCAGCAGTTTCGTAACTCTTCCTTTTTGAAGCTACAGTTTTTATTGCTTTATCTTCGGTATTTTTTATTAAAGTTTCATTGTTTGCAAGAGTTTCTTTTTGGTTAACAACGTCTTTTTCTTTCACTAGAGTACTATCAGAAACCAATGATAACTTAAAAGGGGTTTTGGAAGAAAACGAGGAATCCTTATTTTGGTCTTCATTCGGACGTTGTTTTTCAAATGCCGTTTTACTTCCATTTCCAATAGTAATGCAAGTTTCATCTAAAGTAGTTGTACTCAAGTTATTCTCCACGTTTTTCAACTTCCTCTGAATTTGGCGTTCGTTTTGTTTTTTTGGTTTGCTACTACCTTTCTCCGTTAAATTAAAAGAGTTTTCCTTTTCTGATGATTGTGATGCGATATTTTCATTCGAATCTATAACAGCCGCATTGTCTTTGCTATTTTTTAGTTTTCTATTTTTTTCAGGATTTGACTTATTTTTATCAAAGATAAATGTACTATCATCATCTTCGCTTGATATAATTATCGGCATAATATGCTTTTCAATTCTCTTTGATTTTCTTAGACATACGGGTAAATCTTGCTTATCTTTTACAAGCTCATTTTTTTCGTGTTCAAGATCAGAAGATTTTTGTTTCTTTGGAGACTGAATGCTTCCTTTAGAATTTATTAAGATATTTGGGTTGGACTTTTGTCTTTTGCCATTTTGTTCAGGTTGAGCTAAACCAGTTGGAACTCTAGTACTAGAGGATATGTTTAAGTTGTTATCACTAGAAGAAACCATTTGGGAATTGTTTCCTTCGATCATTAATTTTGAATTAGTTTTATGTCCGTTTTGTTCTTCTGGAGAACTTATAGGATTCAATTTAAGAACTTTTACGAAAGATTCTTTACTGACAGGTATCATGGAAGATAAATCGGATATTTTTACACTTGTAGATTCATTCGTTTTAATTTTCGATTCTACATATTTGGGTTTTTGATTTAAACAAGTATTTCCTATAATACCACCTTTACTAAAATCGTCTATTTCTTTGTCTTTAATTTCTACTAAGGCACTAGAAGTATTTTCCGTTTTCTGAAATAACGACTGATTATTTTCTGGAAATAAAACATGTTTTTCGTTTAAACTTTCAGATCTAGATTTGTTTCGATCGATATTATAAGTTTTAGTGCTTTTTGAAAGTGTTTTTTCCTCACTATTTTCTTCACTATTGTTAGTGAATAACCAATCGAAATTATCGTGACTATCTTGCAAATTAGACTTTGATTTTGTAGAATTTTGCCTAACAATTGTTATCTTTATTGGAGATTTTTCAGAACTACAACTAACTTGATCGGATTCTTTATGTTTTTTATGTTCTTCACCTAGTTTTAGATTTTTTTTAGTTTTTCTGGAATCTGT
Source organism: Sisyra terminalis (assembly GCA_958496175.1). Lineage (NCBI taxonomy): Eukaryota > Metazoa > Arthropoda > Insecta > Neuroptera > Sisyridae > Sisyra > Sisyra terminalis. The sequence continues at coordinate 21,979,991 of OY292277.1, forward strand.
ACAGGCTAAATTTTTATTATCAGTGAAAATTTTGTTGTCTTTTTGTTGATCAACTGATTTGGTTTTAATTTGATCGATATTGCTTTTATTTGATTCAAAAACGCTATCTTTATGGTAAGCTTTAGTGGCTTTTTCCCCCAACCAAGGCATTAATCGAGTGATGTCTTCAGTAGAGACTTCAGCATTTGTATGAATCTCACTTTTATTTTGACGATTTTCTACGGTAAATTTTTTGTTTGAAATTTTAGGTATTGGATCATTCCTCTGTGTGTTTTCTTTACAAATATGGCGTAAATCTTTGTGTTTTTTCTCAGAAAAAGAATATTTTTTTGTTTCAATTGGTTTACCTGTTTTTTCCGTCTCAAAACTGCTCCAAGTCTTATTTTGAATATTTGCAACAGAATAGGTATTGTCAGTGATCACTTTTTCAATAATTTCAGGGACGTGGCTTGCTTCAATTGTGATTTTTTCTGCCACTTTTGCCTTCAATTTTCCACTAGATTTAACATTTGTTGAAGCTTCCTTATGGCTCAATTGCGTAGCTTTAATACTAACATTTTTTGCATTTAGTTCATGCTCTGAAAAAGTATTCAATTTTTCATCATTTTCCACTGAATTATCATTACTTTTGTTTACAACAGTAGACTGATGGGTAGATTTGCTGTTTGAAAGCGTTAATTTACTTTTACTAGATTGAAAATCCTTTCTACCTTTAATCTTAAGCACATAACTTACGTTGTTGCGTTTAATCGAAGATTTTTCCAAATTATCTTTATCCATTCTGGATTTATTGTTTTCACTTTCCAATTGCTTGCACTCCACTAATTTATCAAACTCAATCTTTCTTTTCAATCGATTAGTGTTATAATCCAACATAGCGGTTTTTTCAAATTTATTTGACATTCTATTATTTTGTCTCAATTCATTTGTTTTAGACAAATGTTTCGTTCGTTCATTTGTTTTAATATGGCACTTATTTGACTTAGTTTGTATAGGTAACGCAAAGGAGAATTTTTCAGGTTCATAATGTTTTCCTTTCATTTTAGACTTTAATTTTTCTAGATTGTTAGGAGCATTTTTACAACACCCTAACTGACCATTGAGGTATACTACTTTGGTATCGCTTTCCTTTAAGAAAGCTTGAACGTTATCGGATGCACAATTGAAAATCGTTCCCAGACCTTTATTTTTTGTAAGGATATCTTTTAAGTTGTTGGAATACATATGATCGGTAATACAAGACCCGAATTCATTGTCAGTATATAGATCAATTGATACAGGTTTATACTGTTCGTTGACTGAACAAATATACGGAACAGTTACTTTTTCTTCTGGATGTAACTGTTTAGTATATGTAGCAACTCTTTTAGCAATTAAATATCTTTCAGTTGTAGATATATTTCCTTTAAATCCACTATCAGTTTCAACATAAAGGGGACGTTTTTGCAATAGTCGCGTCTCTGTGTACAAATGTGGATAAACGAAATAATTATTTTCAGTTGGAGTTACAGCATGAACCATTTCCGATATTAACGATTTAATTTCTTCCTCGTTAACAGCAAATTCAGCTTTTGATAAATCAAGACTACATGTTGGGGATGTTACTGGAAAATTGGGAGTTTCAAAATTATTTTCGATGAGAAAATTAGTATCTTCAAAATCAATCGATTGAATTGTTTTCTTTGACGAATCCTGATGTTGACTAGAAGCAATACTTTGTTGTGACTTACTGAAAATTGTTAAATCTGTATAAAAATCAATGTAGTTATTACTAAGTTCATTTAAACTTTCAAATAAATCCATAGATTTGGTGTCATTGTTTTGCTTCTCAGAAAAAAAGAATGGACAAGTTTCAACGGCAGCAATATGTTCAGTTGATTTTTGAAGTGAAGACATTACCGGAGTATTTAGGGTACTTGAAGTACTTGATCCATTTTCATAATTTGGATAATACAGATTATTAATTTCCATCAAATCTGCAGGTTCGATCGCAACTGTTTTATTTTCGGTTGGTCGTGTTTGTGTAGTCTTTGTTTCTTCTTTTCGTGCTGGTTTAGATTCTAAATATTTCTTACTTCTGAGATTCATTTCTTTGAAACTTTTTGTATTAATTTGATTCATAATGAAATTATACTTTTCTTTGTTATTACTCCCCGTATTTTTATCCATTTTAGCTGTACTATTTGTGTTTGCATTATTAGATTTGAGGAAATCATCATAAGCTCCATCCAATTGCAAAATTTTATGATTTTCATTGGTAGAACTATTACTATCGGAACTACTCAGTTGTAAATTAATATTGGCCATTGCCTCATCTAAAATGGTATCATCGAGCCAAGGATTACGCTCGTTTTCTTCATTGTCTTCTAACTCATCATAGTCATCTTCACAATTTTTTTGTGATAAAATACTGTCGTCTTCTATCAATTTTCCTTCATTTTCACCAAGTGCTTTCAGAAGTTCCTTTGATAATCTATCCAAATGAATATGAAACGTTTCATTTTCTTCCGTTGGATTCATTTGGTTTTGTGTGAGGCTTAATACTAATGTTTCATTTATCACAGGCTCATCTAAAAACTTATCCTGATTTTCTACATAAATGCTATTTTCTAAATTAAATTCGGGTGTATTTAAAGTAATATCACAGTTATCCGAAATCTCAGCGGCGTATACGGAATTATTTAATTCTAAACTGCATTGTGAACTTGGATTTGAGAGTAAATTTTCAATTTTTCCTCGTAACCGATTTCGAAAATTTAAATCGCTAGCCGTTGGGGTTACATTAGGTCGTGTTTGGGATGGTTGAGGACCGAGATTTTGGGAACTCTTCTTTTGTAATCTTCTTCGTTGACGTTCTTCTTCCCAAATAGCCTCGATACCTGGATTAGTTGTCAATTTTCCATTTATAATGTCATTAACATTTAAAATATCATCACTAGAGCAATCGATTTCCCAAAACATTGTGGAAACTCGAGGAATTGATTCTGGTAGAATTAAATTGTCTGCAATGTTTTCCAAAGGGTTTGTCTCTGATTTTCGATATTTAACTTTGGATAAGTTAATCGGTTTCATTCCATGTAAATTATAGTCTATCATAAATTGAAGCTCATACCCAACGTGGGCGTCATGGGGTTGAAAAACCGTATTTAAAATGGCACCGTTGCATAATAGTTGAGCAGCACGTTTTACGTTAAAAGGATTGTAAAGTCTTATACGTAAGAATTGATGTTTGTTTTTGTGGAAACCGTAAAATGGTCTGTAAGATATTATATTAAATAATATAAAGTATTATAATCATTATAATACTCAATGAATTTCTTTGCACATTTCTGTTACATTCTTTTAATTTAATCATCTTAAAAATGTAAAACGTTGCGAATGTCTCCGAACGAATATTATTCAAGTTTCAATTAATATGTATTTTTTTAGTTAGTTTTTAATTACGAAATATTTACGTTGTATTAACTTTTAGTCTAAGTATGTAGTATATTAACGTTTAGTCTTTAACAGTCTTTGTATGTATTTCATCATATACAAATGAATACTTACAAAGTTGGTGATCACTCGGTAGTTGAAATATGTAAAAAAATATTTTCTTTAAAATTTAAAAAACGTTCGCCGTAAGAGAGGATATGGCATCTTCGAAAAACAGTCATCTCTTTTCCGACGTTTGATTAAAAAAAAAAATTGTAAAAATTTTTGTTTTAGTAGAGGTGGGAACAGGGATGCTTCAAAGTTTAATGACACAATTTCGAACAACTGTGGGAAGGATGTCAAAAATTCGAAAAGAAAACCATATGTCTTTTACGGATGGTTCCTTACATGATATACTAAGTAGCAGAGAATTCAGATTAATTTAGAGGAGGAGGCAGAAAAAAATTTATGTGACTTGTTTATAATTATAATTAATTATTAAATAATTTTGATTTCAAATGAAACAATAAGTCAATAGAGTTATCTAGGATAATAATTCATTTATGATTAAATATAGTCAAGTATTTTTTTTTCTTGCTTCGATTACTATGTGACCATTTATAATTATTGGACCGAATCAAATTTAGTATTATAAATTGTTAAAATATATCAACTCAAAAAATTATTTACATACAGGATTTTTGTAAGAATGTAATTGTAAAAATAAGCACAACTTTTCGTAAATAATTCTGACTTCTTTCGGTGCTTTTTTTAGCCAAGGCTAATAAAAATACATAGATTGTCTATTTAAAATGAACCAATCATAATCTTTGAACGAGACCGAAATAATAGAACCAATTCTATACCTTCATCTTTTTGACAAGTTTACGTTTTTGGGTTCAGATGGCAACACTATATTATATAAGAAGGTATTCCAATCTTGCAATGCATGATGGGAATGTATCAAGATGTAGCGCCGCCACAAGTGTGTCTAGAGTATTAACTTTGATAGTTAGCATAATAGAACATAGTTTTGGTTAGTTATTATTCTCGACACACTTGTGGCAGTGCTACATCTTGACACATTTCCCATCATGCATCGCAAGATTGGAATACCTTCTTTTATATTACCGTACTAGATAAAGGCTAGATAGGCGCCGCCACAGGGGTGCCTAGAATATTAACTCGCCGAAACTTTGTACTTTTATGCTAACGGTTAAAATTAGTACTTTAAACACATTTATTGCGGCGCCACATTTTAACACATTTCCCGTCATGCATTGCAAGATTGGAATACCATCTTTTATATTACTTCAATATTATACAGCTAGAATAGGGACGTCGCTTGAAAAAAATTAGCATTTTTTTAAATAAATTTGTTGTAAAGTATGGACAATTAATATAAAAAAAAAATACTTCCCCCTATTCCTCCAACTATTTTTTTTACAAATATATATGAATAATTTTTATTTAATTTTTTTGCCTATACTAAAACGCGCGTATTGGCTACATAATCAGTTGAGTACGAGTGACGTCAGAGTTATAGACACTTTTTAATAACATTATTTGTTTTGTGATAAATATAGTGTAAAATATTGTGATAAATAGTGTAAAATTTATGTTTCTATACATGGTACATAACAATAGGTATCAGCAAAGCACGTTGCCGTTGCAGATTAAATTTCAAATCGCTAAATTTTAATTAAAATTTACGCACTAAAAATTATTATTAAAATATGTTTACATGCATTTTTATTAATAATCCAATGAAAAAAAAAACAATTTTTACTATTATAATATTGTACAATGTACTCGTCAAAATATTCGCGATTAAATTACGTTAAATTCACAATTAGAAAATGGGACATGTACATTAGGAACATGTGTAGTTGAGAACAGTTTCCCATTTATGCTTGCAATTCAAACTATATTTGAAAAGTATTTTTATTAACTCGTTTTCAACAAACGTAAACATATATGTAATTGAACGAATACAATTATGTAATGTTTATCGAATTTTAATATATAAAATTGAATAACAAGCGTAACTTAGGGAAGGCTCTATTAAGCATATATGACTTATCGCCTATGCATGAACAAATTTATATACGCAAATTCATCGATACATACACAGGTACGTATATGATTCTTCCGCCAGGCTTACACTACTTGCGCATAATTAAACTGAGTACAAAAGAGGTAAGTATCTCATCTATTAGTCACAATTATTTCGCATGATCGGCGATGCTTTCACTTACAGAATTTCGATATCGGAGCAATACAAATATGCTTTGTATGGTTTCAGTGCTTCGAGGCGCCATTTTTTACTTTATCACGAAAATTGCAAAATATCGCGGAGCTCTACATCTCAGGAATCCTCAAAAAGAGCTTCACACATGAAGTGATAAAATAAATTGTATTTTCTAGACAACCTATATATTTTATAAACCTTGCTTTTGAGTAATTATTATTATACTGTATTATATTCTCCACAATTAGTTACCTTCAATAAGTTGGGGTTACTGCGTTCGTTGCAAATGCTATTTTATAATAAGCATTTATTATTCGCTTTATAATCTTACGAAAATTCTTCTTATCGCAAAGCTTTTATGAAAAACTTGAGCATTTTGTTAAATTTTTTCAATGTAACAGAAATATACAAGAATTTGAAAATATTTTGGGAAAAATACTTACATTCCTGTGACCGGCATTACATCGTGAACATGAACCGTTTTAGACTCAGGTACCCCTTGTTGAATATTTATGGCCTTATCTAAGCCGGCGGCAATTTTATGGCACAGCTTTTGGATATTTTCAGTTGTTGTTTCACTATGCGGTATGTGCAGATAAGGAAAAACTCCATGTATGTGTAAACATGTTTTTTCTCCTAAAAAAAGATTATTAAAAACTTTTGTTTTTTATGTTATTCAATTGATAATCAAACCTTTGTTATTTGTTCCAAACACACGTAGAATTGGAACATGTTTCACATCCTTCCCGCGAAAGTGTGAATAACAAATGTCATTCAGTTCAATTTTCGGTGCGACCAAGTAATGATCAAGTGAAAATATTCGGATTTTATGATTATTACTCATTGTGTTCTACGAGCAGCGCATATTATAACCTTATTATGAGATTACTTTATTTTCTGCAAGTTTCATAGTTTGTCATAACAAATTATAAATCATACATTATTTATAAGTTTACTTACTTTATAGTGGATATTTCTTGATGAAAATGTTTTTTCAATAATACTTTCAGATCTTTTTTCACATATCATAACTTTGAAACTGTTTGAAAAACAAGCGGAAATGTTTTTGAACTTTGATCACATTTGACAACTGAAGAAAATGGCAATGATGCCAACTGTATGGAAAGTCACAAAGAGTGACAAAAAGTCTTAAAATACAACTAGGTGATTTAAGAACTTTAAGAAATTCGTTATGTTGCCGAAAGTCTATCTAAATTGTCTTAAATATCGAAAAAATAAGTTTTCCTTTCCTGTTAGCTTTGAATTATTTTATATTTAAAAATTAACAATGGTTAGTTATTGATTTATTGTTACTAAAAAAATGGACAACAAAGATGGGGAATACATAATTTACTTAAGCTAAAATGAAATAAGATTTTTATAGAGAATTTCTCGTTTTTTTCCTCGTTTTTTGTCTTTTTTGCTGTCCTGTCGGCACAATCCAATTCGGAACCGTTATTAAAAGGAAAAGAGAAAAAAAAGAAATTTAAAAATACCAAAAAATCATATTGATACATAATTATATCACATGTATCGTATATATCAAATCAGAGCTATTTGATACTTGTAAAAATGAGTTTAAAACTTTTGTTTGCAAAAAATACTTGGTTTAAGTTCAATAGTTAATTTTAGTTGATTTATAAATATGAATAATGATGAATTTGATATCCACAAACTACTCAACCCACAACTACTGTCAAACGAACAAATTCGTAAAATTTTAATTGCAGTAAGTACTTAACATGAGAAAAGAAAAAAAATGTTTACTAAATAGTGAATACTTTTGTAGCGATCTGTAAAAACCGTGGACGTTGAAAATATGGCTCGAGGAGAATTGCTGGATTTGTTTTCTCGACTGGCGATGCCTTTGGAACAACGCAAATTAACTCGGTTACTTCCTGAAACTACCACAAAAGAAGAAACCTCGAAAGGCCAATCAAATAGCAAAAGTACTTCGATTAATTTAACTACTAAAAAGAGATTGCTGAACACTTACGATAGAACTGAATTACGAACTAACGATAACGTAACGGAGCCAAACTCTAAATATTGTCGATTATCTAACGAAACTGTATTGAATGGAGAAGGGGTGACAAAGAAGCGTCCAATTAATAGGAATTCAAATGAAAATGAAGGTTCATCTCAAAAACGGCGAAAACATGAATTAATTACTTGGCCGTAAATGTCTATTTTTTTCGACAAGGTTTCAATATCGGATTGCCATACGTGTTGGCATATTCTCCAGTCTTTTTTATATATTTTTACTTCAGTATTCATTTTTTTCAATTTCGATATGGCTTTGAGTTCTTGTGTGATAACATTCTCAAAGAAGACGGATTCTTATTGGCTGTCGAACAAGGAAAAGTGGACATTCGGGACATAACTATGAAGAAAAGAATAAGAATTGGAATCCTATACCAACTAAAAAAGGAATGGACTGCTCGCTAGGGATAAGCAGTAGAGCGGTAACAAATCATATACAGTAAGACTCCGTTTAACGCGAGGAATACGTTCCAATAAGTTCCTGCACAAAATGAAACAGCGTTACACGAGGCTACTTAGCACGTAAATATGTGATGGAGATCAGTGAAAAAGGACAATAAGTAAGGAAATTCATCAGTTTTTTTTTTGTTTTATATATTTTGTATTGGATGTAAACTGATTTATTGCTAATATCAAATTTTATTCTTAAAACATTCATGAAGATAAAAAAAGTTGTTATAATGATCTCATGTTTACAACGAAGAAGGTTCTTCTTTTAATATTCTTTGTTTTCTGTTTCATTTAGCAAGAAATTGTGGATAATGAAATACCGCAACAATGATATTTCGTCTTCCTTTGAACTTCTATCAAAATTTAAATCATTTTGTACAAATTGATTCATAGTTTTCGTTATAGTGGGGCAATACTTTTTTTTTAGAAAATTCGGCTTAGGTCTCGTTTAGAACAGTCAAATCTGGCAATGTTGCATTTTCTACTTTGTTTTTAATTTAATTAGTGAATAAATCGACCTATAATGAAAATTTAGCCATAATAGAGAAAATCATACCATATAAGAATTGAGCTAATAAAAAATTGCGAATAAAATAAAAACAATAGAAAATGTAACGTCGCCAGATTTCACTATTCTAAAAGCCGACTTGAGCCGAAAATCCATTTAGAGTTCCTTTGGCTCATCATCTTTAGAAACGCCAACTTTGTCACCTTTGTGGACTTGTTCTACGAATTCTTTAAGCTCGTCGTTGGAAAGACTTACTAGTTGCAACTTGATTGTACATTGCATAACTGTAATTTGTGTAATAATTTGGAGAATCCCAATACTACCGCGTAATTCTGAAACAGCGTTAAGCGGGGTCGTACTGTATATTCATTACTGGCTAAGGAATACATCTCTGATTCAAAATAGCGAAACGTTACCAACAAGTTATGCGTGTGTTTCGTATCTTTCTTATTAATTTGGTATACTAAACGAAACATGCGATTGAAGATTACGAGTGAAGAACTGTTCCAAAATTACAAGCTTTTTAGCAGTAATTTTATAGAAAACTGAAAATAATGTTTTCTTGGAATAACAGCTTCATTTTAGAAGAATGGAATTGATGGAATGATCGTGTGTAACCCATCTTAAACCTACCTTGTACCAGAAAATAAAAATTCAGAGATCAATAATTGTAGTAATCCTAATTAAACCCGTGTTACTGTAGGTTAATAATTGTAAATAATTGTAATTTTAAAATTATTTTATTGAAATTTTAAAACGACGCTAAATACTTTAACAGTTCAAATAAATAATTTATATTTACAAGTTCTTAATGTAAATTTTTATTTATTCATTTTTAATTATTATAATAAAAATGAAAAATTTATTGTATTAAAAACTCTTATTACATACTTGCTTTTTATTCTTACGACTTGGTATAATGTATTGTGGTTAATTATTTTAAACTGTGATAAAACGATAATGTTTTGTATACAAATTCACTATTAAAAATACGATTAAAATGAAAGTTCCAATACTGAAATCAAGCATTAGAATGACTAAAAAGAGTGGCATGCCACATGTTACTTTCTACAATTAATACATGTTTTTTTTGTTTTTGTTATATATTAAATGATGAGAAATAAAATATTCTATATCACAGAAGATAAATCATCAGATTTAATATTATGGTCATTGTGCCGTTGGTTTTGTTCTTGAATTTGAGTCATATCGAGGGAATCTTGTCCGATTGGTTCGGCGCCATCGACTAAGCATACGACACTTAAGGATCCGTTTGTTTCTATATCGTTTGGATTTTCGAGACTGTTTAGATTTGACGATGTTCTCGATGAGGAAGGAATTCCTCGAACGCTTCGTCTTAGCGTATTAGCAGCCCGAATTGTACTTCTGCGTAAACTGCTACGTAGAATTTGTGCAACATCAGCCGCTGTTAACGTAGAAGACGGTGATGTAGTTTGTCGGATTCGATGGTTGTTCGTTAGGGTATTGGCATTTCGATTGCTTTCTGAATTATAAGTGTTGCGTACGTTTGGATAATCGATAGTTTCACTAACACTAATCGCTATGTGATCATTGCTAGTAATATCTGTTTGATGTACTGGATTGTTCATTTCCACAAGGACTGCTGCATAGTCCGGAGGCGGAGGTTGACTTTGAGCTTCTCTGGCTTGGGTTGACTCACGATTATTTGAACGAGAATCGCTCGATTCGCCTAGGACATTTGCAATTCGACGAACACTACGTCGTATACTCTGGCGTAGTAATTTGGCAATTCTTGCACCAGTTGCAGTTGTATAAGATGGCGGTGGGGTATATTTTGGTGGTGGATCTTCAAAAGCCGGATCTGTGGTGGTTGATGAATTTGTGGTGTTATTCGTTGCTCCATTATTTATGTGATTATTATTGTGAGATGCCCCATTTGATCCACGAGAAATATCCTCAGATTGTTCATTTTCAATTGGAGGACGGTATAAAAGTTGAATTCGCTGCAAATAAAAATTTAATTAGTAATTGTAATGGATTTTTTAAAAATTTCTTACGTAGTTTTGTTCATCCAATTGCTCTTCCTTTGTTATAGCAATAGTGATAATAAGAATATAGTTAGTGTATTTGTAGTAATGAAAAGATTTGGTACTTACATCTAATATATCAGGTGGACCATTGTTCAAATATCGATAACTTTGAATGAAGGCAACAATTGGAACTATTAAAATGGGCATTAGTTGTAAGAATGTTCCGAGTTGACGAGCCCAAAGAGGCCAATAATCATAGGATCCGGCATGATGCCATGTGTATAACTCTCGGAAATTCCCGTTTTTGAATGATGATATACAATAAACCTAAAAAAAATACAGTTATTAAACTTCAGATCCCTAGAAATAAATCCGATTATTTACCACTAAAGCTATTGGAAGCACTACGTTCCATGTAAAAGAAAGTAATGGGCCAGCCCATTGCGTGAGACACGCGTGACTGTCGGGTGTAAACATAGCCATGACGACCGAATCACCACTATATGGTCGTCCACGAACCATAAATACAGCACAAACCATTAACATATACAAAATAGCAATCCACCATGCACCTCCCACACAGTAATCCAAGAAATAAACAGTATAGATACCAAACTAAAAATAAAATCCATCTTAAAAATAAAACCCTCTATAAAATTCAAAATTTGCTTCATCCCATACCTCAGTGGTCATCCCCAAACCCAACAAAAATCCGATTAAACAGCTAAAGAAGATTATAGACGTTTCCCAAGCCTCCAAAACTTTAACTTTAATTTCCATAATGCCGGTAATGACACAATGCCATATGGCTAGTTGTTGTGCGATTCCAAAGAGGATCATCACAAAATAAAACAATACTGCCCAAAATGGGGATAACTGATCAGATCCAATTATTGAAAATGTCGCTGGAATTAGTTCGGTGGCGAAACGTAACGGTTGATAACCACTTTCGAAAGCGCGATCGATTCCTGGACGAATAACTCTTTCTCCCAAAATTAACGAAGAATGCATCATGTATCTTACAGGAGTGGCAGCTAAACTTGGAGGAAGTGGTTCACGGGACGAACGCATAAAAATGTATGATCGACTCGTCTCTGAAAATGAAAAAAAATCATATATTTACAAACTTCAATAGAAATGAAAACAGTTTCCTTATGTACGCAGTGGTGAGTGCCTTAGGGACCTTAGGTTTCAAAATTTAAAGGAGACTCAAGGGAAGTCAACTATTGATTTTGAGAAAAATGCACTTTGCGTAATTATGATCGACTTCCTATTAAAAAAATGCATTATGCATGTTCAAAAAACCTATTAGAAGTCTTTTAAAGTTATTAAAGGCATTTTAAAGATAATGACTTCAAAGTGCCTCTAAATGCCTTTTTTTAACAGGACTGTATAACAAAAGAGAACAAGAGCAAACCAGAACATTAAGTTCGTTCATGACCAATTTTATTTGCATTTTTCTGAAAAACGTATATTCCAACTACATTTTTATAAATTCGAGGATTTCGTATTGCAAACCAAACAAGCGCTATCGCATTTACTATAAGGTACGGTGGTCTAGGAGCTTTTATCATCGTAAAAACAAATCAAAAGTCGAAGAAAGTTAATAAAATTTTTTAAGTAATTTTAAATTTCTAGAAAAATTAAAATTTGGAATTTGAATTTATCTCTAAATCTTTTTTTAAAGCCAAAAGATAAGAAATATATAAATTGAGAATCCACATTCGATTTGAAGTTAAAAGAAAATGAGGAAACAAATTGTTTAGAAAAATAAGTTTCTCGTAATTATCTATCAAAAATGATATTATTTATTTTTTACAGTAAATCTTAATGAAATTTTCTGTAAGCCAAAAAATGTTTGCCAAGAGTCCTTCGAGTAGGTAGATGTGGTTCTAAAATAAGGAACATGCATATTTTTAGTTCCTCTATTAACGTGTTTGGTTTTGTCATGTTCTGTTTTGTCCCGTTATAACTCAATTGATAATAACTTTGTAACTGAAACATTGAAAAATGGTTACTTTGAATTTAAGAAAGTATTTAATGATAAATTAAAAGCCTATACAACTGCAGATTAGCAGAGGCAAATGAGAGGAAAATTTTCAAGAGTTTTAAGACACTAAATTTGTAAAAACTTTGAAATAGAAAAAACACAAAACTAATTATGGTTAAGTAGAAAAAAAAATATTTCAACAAAATGAAATACTTTCAACCATTTTCCAGTTGAACTATGGTATTCAGTTTCTAGAGAAATTATTTTCCTTTAGAATAATAAAATACTTAAAATAAGTTTATAATAAATATTTGGGTTTTAAAAGTAGAAAATTGTACTATGGCATTGAAGCCTTTGTGGAATGTGTAATGATAAATGTAAACTATTTATTTTTGAACTGGTAAAATTTAAGTTATTAATAAAATTATCAAAATTAAGTTGTCTAAAATTTAAAATTATAAACTGCATACTGGAATTAACATTTTTTGAGAAGTAAATGAAAATAGAAAAATCCTTTTTAGGGGCATTCATTAATTACGTGAGACAATTTTAGCTATTTTTTGACCCACCTTCCCCCCTTGGTAAGATTTCGTGAGGTTTTGCTCGACCCCCACCCTGATAACACGTGAGATTTTTAAAAATACGTACTTACAATGTAAATGAGTTAATAATGAGTTAATCTGTGCTTCGATTACTTTAGATGTATTTGAAAAAAACGATTTTAAAAAATTACGTGATACTTGTCGAGACTATCCTCTCCCCCACGTGAGATTGTGTGAGATTTTGCTCGATACTCCTTTCCTTCTAAACGTCTCACGTAATTAATGGGTGCTCCCTTATTTAATTGAAATATTAGACAATGCAGTAAATATTTTGAATTTTTTAGTGACTTACCAAATGATCCTGGAAGATATAAATATCCGTAAAACTTAATAATTTCCACACATGTGTTGGCCAAAAATGCAGCTAAAAGTAAAACAGTGCAGGTAATAATAACGATAAGACCAGTTTCCCTCCGTAACATATTTTTATGTTTGTTATGAGATGCAATTTGCATAGCGGCTGCACCAAACAAACCCCATGTTAAAAAACTTTCTTGGAATGCTGCTACCCAACACTGAAAAAATAAAAGTTATGATATGTTGTCTTTAATGATCGATGGATTTTCTTACTTTAGTATTGAGGAAAAATTCTGGCCATGTTGTTTCGGAAAAAATAGTGTTACGCACATCAGTCCCAGCCGGTGTTAATCCTAACATTTTGGCACACAACACTAACATTGAAAGTAACGGTAATAACGAGAATAGAAAAACCACTTTGCCGTAAGATTTTAAACCTTTGCTGAGTGATGCAAATATTATAACCCACACAACCGCTAAATTAAAGCACACTTGAAATTTAATTGTTCCATGACTAGAGTATCCATCGTTTACTTCCATTCCACGATGACCACTTGGATAAGCCAAATTCAACCGTTGTAAAACTTGCCCATGAAAATAATCCGGTACTGTTTCTGTTAGTTTGAACGAATCATTATCAAGACGAGCATCTAAAAATTAAAAAAAAATGTTTGGTTTGGAATTTCAATTGGCATTTTATTAAGGTACCTTCTCGATAAAAATTGAACGGTTCTGCCCATTTGTAATCATCCATTTTTGTAATGAATGAATCTCGGAAATAAACAAACATCCAAGAAACTCCTATAATACTGTAAATTCCAATCAAAGCCTGACTTAAAAGTAATGCAACGCCAACTCCTTGGAAAATTGGAGAAATTTTCCACATGTTCATGACACCCGATCCCAATTGTTGGCCTAAAATTATGGCAAAATGAACAAAATTTTAGCAACAAAATTAAAAATAAATGCGTTACCTAAACATGTGTGCAATGTGAATAATGGTATTCCAAACACCAACGACAACACCAAAAACTGAACGATAAAATTTGCTCCGAAGTGAAGACTTAAAATTGCAAAACGAGATATATTGAATATGCCTAAGGTGCAGCCAAGATAAGCCAACACTGGTGATAAACGGTGTTTCCATTGTCCAAGAGGATTTTCGGTGCCGATGTTTTGATGTCCCGGGGGTCGGCCTGTATTTGTGCCACGATTATGGTGATGTCGATGGTGGTGATGGTTGTGATTATTGGTCCCGGAATTTTCTTGGGCGCCACGCCGACTTGCGGTCGCTGTGGCCACATTTTCGCGTGTCGTTCCCGCCGTACGATCGCATGCTCTGCAAATTAATTAGAATTTATTAAATTTAAAAAAAATATATCTTTTTTCTTAAACATACAATAAATAAAACATTTAACGAATCGAAGAAGTGTTTATCATTTAACAAAACTACGCGGTTTACTGCAATTCATTTAAATTGTAACTTCGATGCATTTTCTTGCACTACTGAATGATTTGAAATATCTACGTATTGCCCTTGAACCTTTTTTTTTCTTTTAAATATATTTTACAATTGTAAATTCAAGTAAACGTATAATTTAAATAACGATCGATAACAAATTATAACACTTCTGATGGTCATGATACCGTTTTCTAATGTTGTGGCTAGTGAGTTGCTATAACGACCAGACAATTGGTTGGGGTTCCATTAATTGTTGTAAGAATTTTATAACGCAAAAAAAACTATTTTAAGTACTCTTTCTCTTTAAGTAAATTTTAAATTAGTTACAGTAGGAACAAATCGAAAAATTATAACAAAGCCAAACCTTGAAGAAAATATAAATGAACCGCCCAATTTTTCTTCTAAATCAGAAATTTCCATTTGCTACTGGTTTGCTCATTATTGATTAACGGCATAAATTTAATGTGGGTTAAACGGGTTAAAAACCGGCCCACATTGACCATTATAAAATATGTTGAATGAAATCATTGTCAGCGTAATTTAAGTGATTTTTAAATAAAGTACTTAAATCAGAAGCGAACTTCAGCATCATTACTTGAAGAATATTGAAAAGAATTAATTTTATTCAACTAATTTGCCTTATTTTTATGGTTTAACTAGATCTTATTTAGGTCGTTGTTTGATTTTGGAATCGAGAATAATAGATATAAATTATGTCCATATTTATTTTTCAATGTTATTTCAAATAATTTAAAGTAGGAGTTGCTCATTAAGGAATGCACGATATTTTTATAGAAATTTAAAAATGTAATTAGGTCTAAAGAAATAATTAATTTATTTTAATATTATAATTTTTCATTAATACTTCAAAGTCAGAACTTAATGATCTATGATATATTCCAAGTTAAAGAAATATAAAAAATTAAGCTATATATCCTGATATAAATTATAATTTGTTTTAACTGAAAATTTTGATGGATGAAGCGATAATCTATATATGTAATTTTATAACTCAACTTTGACAAAATAATTTATAACCGGTAGAGAGAAAAAAGTTCATTCCGAAAGCTCCAATTATCAGTAGTCCCAAATTTACTCTACCTAAAAACCTACTACGTTTATAGAATTATGTATATGACCGTACGTAATGAAGGAGACCATAAAGCTTTAAAACCATTGGGTTCATTGGAACAAAAAATATTTTAGGCCTATCATTGACAAATATTCCATAAATAAAAGGAAGATTAAAATTTACGTCTACAACCACAAACACTTTATGCTTAATCATATTTTACTCTGTAGTCTTACTTATTTTTTTTTTGGGATAATTTTAAATTTCTAGTTCCCTTCCATTTAAAATTCCTTTAATAAGTTTAAACGACTTAATGGGTTTTTTGAATATTTAAAATGCCTTCTTTTAACAGGGTAATTTTTTATGGAATTTGATATCTGTTTTTCCACTTTTACAAATTATAAAGTTATACAAATTGTGGAAATTATTAAATTATTTATGACTATAACTAGCTGGAATTAACGTAATATAAAAAAATGGTGATGTATAATATAATAAATGAATCATTTCAATTTTTTCTACAATAACGACAATAGTTGACAATGGTATCCGTAGATATATCTCAAAACACGCCTTAGAAGATTTATTTCATTAATCTTTGATTTAATTAAAATAGATGTAATAATATTTATTTAGTTCATATAATATTGTATTTGCAACGAAATCAACAACTTATTTTTGTTTAAAATTTACTAATGCATTTTGTGTTATAGAAATTTCATAATAAAATTTAAATTTTTGGAAAACAATCCAGTTGAATAAAAAATTAATGATAATATATGTATGTATCTTTCCTATCGTAAAAGTATAAAAATAAAAAGCAATATTGAAATTTGTAATCACATATCTATAGATTTGATTGTTGATTTAAAATTTTTTAGATAGCTGGCTTAAAAAAA
Source organism: Sisyra terminalis (assembly GCA_958496175.1). Lineage (NCBI taxonomy): Eukaryota > Metazoa > Arthropoda > Insecta > Neuroptera > Sisyridae > Sisyra > Sisyra terminalis. The sequence continues at coordinate 21,996,991 of OY292277.1, forward strand.
AAGGAGGAATAATTCGTCGATTTGAAAGTGAAAAAAAAATCGGGTTTCTCAAATTTATTGTCTGGTGCTAAGTTATTTCCATTTATGATTCTTACAACAAAAGAAATTTATTTATTACATCAATGGAAATAATATCAATGAGTTTTACAGGGTAGTAACGCAAAGTTGCAACCAAAAACATTTTCAATATTTATCCAATGCGTTATAGGTGTTTATTAATGTTAAATGAATTCTTTAAATCCAAATTCGGTAACTTTTCTTTCTTCCATTGGTACCAAAGAAAAATGGCAAAAATTAAAAAAATAAGATATTAAAGAAGAAATTGGAACCAAATTCATATCATACAGCATCATACAGTCAAATATTTCTAATCAATCTTGGTTGACCAACCAAATACCCAAAAGTGCTCAAGAGAAACAGAGTCAACAGTACCCAACATAATCGTCCAAATTTATATATTTCAATATTCCAATATTTAAATCGCTGCAACACTTACTAAGTGGTAAAAATATTGAAAACTTTAATGATGTTCAAAATGTAATTTTCAGATATATTCTTCAATAATCAATTGATTTTTACTAATTTGGCATTAAAATTTTGCACTCTTTCAAATACGTCTTCAAAATTTTGTGTTTTAATTATATCTATGTTGAAATAACGACATTACTTTCCAGTCCCCTTAATAATAAAAGCTCCAATTTTTATTTGTCTCGATAATTTACAATGCACTCGAATTTGTTTTAGGCTTGTATAATTATAAACAGTATACACAATATAGTTTAAACCAACGATAGCCATAGCTTATTAAAATTGGAACAAAGTGGATTTGGGGCTTTTGACCAATGAAACTTTAGATTTATGATTTTTGTCTTTCTATTGTTGTTAGTGCTTATATTTTATTGTGTGTTTTTTTTTTGTGTATTTCTATCAAGATTGTACCATTTGTCATCAAAATAATAAAATAAATTTTAATGTATGCATATAAAATCAAGTGAAAGATTTGCGAAAACATTAATGTGTGAATTTGAAAAAAAAAACATTTATATAAGAAATTATTCGCGTTTTAATCTCAACAATCTTTTGCTAAATTCTTTTCTCATTCAAAAATGATGCAATTTCTTATATTTTCATCTTTTTAATGTAAAACTTTCACTCATTATTCCGTGCCATTATTTGATTAAAAAATATAAAATTTACAATGGCATATATTGTTTCCTGTCCTATCTGCATGTGTGTATGAAATCTTAATGGAACCTCACCCGTACACGCCTCCACCTCAATGTCTCATGCATATCACCATTGTATGGAAATGATTTTTAATTTTGAAAATGATCATAGTCGAACAACATTGATTATAATTTATTTACCAGGAAAAGGGAACGCGTGCCACCATCGTTCCAATCAGTCTTGTGTGACAATAGTTTCCTGTTCCGCTCATTTAACTCCCCTTTTCCGATAGGAACAGGATAAAGAGTAAGACTGAATTTGCCATCTGCTGTGAAACATATTGGTAAATCGGAAGCAAAGTACAGAATTGATTTGATTGAGTTATACTCGTATAACAAAAAGGGAGCCTAATTGATGTGGTTTAAAGGGTTATTTTTTTCATTTCCTTTTTCTTTCTTTTTTTATAAAAAGTTAACAACCTTAGTAGTTTATACAGTGTTTTTTTCAAAAAACGTAATAGGTTTCTTCGATTCGATTCAATCAAGAAAATTTACTTAGAAACAAAACTTTCTTTGGATAAAACATGGCTATTCGTTCTGCAGGATAACAACTTAATATTTTATGCACCTGAATAAAACTTGAATAAAAATGATCCTGAAACATTATAATTAATTCCGATTGTCATGCAAGAATACAGCTTGATTTTGATGAACTTGAAAATAAAACCATTCAAAATGATTTTGAGATTTTTGTAGAACAAAAAAGTTTTCCCAAAATTTATCTACGTTTGTTTTCCTTTAGTGAAGAATTGAAACCTTTTTTTGAGGCTCGGATAAGCGGGTATCAAGCATTGTTAGTAAAAAATTAAGGAAACAAGGGTTTTAGTTTAAATAATAATAATATATAAAAATTTTGGGATAACCCCCCTTAGAACCATTGCGTTGGTGGTCATTATGTTTAAGAAGTTAAACATTTAACTTAAATTGTATAAATTTTTAATTAATAAACAGTGATTTACTAGAAATTACTTTAGTGATTTCCAAGAATTCATATAATTGCTTGAATTTGTTTATGTTCATAGTTTAAAATTTTTCAAATTCCTCTGATAAATATTTTTTTCCAAATCATCATTATTCATAGAAAAATGTAACTAAACAAGTATTTACTATATGTCAAACTTATGGCTACTTATGGATCCGGCCTACAATAAAATTTTTATTTGAGTAGCGTAAAATGTTTGAAATTGTTTTAATTGAAATTGTGTTTTTTTCTTGTTTTCCAAATATTTCTACACAACAGTGCATTTATACGTTTGTTTAAAATATGTCTTATTATTTGCTTCTTCTTAATTACAAGAAATCAATCATCAATTGTGTTACATATAAAAAACGTTTCCCCCCTGATTTATAAAATAAACTGTCTTGCGAACTGCCTTTCTTCGTATATTTAAGGTAAATATTTACACAATTGAATAGTCATTGCTTTCGCAAATAATATTCTTTGTTAGTGGATTTATGGTCAACACTAATTAAATATTTGATCCTGAGTAAAATATACCTAATGTATGTACGAAATGCACTTCCAGGATAATGAATTAAGTGGTAGAGAGTAATAATGGTAGTAAAAACATTAACAGAACAAAGAAACTTCAAATAATTAAACGAAATAAAAAGAAGATAGGTAGATCTGTGTAAAATACAGGAAGAAAATTTTGCAGAATTATGTGAAACGTTATTTATCTACTAATTATACCCAATTATAATTTTTATTTAAATTCTGAGAATATAGGAGTTAAGAAAGAATATGAGTGATATCGTTTAGTTCTTCTGTCTACGTAACGAATAACATACAAAATATATTGTGTTCTAATTTATATAATATAATTTACAATAGTAAACTATAAATAAAAGTTCAAACGAATGTATTTTGACGTAGTTGGCCAGATACGTATTTCGATTACCAAGTAATCTTCTTCAGTGGTCATCAAGTATTTTTGGATCGCTCCGTAATTGCTATGTGACTCATCACATAGAAGTTACAACACTATTTGACGACCGCTGAGTAAGATTGCTTGGTAATCGAAATACGTATCCGGGGCAATACGTCAAAAATACATTTTGTTTGAGTTATTGTCGAAACATGTGTTTTTAGTTTACTTTTGAAAATTAAACTTCTTAACTTAGACCATACTATATTTAATATTCTTTTGAAACAGTTCAACTGTTCAAAATCAGGAAAAAAACCTAATTTGATTTTACATAATGAATTTTGATGCCATTTTCACAACAGCATCTATATAATTCTTCCAGATGCTTTTTATGTATAATTCATTAATGAATTTATAAATTCTACACAAAACTATTTATTTTTTATATTAATTTGTTAAAAAAAACAATTTCCTACTGCTTACTTAATGTCTACAATCCTAATGTGATTTATTTGAATAAATAATTGCATTATATTGAATAAATAATAATTGAATGAATGAATGAATGAGCAATACTTGAATAAATAATAATAATAATAATAACTATTTGCGAATTTATTTAGATTTATAAAACCAAATGAGTTTGATTACTTTAGGGGGTTTAATAAATTTATTTTTTTTACATGAGTCAAGCGATTTTTTAATACTTCTTGATTTACATACTTTTATAAACTGTAAAGTTGCTAAAGACTGCTAACAATCTTCGTAGTTATAAAGCGATCATAACTAATAATCATTACAAAAATAAATATTAAGCTTAAATTCACTAAGGTCGAAGCTGTCAAAGATACTTTGGAAAAGTATCTAGATACTAGATAAGTTTCTTTAGGTATCTAGTTACACTTAAAAACAAGGAACTACTTATTTTAAGTTACTTTTCAGTATCTAAGATACTTTTTAAGTTACCAGATACAGTTCCTACTAAAAAGTATCGAAATAGATACTTTTTGTCACAAAATAAAGGGACTAAGATATATTATCTTAGATACTTTAAAGTAACTAGGGTTGTTTTTTCTGATAGCTTTGCTAAGAGTCAGTATTTTCACTCTTGGATAAAGAGGCCATATTCTAAATATAGCTATTTAATGGATAAAATTTATTTGTTATATAAATCCTTCTCATTAATTTTACACATATCACTTTTTTAGACGAAAAAACATGTTTTTTCCATCTTTCGAATAAATTTTTTATCTGGAAGATAAATGTCACTAATGTCACTATCTAGATGTAAAAATACTGGTCCTTACTCTAAACATTTTTTGATGAAAATACGCATGTTACGCATAAATCCTCTTTTATAAATGTGCACATAATCTTTCGATTAAATATGTTCTTCTTTTTTGGTTTAAATCAATCAAATCCTTAATATTTTTTGGTACTTTATAAAACGATCCCAAATTGGTCAATTACAAAGATCTACAAAGATATATAGTATATCTATATTTTGAAATATTTCATAATGGTGCGGTTTCCGGGTAAAAATAAAAACTACTTTTTTATATTTTTCGTTTATCATAACTGCCTAATTAGCTGTTATTTTTACTTTAAACAGTTTTTTTCAAGGATAACAAAAAAATTAATTATTTAAAGCAGAGTCGTCGAAATGTTTGTAATCCAAGTGGCTAGACTTGGATCATAGATACGGAGGAATAATTATTTTTTTTTTTTTGGATTTTTACTTAAACCTTTTAATATACCTTTGATCATTTTTTTTTTAATTAAAAATCTTTAGATTTCATACGATTTAAATATAAAGTATGTGAGAAGAAGTAAGAATATGAAAATGAGAAATTTCTACTAAATATTTTCTATAAAAGTTTCATAAGGCTTGTATTTTTTCACTTTAGAGCGTTTTAGTTCTTTCTATTTTGTACTGATAGAATAGTTGATCTATAAGTAATAACAGGGATATTATGAAGTTCATTAATTTTAACCATAACTATTGGATATGCTAAATATAAATGTTTCCTTAATCATAATGGAATATGATTACTTATATTTCATTTTGTAATTATTGATATTTTCCTTTTACAGGTCTTAAAAAGGCTAATATCCACATTTGAAACGTCTAATACTATCAGAAATAATTTCATATTCGTAAAAGTAACTGCAACCAGTATTTCCTAAGCATATATTCATAAATCTATACCTATCCTTTTATATCCAAATTCAAAATTTCATCAGGGATCAGGGATTAACCATTTTTCTTAATTAATTATATTTTTTTGAAAAAGTAGAAATTAAAGGTCTTATTTGTTGAGCTTTTGTAACTTCGATATTGGGATAGTAAATATCTATAAACTACGTAGATACTACATTCCGAATTCCAGAAAAATCTATACGTCAGATACTTATTCTCCTACTGTTATTGTATTTATGTTTCTGTCAAATATTATTTATAATTTACTTACAATAAATATGGAAGTATTACATCAGTAGAGTTTAACACCATTTTATAGCACAGGACCAAAGTATTCCTTCAAATAAAACTAAACCGCAAAGTACATATCTTATTGTTTAAAATATAAGCCTGTGATTCACTGAATATGTTAAAACATTACATTTCAAAACACATAACTAAAATATTCAATTAAATAAATCTAAATAGCAACGTAGATAGTATATGTCGTTTTGTATAAAACAGAAGATTCTGATTCACCAAATAAAATAAATAAATTTAAGAAAGAAAAACATTGAATATTATTACAAATACCGGATACAATTTACAAACAACGAGTCTTGACTGATTGTGAGGTATAACTTAATAAGTAAATATGGCAATATACTTTTTTTTTTCAAAAATATTTTTTCCATTTTATTACTGTAATCTATTTTTCGACAAACATTTATTACGTAAGAAAATTTTGACAAATTGATATCACAGTCGAGTTATAAAACTATAAATTTTACAATATATAGTTTTCTTGATCTAGCCGCGGATATACTGTAGTCTATGTTTGTTTTATTTTATTTTTTTCAATTTTCCTTGCCGTTACATTTTCGCGAATGAAAACCACGAGAATAGTGTTCATACCATAAAACGTGTTCAAGTTTCGATATACACGAGCGATAGACCGAACAATTTATACTTAAGTGTACACATGTTGAATGATAACAGAAAAATTATCATTAAAACCATCAAGCACAAAACCAACATTTTATACTTTTTTTTTTTTGTTTTGTTTCCAGAAAAACTCCGGATTATTATTTCAAACAGAAAAAAACGCTCATTGAATGTGCACTGAATTATGACGGTGAACTTATAAAATCACTTCCAGCCCCCCCAAAAAATTAATGAATAAAATTATTTTCTTACTGTTTAGCACCTAGTTTTACAAGCTTGCATACATTGGAATTTTCAAAATTTCATGTAAGTAAGTATAATTTTTTAGGAATTTAACAGTCAATAATCAATGAAAAACTTACTGCAATATTAACGAGGGGCAACTAGTTTAAACCAATAGTAATTAAGGCAAAATATTAGAAATTGGTTTGCGGTTAAAATAGTTATTGTAAAAGTTTCAATGTATGACTTTTCCGGAAGAGAATTGACATCCTTCTTGATAAAATATAGATTAGCGTAAGGAAAAAGAAATCAATGCATTGATAAGCCACTAGACAGGACATTGACTCCGATTCCGTTATTTTTAATTGCAATGCATGGTTGATTTAAAAAGGATATATTTTCTTGGACTTTACTACGGATATTTCATTTTTATATACTTTCATTTTTCATAAATTTACTCTAAAATCAAATTAGATTTTTTCCCGTTAATTTTGAACAGTTATACTGTTGATACAAAATATAAAATATATTTTGGTATTATTAATGTAATATAATATACAAAATTCAGGTTTAAATTCAGTGGTGAGGCGTGCAATTTCCTCGCCTTCTATTTTCATCATTAGTCAAGAAAATTAGTTTAAAATCAATTATCTTTAAATTCTTTAATTATTTAATATTCCTTAAATATCTTAATTAATATTATTCAATTATTTAAAAATTTACTCTTCGTTTATTTTTAAAAGTAAAATCTTTTATGGAATTACCAATGTTTAAAAAAGACATTTAGAGATATTTTGAAATCAGTACATTTAAAATGCCTTTTTTTAACAGGGATGCCCCCTCATTTTCATGTACCGCCCAGAGCCACGATTTTCTCTACACTTACCACGTTACACTACTGGTTAAATTCGCCAGATGAAGTTAAAACTCCTTACGAAACGTTAATTTTAAACTTCAAACGTAATTTCAAGATGCTCTTTAAAAAGAACTGATATTGTAATTTAAAAAAGTATCTTAGATACTAAAAAGTAATTCAAAATAAAGTAAACAATAAAATGGAATATTTGACTACCTGGTTATACAAAATAATTGTGTATTTTGCGATTTTTTAGTTTTGATAAGGTTTAATTTTTTTATTTTACTCAAATTAGCTGTAAGCAGAGCTGTCAGAAAAATCTTATTACTTTGAATAGCTTAGTTACTTTAAGTATCCCAGTTCCTTTATTTTTTGGCAAAAAGTAGTTAGTATATTAGATACTTTTCAAAAGTAACTATATCTTGTAACTCAAAAAATATCTTAGGTACCTAAATACGAAAAGATCAAATATAAAGTTTTATTTTGTTTTGTTCTATAAGATTCAATTTACACCTCTTGTATTCTTTTATCGTTTTTAAAATGTAATAAGTGTTCAGTAGATTAGACATATATACTTCCCTTTTTCCTAAATTAATAAAGATAAGAAATATAATATCTGATTTCTTATCAACTTCACCTAATACGTTACGATACTAAATATATACATAGTATACAAAGTAACTAAAATATATATATATATATATTTTTGTAAGCTTTGTAGGTATCTTGAAAAATAACTTAAGATAAATATTTAAGTTCCTTTTTTTTGAGAATAACTAGATACCCAAAGTTACTTCGGATGCTTTTTATAAAAGTAACGTATCTAGTATCTAGATACTTGCCAAAAGTCTTTTACAGGTCTGATTATTATTAGTAATTATGGTAGAAGCCAGTAGAAGCTTTTCCTTATATATAAAACATTCAACTAATGTTTAGAAATTTGATTTTTATTATATTGGTTTTTTTTTAAAAATAACTTACATTTTATATGTAGTTATTATAGTTCTATTGTATTAGTATTGTTATTTATGTGCATTATAATTTTTGATACTTAAAATTATGCATTGTTTATTCAAATAAACTCAAAATATTGAGAAAAAAATTGACAATGGTTTATTAGTAGATATACGAAAAGAATGCTGGAAAGGTTAGATAAGTACCCGAAGATGCAAACCTCGGGTATATAATCACGATAACTGAACTTTGTTAAGTAGTTTTTCAGTATTCTCAGTCCTGAGTATTCTATTTTAGCATTATTGAGATAGTACTTATTGAAATCTGTCCATGATTTTTTTAATGAACATTGATTTATTTCCTATACCTAACAGCCTGTAATCGAAATCCTGTAATGTAAATAATTGTTTTCATGTTAAATAACGTAAATAGAAAAACTTTGTAAAGTTAAATAAAACTTATCATATTTACAACTAGGTCGCAGCATTTCTTACACTTTAAAGTCAATCACAGTTGCATAATTTTTTTAAATAATCAAAATGTTTCATATCATCATTACAAAATGCTTGATAAAGAATGACCTCAAATATAACTCATGATAAATCGAATGAATATTGTTAAGAAAATCGTGAATTTATGAAAGGTTGCCCATTGCAAAATTCTTTAGCTTTACGTCTTTTTATTAAATTAAATTTCAGATATGGGAAGACAACTTTTGCGATTTCTTTCTAGATAATATACAAGAGTCGAGTTTCCAGAAAAATTTGATTATTCTAATTTTACGATTGTTACAGGGGACAACATTATTGAAAAACGATAAACTATGATATGCCGAATGCATGATGTTGCAGTTGTAATATTTTCTTTACCGTATTACTCGTTTTATTAAAACAGTCTTCTATTATAACAGATAACAATTGATATTGTATGCAGTAGGTACGGTTACATGAATAGACGTAGCCGTTATAATTTTTATAGCTATTTTTTTTTTCTTTGGAGTAATTTACAAACTGGGTTCTATCAGGAAGAAGTATGATGTTGAAATTGTGAATTTTATTTCATAGATTAGCTATTTAATAATTTATTACATTACTTTATGACTGGAAGAAATTCAAAAAAAAAATCAGAGCAGAGAAGAGATAATTGCGATTTCCAAGAAATTAGGAAGATATTTAAGAATATGAGTCTGTTGCGTTCAAAATAATGCATTAATGAGTATCAAGTGCAGGAGGATTTTGACGTTGATGATGATGGTGTTTAGTTCTGTGAAATTGAAGACGATGTGTGTATTGTGCTCCGTTGCTGATGATGGTACAACGACCGGAAAACACAATCACCGCCACTACCATCGGCAACATCCATTGCACTAACCTTGCCTGACTGGCCTCTGTTTCCTTGCCTTTTATTACAAAAATAACCGACCATATTATTCAATATAGGTACTACAGTAAACTTACGATAGTAATAATAGTAATAGCGATAATAGAAAACCGTAATCGTAAAGATTCTTGAAAAATTAATTAATATTAATGTTCTTGTATTTCCGATAACAGAATAAATTCGTGTCGCGCGTTATTTCTTACAGTTATGCTGTAAGAAGTAGGATACTTGAATTTAGTGTAAAAAATGCATTTTCTATATACTTTACTTATAAATACATATGCATTTTTATTTCTTCAATTTATTATTTTCCACATGACATTTTCCACAAATATCAATCGACAATTTAAAAAAAGTTAATTACAGAAAAGTTCACTTCATTCAGGTCAGTATTGCATTTGGTTGCCAAAGTGATTAAAAAAATTAAAAACTATTCTTCGTCAAATTAATTAACAATTGACCAATTTTATCAAACCTAATAGTGGCCGAGTGGTCTATGTGACCGCTCCAAAACTGGTAGGTGTTGGGTTCAACCCTATTTTCGCAAATTTTCGATATTTCTCGATTACGGATTTTTATAAACTCTAGAGTCCCTAAAGATCTTAGTAGTAATAAACCGATGGTAAATAACTCTGCTTTAGCTTTTCTAAAAAAAGTATTCAAATATTAAATGGAAATAGTTATTTTGTATTTTGCATTTCAAATACTACTATTTTGAAAATGTCTCATCTCTGTTTAGCCCTACTTTAAAAAATATTTTGTAGATTTTTTTTTTTGAAAATTAAGAAGTAATCGAACATTATAGTCTTTAAAGTGGTTCTCCCGTGTGACGACCTATTTTTAAAACATTTTCTTGGGATTTTTTTTTTATTAAGAACCAAAAGAAGGTAGAACTTTGAGCTTTTTATCATTTGTTTATAATTATGTTAATCATATAAATATAAATTTTTAGCTAAAAATCTTCAGTAGAACGTGAGTTATAGCGAAAAAAATGAACGCTCATTGACTCCACGATTTGGGCTGATTAGCTTATCTCAATTGAAATAAAGAAACGGCGTTTTAATCTATTAACTTAAAACCATGGAATGAACTAGAATCAATTGAAAATATGGAAAATTGGAATTTTGGCAGACTTCTGAAGAAGAAATGCAGATTCACCGTTTTATTTAGCGTAGTATTACGTGCGTCAAAATGCACTGAGGCTATCCTATAAGTTGGAAGTCAGTGGATCAAACTGTTCTCGAGATATGATGGAGAAAAGCTTGAAAAACATAGTTTAGAGAAAAGCGTGTTTTAAGTTTCAAATATGGTTAAAATTATAACAACTTCTGTATCTTTGTAGCAACTGTATAACGATTTCAAATTTTTAAATAATAACTTTACCATCATATTCTATTCATGTTAAGGAAGCAATTTATGCAAAAAAAAAAACGATTTTTTTAACCCAACGCACGGAAGAATCCCCTTAACTAAAGTAGAAATTCAGCCTTAGATGTGTTATTTTATGGAAGTTAAAAAAATTGAGCAGTATTCTAAGCATTTATGGCTCAAATTCAACGCCTGTAACTCCAACCAGCTATTAATAATATTGTTTGGCAATTATTTGAAATAGACCAATTTTCAAAGGTCCTTCTTACTAAGGTGTCTAAGGGTGGAACATTGAAATCAATTTTCATTGATATTGAATCAATAATTCCGGACGAAGAAATTTGAATAAACGTTGAAATTTAGATCAATTTTACCCGGTTTAAGCCTTTCTTGTGCCGTCAAAGCCTAAAACGTCCATTTGTCTAAATGTTTTTCGGTGCTATATTGGTCTTCTGTATAGTTGTAAAACCTGGACCATGAAGACCTCTCGGTTAAGTCAATTAGAAGGTTTTGAGAAGGAATGTAGGAATACCATTAGATCTTTTAAATTTCGTTAACAGTTCGGTTTATAAGCATTTTTGCAATCATAAACCGTAAGCTCCAATACTTTGTATGAAGCGATGAAATCCTAGGAATTAGCTCTTGTTAATTGCTATGCAAGGCAAGATTAAAAATACCTGATGAATCTGAGAAGGTAGATAGGTTTAAATGTGAGGGATCTTATCCAAATGGTTTCAATGAAACTTATCCAATGAATGGGATAGAATTAGAGAGATCGTTATAGTAGTCTACACCTAATAATAGGTACAGGACTCTTCTCTCCTCACCCCAACAAAAAGAATTCTCCATAACTAAAATAAAGGTTAAATATTTTATAAGAAAATATTACTCCAGTTTTATTTATTTTAATCCCATAATAAAGACCAGTTGATTTTATTATTTAACCTATGTCATGTAAACATACTGCCTCGAAAGTTTTTTTTAACGTATTTATTTTTTAAAGCACCTATTTAAGGAACATTTAATCAGTTGAATTCCTGATATGTCTCAAATTTAGTTTATCAATTACATGCTAAAAACAAACGTTACTTTCCTTGTAGCATAATCGCTTTGAAACCACTGATAAGCCAACAGAAACATCAATAAATTCATACAGTTAACATTGAATTTCTTAGGTCGATTTCAATAAAAGTTGGACCTAACAAGTGACAAAAAAATATTTTTATTTAATAAAAGCCTATAAACGTTTTTTTCGATTTCATAGGTGCAAGAAAAAAAGTTTCATAGCTAATTTGATTGAAGTAGGAAAATAAACTAAAGCCTATAATTTTCTTTCTCTATGGAAAGGAAAACGTACTTTTTTGTGGTCGAAACCAGAAATAATTAATAAGGTGTTACCAAATTAGAGTATTCAAACTAAAAGAACAAATTTTGTATGATTTAATTATTTACTAATTTAAAAAGAAATATGAAATAATGAGTATTTAATAATAAATATTTGAGAATCAGCAATGCTAACAATAAAGAAAAAAATAGTTAAAATGAAGGTCGTAAATCATAGACAATATAGTCAGCAAACAAGGATTTACTTTTGCTCGAATAAATCATGGAAAACGTTTTTCTTCAACTCTTCCATTTTACTTTACTACACTTTCTTTTCACTCCTTATTTCAAAATCTAAAACATGTCTTCCTCTTCAATCTTCACTATACACCATTATGAACATTTTCTTTGCGTAATTTAAATTTCATATTTTCGCTCTAATTCATTTTTACTTTATGTCTCTCTTCGTCTTTCGTACTGTTAAGAAACTATTCGGTTTGTAATATGGTTGCATTACAGTTAGGTATATTGTATAATTTTTATAAAAAAAATCAACTCTACGTAAGATATACGATAGAAGAAATCGTTTTTTCATTCAGGGGATGGGCTCGGCACGATTTTCGACTAAAAAAAATATAATTAAACGCAATAAAGACGAGCGGTAGGTTCGGATTATTTGTTAATGATTTGATCGATTGGGAAAGTGTATTATTTGTTGTTGGTTGTTTTATTTTACTTTTTGTGCTCTATTATTTCAGAGTAGGTACTGTTCAAAGCAATTTGAAAGTGAAGACCGCGAAAATTTTTAACTATTGACTAGTATTACAAAATAAATGATATTGTATACGTTGAGTAAATTATTAGTTTACGTTGGAATTACTCATACTAGAAAACGGATCAATAGGTATTGGATGGCTGAATACTTTCATTTTCAATGGATGCTTGCAAAAAAATCTTTCAATAAACAAATCAAGGTTTTCAGGTTTAAATTGGAGGAAGTGATAAATTTATCGGTGATATTATTTATGGTAAGTGTTAGAAGTTTTGAGGCTTAAATGGTTTTGTACCTTGGTGCAACTACTTCAGGGGTGGCTCGCGATGGTGTCGCTGAGGGTGAGCAACTGGGTGTAGTTTCCACGCTGGACACTCCTCCGAGACTAGAATCAGTGGAAGAAACACTTCGAGGACGGTGATGGCGTTGGTTTTGTTGTGATCGTGATGAATCTGAACTACTTCGAGCTGCCGAACGATTGTTATTCACTTGGTTCCGGTTAGCACTACGCGATTGTCGATTAGCACAATATGTGGATGAAGATCGAGATCTATGCACATGATTATCATTAGCACCACTGTTATGATCACGCGTACCACCTCGCGGGTGAGCCGAGACACGTGGATTGTTTCGTTGTTCCGTAAATGATAAACGTTGTGGGGCACTCGTTGGCCGGCTACTTCTGTGCTGCGGCGTCAAATTGTCCATGGGGTTGGACGCTTGAACTGCGACTAACGTTTGTGGTGTTCCGATTGTTGCAAGGGGTTGTGGAGTTTCGATTGGGGTAGCAATCGTGTCGCTGGGTAATCGAAAGTGGCGTATACGGCGCATTGACGTGCGCAGCCATGAACTTCTTGGTGGTTCACTTTTGGTTTGTTCTTCTTCGGACATTGTTGTCGTTTCAGTATTGTTCGTCGTACTACTAACTGGCGGTGAAGAATTCGATACTAATTGTACAGGTGAAGCAGAAGTTGTAGGAGGAGGGTCATGCTGGTGTAACATTACCGGATTCATTACCACGCTCTGCTGATTCCTATCCAATTCATCCACCCAACTCCAATCAATGTCTTCGTCATATTCATCTGACTCGGGGTCTAAAAAATCCTTTGTTACAATTTCGTCCTTCGATTCTGCCATCTTGAATTTTTTGTTCGGAAAAACCCCTATCGTATTCCGGCATCGGTCGTAACGTTTGAACGCTGAATTTTCACTACCGATTTGTAAACGACTTTTCTTCGACGGTAGCGTATTGGAGCGTGCTAACATTTCTTCAGCATCAATAATATATGCGAAATTCATGTTCCCACTGCCGTTGCTTATTTCATTGAATTGTTGCGCCAATTTATCATTAAAATTAGTGGTGGAGCCACGCTTTGTTATTAACGACAAGTTGGCCTGAAAATAATTATTGCCAGCATTACTTTCAAAGTCATTTTGTGGTAACGATGACAATGCAATTGAAGGCCGTCTAACATTTCTAGTTCCACCGTTTATTTCGTTCTCGCAACAATTTGATTCCAACGCCTCCAAATAGGTATCCAAGTCCAAAAGACATTTATCAACTTCTTCCGTTGCACTTTTACTTGAAACCTCATCCTTTCTGGTTTCAACGTCAAAGTATCGTTCTAAATAGTTATCGGATTTAGATCGATTGATTTCCGGATGGTAATGTTCGCTTAAATCTAATAGTAGAGCACTGTTACTTCGCGTTAGTACAGTTCTATTCGAAATATTCGATGCGTCACTGAGCGATATTAAAAATTCATCTCTACTCATTGATTCGTTCGTTGGATCGTCATTATTTGTTCCATTTTTTAATAGCTTTTCTTCCAACTGCGATAATTCCGTGTCCAGCAAATGGCTGTCCACATCCGGGTTGCCATCGACCAAATTTGTTACAATGGGAGGAGGCGTCACGGTATCGTCAGAATGGAAACTAATCAAATCGGTATCATTGGGGTCGTTAGTTTGAGCCATTTTCCGAAAACGTCCACGTGGATCAGGACCTGAAAAAATCAAAATCAAAGTATGAGTCAGAGTATATTTTGCCTACGGGAGATTTGTTTCCTTTCAATAATCATAATTCCCCCCTTTTGAAGTCAATGACCTTATAAAAAGGGGAATAGGTGAGCGTTGATAATTCAAAACTTTTGGTTTCAATTTATTTTCGTTTTCTTGTTATTACTGTGAGAAAGAAAATCTTTTTAAAATCATTGGAAAATCTATTGTAAAAATATATAATTTATAACGATCTTGAACCTATTTCGTGCTCTACTTTTACACTAATTTCATAAAAATAGAAGTTTAATAAAGAAATATCTATTGATTTGAAAAAAAAAATAATTGAAAATTATGATGTTTAAATAGTTGAAAAAGAGCAAATTGAAAGAAAAGAGTCATATGATGTAATTTCTTCAAATTGTTCTTCTAAGTTTGATTCAAGTAGACTTTTATTCAAGGTTTTTAATTAACGGAATTTTGAAATATTGGTTTAATCAAGCATTTAGACTCGGAGGTTTTCAAACATTAAAAGAAGAACAATTTTCAAGAATTATTCATTGCCTCATTGTCGAGAAAATTGATGTGTAATGAAATACAAAATTTGCAATTTTCTAGGGTTAATCACTATAAAATCAGATCATTATCACTAATTTCTTAATCCTTTATTAGATACCAATTAAAAATAATTTTACCTCAGAAACTTTTGAACATTTTTTATGATTTATTCAAGGTGGACGAGCGAAATTGAATACTAAAATCGTTCAGTCTTAATATGGCCCGAAAACACAAATACGTAAATTAGATTTAACATTTATTACCTAAAGTACAATTCGAAAAAAAAAATAATTATGAAAATGTATTACTAATTATTAACCACTTAAAATAACTTTGATTTTGAAGAGTGTATACAGTTTCATTTTAGGGAATCCATAAATAACATAATAGCACTTTTTGTTTGAGTAAAATTTTTGCAGACCATTACGCATAATATGTTAGGGCACATTTGTACATATAAAGAATAAGTATTTTTAATAAGTCTTGACTATGTCAATAGTAAACACCGTGGTCTCATTTTTATCGAGAACATTTTAATTAACATTTATTAATATGTATTAGCAGTGTATAAGATGTGGATGCAAAAAATTACAAATAACTATTTTTAAAAGGAAGGTGCTTACTGAAATTATCTTCATCCATACCTACTTCAGTACAAGTCTAAGGAAAATTTAATATTTTTTTTAAATACTATTTATTCTGAAAGGTATGGAGAAAAATAAATGAAAAGTTTTATTGAGAAAAAGTGCCAAATCTACTTTTCCAAATTTTCATAAGCAAATGTATTTATATGTCTACCGGGTCTACTTCTTACATGGTTTCACGGTACAAGAGGGAACCCTAGTGATATGTAAAACTATTGAAACTTTTTGAACCAATGATAGTTAAGACTTTGGGGTACCTATAATAATTCTGATTTATTTTAGATCTATCCTACATGGCTGCACGTGCATGGTACCCAAGAGAATTGTAAAATCTTTGACATCTTTGTAACAAATGATAATTCAAACTTTTGGAAATCAATCATCCTGTTTTCTTCCTAATATTTTCGATCATTTAATTTTGTATTTTCGTTTGGCTCATGTCTCTTTTGGAGACGTCAATATCTGGCGACGTTGCATTTTCTCCTTTATTTTTAATTAAATTGGGGATTTTTTTAGTAATTCAATTTTAATGTTGTAATTTCCTCTTTAATAGCTAAATTTTCCGCAATATTTACGAATTTATTCGCAAACAAAATTAAAAACAAAGTAAAAAATGCAACGCTGTTAAATATTGAAATAAACTTACACCTCGATCTACGCGGTACTCATTTTACGCGATTTCACTTTTACGCGGTCAGAAAAATAACTTTTTTTTTACTTAAAGCAAACATACTTTGGGGCACATGTCACACAAATGCACAAGTTGCATCAAATTACTCCCACTTCTAAGATTAAAAACAAAAAGCAAAAATAAGTTAAAGACTATTTAATAAGACGATAAGAAGAACTTGCTGCTGAATTCATGTCGAGGTATTAAATCTATTTCTTAATTATATTTTATGCAGATATATGTGTATATCTAGTTGTTTTACGCGTTTCTGGCACCAATCTTTCTACTTCATATGAACTCGAAGTCTCGATTAACGCAAATTTTTATTTCCTGAATTTTCTTATGATCTCGAAGGTTCGATTTACGGGATATCTACGGTAGGCAGTAGCCTACCATTAAAATTAAAATGTATATTTCTTCACTAATAACCCACCAATTAATTATTATTTTGAAAAACCTCTTCAATAAGACCCCACACGATTAAGTAGATTAGATTTTGTCGTTCCTCATTTATATTAAGAAGATTTTTTTTTAATTCCTTTCCCGTTCTGACATATTCTTTTGTTGGCGTAAAAAAGAATATTTCACTGTTAAGAATATTATGCATGTATCACTAAAACTTTAACGTGTAGAATGCTTTACCAACCAAATAATTTATGACGATTATTTTTCATAAATTTTAACAAGCGAAGTTCTAAATTGGAAATACATCTACTTAGAGAAATAACTTTCAAAAAGTAAAACCAACTTTATATTAATATGTTTTACATTAAATATATTCGATATGATTAATTTTATCGAAGACCAAACTAACAACGCATACTTCAATTGAATGTTGCAAACTTATTAAAACTCCTCGAATTGCCAATGTTGTTACTAAAATTTCTATATTAATTTACAATTAAAATAATGAAATTTAATAAAACATCCCACATCTGGCTAACGAAATATTTTCACTTTCAATAATCCAAACAAAATATTATTTAATTTCTCTTCACTTTCTTGAGAAAATTATTTCCATTGAAACTTTTGCTAAAATTCCGTCAAATTTTAATTACACTTATCTTTAAAAAAAAATATAAAATAAGGCATATATGAAACATGAGAAGGTATCTTTGCAAAGAACAAAAAGCATAGAAGATGATTCACTTGAATTAATTTTGGAAATAATTAAATCAAAGAATTTAATGGAAAAAAATAAACACTGAATGAAAATGAAATTTAGAGAAAGTATCCGTTAAAAATTTAGTGTCTGATTGACAAATCGATCTTACACATTAGTATAGATAGATTTTTATTAAAAAAACCGGTTTAATTATTTTAATGATAATTTTATGTTAATTAAAACAATGACTTTAATTGTTGCATATATATTTTATACGGAAAAAAAACATTGTATTACCTTAAAAATGTTAATTGCCGAGCTAATTTTAATTTTTTGATATTTTATAATATTGATTTTTAATTTTAAAAGATAAGCAAATGTGTATTTTTTAATAATTATTCTTGGAAAACAAATTTTCCTTATTTTATATGCCAACAGATTACTTCATTTAAATTTAAATAGGAAAAAAATAAGGAAGAAAAGAATTCGAAAATACGTATTAGGCAAATATTATTAGCAAGAATTAAAGAAAAATAGTGTTTAGTTATACTTAATACTTTACCAAGATTCTGAAGAAATTTTAGAAAGGATTGAAACATTTACTTAATGTAAAAAAAAATATTTAATAGTTTAAACTAATAGCCGATGTATTCCCATGAATATATTACAACTAAGTAATGGACATAATTGTCTTTAACATTCAATTTCTTTCAAGTGTAAATTGGAGGAGAAGAGTAAAAAAATGTGCTAAAAGGAAATATTATCTCAATGTTATTAATACATTGTAAACAACAAGCTATATGACACAGAGGAAAAAATAGTTCAAGTGGCAGAAAAAATTAAATCCGCTAAAATATGTTCTTAATGAGTCACACATTTTAACACTTACGGTTTGTCGAAATTAAATCGATTAGTCATTTACATTCGATTACTCAATAACCGTAGGAGAAAGAAAGTTCAAATAGGAAATTAGATTAACGATCTTAAAAGGAAAACATGAAATATTTTGATATTGAATTTATTTTAAATTTTCTTAAGAAATTAATTAATCAATACAAAGATAGTAGGAAGATTGCACACCTAAATGATTTCCAAGAAAAATGGGCATCCGTTTGGATATAATTTTTTTAAATGCTTCGTGTTACCCTCCATAAATTATATCACTAACCATATTGAAACAAACTTATAAATGATTGAAAAAATTAATGGAAATAATTCTTTTTTTGAAACGAAGAGTGTACAGTAATCCCTCTAATTGCGCAATTTCCTACTGCGCGAATAGAATTTTTGATGCCATTTTCGTACTGCATGATTCAAATTTTACACTCCGCGGGTTTTAAAACTTTTGTCTTCATTCGTGCCTTAAATTTTGCAGAAATTCATCAAGTGCTTTGGCTGCTTAAGAAAAAAAAAATGGTAAACTATATAAAATAAGCCCCTGAGTCGAAATATTAAAGGATAATACTACGAACTCAGTGCAGACGTATGCACCACGTTTACAACAAGTATGCAAAGTGAGCAAATGAGTTTGCAGCACGTTTGCAGTGGATCCACACAATCCAAATATGCATTTGAAGCAGAATACTATTTATTTATTCATTTACAACGTGCTTGTACAGGTATTGTTACAATTTTACGATAACTGCGACCTTTTTCTATTCTATCAGTTGTCGACCTGCTGCAGGCGCAGTGCAAACGAACAAGAATTCCATAGTTCTGCTACGAACCTATAACAAGCCTTATAGAATATAATTATATAATGTAAACGTGGAACAAGCATGGTGCAAACTTGGTGTTAACATAATTGTGCTGCAAAATCGCTGCAAACGTGGTGCAGACTTCAAAATTTCGACTTCGGCCTACCGGTGGCCGAGTGGTCAGGGTATCCGCTCCATAACTGGTAGGTGTTGGGTTTGATCCTCGTATCGAACAAATTTTTGATATTTTCGATTACGAATTTTTACTAACCCTAGAGTCGTTAAAGATCTTAGCAGTTAAAAAGCGACGGTAAATAACAATTAAAAAAATATAAGATAACTATTTTTTTAAAACAAAAAGCTCATCAGAATAAAACAGTATCTGATCTCTTTTTATCGCAGAAAATCTTTTTTTATTGCGAATTATTCTAAGCTTATACCTATTATTGATATTTTCTAATTTAAATTGGTTTTTGGAATTTTATTCAAGTTTTTAATTTTTTTATAAGTGCAATGTTAATTTTTTTGAAAATTTCCTAATATTTGGAATCTACTCTCTCCTCATTTTCATGCAAAATAGGGATCTATTGTGCGGTTTTGTATTGCGCGCTGTTTTTGGGGAAAGGAACTACCGTTGGAGGGATTACTGTATTTGCTAAATAAACACATTATTTGGTTTATCATTACCGAAATCTTTAAAATATTACAAAATAATGTTCTGAATCACTGAATTTAGGCTTCTAATAGATAGATAATTGTAGAAAAGCAATAAATTGTAATGATTAATTATTCAGTGTAAATGTCGGTGTCTCCCGAGGGTATTGGACATTGGTTTATATAGTTTTTATACGAGTATTGAGATAAAAGTGAAAATGAATGGCATTCATAAGGCTTTCAAATTGGAGAATGAAAGCCATAAATTTTCAAATTCATAATTTATTATAGAAGCCTACATTTGTGGATTGACTCATCACAATTGTGGTCAAATTGTTCAAACTACCAGTTTTCTTTTTCTTTCAAACCCTAAATACTTAATAGTAAAATGCAAATTCAAAAATTGAACTTGAAAAAAATATAGGTACTTTTTGTTTTAACAAACTTATGGCTGACGATTATTTTTTGATATTTTTTATTACAAAAGAAAATAGTTTTTCTAAATCTGATTTGCCTAAAAGGTGAAAAAATTGGTTCCAAATAATTAAAATACTAATATTAAAAATGCTATTTATAAATCTTACAAGGTGAAAAGTATCTACAAGGAATTGCGAACCATCCAAATAAATTGGTCGCCGACATTATACAAGAACCACCATACAAAAGGCTTAAGGGAATGGACCCTTTAGTTATTTTTAATTTCTAATGTTTATTTTAATCTTTTTATATAGGTTCCAATATTTGAGATTTAACATCTTTTCCTGTTTTTATTATACTCAATTGGTTTTATTATGATTTTATCATCGTTAAGGCCGCAATTGTACAGTACCAATGTCGATATTTATATCCAATGTCTGTTATATGGGTTGAAGTAAGTGTAAATGCATGTAACGTATGAATGTATAATACTTTCATAGTTTGATAAATTTTAAGTTGTATTATAGTTAGTGAAGAAACTACGGTGATAGTTAATTTTAGAGTCTTAATACTTTAGGATAGGAGTGATGAGTGCTCAATATCTCAGTATCTTAAAGAATCAAAGAAAAAATAAAGAAAAAAATTGTAAATTTATTTTATATCATCCAATCAAGTTTATATTGTAAAATTATAACTAGAGGTCACAATAAATTATGCACGTATAATGCATTTTTCATCATTTTTAATTCTCCTTCCTTTCAACAAGACAAAATAATATCATTTTTCATAAGGAAAAATATAAAATTTATTTTCCTTTAATGTGAAAAAAGTTGCATAATTTTTGATTGACCCCTCAAATAACCACTGCACCTTTCTACAACTAAAATTTTGGTATATACCTAATCAACTTTCTTTATCTTACCACTATCGTTTATTTGTTCACATTTTTTTAAAATTTTTCCAATGTTTTTATAATGTTAACTTTTTATTATGAACATTTTTCACCGTCGTATTACAATGAACTCTAAAACACTGAATAACATGTATATAATTGTTTCTTATTGAAGGACACAAGAAAAAAAAATAGAACAACCAAATATTGTTCTATAATTATTTACACATATATGGACAAATAAAATAAATCTACCAAAAGACCCTTTCTTTTGTAAATCTGTAATGGTATACGTAGTACCTTAAAAAGTAGCAGAGTTAGTGAAAACAATAATTATTATAAATAATCATTTTGAATAAAAATAAATGTGTTCCACATTTAGAACCACTTAAAAGAGATATAAATCAAATATTATAATTTTAAAAGTACGACACTTGAGCCTATTTTACTACTTAAAAAGAGTCTTTCAATTTAAATTTAAGATTTAATTTAAATAAACCATAAAAATAATTTCATGATTTCCGAGGATCCACGTGTGGAATACTGACAAAGAATATTAGATATCGTTCACATTATTTTAACGTAACTGGCCTTGGTTATAATTTATTACAAATTCATATAGGTACTGATGTATATATAATGTACAGATTATAAAAAAAAAAGAAATGACTTACTATCTACCACTTTAATAAAACGTTTAACCATAATATACAAAAAATGTTTTAACAAATTAAGAATAACGAGTTCAATACTACGTCTAATTAAATTTAAATTAATTCATTAGAAATAAGTTAAACTCTATCACGAAAATCAAAATAAGGAAGAGAAATGTATAAGTCGAATATAAAATTTTATACAAGGTTAGTTTGTAAACTTTATAGTCGAGAGCATGAATTTAATAAAAAAAAAATGTAAAAAAAATTGTTAACTTAGAAAAGTAACATTTCTTCCGGCAGGTGTAAAGAATAATAAAAATAGATACCTGATAGAATAAAACACGTTTGTATATAAACACAAATTTGGATTGGATCATCCAAAAATTAAATCTCCAAAACGTAAGACGTTTAAAGGACAGAACTGAATATAATTTTCTTATTTGTTCTACTTGAATTATCATACACAAATAGTATATACTTTTGTATTACAAAGAAAAAAAGGAGGCAAACCTTAAATTTCCGAAAGACTCACCAATGAATCAAAAGTCAGTTTTTAAATTGAATAAAACAATAAAATACAAGTCTCCGATCGAAACTAGTTTTCACGGCCGAAACCGAATTTCGGCAACAGTTTCAGTTTCGGCCAAAACCGAAACTTCAATAAAGTCCAATTAGTTAATCTTTACTTTTATCCTATTGATATTTATTATTAATTTAGTCTCTAATATTTGAGGTAACATCAATTTTTATTCCCAATAAATTGTTTATGCTTCTTAAAATAAGAGGTCGATTTGAAAGAAATGCACCCAATATTTATATTTAATATTAGTTAAGAATAGTGCCTATAAAATAAAGTACAACTTACAAGTAACCTATTGTTGGCCTGTAGCCTATAGGTTAAGGTGGCCGCTCCAAAACTGGTAGGTGTTCGGTTCAAGTTTCGTATTGAGCAATTTTTCAATACTTTTCGATTTAAAGTTTTTTATTAACCCTAAAGTCGCTAAAGATCTTGACAGTTATAAAGCAATGGTAAATAAATTAATGAAAATACTTATTAAAAATAATTTTAATGAACTGATAATTAACAGTATTCATGATTGAAGAGCCTAATTTTATAAGTGAGAAACAATAATTTCTCAACATTTTTATCTCACGAATTTAGTTTCAGATTCGGTCCTAGTTTCGGTTTCGGTTGTCGTCAAACCGAAACCGTTTGACGACAACCGAAACCGAAACTAAGCCGAAACTCGTTTTTTTGCTGAAACCAAAAATTCGATTGGACATTATAAAATACATTTAACATTTGTCTAAGAAAAACTATTCAAAGTTGAACATAAAAAGGATAATTACTGGGTTTCAACTATACTCTCGTATTAACTTTATATTTACCACTTACAGATCTTAAACATACTATGCCTAAATTAAATAAAATTGAGGTGGACCACGAATTCATTTAAGCCACTTTAATCAAAAATAACCACCGGGAGAAGGGGTTTAGAAATACCAAAATTACTCTTATATAATTTATGAATGACCCACAGTAAAGTCCAGAGAACAATAATGTTTCATGATAGAAGAGCTAAATTGTTAAGGAAACTAGATGATAAAGGCATAGGTATATAAGATGCATTAATTTTTTTTTTTTGCATCCAAATATTAACTCCATGTGTGCCATGCAGAAGTTACGAACATACCATCTAGTATCTAATAAATATTAAGTAAAAAATTACACAATTTATTCAAACATTTTTCACGTCGATACAATTTATGTTGAAGTTAATGAGAAGAAAATTAAATTCTTTTTATGATATATCGACACATTGTTGCCACGGTCTCACCAATTTATGCAATTTTCAAATAATGAGAAATTAAGTAATAGGTATAATATCAATAGAATGTGTATGCATGTGTGTTAAAAATTTATTGGTTAAAGAGAAGAAATAATAACGTTATTTGAAATTTACAGCCAATTTCTTCTTTTTTTAATACTTTACTGTGGGAAATTTCGCTTACTATGTATACTTTTAATATCTAATTATTACGTCTTACGATGACAAGTGTTACAATTGCTTTGTATAGAAACGATAGAAACTATCAAACGTGATTTAACGAGAAATGTTTTTCTTTAATGATTGTTTTACATTTTTCTCTTTTGTAATAATTACAAATGATGAATATTCAAAATTCTAGGTAAAGTATTAAAAAGTATTGACTCAGAAAAAAAAATGACACCATTAGGTAGTTTGTATAAGGCAGCAGCAATAACACCAAAAGTTCGTAAAAACTAATACTATTTTTCCTGATTTTTACTTCAAAGTTGAATATTTGTTACGATCGTATGAGTAAAAAGCTGATATCGATGTATTACATTGAGTTAGTTGATCATTAAAATAAAATTAGTTTTCACAATATCAGTCATTGTAATTTACTCATATCCCCATATACCTATACGTACTGAAACTTTCATTTACACAATTTAGTCAAATTTTCTCGCTTCTTTACGAATCATTTAGTCGGCTTTTATTCAAATTGCGTACAATTTAAGATTACTATGACCAAATGAATTAAATACAAAATTACTTTTCTCGTACTTTATAATGGTTGTATTGGCAAACTTAAATAACCGTAACCGGAGATGCCAATAAAAGATTTTTATGTAATCACATCAGTTAAACTTAACAATCAGATTTTTGGGATTTTATTCGTTATTACAACGAGTACAGGTTTTGTAATTTTATCATTTTACATCAGAAAAATAAATTATAATCTCAAAATCAGAAGAAACATTTGATATTTTGCTTCACCATGTAATATCTATAATATGCCTTAGAGAAAATATTTTTTTTAACTCTTGAAAGCCTTACTTTATCAGATCGATGTAAGTACTTAAGTAACTACAAAATAAATCTTATTGAAAAAAATAAAATAAAAACAATAATCACTGAAAATTTGCGATTTAATGTAGAAGATGGTAGCAGAAAATCGCTCAATTTTGAAATGGATATACTTAAATTTTAATTCATTCTACAAGAAAGTTCAGCTAAAAAACCCTCACAATTTACTTACAACGTGATTTTCTTCAAAATCCTATTTACCAAATTTAATTCGAATTCGAAGTGTGCATGTCTAATACTTCGAAACTCGTAAATAAGCAACATCTACGACTAGGCATTTATTTATTTCATGGATTTTAAGTGTAGAGAAACCTTTATTTAATTTAACTAATACAAATCATTGATACAAATATTAGTTTCTAATCTTTTTTTAAACTCATCTTCTTACTTTCTGCTCAAGCCACCTACTCTAAACAAGACTTGCGCAAAACGCTTGCTCAAATTATACTACAGGATATAATGGAAGTTGTATAATAGATATGTTGCATTTTACCAAAAATTCATTATATAATGATGCATCATCCTTGTATGTCCTATTCTATGTCTCGTTATAGCCAGTGCATTGATTTTTGGCATCGATTCGATCGGAAATATATCCTGGACAGAAATCATCACCATAACTATTTTTTTAGGTATGTTCTTCTACAATGTTCCATATTTTTTAGACTTTAATCTTGATTTGTGTCTTCCAATCTTCGTATTCTAGCTCTTGGTTGTCGAGTAGTTCTTGGGTGGTTGCCCTTTTTGTCGCTTCATCCCCTTACTCCCCTATTCCATGATACCCAGGGATCCAGACTGGTTTTATTTGATACTTGTTTTTGAGCATATACCTACTCTAGTTTTTCTTTTTGTAAGGAAAAATGGAAGAAATAATCAAATTTTGACACCTTTTCCTCCAAATTTTTTTATATAATTTATAAATAACTTCTAAATAAGATGAACTAATTTATTACTTAGTTTCCCATTTTGTCAAATTAAAACAGTGATAAAGAACCTATATCCTAGGAACAAAAAATACTTTCACTCCTTCTACTTTTTTCCAATTTTAGTATTCACTTCCTAATGGTTTAGAATCACCTGAATATTACTATGTAACATGGTGAAATAGTGATACCCGAACTTAAAAAGTTTACCTTCAATGAACTACAACTTATCCTTGCTACTTCACTCAATCTGCCAAGAAATTTAACAATAATGGCAATAGAAGGACAATATTCTATCATTTTAAGACGGTTTTTTACGACAGAATGCAACAACAGTTTGTTGAAAATCAACACGAAAAATGAATAGGTTAGCTTTAATGAAACGACACTCATTGTTGCCGAAGGTATGAGGCCTGAGATTCAAGTGGATACCATTCCATATTCATTTCATGGACATCGAAATTAACTATCCAAATTTAAACGAAGGTCTGAGACCTGAGATTCAAATGGAAACCATTCCATGTCCTTTTCATGGGCCTCGAAATTAGTCATCCAAACTTAAATTCCAAAGAAATTTCATAAAATTAACAGTTGACCTCAGAGTACATAGTCTATAGTGTTACAGTTGCAATTACGAAAAGAAAAAGAGTTAGATTCTCTATTATAACATAAAAAGGTGGAATTCTTATTTCCAATCGGTTTCTAAAGGGTCAAAGTTCTATCATATAACTAAATTAAAATTAAGGTTACCTAGTTACGAGATAAAAGTCTGACCTTATGAAACAAGGGTTTAAATTTCAAAAAACAGCAAATAATATGCTCAAACGTATTAAAAATTAAATGTACCATAAAATACCGGCAGCAAACTAATCCACTATACCGAAGTCTTTGATTTTTGGAAATTACACATTTAATTTAATTAATAATTCCGGGCACTTTAATGGCCTAACTAAAGACCTAACTATATATTTTATACAATAAACGAAACTTGAGGTACATACCAAATTTACTAAGTAATTTGATTCGAATTATTTTGGAAAGACAACGCACAAAAATACATTTTCAGAAATCATTTCGTTGCTCTTCACCAGCTATTCATTTTTACATACATACATAGTCAAAAGTAACGATATTGTAAAATGTAAATAGTATTAAATGACATCATACTTATGGCATAACAGCACATGATATGTTCGTCGTTAAATTATGTAAATTTATAGAAAATGCGATCTTTGCGAAAGCCAAGAAAAAGGCTTTTTTGTCGTAATAAAATTTACTGGCTACAATTATTGTCATTATTACACGTCAGAGCTGCAATTGTTAGTAGAATCAAATTACTTATACTATTTTGTAATAGTAAATGAAGCACAATGCAACAAGTTGATATATACGGGCACAGTTACTTTTTAATGTACTAATTGACAAAATTAATGAATCAATTTCAATAGTTTTTCTTCGGCCATTTTTAAGCTTATTTGAACTCGATTTTCTTTAAATAATATGGGGAAAACATTAAAAAAGCGAAAATTAAACGGACATGGGTATTGGGAACCACTTGACCAATTTTATTAATTTTATATATATTTTATGTATTTTACATAGGTAAATATTTTATTATTTTTAAGTCACAATTAATTCATTAATGACCTATTATTTATGTCGAATCACTCAATTTTATTTTTCAGCAATGCGTTTCAGCAGCGGCTAACTGCCATCATCAGGTGGTATTTTATTTTGCCAATTGTGAACATATTTCATACAAGGTGCTTGTTTTTCGCTAAGGATATTGGCTGGATCAATTTTATAAGTTTTATATAATTCATATTCTTCTATGATGTTCTGTGATCCTTTATTGCAATTATGAAGTTTAAAGTTTTTTTGAAAATTGAATTTATGACTTTTGTCGTATAGATGTTTTGTTAAATTTGAAGATGTTGTTGAACCACGTTTTCTGGGTAAATTTTCCTTCGATCTAATCCTAAAAGATCTACCAAATTGACCAATATAGAATTATTCACATTTAAATTCTATATATTCTTCTAAAATTGACAAAATAAAATACCACCTGACATTGCAAAAACGCATTGTGGAAAAATAAAATTGAGTCTTTCGCCATTAATAATAGTTTAATAATTTATGTGTTTCATCCTCGAATTGGGATTGATATCCAAAGGAAGAGGGTTAGTAAATAAAACAAACCGAAAAAGACCTCTTTTTCATTCCTATTTCGCCTTTCCTCTATGTATTTAAACCGATCTTAATTTTAACGGTTTTCTCTGTACAATAACATAAACCTTACAAATCTCCACAAGATTCATAAAAATCGAATGTAGGTACTACTCTTGAGAAAAGGGGATTAGTGGATAGTAGTACACAAAAAATAAATTAAAGTAAAATATAACTAAAGTTTTTTTTAGATATTACTGCCAGTTATAACAAAGTATAACCAAATCCCTTGGAATTCTGAGTCACTGATTATCTAGTAGCTAGAAAATAACTCTTAAAAAAACCTTGACAGTAAAACCTACACATAAAAAAAAAAAAAATAGATACTTATTAAAGTTATCATTCATAACAAATATTAGGTATGTTTTTGGTTTTAAAACTAACATTATAGTTACTAAAAAAAGACAATAGCTATAATCCTATCGTTACGAAATGCAAATAAACCTACCTACGCTGTAAAATTTTCTTTGTTGTAACAAATTGTTTGATATTGAACTAAAAAAAAATACTAAGTAACATAACTCTCACTATTTAGCGATCAAAGAATTTTCAAGACATTTAATTTCATGCTGTTTCTTTGTTTTATACAAAAGATGGCAAAAAACTTCAACACAAAAACGATGTAGGTACAATAAAGAACGAAATAAAATTCAAAATTAGCTAAGTTGTGAAAGAATTAATTAGTCATTTGTGCGGATAGATTTCAAGCGGCAAATTACCAATAATAAAACAATTAGACTATGAAACTTTGTGTATTTCTTTATTGGAAAATAAAAGAAAATGTTTTTTTATACTTCAATTTTTAGAATATTAAATCTTCTGATTTTATAGAAGTTAATATTTTGTACTAAATCATTCATGTCGAAAATTTATTGTAAATTTGGAATACTATAATTAGTGTCAATGTTTTAAAAACTTAATAAGTACCACTTACTTCTTAGATTATATATTTGCATTATACGAGTAATATATTCCTCAGAGTGCTGAGGGCTTGGGTTATTGTTATGATATACCATTAAATTTATATTTTCATCTATTGCTTAGTCTAAATATCTTCTTATATGTTTTATTCTGCATTTATAGTTTAAGTTTTCTGTGGGATTATTTAGGTTTTCTAGTTCAAAGTTTATATTGCATATTATTCATTTTTGAGGGATACAAATGCTTTTATACAATACACAATGGGTTTTTTTAAATACATAGTCCCAAGAAGTCCTTAAACATGTCAATATGCAGATATTTTAAAAAATTAACAAAAATATTTTTACACAATTTAAGGCAAAATTTGATACTGAAATCAGTTAAGTTATTGTGTGACTATTCATTTTCAAAATTTTGCCTGAGGAAGTCAACAACTAGTTGACGAAACGTTGCAAATTTGAAAATCGTTTGTAAAATCTATCCCAATTCTAAGACAATTCGTTTCATTATTTTAAATCTTTAATTAGTACGAATTGTTAAGATAATAGGCTAACAATGTCGAATATATATGACAAATTTTTATATTTCCATCATACATTAGCGTTTATTATTATGTATAGTTTTCGCAAATTGTACGGAAAAAAAGATAACTTTTGAAATTTCAATGAGAACGAACATGGCTTGTGATTGGTTTCAACTCCGGTGACGTCATATGCAAGTAAGCGTACCTTCCTTGATTGATAATTCAGGCTTTACACTTTCTGAGTGATATATTCAGTGGCGTAGTTACACGGAAGCAACACTTTTGGATCCCCAGCTTCAGGGAGCCGCTTTAATTCCCCTATACACAAGCGGTGATTTGAAATAGAAGAACCCTATTTATGATTTTTTTTAATTAAAAATCATTCTGCAGAATAAATGAAAGGTCAAATTATTACTGTTGAGGATAAAAAAGCAAGTCAATTAAACACGAAGACTCTAATTAATAACTTTTCACCTGAAAAATCTAAAATAAAAATCATTTAAATATATGTTTCATTTAATATATCTATGAAATATATCTATTTCAGTTTTTCCTCTTAAGTTAAAAATAATTTTCCTTTACATAAACTATGGAAAAACTCCCAAATTTGAATTTACTTATAGGTCCAAAAATCTAGTTACAGGTTAAAAATCTGGTTATATTCCACCTTTGAGCTATTGCTGCTTGAGTTTTCTGATATTTTTTTATAAAATCATATAATAAGGATGAACGTATTTACTTTGAACCTTAAAATGGAGTCAAATTTTGTGCGAGCAGATAACAGTATCCTATAATCTATGATAGGAAGAAGATGGATAGAAAAATATTTCTTTATCAATATTTGTGGGCTCCTTTAGAAGTTTTGTAAATTCTTATTTTAGTTTATGTTGACAAAAACCATGAAATAATTTTTAGGATTCGTTGGAATTAAAACAAACGATTTATGTGGAGTTTTTGTAGACATATTTATTGAAGTACTGCTTATTATTTTTACACCATTTTATCCAATGAATTTTAAGAAAAATAATAAAATTCATTTTAGCTGAACTAGATTAACTTGTTTACTTGCAAATGACGTCACACGTCACAACCATTACAGAAATAACGTTTTTGGCGCGATTTTTGGATTTTAAACTACAACATTGATTTTCATTGATAATCCAGTCGATTTCTCGGAACATCAATGTACTGTGTGTAATGTAATAAAGAATAATTTAAAACAGTTTTCCAAAATCAATGTAATACCCTATTAAGGAATTAGGTATACTCGTATAACTAAAAATTATTTCCAAGAAAAAATGTAATTATTGTAATTATAGAACCGCATTAAATCTGCAAATTCTACTAGAAATAAAAAAACAATTTCTTCAAATTTGATGACTTAATAAATTATTTAAAAGTAAATATAAATGTATAAATCAATTTCCCCTGTTTTGAAACATAAAAAGTGAATCTTTCACGTGCGTAAAATCAATAATAATACACTTTGAAATTGAAGAAAGTGTGAAAGTAAAAAAATATAAGTATTTATAAAATTGCGTCTCTAGGTCACGGTAATTATGTGAATGCAATCAATTGTATTTTATTGTTTAGGTTAGCGTTTTTTTTTATTTTTTATCTAATTATTGTCAAGAATTCATTAATTTCTTTTAAAATATGACGACGCATCCTTTCGTAAAGGTCACCTACGGTATATAGCACATGAAGTAACTGGGTACTTAAGGCAAAACGGTTTTGTAATACTTCCTTTGATGTCTATGTACTTACATATATGAATGCAAATAAAAACTAAAAGCAAAGTTTCAGTTGATATTGAAATTTTATTAATCCCTGTATGTATTTATAATTAATTTATTAAAAAATATATGTACGTATGACAAAAATATTTACAGTAAAGCCAGTTTTTATGAAGAGATTACCTCATATACCCACATATCATCATATACACCTATACGCTTTTATGAAACAAGCAAAGAAAAATGATTTATTAAAATTTATTAAACATATTAATTTCAATTTTATTCATATTGTCATTGTGCAGGTAATTACATATTTTCAATTATTTTCACAAGGTAATTTACTTAATACACCAAATGCACGCTTGTGAATATATTTTTAGCACTCGATTGGCCAACAAATTCTGTAAGTATTCATCAATCAATTTTCTATTTAATTTTAATAAATTGTTTTTAATGGTGCCAATGTTAAAGGAAAAATGATGAAATCACTTACGTGAATATTAATTGTAGCGAAAAAAGAAAATTTTCAGCCATTAAAGTAACATAAAAGAAGAACTACGTTTCTGTTAAATACCAAAACAAATGATTTAAATCAACCATAAAATAAAAATTATAAATAATTATGAGGAAATTGATAAGAAAGTGGCTTAATTTCGTTTCAATATTTGACTTTTAAATTATCATTGTGTAGAAGACTAAGAATTGTATTAGTCATGAATTCATGAGAATTGGTTGATTCTAAAGAAAGAAAGATCTTGGAATTTACAGGAAATTTCCTATTTTTAATTTAATATTAGGTGAATGTAACATATCATATTTTTTTATAATTTTATGATTTAATAATAAAAAGAATTGAAAGTTCACGAATGAGGCAATTGCTTTGTTTAGTGATTTATTTTGTTGGTATTTCAAAGTAACTTACAAATAGACAAATAATTATAGTTTTAATTCTCTTAAATAAAAGAAAAGTTACAAATGTTGAAAACTTTTCCTTTATTAAAAGTTATGAAAACACTAAATAGTAGATAATATAGGCATAGCTCTACCAACTTGTAAATTTTCTATGTGAATTTTTTCCTCCTTCGGTCAACTATTAGCTAGGGCTCAACGCAACTTGAAGGCCTGGTAGGGACTATATGGCAGGGACAGTGCTGCACAATTGACAGAAAAAATTGGCGAAACCGGCACTAACTTTAAAAGATATTATTTTTGCTAGATATGCAAATATATAATTAGTATAATTCAAATATTCGTTGAACATTTCCAAAATTGTCAAGATCCAAAATTAGTGGTTATTAACTAAATTTATTTTATATCTTCACACGTTACAAAAAAAATTAAGATATTCATTACAATTTTAAATATTTCATCAAATTTCAAATAAAAAATGGATACCTTTAGGTATGCACCAAAAGTCAATTCTGTGGAAAAATAATTAATCTTTCTACTTTAAATTCCTCTGAAAAACATGGGTTTGGTTTCGATCATTTTTGGCAAAGTTTAGGTAATATATCCTACTAGTTTGGAGCGTATGCAGTGTATTATTTTTACCTACAGTACTATAAAACCCCCTGGACCCATATTTCAGAGGTGGTGCGGCGGATTCCTTCTTTACTCGGGTTATAGATTTTTATTCGAATTTAAGATAACTGTTCTAACTTTCTTAAATCCCTATTTGTTTCAAAAACCCTACTGAAAATCAGTTCAGTAGGAATATAGTATCAGGGTGAATACAACAATTCAAAATAACTTACTCAAAAATTGCACCAATTTTCAAATAATCGACGAATAATAATTCTGGTTTCAGGTTAGTAAGGAGGAGTTCTTGACTTCAGTGTCTAATAATGAAGGGTGTAAATAATTAAACATAAGTTTTCAGTAAAACATAGTGGAAATAAATACACATAAATAACTTGAGTACAAAAATATCATTCACCGAACGAATCTAATATATAATGTTCCTATTGACATTTGAGTTTTAATTAAGATTTTTTTTAATTTTTGTAAAACATATACATATTTAAGAGTTGTATATTCCATTAGTACGAACGATTTACTATTAGGATTCACGCAACAATAATTATTTAATAATATTTAATAACTTAATTAATTCTATGCCTCCATTTTTCTTCTAAACTTTATTGATTTCCTAATAGATAGTCAAATGAAATAATTTATTTTATTTTTATTTTTATTTGCCATCGCTTTATAATTAACAAGTTCTTTAGCAACTCTAGGGTTAGTGAAAAATCCATAAATCGGGAAATATCGAAAATATGCTTGATACACGATTCGAACCCAACACTCTTACTAGTTTTGAAGCGGCCACCTTGACCATTCGGTCACCAGTAGGCTTATTTTATTATATTAAATTAAAAATAATTTCAAAACCAAATTTTACAGTTCAAATTTCCTTAATTGAAGGGTTTATTCCAAAAAGGAGATAGCTCCCAAAAGACAATTTTTCGGGAAATGAAAAGAACGTTTAAAGTTTGAAAATTAATAGTTAATTTAATTTAATTTAATTCTAAAGGTCTTTTTACAATATGTGGATAGTGGTTTAGGATTTATTCACTTTAATGTATTTTATACATTTCTTCTTCTTCTTTGTTTTTGAAAAATTGAAGTTACCTCCCTTTTGCAGCAAACCCTTCAATTGTACTTTAAGTTAATACCAATCAGAAAACACTGTTCAAACAATATAACAAGAGGTTACTTTTTTTGGAAAATATTGTTTCAAAATCTCAAGATTGAGCTTTCCCTACTAATAGTAACTAGAATTATAACGAACAATTCGAGAAAATTAATTCTTGTATCTTAAAAAGAAATTTTTAAAAGAAATCTAATAACTATAAGAAAATATTTAAGTTTATAACTCACAATGTAAAAAAATTTATACCATTTTTGTAATTAAAACCGAAAATAAGTTGGTATATTCAAGGGTCATCTAATTGGAATATATTTTACATCAACTGCGAAGTATGTATAATACATAGTTGTAAGTAGCACAGTTATTAATTTTAAAAATATTATAATTAGAGAAGATAAATATTACATTATAATTGCTGTTTAAAATTACTGGATGATTAAATTTTTGTTGGTCGCAAGAAAATAAACCGTTACAGTTCTAATCGTTGCAAGAATAACCATATCTGGATAATTTGATACTAGACTAACCCAAACCTTAATCTAAAGCCAATTACAACATTCAATAGTATAATTTACACTTTTTCAAACTCCTTCATCTCTTATTTAAACCAAAGAAGTACAAAATATTTTCGCCTGTTAATGTTAACTTAAAAAAACGCATTTAAAATAATCAATTCGACCATCCCATTCACTCTTTGGAGATATATATTTTTTTTGTATTAATTTACTCTCTCTTCATTACGATTCGAATCTAAATTATCTAATTAAATCCAACATCATACTCTCGTCATCGTATTTGTCTCAACTTTTCATCATCTGACTAAAACATTTCCATTCTCCAATCGAGGTTGCCAACAACAGTCATTTGTAGCCTTTTAAAAAAATACTTACACTATTACATAGTTGCACGAAATTAGATAATAATAAACAGTAATAATAGTAATAAAAAATAACATTCAATTCGCTCCAAATTTAGCTACAATCGAAAGTGTTTTATTCGTATATTTAATGATAGCATATAATATCTTCTAGTAGGTATAATTCAATGCTACTGTTATTCAATATTTACATGTTATTTTCATCTCTTGGAAAAAGGCAAATAATATATTATACTATTTTTTGTTTAAGAAAACAATTATCAGAAACACAAATGAGGTGAGGGAGATAAATTAAACAATAAGAATCTCAATGCATAACAATGGAACTGTATAAAAACATA
Source organism: Sisyra terminalis (assembly GCA_958496175.1). Lineage (NCBI taxonomy): Eukaryota > Metazoa > Arthropoda > Insecta > Neuroptera > Sisyridae > Sisyra > Sisyra terminalis. The sequence continues at coordinate 22,032,469 of OY292277.1, forward strand.
AAATGGTAAATTGTTGCATTTTTTATTATGAAAATAAAATGACAATACGTAAAAAAGAATCTTCTATTGTTTGCTCATTAAGTATATAGAGAGAAACGTCCGTCATTTTCTTGTATTTGTATTATAAGCACACTTAGAACAACGGTTATTGTTGTACAGATTTCAGTAATGTAAATAATTCATTACCCACAAATAGTATTAATTTTAATTATTATGTTTGTTACGGTATTGTTTATTGTACAGCGGTATTGTTTATGATAAATATATATTTATTTCCTATTTAACGGATTAAGACTATTTTAACGGTAAGATATGATTGTTGTGGAAGAAAAAATGGCGAAAGAAATTCTTTCATAAACTGTACTATCAGTATGTTATTAACTTTTTGCATCGCTAACTGTTCAAGTTATATAACTCGTTTAAACTTAAACACATTAGAAATTTTAAACTGTGAATATCTAGGCATGTAAATCAATGATTGATTAGAATGGAATTAACTTTGGAATTATTTATAATCTCTTTTTTAGGATTTTCTTTTATTTTAATTTTTTTATTTTTGTACTACATGTTTCATCGGTTTTTCAACTTTTTCAAGTACATGAAGAAGTCGGGAAACCGAAACAATATTGGAACTTAGGAATTTATCACTATAACTTTAGGAAACTCCTTTTTTTTAAATAAAGATTAATCGACTTACACCACTTTGACATAAACTTCCTCATATATAGGGCAGAATATGTCCAGTTTAAGAACAATGGTTTCCTTCATCTCAAATTTAAAATAATACAGAAATTATTAAGTTAATATTTTAATGGTTCTTTCGGTTTCCCGACTTCTTCATCTACTTGAAGAAGATGGTAAACCGATAAAACGTGTTGTACAAAAAAAAATATTTCCTTAAAAAGAGAATATAAATAATTGTAAACTAACTATGAGAAAAAAACATTAAAATATCAACTTAATAATTTTTGCATTATATTAAATTTGAGATGGTGGAAACCAGTTTTTTTGAACTGGACATATTCTGCCCTATATATGAGGAAGTTACAGTCAAAGTGGTGTAAGTCGATTAATCTTTATTTTAAAAAAAGGGGTTTCCTAAAGTTATAGTGATAAATTCCTAACTTCCAATTTTGTGTATGGTACCAATTGAATTTAAAGGGTTAAATATTAAGATTGTGGCTTAGATCACATTTTCTTTCACCAGTTTAGCCGTTTTAGATTAAATTTTCATACTTAAATCAGAACTATTAAAAATGTAGCTTACACCACTCTGATTTTAACCTACTCATGTGTGGACAAAGCTGTCAAAGATACTTTTGGAAAGTATATAGACAGTAGATAGGTTACTTTTTTAAAAAGTATCCAAATTTACTTTAGGTATGTAAATGCATCTTGTAACTTGAAAAAGTATCTTGGATACCGAAAAGTAGCTTAGGTACTGAAACAGTATCCAAGATAACAAAAACTAACTAGAAATCAAGTATGCAGTAAACAATAAAATAGGGTACCTGACTGGTTTTACAGTAGGGTTACCAACTTTAAATTACAGAAAATCCAAAGATCGCATCACTAAATCCGGAGAGTTGCATTCAATATGAAAGTATATTTAAAAAAAATTTATGAACTAAGCAAGTATTCATAATCATAACGTTCACAAGCTTTACTAGCTAGTTCTATATTGTAAATATAACAAATATACATTTTTTGTTACTATAGAATCAATTGTTATCGCTGGAGGGTAGTGAAGAAACTTGTATTTTTGTTAAATTGAAAAACGTGTCGATTGATTTTTGTTAACTGGAGTTCAGAGAAATTTTATTTTTTCTGGAAACTCCGGACTAAAACTGGAGAGTTGGTAACCCTAAGTTACATACATTTTGTTGCGACAGAAAAATAACACTGTAATTTTTCATAAAAATAAAAAAATCCGGAGATTATTTTTGTAAACTGGAGTCTGGAGAAAACATTATTTTTCTGGAGTCTCCGGACTAAAACTGGAGAGTTGGTAACCTTATTTTACAGAATAATGTTTACTTTATGATTTATTTTTTTGACAAATATTAACTGTTTTATTTTTATTTTACTCAAATTAGCTGTAAATATATTTTGATGTTTTTTTTTTATATTGTTCTATTTAGTTTAGTTCTATATATATACTTCACTTATTAATCTTTTTTCGGTATTTTAAGTGGGTTGTGTTTAGATATACTTACTTATCTTTTTTAATTAATATAGGTAAGAAATGCATTATTTGATTACCCAACAACTTTACTAAATACTTAACAAAACATAATACATACATAGTATATAAAATATCTAAAAAAGTATCTCAAAAATAACTTAATAACTTAAGAAGAGAATTTAGGTAGCTTTTTTCAAAGGTAACTAGACATCCAAAGTAACTTCGGATACATAATTTGAAAAAATAATTTATCTGGTACCTAGATACTTTCCAGAACTATCTTTGACAGCTCTATTTACTGCATATTTTAATTTTAGTTACTTTTTATTAGCTAAGATACTTTTTTAAGTAACAAAATACAGTTCTTGTACAAAAGTATAAAAGATGCTGATTACTTTTTACAAAAAATAAAGGAACTAAGATATAGTAACTTAGTTACTTTAAAGTAACTAAGATGGTCGCAGACAATATAACGCAGCATGACGAAGTGGAAAGAAGTCTTAACACTAAACAGGTGAAATTTTGAGTAACGTATTTTATGAACGACCTCTCCTAATGAAAAAAAATCAAGCTAAATCAAATGCAAATTCGTAAATTATAGTTAAAATTGGGTTCAAATGTATTTTAGCACACCCACAATCTGGCAATGTTGCATTTTCGACTTTGTCTTTAATTTAATTCGCGATATTTTTGTTTATTCAATTCTAATATGGTATAATTCTCTCTTTTGTGGCTAAATTTTCATTATGGACCGATTTAATCACGAATTAAATTAAAAACAAAGTCGAAAATGCAACATTGCCAGATTGTGGGTGTGCTAAAGTACACATGAGCCTAAAATTGTACCAATAATTGTAAGACTGCCCAATCTGTACAAAGTTGCGCAAACTAAAAATTCCTTAAGAACAGTATATATTAAACCGAATGAAAAAAATTCCAAATGCCGCTATTGTTTCTGTAACAAAAATCAAACTTTTGGCGGCAATTCAAACGTTTATCGTAAATATTATATTCATTATCCAATTAACACGGTTCTTTGTCAAAGAAATTTTGGTGTGACTTCAAACGCATCAACTTCGGTACAACAAAACGACAATTTTCCGTTATTTTGATGCTTTGTTTCTTGACCATCTGTTAAAATAAGTAGGTTTATAAAAATATTAAGTTTTTAAATTGTAGGCGGACTTGTCTTTGTATTTTAATGCTTAGCAAACATTACTTTTTCTCTTTTTCTTGGAAACATCAAACATTTCTATACTTATTTTTAGTTTTATTGTTCTATCACCATACACTTGAAATTGTACGTGAACTTGAATTTTTTGGAAAGACGAAAAAAAAGTGGATTATTTTCCACTGAATTATATACTCTTATCTGCAGCTTGTGGGTATTATAAAAGCATTAAAATCAAGTAGTAGATTCATAATAATATGGAATTTTGAAATTTATTTTTTTTAATATAAATCTCTCTCTGCATTAATATATTTTTAACGAGAACGGAAATTGTATATTGAAACCTTGATTTGCCATGAACTTAATAAATGTCTAATCATTAATTTAATTACTTATATTACTTTTTATGAAATTACAGTGGCGCATTTTTTTTTTAATTTTTTCATTGGTAGGTAGAAGTAAATATACCTAACATTTATATTATTTTCATAATAAAAAAAGAAAAGAATTTGTCGGTTTATTGATAACTGTAAGAATTTAGGTTTTGTAGATTCCGGTTTTCCTAAACTTAACTGTATTAAAAATATGCTTCAGTAATTTACAATACATTTTACAATTCCTTGTTAATTATTATAATCTGATAGTTCATAGACTTAAATTTTACGATGTAATAGGTAGATACCTATCTTTGTTTCCTTAGCATTTTTGTAACAGTTAACTGATGACATAGAGACATTTAATTTTTTTTTAATTACTTCTATGTTAAGAGTTCATAACATTTTGCTATCTCATTAAATTTAAGAATAATTACGTGAGCTTGTCATTATACAATAATTTATTAATAGCATGTAAGTGAAGTGTAAAGTAAATAATAATTATAAACTTAACATTTCGTAGCCAACTTTTTATAAATGCTCAATGATTTTGTCATAAATTAAAAGATTATGTAAGCTAAAAGACCATTCTGAACAGTTGCAAGTATTTATTTTTTTTTTGACTCTATTAAAGTCATTAAACTTGTGTCCAAATAATCTAGTCTAATGATTTATCCAATTGTTCAATCGTCTGTATTTAAATATGTTTCCCTTCTACAAAAAAGGATTTGTAGAGGTTGAACGTACTTATTTAAAATGCATACAAATGTTCCATCTGAGTTAAATGCCTCGATTCAGACCAAAACGTAGCTTTGGGCTTTTATAAATTATATTTGCAGGTATATCAAATTAACTTTTATAAATACTTAGGTACTGGATATACAGCAATCATTCCCAAAAAAAGAAGGATTTCAATATTTATCAAAATTATTTATTACATTTTAATAATGCTAACCGAAAAAAAAGTTCACACAATTATTCGGAAACACAGAGTCACGAATTGATGAAGCGAAAGTGAAAAAATATTAAACGAAAACCAAAATAAAAATTTTAATTTATACACAAGGACAACGAAACTCCTTTTTTTGATGTAGAGCTGTATGCACCAAAAAAAAAATGGTATGGATTTTCAATATAAAGTTTCCAATTCAGTTTATAGGTTGGAGAAATTAATGCTGATTTTGAAAAGATTGTAACAATGTTATTTATCTATCTTTCAATTAAATAAAAAATTAAGATAATATTTTTAGGTGTAACATCGCTTCTACATGTAATTGCAACAATTTTTGGCACCAATATTTTAGTTCCTCCGGTTAGTTCAAATTTAAAGCAATGGTTATTATATTTTATTTTCACTCAACCTATATGTTTACATTCTTTGTCCTCTGTTTACTAACATAAGTCCATAAGTTTGCCTACTGTTATATTGATTAGTAGTGTCCGACTGAATTGTCGGTTTCGGTTTCGGCCTAGTTTCGGTTTCGGCTGTCGTCAAGCCGAAACTACAACCGAAACTGAAACTGAATTTGTGAGATAAAAACGTTAAAAAATATTGTTTTTCACTTAAGTATTATTTTATTCTTCAATTATGAAAACTGATAACTATCAGTTTATTAAAATTTTGTTTAATATTATCTTTGATATTTTTTTTTTCGGTTCGAAAGAAAACTAAACAAAGTTTAGAAGAAATATTTTGTTTTTGAGATATAAGAAAAAGTACTTTTTTATTTGTGTACCTACACATATTAGGTAAAAAGTAGTTTTGTTTTGTAACTATTTTTTATTATTTTATGTTATTCGTAACTAATATTAAAAAGAAGTATTAGCTGCATTTTTTTCAAATCAACCCCTTATTTCAGCATAAATAATTTAATTGAAATAAAAAATGATAACAATATGTTATGATAATGATTAACTCAAATATAAGGAACTAATTGATTAATGAATACCTATCGAATTTAAAAGTAAAGGCTGACTAACTACGATTAACTTTTTTTACGAAAACATGACCTTATATGGAAGTTTCAGGTTCGTTTTCAGTTTCGGCCGAAAATGAGGCTGATACCTATGTTCGGTTTCGTTTGCGGCCATAAAAACTAGTTTCGGTCAGACACTATTGATTAGTTCCACAACCCTTTAGGAATATTTATTGTAACAAGATAGAGAATAAATTTTAGTATTTGAACACAGGTACTGTATGAATTTCCAGTAAACAAGAAAAACAGTAGCTAGTAAGTTTTCAAATGTGGTGTTGGAGGAAAATAGAGAAAATCAAATCATAAATGTAAAAGCTTTGAGTAAAAGCAACGAAGAAATAACGATAATCGATTTGGTAACCACAAGAAAAGCTTACATAATGAATCATATTCTAATCGGGAAAGATTTCTTATTGGATGTTATAGAAGAAAATCAGGAAGATTCCAATAAAAAAGGAAGAAGTTTTGAAATACTAAACTTATATGAGAAAGAGAAATATTGAAGAAAACCTCACCAAGGATAGGCAATGCTGGAAATTCAACCAATCAGAAAACTGAATCTTTCATTAGGCAAAAATAATAATGTGTCAATGATAACATAATTGTTTGGTGCATTTACTTAAGACTTTTGATCTCGGTTTTTTTAGTTTCAACTGTTTAGTATGTATCTAAAAAAATAAAGCCTAATAGTGGCCGAGTGGTCTAGGTTACCGCTTCAAAATTAGGTAGGTAGTGGGTTCGATTCATTTATCGAGCAAATTTTCAATATTTCTCGATAATGGATTTTATTAACCCTAGAGTCACTTAAAGACCTTAGCAGTTATTGGCAGTTATAAACCGACAGTAAATAATCATTCAAAAAATGTTTTCACTGAATACTTAATATCTAATTTTTAAAAGGTAAGAACAATTTTTGAATTGGAGTCAAAAGTCAGCTTTTGTAACCGATTAGATTACATTAAAATCAACAATTTATTTAACTGAATTAATTAAACTTTCTCTTTTTTGTCTTAACTCTTAAGAACTAGGAAAAAAAATAATGCGGAATTCTATACATTTTATAATTATTACAATTCATATCAATTCAGAATTATGTTTCTTCTAACTTCATAAAATTTTTGATTACTTTCTTCAAAATAAATCTTTCTTTCAAAATTAAATTCACATGGAAACAATTATTTTCATGCATCTTTTAAAACTAGGAAATAATCTTTTGAAAATGTTGTTACAATCTGATAAAAATCAATCTTTACAGTTATTATTTCAAAAATTGAAAAAAATAATTTTAATGGAATTGCATTTCTTCTCAATACATTTTTCTGTGCCTAACGATTTCCTCGGTAAAATTCAGCCAATTTAATACGCTTATTGATATTTTATCTTTAACGGTTGCATGATTTCATGATTTCGTGCAAAATATTTTTAATTATATTTTTAATTATCACTCTCAAATGTATTCAACTTTAAAACATTCATAAATACACTTAAAATAGTCTTAGCTCAAATTAAATTTACGAAATTAAATGAAAGAAAAAGTATCTTCAAATTAAGCGTCGAAATTTCTAAAATTGAAAATATATACTTTTTGTAGATATGCTTATATTTAAAAGTGGTTTTTTGGTTTCCATTAGCCAATTTTCGAATAGTAATTAAATTATCAAGAAAAAAAGAATATGGGTAGTTATTTATTTGTGGGATTTTAATGAATCATTTCTATTTATTTAATTACAAATTAATTGCTCAGTATTTACTATCGCAACCAACAGAAAATTAAAATTATTGTTATTAGTGTAGATGAAAGTTAAGCGGGTTGTATTACTAATTACATTACGAAAACTGATGTTTTCGATTAGCTTTTCATATTCGAGTGGGTTCTTCTTTATTAGTTATTTTAATTCGCTAAGTTTCACCTAAAAACAAAAGTAAATAGAAATGTATGTTAATAAAACTTCCTATGAAATTATATTTAACATAATCAGGGTCGTGCCTGAACACATGACCACCAACGTGCTATTGTTTATGACCGCCTTTAAGATTTTGTAAGAAATTGATAATTTTATCTCATTTATTTCTTAAAAGTAAGAAAGAAACAAAACTTTGATATATTTTTTCTAATGCTATCTATAAATTTGTATAAGTTTGGTACAACACCCAGAAAGAACACTAAATAAAGACGTTTCAGTATATAGATAGTATATAGATAGGACCTGATTAAGTGACCTGATTAATACAGTGATTAAGACCCAAACTTTGAAACTCTTATAAAATACATTTATTTAATGCATTTCCAATTAAAATAAAGAATATTTAGTACATCGTTTATCAAAAAAAAAAAAAATATTTGTAACTGGAGACTTTTGTAATTTTCCAAAGAAAAAAAATTATTTTAATGTCACAAACATTCCTATTTCTTTTATTTGAGACCATACTGTTGTTTGGTTTAACCAAAACCAAAATAATTTACAACTTGCTAGTAAATTTCAACTGAAGGTCAACCTAATATTGCAATTAAAACAAAACTTAAAACTTATAATATCTTCAATTTCTTTTCAAAAATTTATAATTCATCCTCGTTCTAACAATATGTAATAGGTCATAAAAAAATTCAACTGTTTTACTAACTTGATGAATGTTATTATCAATACACAACTAAGATAATACTTGATATACTACAAACACATTTGTAGACACGCAAAGTAGATAGACACTGCTATGTCATTGTAAATGTGTAAACGTTTATTAAACTAACCTAGTATGAGCACAGAGATTATATGACTAGAATAAACGTACTTCAAAATTCCCATATTAAATTTAAACTGTCATTTCCCCTCAATTTGCCAAGTGCTTGTACCTCTTCCATAGCATATGTGTACAAAATATATTCGCTCCTCTCTATGTTGGCAAATGGAGCAGAGCGGAATTATCAATCAATATACAAACAATCTCCTTGACCCATAACATTATTAGTATACTCAATGGATTCAGGAGGAAGGCAGAAATATATCGATCCATGAGTAACTCTTGACTCTTAAGCTCACAATATCACATCAGATGAAATATTTTATTTACTTAAAAAAACATTACTTAAAGCTAATTATATAAAATTAAAAATTGGAGTTCAATTTTAGTTTACTTTAATTAATGTACAAAAAACTCTGGTTTTCTTTTTAGAAACACATACAATATGTATAGTAAGTGAATTTCTAATATTTATCAAAGCAATTTCAAACAAAATTAAAATATTAAAACTATACCATATGTAATTTTTTAAATTTGGTAGATAATTTAAAGAGCCTTTGAGGATTTAAGTGCAGAAATGCTATTCGTTTTTTTTCAGTAAACAATATTTTTCTTTTATTATCATTTGTGCCTTTTGTATGCATACAGGAACATTTGATGTAAGCTACAGAGAATAAGTGACAGCTAAACATGCAACACTTAAACACGAGTAGTTTATAATGTAGCACTTAAACACTACCTACGGTACCTATTGAACATAAGTATATGAAGTGATATATGAAGTGATTACAAAGAGCTAGGTTATCTTAAACCCAAAGAATTAAAAACGTATAGCTTCTCTGAAATTTAAAACATGTTGCTTACTGTTTAAGTGTCGCGTGATAAACTATCCGTGTTTAAGTGCCGCGTGAGGAAGTCTGTATTGTTACTTGGTAGTTAAGCCCGTTTTATATTATCGCATATTTAAAGGTTGCGTGTTGTTAAGTCAAATCACTGAATATATATTTCACACACAAAAAATAGACTTAAATATTTACTTCATAAATAAATAATTAATTATTTCCTATAGGAAATTCAAAAATATAGAAATTGTATCAAAAATTTTTTAGATAAACCATTTTACAAATTATTATACTCTACGGCGAAGCCAATGGTATATCATAAGGTGCCGAAAGTAAATACAAATTAGTTGAGAGGCTTCAACAACGATAATAGTAAATATCTAATCAAAACTACAGAAAAGCAGAGCCGATGAATAGTTCTAAATAGTTTTACCTACTTCAAATTTTCGAAAAATAAGACAATAATATGAATGATTACAACTTCTTTCGACCAACTGGTCGAAAGAGGAAGGATCATTTTGGCTCAACACAACTTCCCGGGCATAACAAAAGAACATAATTTCATAAATTTTGATTAGGTTGAGGTGTTCAAGGAGAATAAATATTAACCAGGACTAAAAAACTTTTATGTAGTTTAAAGTAAATAATATCTATGAATAAATTACAGAAGGTATATGCAACTTCTGAAAGAAAAATAATCCAAAAATGGAATAGTTCAACTATATATTTACACAAATAAATGAATTATTAATAAGCGTGTCCATAATTACATATTCTTGATTACCTACTTTAATCTAAGAATGGGTATGACATAACTGAAACTGTTTTCTTAAATAATCGATTATTACATTCATCAAACTAGACATAGTCTTAATAATTATGTACTCATAAATATGTCTTTTCACGAAACTGATGAATTTATTTTTTGTTAGTTAAAGTTTAAATATTTCAGAAGATTTTGTGCAATCAAGTTTCTAAAAACAAGTAGGTAAGGAAAATGGTACTATTACCTTAATAATATTATAATACCTAATTGATTTATTATGTAAACATGGAACATGACGTGTTCAAATAAAAAAAAATATCAAGAAAAAGTGCAGCGATTTAATTTGTAAAACTAAGATCAGCAAAAAATGACAATTTTAAGTATGTTAGGAGGAGATTGCATTTTAATTGTTGTTATTATTTGTCCAATTGCCATATTTCGCTTATTTAACAAAAATTATTATCAACGATAATTTTTTTAATTAAATAATAGATATGATGTGGAAAAAAAATATAAATTTGGAAAAACCAAACGTTACATTAAATCTAATTGAAAAATTTGAAAATTCTTTAACAATGCCAAATAAGTAGAGGTCAAATCTTGGGTTTATGAATCAGAATATAAAATTTGTTGAAAGTATTTTCTATCAATTGTTAACTAAATACAAAAAATTATCGCATGCAGTTTTAGAAAATGAAAAAAAAAGAATAAATGTGCATACATTTGCGTGTCACAATTTTTTTTCTTTTCCATTTTCTAACTGAACTTGAATTGCACAAATGGGTTTTAGAAGAGTTATACAATAAATTATAATGAACACACTTCCGACCTGCATTGAAAGTATAACACTATTTCTGCTGAGCTAAATTTATAAAATAATATACACAGAAATAACTATGGGATTTTTTTGTAAAAAAATAACAGTACAAAATCTCCATCTTCATTATTTAAATCATCCAACTTTTCTTTGCCTAATGACATGACCATACGGATCTTAGTAATTTTGATTCGAAAATAAAGATTAAAACTTGAAAAAAATCTAAGTTTTTTAGGTATATCCATGGATCAGAAGCATTATGGTCCAATTTATTCACTAATTAAAATAAAACTAACACGTGGATGTAAATCGTTACCAGATTTTAACGTCCCTAAAAGGGACATGAACCAATTTTGTTGTATTTGGTTGAATTTTCGCGAATAAATTGGACCAGAATAGTTCTGATTTACGCTGATACGCCTGATCCATGGGAATACCGTTTTTTACATAAATTCAATAATAAAAATTATCAATACCAAATATAATTACGTAAAAGAGGTAACTTGATTACAAGTCAAACCAAATGCATTAAGTTTAGTTGTTTTGTAATCGAAAAATTTAACTTTTAAATATCAAATTTCAATAAAAAAATAATTAATACAATTTTTACTTATACAAGTTTCTTTTTCTTTGATAGTTATGATTTTTAAATGAATAATCTATAAATAATGGGTGGTCTCTGTGACATTGGTTTTATGTAATCTTCATAACCCATTACAAATAGATGAACAAATATATCAAAAAAAAAAATAATAATTTTAACAATTAACAATCAATACATATGCAATTTATCGAAGTCTTATATCGAAACAAATCTCTATACCTATTACTCTATGTTCAAAAATATATTGATTATTTACATTACTGGACAAAACAGAACACCATTAATAGAGCTTGGGGTTTTTACACATGATATGCACTTCGAACTCAGATATTTACAAAAATTTATGTATAAAAAAAAATCTTTTATCGTTTAATTTGTAGCAAATTTGTATATTGTTATATCAAAGGAGCCAAAATTCAATTTTCCCAGGAACACAGTGTGTATAAATAGTATGCATTTCAACCCCTTCTTTCCTCTTACTATTAAATTTCAATCTCAATAAAATTGAAAATAGCATTACCCTACTACATTAGAAATTTGAATAGTTCAAAATTTAATCGTTATTGTGTAACTACAGTCTACCCTTTGGTAAACTCTTTTTTTTTCTTAAGAAAATTTGATCCCCACCACCGATAAAACTTATAGGTAATTATCACAGTATTGGCCATTGATTAATACAAAAATTATACACATTTTAGATGGAGTAAAAAAAACAAAACAAATGAAACGCCACAAATAATGTTCTGTTTTATCATACGTCCACCCTTGTATTGTAAATTATAATTAAGTTTATTAAACATAATTTTTTTTAATACTAAAATTCATTCTAAAAATAGATCATATAAAAATAGTGATGTTTGTCAAAGATTAGACAAAATAATTTGAACATTGTACGTCAGTAATTTACATATTATTAACCTTTTTATTTTAAATGTATTCCTTTTTAAATGTCCAAAAAGAATAATATTTCATATTATCCTTTTATTATGTTTTATTTTCAACATAATGGAAAATATTCAAACCATTTATAATTTTAATTTTTCTCGGAGTAATTAAAAAGCTGGACAATTTAAAAAATAAAAAACATTTAATTTACTAAGACTCGGCAAGAAAATGTTATTCCTTAAATAGAAATGGGTACTTAAATGTTTTACAAGTCTTTATTTAGGAAAAAACGACTCAAATATTACAAAGGCTATCAAGTACGACCATTTAAAATTAAGTGTATTCTATCCATAAACTCTTCCATTTAAAAATTTAATAACTAATAAGCAAAGTATTTATTTTCTCTACGAACACTTGTTCGAGGTTCTTAATATATTTCGTATTGTGTTCATCTTTAATAAAATGAATCATATCATAATGTCTGCAACACATAACAATTAGGAATTAAATATTCATCTAAGGTCATTGAAATCTTTAATAAAAGTTATATTGTTATTAAAGTTAAATTTATGAATCTTTGACACGTAAAAAGATAAAAGGTGTAAAGTAATGTTGTACTGTGAATAGATAGCATTTTTTTTTAAATATTTGAAAAATCTCTAATGGGGTTTATCTACGAATATATATGTAGGTATGAGTCGGCAACTAAATATTTATTCTTATCGTTTTAACGCACTTTTGTTTATTTTTGAGGATCAATAACTTAAGTTTATTACAAAGGGAAAATTGTTAGGGAAAACTCCTTGGAAACAAAAGTAAGGGTGAATCGATTCACGTATGTTACATCTGAAAATTAAACTACATTCCCCAAATATTGAGTAATAAATCAATCAAACGATAAAATTTCAACAATATATAAAAAAATAATAAAGTATAAATCAACTATTAACGTTTTATATTGTAGCTTCGGTAGATTACATATGCCATATAGATACGTTATGTAGATATTTTTAGTAAAATTAGTGATGATGGAAGGCGGAAGAATTAATTTTAAAAAGTAGATGCATATTGTAAAAAGCAGATATGGGGCATTTATATTTATAGATTTGGCTCTGACAGTTTCGAGTTAAGTCTTAAAATAAATTTCGGTCTGGCTATATAATTCCTTGAAGTTCTTGAAATATGTGCATCAAAGAACCTCAATACAGGTCACAGGTTAAAGACCTCACTGTTAAGAACTTAAGAAAAGTGAACAAATTGTTGATACTTGATAGCTTTTTCAAGTTTAATTTAGTTGAAAATAAACTTTTAATAGTTTAATGTAAGCATACTAAAATAAATAAATTGAATAACTATAAATTAATATTAGATATAATCTATTATACAAATTTCTTTAGAGAACAAACACAGATTTCAAAAAAAAAACAGTTTTTTTTTGGATTCTTAGAATTTCTTACAATTTCACAAAAAAAAATAATTTTTATTTACAAAATGGAAAATAAAATTTACGTAAATTGTTAAGAAAATAATTGCAAAGTTCTTTTATTTTGACACGGAAGTTCATTTTTCTCGATCGAGAACCATTTAACCAATTTTGATGAATATTGTCATATTTGGTGAATTTTTTTGAATCTACAGGAAATGGACCATCAAAATTTAAACCGTTCCAAAACATCCGAAAAACGGGGGATGAAATAATATCAATAAAAATAATTTTCGACTCGTTGATTTTGTCAGCGCCGAATTAAATTTATTTTTTTCTATAATATTCACAAAAATAAAGCAAAGAAATTGAAAATTTCCTAATTTCATTCTTCTATTTAACTTTCCTGAGTATTTTTTTAGAGGTATGATTATTGTTTATTTCTATATTCCTTAATAATAAATCTGTTTAATTTGTATGTACTGTTCTTGCTGGACACAGAGCCTGCAGAAGTTATTAAATAGCGAAACATCGCTATTTAATATAGCGAAACGTTGCTAATATTGCCGTTGAGTCTTTATGATCCATCAATCTTCAAATATTTATTTAAATTTCCTTTTACCGTTTAAGCAATATATAAAATATATTAAAGTCTAATCTATGTAATATATTTTACAAAAGTAAACAATAAACATACATGTGTTTATTTTTATTGCTCCCGATACGTATTTCGATTGCCAAGAAAACTTCATCAGTAGTCATCAAGCAGCATTGGATCACTCCTTGGTGACTCATCATTTATCCAAGTAGATCCAACACTACTTAATGACCACTGAGGAAGGATGCTTGGAAATCTAAATACATTTTTGAGCAATACTTTAAAAATACATTTTATATGAACTTTTGTTCAATTTTTTATTTATAGTTTACATTTGTAAGTCACATAATTACATAAATTAGGCTGCAATATATTTTGTATATTATTTAAACAGTATAACTGTTTAACATTTGCGGAAAAATCTAATTTGATTTTCCTTTTATTATTATTTTTTTTTTTTTTGAGCAATTCACGACATTCAGGTAACGAATTGAAACTCAATAAACCATACAAGATTGTATTCATCCAGTTCTTTATCACATACAGTATTGCTTGTCCAACCTCTTTTCACTTTTCAAATGGGTTGACGAGAATACTTTCCGAACAAAAATCAAATAGCAAATTTATAAGTGAAAAACAGGCCTCAGCTCTTTATACTTATACGTATGCTGTTTAATTACAATTCGATAACTATTTTTGTTAACTTGTTCTAAGAACTTACACGTTAGAAATTAAAAAGCATACGTAGAAGTGTCCAGATACCTACGGCCTGTTTATCACTTATACAATTCAATTTCTGTTCGGAAAGTATTTTCGTCAACTAATTTTAAAGCTAAAAAGAAGTTGAACAAACACTATATTGTACAATTTCATCAAATTTCAATTTCTTCGCTAACGAGATATCATTAGCTGCACAAAAATAAAATTAAAATAAGTTATGCTTTATTATCATTATATTAAAATTTTACTTTCAAATATGATTTTTAGATATTATTTTTATAGTTTGTAAAATATTAATGCCCCTAAGATTAGCCCTCCTAAATATAAGTCTAAATTCATCAATGCTCCTAAAAACCAGGCTAGACTAAGAATAATGCAAAATTATTTATTATAGTTATGAAGAAATGATTAAATTATTCTTTTCAGTAAATAAAAATGATGATTAATTTTAATATTTGTTTAACCATAAACTTATATTATATTTGTCTTGGAAAAATATTTTGGAGTCATATATATTTACGAATAGTCTTATTTTACTTGGTGACCTTCACATCGCTTCATATAAGGAATTATTATTTAATAGTGTTTTAAATGTGAATTTTTATACAAGTTATGATGTTCTAAAATTTATTTGAAGTTTAAAAACAGATTTTGTACAATTGGGCTTTATTCCCCATTTATATATTTCTCTTATTGTTATCTCAAAACAGGAAAAAAAACGAGTACAACTCCACAAAGTCTTATTAGAACTGCACAAAAAATACACAACTCACGACTCTTGTCCTTTTTAGTGACGTCAATACCTGGCAACGTTGCATTTTCTATTTTGTTTTTATTTTAATTCGCGAATAAATCGGATCATAATGAAAATTTAGCGACAAAGGAAAAATTGATACGATATTAAAATTGAACTAACAAAAAAATCGCGAATAAAATTTAAAACGAAAAGGAAAATACAACGTTGCCAAATATTGACGTCGCTAAAAGGAACATGAACCCAAATTTTCTAGAAATATAACAATTTTCATTAACTTAAGGGAGACAAGGTTAAACAAACTTGCACTAATGAAAACTGGCGCAAATTTAAATTGTGGCTGTTTAATTTTTTTTATAGATACTAAAAAAAATGATAACCAAAGGCTTTCATTAATCTTCCATGCAACTTTATGTTTTAATTACATCGTTAAGGTGTGTCTAGCAATGGATTCATCGCTTATGAAGCAGAATACAGGCTTAGGAAGGTGTACAGGCACATAAGATGTATTTTCCTTGTACACATAAATACATAATTATAATTACAATGATTAAAATTGATATTCCGGTGACGGCGAGAATTGCATTTAATTCTATAGAAGAAAAACAGGCACGGTTTTTTTATTCATGAATTAATTCAAAAAGTACCCCTAACTGATTCGAGAAAAAACGGCACATTTCTCATCTAAAATCCAATTATATCACATGAATATTATCTAAAGATCTTAATGATCTATTCGAGCAAATTAAAAATAGAATTGTTAATTGAGTGTTTTTCCAAACCAATTTTATTTGAAATGTGATTTTGTAATGCAGTGCTGATAATCCGTTGGGTATTGTTCGGTTTAAAATGCGATAAAAAATAAAATTAGTAAAATTATCATTTAATGCTTGACTAGTGGGTGCTTTCATTTATGACGAATAGAAACCCTTCGTCAGCCTCGCTGTGTTCCCCTTAACATTTTCCTTTTGTGTTTATTTAAATGCATGAATCAGAATTTTATCCAAGAGTTCAATAAACTATATTTGAAAAAACAACTTACTTTGTTACTCAATCCAATAAGTTCCATATAAAATAATAATTGGGAAAACTGAGTTGCATTTCCAATGCAACAAATGCACTTTTTTGTAAAATTTTCTTACATATTTTACTCTTCGTAGCACTTAACACATGCACAACACGTTTGGTAAGTGGAAAGAAACCGACTCGAAGTGCTGGTCAATTTGTTTTGGGTCACTTGAAATATCTGTTGGAACCACTTTTGGGAAACTTAGAACCAAATTGTTTTCCAGAGAGTTTGCGGCGTTTTTGGTTTTAATCGGCAAACGCACCACCGTTGTGTTGTTTGGTTGTTGTCAGAGTAACAACAAAACGTACATAGATTCCGAATAAAATGAAAACTGAGCTCAGAGCTGCCGGAGAGTGTAAAAGGTTTGAAAGAGAAGGCAAAACTCGCAGACACGAATGAACGGACTACTCACGGACCAGACAGAAGTAAACGATACAAACTTTTATTGTAACTGATTCCGATAAGCTGAGTACCAGTTATAAAACAGCGACGCCATGGTTTGGCTCAAAATCGTCCCAATCGATGAAAACTTCGATCATTGTTTCACTATACATCGATAAAGAAATAAAACACACGCATTTATTAACAAATATTTCAATCAAGCATCGATTACGTGGCTAGAAATTCCGTGGAAGGGATAGTTTGATTCCACACAAAACGAAGAAGTAAAACCGAGTCAATGCTGAAAAGTATGTTGGAGATGGTGGAGGACGATGAAGCCTTGAATTAGGAATAAGAAATTCGATCCATAATCGCTTCAAATCACAATAAAACATACATAAAATCAAAGCGAATAATTGAAACTCAAAGAATACAGTTCCAATCGAAAATATTTTCAATATCCATTCATTCCCATCTACCCCTCCACCAGTCTTCAAAATGTCCATTTGTCTACGATGTCCATCGTGGCCATACATAAAACCGGTTTTGGGTAACTTTTGCCTTCTTAGCACCCGCCGTATGCAGTCTTTCATTTCTCAAATGTATTGTATAATCTTTTGTCAAAGGCAATGTTGGGTTCACCCGGTTGTTATTCCAAAATCCCTCTTCCAGATTGTTCCATTCGGCTCCAAATACTTGGAGACAATTTGGCAAGGACGGTGCACAAAGATAAAGAGAATAATATGACCAAAAGAAATTTAATCAATGTAGCGGATCATTATTTTGATTGGTAATTTAAACCATCTGCACATTATCAATATTTTTTTTTCGAGTGTAAAATTTCCGCATTGCTTTATTGTAAGGTCGTTTTGCCTCTTTCACTAATTAACCGCAGACATGCATCATATATTTAGCATAATGACCCCCAAAATAGCGATATTTAATTGAAAAAAGAGAGGATAAAAAACTTAAGATACCGAAGGAGATCTCTCAACAATTAAATTAAATTTAAATTAAAAAATCAGCTGATCCATCTGTAAATAATAATATTTTAATCTTCAGTGAGGTAATAATGTAATAAAATTATTTATTTACTTTTATTCGTTCCTAAAAGTTGAGAAACAATCAAGTTTTATACACGTTGTACCCAATATAGATTTTTGGTTTGCATTATTAATTTTTTACATCGGGATAAACTTTAATTATTCTTATAACTACTATGTATTCACTATACATCGAATTATCGAATCTATTCGATATGAGCAATCATCAATCAATAAATCAATGAATTGATTCGATTTTTTGACATTTTTCGATTTAATGAAAAAAACTAACTCAGTCTTATAATAATAGAAACTAATGAAAATATGATATATTTCAGATCCTCGATGATGATAAATTGGTAAAAATATTCAGAGAACTAGGATCAAATAATAATCAGTCAAATAAGTCAATAATGTCATCATCAAAAAAAAAAAATAATAATGTATTTCAATTTTAAATTATTTTAATTTTTATTAAATGTTTTAAGAAATAGTGACTCTTGTAAGTAACTAACGGAACTAAGCATTAAGAATAAACTGACTACATATCTACGTAATCTAGGAGGGAGACTCAACGAGAATCCATTGGAAAACTGAAATGATCTAAAAGTTCAGTTTTTGAGCTTTATGGAATTGCCTGCAAATAATTGATTATTGTAGAGACTTTTGTTCCATTCAAATGCTTCTCTGTTAAGAAAAGGTATTTTAATGTTCAGAAAACTCATAAGAAGCCTTTAAAAGTCGTCAATAAAAGCATTTTAAATGTAATGATTTCTAAATGCCTCTAAATATCTTTTTACCAGGGTTATTTTCAAAGGTCGCTTACTAGCAAATAGAGATTGCAATACTGGTATACCGGGATATACTAATATTTACATTATAAATTATAAATAAAAGCATACTCCCGTTTTATACCATTTTTGAAAATTTTAAATGTATTTTTCTCGAAACGATTTTTTTTAAATTTGTTCCAGCTTTGGAGCGAAAATGAATCAAAATATCAATTTTAAATCGTGTATTCTTTTACAAACATATTTTCTAATGTTTCTATTAAATTTTAATAATTTTCACTCTTAAATAATTATTATGAGCCAAAAATGACTCAAAATACCACATGTTCTTCATTTTTCTTTTTTGAAAGTGAGCCATCCTTTTGAGTTGAAATTTTTACGTTTGTGTGATGTATATTTTGTAGATTTATATTTGTGCTATAAGAGGGGTTTTTTTTACTTCCAATCCATGGAGAAGCTGAGCAGCTGAAGCTGTAAGGCCTTAAAAATTTCTGAAGTACACTGTGGGGCGCTTTCGTAGAAATGTGTTGCATATAAAACTTTGAAAAATTTCCAATACTTTTTTGTGTTGATAAATTTTGATTTTAAAAATGTTTTTTTTTTGAATTAATAACCAAAGGAATTACGAACAAAAAAGTCAAACTTCTTTTCCATTTTTGCCGTTTCTGGGCTTACTATCCCCTTGAAACTTTCTCTTATATAAAATATTGAAACCAATTGTGTAGCTACTTATTTACATTAGACAAGAAAAAAAAAATTTCCCCTCTAAGAAAAATTATAAGCTCATGGAAATCGGTAGTTTGAAATAATTTGAAAAACATTATTCTAGAACTTTGTTTCTAAAAAATTGTTTCTAAAAAGGACAAATTGCAGATTTTTTGCCTCTCTCATAATGAGTCAGTCTTATTGTAGATATATATAACCCGAAATATAATAAATCAAAAATTTAATTCTGCAATGTTAAAGACAATGACGGTTCATAAAAATCGAGAATAGTTGACAAAAAATGTTCAAAGAAATACGGCGTTGTTGAACTCAAAGCCATAAGGGCAGATTTGAAGAACTTACAACTTTTTAAACTTAAAACTTTTTCCAAAATGTTTTGGATCTTTGTGCTGCTACGATCGTATGGAACGAACTACGATCAGATATGTCGTTATTTTTATTGTCTTACAACACTTATTTGTTGAACGTCTCAAAACCCAATTGGTCATTATTTTGCTCACCATTTTTGACACCCGATATTTTATTAAGAAAATTTCATAAAATAGATTAATGGGATGTAAACGATATAAATATGCGCGAGTTATCCTACAATGTCAGTTATCAAATCAGTCTAATCAAGATATGAAGTATGTAAACCAGAGTGACCATAGATCCTGAAGAACCTGGAATTATCAGGAAATTTAATTCAACCTTGAAATACCATGGAAATATCTGGAAATTAAAAGAAATGCGGGAATTATAAACCATTTCTAAACTTGTAATTCGATTTTGCTCATTTTTAAACTTATTCACAATGGTATTTTTTACATTCAATGATGGTACTTTTTGAACTTATTTCACTAACGAATACATGATATGGAAAAGTTAGATAAAAATTTAACTATGAGGATAAATACAATAAATTCAAGTTATGGAAAAATATAAATAATATCCTGAAAAACCTTGAATTATCAGGGAAATTTAAAATAATTTCTCTGTGGTCACCCTGTAAACAGTATCGCGTAATGGTAAAGTGTCGAATGAATAATTTTTGGGCAACTATTCTTACTTAGTGTAAATAATTAGATATCAATGTTAGTGCGAAGACAAATATATTGTTAAAAATAGCTAAAAAAATCCTTTAGTATTAATAATTATTTTATAAACATAAAGAATTTTTTGAGCTAAATGTATTTAGTATATATTTAATAATAATAATAATAATAATAAAAGAAGGTAATCGTGTTTTACTGACCAATAATCTGAAAGAAAACAAGTTTTTAGTTCCGTTATTCTAATACATTCTAATCTAACAACTGGATATTTTCATATTCTTCCACATTCACATAAACTCAAAATAGTCTTAAGAATAATAATAAAACTACTTTTTTAAGACGTAATTAAAAAAAATTATTTTCTACTTTTTGTTCGTTCTTCAATTTCACATAGTTTTTGATTAAGTAGATTGCTATTTAATCTATGTTTACATAAGTATTCTCCATTCAAAAATAAAACAGGAATTTCATATCGATAGAGCCGCAACCATCGTACATTTTCTTTTTTGCTAATATCGACGATTTTCAACTGAAAACGTTTCTTAAATGGTTCAAGTTCTTGTTTTAATTCATCGCATAATTGACACGGATCTTTTGTGTATAGCGTTAAGATGGGAATTTCATCAATATTTTCATCGACCCTTGAAACAAAATAATAGGATAGTTAAAAAAAACACATTTATTTTTATAACATTTTATTTAGTAAAATATTTTGCAGTATAAAATATAATTATGTAACCTTTTAACCTTGAGATTATAACATTTTTTTCGTTTTTCAGACTTATGTGTGTGTGAGAATGAAATTTGTATGATAAGGAATTAGCGACTTACAATTTCTCAATGAGAATGGAAGAAGCTCCACCACCGCCATTACAAATCGATGCAACTCCAAATTCTCCCTGTTTCAGAGCATGGACTAAATGAACGACAATTCTTGCTCCAGACATCCCGATGGGATGTCCAAGACTAACTGCACCCCCATGAATGTTGACTTTAGAAGGATCGATTTCGAGTTTTAATTGATTCGCCAAAACAACAACGCTGAAAGCCTCGTTTATTTCCCATAAGGCGACTTTATCTTTCTTAATGCCGGCTCGTTCCAATAACGTTGGAATAGCGAATGCTGGAGCAATTGGAAAATCAATTGGTTCAGTCGCAGCGTCGAAAAATCCTACAACTCTTGCAAGAGGTTTCGCTTGCAATTGTTGGGCTTTTTTCGAACTTGTAAGAATTAAAGCTGCTGCACCGTCATTTAACGTGGAAGCATTTCCCGCTGTAACGGTTCCTTTTTCTTTTTGAAAGACCGTGGGTAGTTTTCCAAATTTTTCATAGTTGATTCGTTTATATTCTTCATCTTCACTGAAAATCAAATCAGGCTTTCCTTTTTTCTGAGGTACATTTACGGGAACTAACTCTGTAGCAAAAGCATTGTTTGCGTAAGCTTGTTCGCTTCGTTTATAACTCGAAATGGCATAATCGTCTTGCTGTTGTCGAGTAATGCCTAATTTTCGAGCTGTATTTTCAGCACAATTTCCCATATGAAATTTGTTATAAACATCAGTTAAACCATCGAAAACAATTCCGTCTTGTAAAAGTACTCCTCCATAAGTAGTGGCTCCTCGTTTCATATAATATGGAACATTCGACATCGACTCCATACCGCCAGCCAAAATCACATCTTGAGCTCCAGTTTGGATGCCTTGAGCCGCTAATTGTACAGATTTCATTCCGGAAGCGCAAACTTTATTGATTGTAGTACAAACCGTAGATTTGGGTAAACCGGCGAATATGGTCGATTGTCTTGCAGGTGCTTGGCCCAAACTGCCTTGGCACACATTACCCATATATACTTCTTTAACTTCTTCTTTTGGGATTCCGGCTCTTTCAACCGCTGCTTCGATGGCGACAGCCCCTAATTTTGGAGCCGGCACAGAACTAAGGGCTCCCAAAAATGAACCCATAGGAGTACGAACTGCCGAAATGATAACCACATCGTTCAAATTATTTTTTTGGGAACTGTAAAGGCGTTTTGGAAATGCCGCTGTCGCTGCCGTGGCAACCTAATTAACAGTAAAAATGTTTGATTTCAAATTTTGAAAAAAATAATGGAAGAGTTTTACCTTTTTAAAATTAACAGCACGAGACATTTTCACTGATGTTTCCGTAAAACTAAATAAGTGATTACAAATTATAAGAAGATAACTAATATTAACTAATATCAATATGGACTTTGAACTTGAAATTACATTGCAACCATTACAATATAATATTTATTTTTTTACTAGCGACATCTAGTAAAAATAAATATATACCGATCATGGTATTTTTAAATTGTTCACAGTTATTCACATTAACCGCATGAGCGCTGTCGGCGTTTTTCTGCAACTGTCAACTTCTGTCAATCTGTCAAAGGATACGATATAATAATTTAAAACATTTTGAATTAAAGTAATAAAAAATAAAACATTTTTAATCAAAATAAAAGACTTACTTTTAAAAAGCAATGTTTCATTAATCATAATTTAAGAATTAAAATGGGTGACAATAATGAGGAAAAAATTATTTTTAACGATTTGGATTTTGACACCCGTTTAGAAGTGAGTAAATAAATTAAGTATTTTCACTATTGTTGCATTTTAATTTTATTTTAGTTATTTAATGATTTAACGCAAACCTCTCCAAGAGCGTCTCGTCGAATATTCAAAACAAATAATGCGCAACACTCGCAAGCAGTCTCATTTTATAAATGTGATCTTTGCGGAAAAGTTTTCGATCGAGAATTGCAGTATTTCGGTCATTTACAATCGCACAGTGGAGAACGAGAATGGACGTGCGGTAATGAACTTAATGAACAAAATAAACTTTATAAATCATCTTTATAAAATAACATCCATGGTTTATATACAATTACTAAAATAACAGAAATGGGGACAAAAGTTGATCTAAAGACGAATATTGATTCCGCAACGTTTCAGCCATTTTATTTGGTTTTCATCAGGCGTCTCAGTTTATATGCGTAACAATATAAAACTTATCATAATCCATTCTTAGACTCGCTCAACATAATTAATAAAACTCATTTACTTAGTTAATTAGCTAAGAACATCTAACAGAAAATTTGTCTAATGAAGGCCAAATAAAATGTCTGAAAAGTTGAGGAATCAATATTTTGCGTTGGATCAATTTTTATGTAGAATTCCTGTTATTTTAATAATTGTTTATAGATCATATTTAGATTTAATTGCAAAACTTGATACGTTAAATCTGTGATTCCTAGTGGGGAGCAGTTTTACTTCCCAGTGGGCGCTGAAACTTTATATAGAGTTATTAGATGTCTGATATTTGATAAATAGTAAATAATGTACTTTAACTAATTATATCTATAATTTTTTCAGAAAAATGTTCTCATGCTCCTTTTGCGAATCAATCACAACTTCATTCCCACGAACGTCAAGTTCACTTTATTGAACGAAAATGTTTATGTCCTGAACCAGGATGTAATGTTCAATATGATCGTCCATCGCAATTAGAGTATCATATAAGACGGTGCCACTCTAAAGAACAGAAATATTCGTGTCAACTTTGTATGAAATCGTTCTTTACTGCGACTGACCTTCGATCTCATGTAAATGTTCATTTAGGTAATAGTTTCTTGATCTTAATTTTATTTAAGTAATTGAATCGATTATTTAATATCCGAAAACTCATGCCAAAGGCATCTTTTATATAAATTTATTCTCTCGTATTTATATTGCGTCTAGTCTCTGTACAATTTTCAAAGCAAATGTTATAAAATAGTTGAGTCTTTCTCAACGTTCTTGACTCATTATTATCTACCACAAAAATACAGAAAGTTCAAACGTTTTTATTGCCTTTACAACCAATTTCGTAGATTTGGAAATTTATCACTTGTTTTCTTATCATTTTCTCAATTGGTCGACCAATTTCTTTACTGGGTCACCTATGGCCATCATTATAATATTTTCGATAGTAAGTTTCAAGAAATGTTATAGTAAAGAATCAATTGACATAGACGAATTATTGGAGACTCATATATCGGTAGACTTATCGGCAATGATTATAGAAATTAGTTGTTAAATCATTTCTTTGTTTGTTTATAGGAGTTAATAAAAAGGTTTGTGATATTTGTGGCCGTACTTTTAACCATGTATCAAATTTTTTACGACACAGAAGAAGACATTTAGGTATAAAAAATTACCAGTGCCAAGACTGTGACAGAAAATTTAACGAACTTAATGGTTTAAGGGCACATCAATTAACCCATCAAGTAAGTTTAATATTGATTTTTATTTCAAAACTATATTAATTATTATTTTTAGAAATCAAAATTATTATCTACCGATACTAAAACCAAACGACAATATTACTGTTCATTATGCGGTTTAACTTTTCCTTATATGCAATCCTTACGACAACATGAAATAGATCATGAAACACTAAAAAATGTTGTTTGTAAATCTTGCAATCAGGTTTGTAAAAACAACGATTTGCAGTTAGAAAAAATATTTCATAATGATTTTTTTTAGATATTTGAATTAATTTCTCAATATAAAAGTCATTCATGTAAAAATATTCCACAATTACTTAAAGATATTGAAGTAGAAAAATCTTCGTTAGTATTAGATATTGAAAACATTAACTACGATGCAAATCCTTCACCAATGGCTAATGTTAACAGTGATTGGAATAATATAATTAATGACTTATTAGCTGAACTGAATATTGAACCCGATTCAAGACCAGATTGTGATAATTTTGAATTGAACGTTTTAAATACTGATGTTTTGAAAGATTCGGATGAAAATTTCTTTTGTGATAAGAAAACAAATAAATTGTTAGAAACTAATATCACAAACGCAATTGATGAATCAATAATACAAGAGCAACCACAAAAAGAACAAGAAAAAGTAGAATTAAAAACTCAAAAAACTAAAGTATTGCATCAATGTCATTTATGTAATGCAAATTTCGCTCACAAAACTTCATTACATCGTCATATTAAACGACATAAAAACGAAGAAAAAAATGAATGTCATTTATGTGGGAAAAAAATGACTCAATTATCATTGTCGATGCATATTCGAAGAGTTCATAATCAAGAACGCAATGCAGTCTGTAGTTTTGAAGGATGTGGAAAAGTTTTTTTCAAGCAAGCAGATTTAGCACTTCATGAAAGGTTGAATTTTCCTCTTTTTTCTATGCTTATAACTAACTTTACGAACATATATTTCAATGGAAAAATTATACAGTATATTTACCAAAATTGAACCGTTAACTTCGATATGAAACTCATGTTATAAAATATTTGAAATGTATTATCTAACATATGTATTTCAATTGCCAAACCAACTTCTTTATTGGTCACCCACTAGTATTGGATCTCTCCGCAACTGTAATGTGACGATGCATAAATCAATATACGTACATGGGGCTATGCATCAAGGAACTTTTTTGTAAATAATTTCAATATTTGCGTTCATTGTTTAATTTTGGCACACTATACTGCATTATATACTTTTCATATTACAAATACAGTATAACTTGAGTGTAACTTGTTTAAAATCAGCAAACGAATCTTTGTTGACTAATTTTTTTTTTTTCAGAACTCACACAAAAGAACGTCCATTTTCATGCCAAATTTGTGGAAAAACTTTTAAATGTTCATCGCATCAGTTGCGTCACGAAAAAATTCATAACAAAAACAAATAATACAAGACACAAAATATTTTATTGCAAACAAAAATGTAAATTTCATTCACGTATAATTTGAGGTTCATAATTTAATTGAGATGCCTTTTGAAGTGATTCGGCATATAGATCAAGTCTTTGAGTCATCTAAAAAATAAATATTGAAAAAGTAAAAAACATTTGACACTTTCACAAAAAAATATAAATACCCTAAATCCCCATTGATCTTTAATTTGACGACACATATTCAAATCAACCTCAGCTATAATTAGACCATCTTTTATACGAGAAAGTCCCTAGAAAATGAGAAATACTTTAGAAATCCAAGCCTTAAGTATCGTTGAAAAGAAATATACAAAGTTTTATAAAAATAAACTTTCAAGTTTTGCTGTTATTGTTGATTCTTACGTATTTCGATTATCAATTCTTTATTGAACCTTGATAATCGAAGTACGTAATTTAAAGTAAATAACCATGTTTATTTATTTTATTTCTTTCAATATCACTGGTAGTTGAAAAGTATTAAATAGTTGTTTTTAATGTAAATTCCAATTCTTAATAATGCTACCTGTGAATTGTGCTATTTATAAAATATGTCCTCATGTTTAATTCGGTCGACTTTACGCACGCTTTACAATTGGTACATTCGAAATCGTAATGGAAGTTGTGCGGATTGGATATTTGAACTTATTTTTTTACTGATACTTATGTATTTTCGGACACTAGTGAATTATAAAAACAATTGGTTAATGTTCTTTTTAGGGGCGTCAAAATCTGGCAGCGTTGCATTTTCTACTTGATTTTTCATATAATTCGCGAATAAATAGATCTATTATAAAATTTACCCACAAAAGAGAAAATCAAATCATATTAAAATTTAATTAAAAAGTAGAAGATGTAACGTTGTCCGATTTTGACGTCCTTAAAAAGGACATGGGTCAAGAAATCCGTTTCTAATGGTAAGTTCATATTTGTAACTCGTTTAACTCCCATTACAGTTCCGAAATTCGTGCCTACGCACAGGGATCCACCGACTTTGGCAAAGAAACAGGGTTATATTTTTATTAAAGGGTTATATCATAGGCAAATTCTTACTAAAGTTCGAGTTCCATCCGGACCACAAACGTAGCTGGATCCATAAAAATGTCCAAACTGCTTATGAGCTGGTTCTCCATCTCCTGATGTGAATTCATTTGGAAATTCTTCAGTTCCAACTCTATTAATTGCCACCGTAAAATAACTATTGGCAATCGCTGCATTTCTAGCCTCTATGCCCCATAAGGGTTCGCTTAAACCTCCAACTGTAGCACATGGATTGAAAACAATTTCGGCTCCGTTCAGTCCAAACATCATCCAGTTTTGTGGGTGGTGCCTTCCGTAACAAATATTAATAGCAATCTTTCCATATTTTGTCTGAAATATTTTTTTTTAATTGTATCATCTTTTAAAATATTACTTCAAAGTGAAAAAACTCCGATAATTGCTCATTGATTGACCTTGAATTCTATTGAGTAATCGGATTGAACGGGGGGGGTTCACGTATGAATGAAAAGTATTGCTGAATTACTCAACATCGTTAATGTTTAATCATTCAAATCTATTGAATTTATGACCGAAACTAATACTAACTTCGTACGCTTCCGTATTGTCTTTAGAAGTGATTGTTAGCGAATAGAGTATAATTTTATCAATTGTGATTTTACTTCGTATGGAATTAAATAGTGTCCTTTATTTAGATTTATTATTTTCACTTAAAATAGTTTATTTCAAAAATAAGCCAACGAATTTTCCCAAAAGAAAGTTTCGGTTGTGAAAACTACTTTTTGTATCGAGCAATACTGATCACTCAACAAAACTCAACGTCATATATTGGATAAAAAACGCTATTCAATGGATCTGAACATCTTTCACTCGATTAAAACATACTTGAAAAACTGGATGTCCTGTGTTGCCTTCAAAATAATATGTTGATTCATTAAAATCTCCAACACGAGGAATATGATTCTTTCTATGTTTTCCAATTATTTTCCCTGTGTTGCTTATAACAACGGCAGTGTTCCAAATTGTATCTCCGTGTTGTTCGTCACGTTCCAAAATTGGAGAAATAATAACCATATCATATTGAACAGCAAACTAAAATCAAATACTATGAAAATCTACGAAAATTTTTCCAACAATTAACAAGAAATACTTTTTTCAAAAAGTTAACGGAAACATCATCTTCGGCCGATTCAGCGAATTCGCACCACGGTACTTTTTCTCGAGTGCAAAAAGCAAAAGGCATAGCTAAAATAAAAGTTCAAATTTCTTTTAGATGTATATATAAAATAACTACTTTAATCATCATACACCAAGCTTCTTGAAGACAAAGCACATTAACTTTATTAGCTCCGGCAACATCGATTAACTCTTTAATTCTGTCGTGAATTGCTTGGCGTTGTTCCTGAAGTGGTTTAGTAGTGGGTAAAACAATTTTATTCTGAATAGCACCAATGCGAACCACTCGAGGTTTCCGTAGATTTTCTTGGGCATATTCAAATTTATATCCCTGAATATCCACCAAATCTTCGAATTGTTTGTTTTCATCAATATCCAATTTTCTAAATTTAAATGAAAAATATGGTTCGTATTTTAAGGTTTAAATGTTGTAAAATTAATTTCTAAAAAGTTGCTTACTCCAAAGTCTTTCCGTATAAAAATGTTAGGAATCTACTCCTTTCATTTTCCGACATATAGCTCCCTAAAAATGCTTCAATGCTCTCGATTTCTTCTGTTGGGGTCGCCATATTTGAATATGGAGAAGAGAAAAGTACAACTAAAGTTTGAGGAAAATTTGAATGTATATTTATATATATGTGTGTTGTTTCTGTAACGATAAGCAATTTGAACCTTATCACTTTCTTATTATGAACGTTCTAACCTTATATAATTATGTAAATTAATACTTTTAATACATAATGCAATATATATAATCCAGTCAAATATAGAGACGGAAAACCTTGAATAATATATGCTGGCCCCCAACGCTTTGTTTATTTTCTAAAAATATCAATTTAAGATAGCAGTTATTTTTGAGAAGGAATTCAAATTTATATTTTAAACATTTCTACTGATTGCGGCATTTGGAACAAAATGCATATATAAAAATGACGGGTTGGGGTTTCAAATAAAATATGTGTAGATATATAATCGTAAATATGAAATATGTAAAAGTTTAATAAGCTATTTTCGGTCGTCGGTACCAAAATTTGAACCCATTCTTTGGGTCTTCAAAATTGGAGCCCAAAATGCTATGTGCAAGGATAATAAACGTTTTAGAAGGACCGTCTAATGCTTAACACGATCATCAATATGAATAAGCGTTTATAAAAATAAATATATTCTACATGGATGCTACCGACAATACATAAAAAAAATGAAAGGAATGATTAGATCAATTGGATCCATTAAATAATTTATACATAATACTCCTATTAAATATTCAGATTTGGCTTTGGCTAATTTAGCACCCAACTTTAACAAATTAAAATTTTAAATATTTTTTTAGAGAAACTTCTGTTTGTACTTCATTGTACCGAAAAAAATTTCGTTTGTACCTCAATCGAAAAAAATTTATTTAAATTTCTAAAAAATCAATTGCCCCCCCCATTGTTAGATTTTTCACAAAATTGAACGGTTTTATATGGGCGTGGACTCGTAGAGGATAAAACCGAAATCATTTTCATTCTAACTTTAACTCAAAAAAAGTTATGTGAGTTTTTGTAAATGCTCTAATTCCATTGTTGAATTTTATATCGCCTATATTTTTTTTCAATTGAAGTACAAACAAAATTTCTTTCAATGGAATTTGAGTGTTGGTCAAGAAAAGAATGTACCCAAAAAATTTTCGTTCTAACTCAATCCGAACAATAGTTATGATGGTTTTTGTAAGTGTAATTACACTCTAATTACTTCATTGTTGAGTTTGAAAAACGGCCATAACATTTGTTCTGTTGAGGTAAAAACGAATGTTTTTGAGGATTTTTCCAGGTAATGGTCCCTAGATGATTGTATTGGTTGACTTTTCGTTTTAACCTCAACCGGAAAGAAAATTGAGTTTCCGATAATTATAGATTTTCTTTGGAAGATTTTCCAAAACAAACAATAGTATAACGTAGGTGCTGTCTTATAGAGGATTGTACCGAAACCGAACCGCCTTTTCCTTCTAACTTGATTCAAAGGATAATCATAACGATTTACGTAATTGTAATTGCACTTTAATTACATCATTGTTGAAATTGCAAAAACAGCCGTAACTTTTGTCCTGTTGAGGTACAAATGATTTTTTGCGGATTCTTCTGGATGCTATTGCATTTGTCCAAAAAAAATGCTTATGCTCGTTTTTACAATTTTAATTAAAGAGTTTAATAATTAGTCTGAATAATAATAGTCTAATTACTATTACAAAAATCGTTATTGTTAGCGTTTAGTTTAAGTTAGAAAAAAAATCGGTACAATCTTCTATAAGACATTATCTACGCTGTACTATATGGTCCGCTCCAGGAAGAAACTGAAGTCAGAATCGAAAAACCACAAAATAACAACACTAAGACTAAAAAATCGACTCCAATATTTATCAATAACATAAATATATTAATCACCGAATTCAATAAAATCTATACATTCCGAAAAAAACGCTATCAATAGTAAAGATTTACAACTAATCATGGAAACCATTGAAGGGTACAGAAACGAAATCAAAAATATCTTGACTCTAAAAACGCACAGGATCATATATTTGAAATAAAAGACACCTTATTAAAAAAAGGAATTTTACATGTTCAAAAAATCCATTAGAAGTCATGTAAAGTTATTAAAGGCATTTCATATGTAATAATTTCAAAATGTATTTTTTTTAACAGGATGAGCATTGCTTCAGAGTGGTGATTAGAGGATTGCACCACACGAGCAATACTAAAATAGTAATAGATGGTCAAGAGACTTATTACCAATCCTATGGGCTGTATAGAATCTCTACTATAAGCTCTTTGCAGAATAAAGAAGTAACTTTCAATAAGGACTCTTTATTTATATATTATTTGTAGCGAAAAATTTATCAATATCAAAAATAATTTTATGTAAGGTTCAATTCAATAATTTTATGTAAGTATTGTAGGTTTCCTTTTATTAAGGAGATAGCGTTCAAAATGGACAGTCTCGTGAGAAAACGATATGGCAAATTAGCCTTTTATAATTTGAAAACTGTTAAGTCAGTTTATACAAGGCTGAAAGATAGGATTCCAGTGTTGGATCGGTCAAATATGATTTACAAAATTCCATGCACCTGTGGGATGTCCTATATTGGACAGACCAAACAAAAGTTAAGAGACAGGATCAAACAACATCAGTATGACTGTAAAAACACCAATATCCTGAAAGAAAATAAGACAACGCTTGCTAATCATCATTTCGATACCAAGCATAATTTTATGTTTGATGGAGTTTCAATTTTAGATAGTGAATCTAATTACTTTAAGAGTTCGTTGAGTGAAATGGTTTTCATAAAATTAAATAGAACAATAAATCTGAGATCTGACACACGGAACCTAAGTTTGATGTATAATGACATCCTGGGTCTAAAATGATTATCTTTCAAATTTATATTTTTGAATTGATATTATATATTTTGAAGTGCTTGGCTTAGCAACTATGAACTGATGTTTTCAGTTGGCTGTTAGACTTGTTAAAAATAAAAAAAACATACTTGAAAGCTAAAAATCGTTTTTTACAGTTTTAATTTTAGTTTTAAACATAGTTGAGGTCTGTTTATAAAAATATTTTTATAATGTTGTTAATATACTTTCAGAGCTTGAAAAATTCTTGATAATAAAGACGAAACGTCGCAAAATCAATGATTGTTTAAATTAATTTAAATATATTCCAATCACCCGTGAACCTGATATTATTATCAAAAACAATTTCCAAATGTTCCAGTGCTTAAAAATTTGAATCTAGTTATAGTAATTTATAGTACAAAAATTGTATTTTATATTTTATTATCAACAGATTAAATCACAAATTCATCACCAGTATAAAGTATAGAAAAATTTAATTATAAAACCATATTCTTCAATGACAATGAATTAACATCTATAATTGACTAAAATTTACTATTTTTCTTTTTCAATGAAAAATTTGTCTAAAAGTTCTGTCCATGATATAATCAATCATATTATCAATAGGATGGATTATGAAAGGTATTGAAGTCAATCCAATTGCAGTGACAACCCATTTTCGAGAAGAACTAGGTAATCGCGATTGCTTTAAAATATAATGGGAACCGGCACACAAACGGTTTATTGTAAACCCGGGAACAATTACTGATGCGAACATCTGCCAAATCAATGTATCGGAAGCAGCGATAAGCGTCGATGACACTTGTTGTGAAGACTAGAATTAAATAAAAAAAAAGTTTTACTTTACAATATTGTATAAACTTTCGTGTAAAAACTGTTTTTTTTTTAAATTTAAAAGCTTTGTAAAGTGTAAAAAAATATCTATATACATAAAACAAAGTTGTGCTAGATGGACTATTTTAACTCAAGAATGGCTGAACCGATTTTCATGATAATGTACATTATAATTTATTAGGTATAAATGTACTAGTTGACCATGTATTATGAAGCAAAATGTATTATTAAGACAACTGGAAGATCCATGGTCAAGGTGTCTGCTCCGAAATAAATATGAGATATGAATCTGGTGATTAGCAAATTTTCAATATTTCTCGATTTACAGGTTTTTATAAAATTTAGAGGCGTTAAAGACTAAATGTATAAAACAATGTGAAATAACTTTCAAAAAATCCCGTTTTTTTAGAGGAAATAAACAAGTGCGATGAGCATCCTCTTAATGACTTATTATGAAGAACTTTTAAACCGGTTTCCTCTTATTCCTAATCGAAACTTTTGAATATTTTTGAAAGAAAACAATTTTTTGTAGTACACCTTTGTGCAAATATAAACTTCATTGTCTTACCCTATATTTCTTTCGACTTTTATCGAGAGTGTCGGCTAATACATATGCAATAGCGACCGCGTAACTAGCTCTCACTGCTGAAGGACTTATAATTCCGCGAAAAGCCTCCCCTATTTCATTAGCATAACCTGTAATTAGAAATTAAAACTGATAAATATTAGAAAAACCATAAACATAATTGAATACCCACTGCAAAGCCAAATTAATATATGAGCAAAAGAGTAAGTACAAATTGCAATAGAAAAAGATATATATTTAGGGAAATTTTAAAAATAGCTGTGATTTATTTTTACCTAAATATCGTACGGGTGTGTCTCTATACAAATCATTGCCATATTTCATTTCTTTCGTAGGATCATCCATATTTTCCTTCAGCAAAAAACCGTATTTGCTTTCAATGTCAAAAACGGCAATTATAATTTATATAATGTTGAGTCATTTATTAATTAACTAGTTTCGTATTGTATATTTTGTAAATTTTATATAACTATTTTTTACAATTGGTGTTAAAATTTCGTGTACATAAATTTAATGTATTTTAATTATTTTTTTATAAATTCAGTCTCACATATATAAAATTTGTTCAAAGCTCAAATTAGCTGAATTTTGACAAGTGGAGAAAAGTGTAATAAAGTGCAGATATTATAAAGTTTATGATAATTAGATTTTCTTAAGTTAATTGCTTTTAAATGGAAATTATTCAGTGACCTAAAAGGAAGAAAAAATCATGTCAATCATGGTGTGTTTATGAAAGTAAAACCATTTTATTCAAACGTTTTATTAATAGAAAAGGTCAGTGTGTAATTAGGTTAGTGCAAGAAGTTGTGCAGGAATGCAGTGACGTCACATTTGCACGTGGTAAGTATTTCACACACGTGTGTCAACCAATCAAAGTACGCGATGTAGTTTTTAAAAATAAATCTTATCGCCCATCATTTTCGTACAATGTTATCTGGCTTATTTATTTGAAACTATTTGCTTAAATAAAAATGTTACTTATTTAACATTCATAAAACGTATATTTAATTTTATTTGTAGCATTTACGAATCCAGTTTTATTGTACAATGTGTATTCTCTTTGTATATACAAACCCCGATCCTGGTCCAGACGAGTATCGTCTTATTTTAGCTTCAAATCGGGATGAGATTTTCAATCGTCCAGCAGTTGAAGCAAAGCAGTGGAGTGATGATGAGTTTATTTTTGGAGGTACTCTTTTCTATTTTTCTTTGTGGTTTTTCACGTTCGCTGTTATTGTTGACCCATTTTTTGTTAGGTCGTGATATGGAAAAAGGTCGTGAAGGAGGAACTTGGTTAGCATTATCGACAAACCCGATATCTCCTCCGTCTTATCTACGAGTCGCTGCCTTATTGAACGTAACGGGTGAGCCACGATTAACTCATGGCCGAGGACGTGGAGCTATTGTTGAAAATTATTTGAAAAGCAATGAACGAGCTGAAGACTATTTAGACGGCTTGAAAAAAAACGCTAAAGAATACAATGCGTTCAATTTTGTTGCAATTGAAATAGCGTAGGTTTATTATTTATAGTTCTTTACGTAGGGATACGGTGACGAGAAAAAAAAAAGCATATTAAACAAGCGTATCTCTTAGAAATGAATCTAAAGAGACATTAAAAAATTACAATTTATCAAACTTTTCGATGATTATCTGCATAATGTCTTTCTAATCTGATCATATTCGCAAAAGTAACCTGTATAATGTGACCACCTGTAAAAAAAGGCATTTTGAAATTACATTTACTTTTTATTTTTACATTTCCATACTTTACATTTAAATTTTCTCTAATAACTTTAAA
Source organism: Sisyra terminalis (assembly GCA_958496175.1). Classification (NCBI taxonomy): domain Eukaryota; kingdom Metazoa; phylum Arthropoda; class Insecta; order Neuroptera; family Sisyridae; genus Sisyra; species Sisyra terminalis. The sequence goes on from OY292277.1 coordinate 22,067,910, forward strand.
CGACTTCTAATTTGTTTGTGAAAATCAAATTGCCTTTCCGTTGCCACTTCAAAATGGTGGAAATGCAGCAGTATTATTGAACGTTAAGAAATCATGAGATAGAGATATATATTGTCTTTGTTATACTCCATCAGGGGTTACCAATTTGTTTTTTTTGAAAATGGAACTGGGTAGTCATTAATGGCGGCAAAAAAGAAATTCAATTAACATCTATTTTATATTTTCGAAAATCAATTAGTTTGCGCATCCAACTACAAAAATTATAGAAAATATTTTCAAATAATTGAATTCTAAAGCTAAATTAAGTTATCCGAAGTAAATAAAAGGCATTTATCAAAATAAATAAATTTAAAACTATACAAATTGTTGCTACGAAATTGTTATCGCCACCTGATCAGTTTTGAAAAGAACATAACAGAATCTATTTGAAGGTGTAGTCGTGAGATTAGATGTGTTATTAAACACAGCAAAACACAATTTCAAATGATATCTATTTTTACATACAAAAAAATTATTGCCTACTGGTGGCCGAGTGGTCTAGGTTACCGCTCCAAAGCTGATAGATGTTGGGTTCGATCCTCGTATCGAGCAAATTTCAATAATTCTCGATTTCGGATTTTTATTAACGCTAGAGCCGCTAAAAAACCTTAGTAGTTATAAAGCGACGATAAATAACAAATAAAAAAAATATTAGTACATATTGTAAATTTTTAACTGTTTTGAAATTAATAAAATCTTAAATACGTTATTATTTTAAAATAAATTTATAAAGCAGTATTTTTGTAGTGAAATAAAAGACTTAAATATACGCTATGCAATAGAATAGAATAATGCGTGAAAACGTATTGAACCCAACTAATGCGTAGCGTTTCGTAGTATGTCTGATCACCGAATATTTATGTCTTTGTTTTTTTTTGTTATATGCATATCAGCTTTCCTATCACTTATTTTTCTACTCTATCAGCCTTGTCAGAATACAACCTATTGTTAAATATGTTCAAAAAAACGATTCAAGACTAATAAATGCCTAATTCTAATATACTAATATTTAAAAAAGAAAACCGTCATTGTATTCAAAATTTATATCTATATATCAATTAAACAACATAGATAACTCACATTACACGAGAGATGTTATGTCGCCTAAATATAAATGCATACATCATCCTGAAATCACACTCTATTCAAGCTATTCAACATAGCATGTTGAAAAGTTCTAAGCAGATGGAAAGTTCCAAAAAACTCCATTTGTTATTACAAGTTAATAAAGAAGGACAATTTTTAGTTAAAACGTTTTACTCTATCATAAAAATGTCTAATTTTTAACATTGGTATTTTCATCCCTAATAAAAGAACTTTAAATTTATTTTATTATTTAATGTAAGGAACTTTAAAATAACATCATTTTTGTATATTTTAGTGATAACTTATCGAAAACCGTGCATTACTCTAACGTAGGAGACGATGTGGTTACAGAATTAGATAGCAGTAAAGGTATCGGCGTTGGTAACAGTTTGCCAAATGCTCCATTGCAAAAAGTACTTGCAGGACAAGAACGATTTCAAGATATCATCAAAACATACAATATTAATACAGATAAAGATAAACTTGCAGAAGAATTATTCTACTTATTAAAATGGGAGGATAGGTATTGCGATTTGTAATAGTAACAATGTATTATCATTTTTTCATTGCTTAAATTTTATTTTAGGCATCTTCCTGATCCAGAATTAGAACGTCGGGCTCCCGATTGGAAAGACGATTTATCGTCAATTTTTGTAAATATACCGATTGCAAAGTATGGAACGAGGACTCATACCATCATTTTAGTAGATGACAAAGGCAGAATCGATTACTTGGAGGATTCGATGCAACCACCAATACAAGCAGAGCAGCCTGTATGGCGATTACATAAATTATCATCTCATTTATAATTGTTTGAAAATATTTTTCTTTGAAATTAAAAGAATACATTTTCAACGATCAATAAAAATATGAAATTTTAATACTTTTTTTTTTTAATTAATAGACCACATCTGCAACTTGATGTACATGACATAAAAATATTTTTGCTTTTTACACGAAGTTAAAAAAAGGCATTTTAAATGTTCAAAATACTCACTTTTAAAATGCCTTTAATAACTTTAAACGACTTCTAATGGGTTGTTTGGACATTTAAAATGCCTTTTTTTGACAAGGACCGACTCATTTTGCGACTCTTATGGAGATTTCGACTATCCTGTACGATATCAAAATATTTTGGTGCAGGGATACTTTAGACCGATTTTCATGGCAGATTTATTCTCAACAAAGTATAATATGAAACAATGCTCCAGTTTGTATGAATCTAAAGTTTACCTGTGTCGATATTTTGTATAGATACGAAACTTTAAAGAAAGCAAAGAAAAATTTGATGAAAATCTATTCAGTAATTATTGCATGATCTGCCAATGTGGATGATGCCAATGTGCTGATTGATTATTTGGTTTATTTTATTAATTTTTTTATACTGATAGTCAACATATCACATTTTCAGTAAAATTATCGACACATAAAAATTAATTAACATTCTAATCTATTTCTTATCGGGAGTTATACATATTATTTTTAAATTTATGACTGAAGTTTTATCTTAAGTCTCATTGTCAGTGTTTCGGAGAATACATAATCTTTGAAAATGTGTTTAATTTTTATTTATACAAATCCCAATGCTGGTAAAGGGGAATATCGATTAATTATAGCTTCAAATCGGGATGAGACCTATACACGTCCCGCTGCCGATGTTCATCAGTGGTTGGAGGATAAATTTGTGTTAGGAGGTGTTGTTATTTTAAATTTTTGTTTTTATTTTTTCATAATGTATAATCATTATTATAGGACGGGATGTTAACAAAAAACGAGGTGGTGGAACATGGCTTGCTTTATCGACTCGTCCTCTTGAAAGTCCTTATTTTATACGAATTGCTGCTTTACTTAATATTGAGGGTGAACCCCGAGTAGTAAATGGAATTGGTCGGGGTTGCGTTGTTGCTAACTATCTGATGTCAGACCAAACAGCAAGTTCCTACTTGGACCATGATATTGTACAACATGCCAAAGAATATTATCCATTCAATTTTGTCGCTGTAGAAATTTCGTATGATTTTATAACTTCATTTATCCAAAAAATCTCAATTTTCCGAAATAATTATAGTTATAAAGATTAGACGGAATCGAAGAAAACTGAACTTTTAATGATAATTTATATTCTTTAAAATTCAATATTTAGATTATTTCTTTGCAAATTGAATTCGATTGAGATTTATGGCAAAAATGTTTTCCTTACTTAGTAATCGAATTCGTGGCCGGATAAAACAGAACACAACCCATAAAACTCGAAATATACAATATGTTAATTAAAACTAGACCTCGAAAATTGGAAATGATTGGGAGATATACACTTTGAAAAACAGTAAAATTAAACTTAGGGCCATCCATAAATTTCGTAAAGCACTTTAGGAGATTTTAGTTTGAGGGCTAACTAAATTAGTTTAAACAAAATTTAGGGAAATAAAAAAGATATTCCATCTTTACTTAAGAGGTGAGGATCTAAAAAATTCTCAAAAACAACTCCTTAAAAGGCATACATTATGTTGTGTTCCATTTTGTCCTTGTTCTGATATATTGTACAATCCAATGTAGCTATTATAGAAGCTAATTCAATTTCTTTTTCAGCTCAGAAATTGCCAAAACGTATCATTTTTCTAATGTAGGAACTCAAAAATTTACCGAGCTGGATACCAGTCAAGGGTTAGGAATTGGTAATAGTTTACCAAACACGCCTTTGAAGAAAGTTCAAATTGGTCAAGAAAAGTTTCGAAGTATAATCGAACGGCATGGCAAAAATACGGAAAACAAAACTAAACTAGTGGAAGAACTTTTGGAATTATTACAATGGAAACAACAGTACGTTTACAGTTTAGTCGAGCTTATAGTAACAAATATACTTTTTTTCAAGATAGATCAGTTTTGGTTTGAATTATAATTATAGCTACAAAATAGTTAGTTTTTCCATTTAATTAATATTGCCTTTTTTAAATCTGATAACTTTAATTTTTTTAAAGGATTAATTTACTTCCCAAAATAACGAATTTGAAAATACTATAAGAACCATACAATTATACATGATTTTGTACGCAATAAATTGGGATAAATCTCTGAGTGTATCGTATTTATGTATTAAGAAATTTATAGCCATAGCGTTTGACTGTAAAGAAAACTAATTAATTTTTAAAACCTGAAATTTATATCGTTTTAGACATTTACCAGACCCTGAATTAGAAAGACGTTCCCCCGACCGTAAGGATTATTTGTCTTCAATTTTCGTTAATATTCCACATGCCCATTATGGAACTCGAACACACAGCATTGTACTCATTGATGACAAGGGTCACATTGATTTCATCGAAAAAACCTTAGAATGGCCAAGTGAAAATGAAGAAGCCCCAAAATGGAAAATGCATAAATTGGAATCAATTACGCGGCACACATTTTCCAAGGAAGATTTAGAAATTATATAATATGTGTACAATAGACTTAATGAACATGTTCTAAAAATAAATCAAAATGTTATAACAATATTCTAAACTAATATCAAAATATAATGTTGTTGTTAATTTTTAACAGTTGATAAAATTTAAGAAATATTCATTTAAAAATTCAAAAAAAATCCTTACATTCAAAATGCCTAAAACGAGATCCTATTGGCTCGGCATTTAAATAACGTAACAGTACAGAAATTTCAAAATCTCACAGACGTTATCTTATGACAAATGCATTTAAACTCAAATAGTAAGATTGTTTTTAAATCATTCGAACTAAATTTTAATGGTTTAAATCATTTACAATAATTGAAATTTAGTAAGGCCAGATACATTTTATTATACTCCGTGAATTTTTTAAATCAAAAGTATGCTAATTTACACTTTAGAGATCACTTTACAATTAGATATCTGAGCGGAAAAGTAAAAAAATCATCTGATTAAAAGCTTTCTTTTTTGGTTATAGCCTTTATTTACTTTCATAATATTCAGTCAAATTGAATTACTCATTGTTTAGGATAAAAATATTTTCTAATTTATCATTTTTTGGGTTTATTTACAAATAAGAAGACATAAAAAGCTGAAACTAGGAATGTGAACGTATTTTTTTAGTACCAACATGCTCTCCAAAAATTGTCCAAATACCCTTGTGGGACCGATTTTTCATTGTCATCATTCTATAGCTTTTTCTACATTTTTCGCCTTAGTTTATTTTTTTGAACTTTTGGGAAATTATTTACTATATTTTCCTCAAATTGTATTTATAAATTGATTACTTGCGAACATATGTTTTCCTTAAAAACTTATTATAAATTCATACACAATGACACATACTTTTTAAAAAACTAAAATCATTTTTCTCATTTTCCAGCTAAGTTAAATATTTTTTAAATCTCTAAATAATTATTCATCGGATCTTGTTTCAAATTGCAATCATAATTTGATCGTTTGGAAAACCAGTTTTCCTTACATCAATTAAAAGATTCAGTATTGAAATCATTAATGAAAGGCTTAGTTTTTACATGTGCTAAACATAATTAATCTCGATTTCATGGAAAACAAAATGAGAGTAATTTTTAGAGTAGAAAATCGTTTTCTATGGTGGAAAATGCGAAAAAGTGTGTATAATTGTTTTTATAACAACCGCTCAATGATCTGTTTATATCTCTGTTTTGCAATATATAGACTGTGATGTCACAGAAAACCCACTTTTCTTTCTGCCGAAATATATTTATTTTAGAACTAAAAATTGGTTTTTCCTCTCTTTAATAATGTCATTTATCGATTAAAAAATACATATGGTCTATTATATAAAATAAAACTTATAAATTCTAGAAATTTATAAACCATCGCTATTTTTTAATATTTCGAAAGAACTGGATAGATAAGAACTACCAGGTGTATGCATATGAAACCGGTAATTTTTTTTTGAAAAAAACACGTTTATTTTGCGAAAATGGTTATAGATTTATTTTTCAAAGTAATTGCCATCGCTAGCTACACATTTTTCCCATCTTTCAGACAATTTATGTATTCCGCGCCAAAAAAATTGTTCGTTTTTTGAGGCTATCCATTCATCGAGCCATTTTTGCACTTCCTCGTAAGAATTGAAGTGCGAATCGTTAAGTGCGTGTCCCATCGATGAAAATAAATAGTAGTCGGACGGCGCCAGGTCTGGTGAGTACGGCGGGTGGGGTAAGGCTTCCCAATTGAACGATGCTACCAAATTTTTATTGTCCCTTGTTCGATGTGGCGATGCGTTGTCATCTTGAAAAATTATTTTCTCACATCAAAATCACCACTTTTAAATTTATTGAACCACTCATTACACTGTGTGCGGCCAAGAGCATGCTCACCGTAAGCTTCCACAAGCATTCGATGCGATTCAGAAGCGTTTTTCTTCAAATGGAAACAGAAAATCAATGCTTCCCGCAAATGAGATTTTTCAGGCACGAAATTCGACATTTTCAGCGCAGTAAAAAATGTGTTGTTGTATAAAACTTGGATTGATGTGAACTGAATATTGTTGACAGATGACAGAATGAACATTTGAGACAGTTGCTACGGTTAAGAAGTTCATACATATTCGACTATCGGCCGCTATATGTCATTACCGGTTTCATATGCATACACCTAGTATGTGTGAAACGCTTCTTAGCCGCTTTTTTCATACTTAATAAAAATTAAGTTCGGTTATTGTTTCATTATTACCAATATTAGGAATATGAACCTCAGTGTATTTCCTTTAACGTTTTTTTTTAATAAATACTTCATGATTTTAGTATAATTAATATATATATTTAAATAAGTAAAAAAAAAATCACAAAACAATATAAATAAAAATTAAAAATAATATAAAATAAAATATAAATCAACATAAAATAGCATTTTTAATATATAAAAAAAACAACATTCAGTCTTGTGTTAACTTTTTTTGGGATTTTTTCAAATTATTTTTTGCATTTTGGAATGATGACTAAAATTAGGTATTTTAAAGAAATGACAACTCTAATTTTAAATACTTTATGATGAAGGATTTTCATAAAAATTTTACGAAACTAAGCAAAAAACTACTCATAAATTTCATTACATAAATTGTTCGAATTTATTAATGCAGGCAAGGAAATATTAGCATTTAAAATCGCATTTTCAATATGAGATTAAAATTTTTAAAATTACATTTATAAGTTTGAAAAATTAACACAAAAATTTCAACGTAAATGAGCACCATTTTCAAATGATTTTCCTCAGTTTTACTTTATTATTATTATTTTTAAATATATTTTTTTGTTTGTTTTTTACTATTTTTTTTTTTTAGAAGGATATAAATTCTTAAAAATAAAAATTAATAAATACAATAATAAATAGTTATAGCTTTAAGTAAAAATAATAATAACAGTAAATATGTGAATGGTGCATTATTTTAGATTCGAAAAAGAAATTAGGTACCAATTTCTTTGACTAATGTATAAGAAAACAGCACGTTTCAGTTTAAATTACGTTAAGGTAAATTGATTCTAAGAAAATATGTATGAAACAGAACTATGAAAAGATGAAGAAAATGGTATTAATTTCGACTTGTCACAATACCAGTCTTTTAACTCCACATTCAACACAAAATTTCGCCATAGTAACAGGGAACTTGGAACCGCACTCGTGACAAAACTTGGAAAATCGCTGCTGTGAAGCCGAATCATTGCTATTTTCGCTCATACTACTATTTCGGGAATGTCGTGCCAAATCAGTCGTTGATTGTGTTTGCGCTGAATTGATTGGTGTCGGAATACCACTTCTTTTTCCATGACCAATGTTACTGTTTAACATATCATGCGGATCACAGATTGTATTTAGTAATTCATCAGAAAGTTCATTGGATGTAAAGGACTCATGAGGTGCATTCGAGATGGAATTGAGCATCGATTTATGAATGGCACTCGATTTCTGGCCAAGCGAAACAGCCTGCAGAGAAATGTCGGAACCACTAGAACTTGGACAATGATCAGGTCGATTCTGATTTCTTGTACTTCTTTGTGAATGGAAACGTTGTGGTGATCTATTTAAACTAATATATTCATTAAAATTCGAAACCATTGCGATCGTATTCGTAGGGAAAAATCAATAAACTTTTACCTGCTGTAGGCTGAATCACCACTCGGTTTTAGAGATTCGTTTCCATTTTTGCTTCGATCAGATAAATATTCATCAGTGGACGTTGGATCGCCTGATGGTCCCATTTTATTTGATTTACGTTTCTCCTGTTAAAAAAGATAAAAACTTAAATTGTATCTTATTGTATTTTAAGGTCAACTTGATATTCTCATAAGTATTGATTACGAGAAATATTGGGATCTCGCTTTCATGTTAAATTAATCAACTATTTATAATAATTAAAATGTAACAGCTGCAACAGGGTATCGCTTAAAGAAAATCTTTCAAAACCGTTCAAACCCTGCGTATGGGTTATTTGAACATTTAAAATACCTTTGAAGGCCTTTTTTGGCTTAAGTTCCTTTTAAAACAGTCAAATTTGCCAACATTGCATTCTTTACTCTGTGTTTAATTTAATTCGCAAATAAATCGGCCCATAATGAAAATATAGCCCCAGAAGAGAAAATTATACAATATTAAAATTGAATTAACAAAAAAAAACGCGAATAGAATAAAAAAATAGAAAATGTAACGTCGCCAGATTTGACTATTCTAAAGAGGACTTGACCCTTTTTTTAACAGGAAGTTTTTTTGCTTAGATTCCGGAATGCATTATCGCTGTGTTCTAAGTCAGGAGTGGCCAATCCAAATGACCTCGCGGGCCACTTTGAAAGTGCATGATAACTCCACGGGCCGCATAAAAATTATATATCCCCATATAAGATTTTAATACATTATAAATTGTATGTATATAAATATTTAGCTGGGTCAAAAATTTTGACTATTTTTTTAAATAATATATATTAAAATATTATTCGATGATTCAAAAAAATATAGTGAAATTTTGAGCCCTTAATAACATTGCTATTAATAAGCCTATGATGGCACTTTTCGACTATACATTTTAAAGTACATTTTTTTCTCAAAACTTTTAAATTATCACACTAAAAAAATTAAACAGCATAATCTAGAAGAAAATTAAATGCTCTACAAAAAGTGTCCAAATGTAAATTTTGGGTCAAGTGTACTGTAGCACACCCACAATCTGGCAACGTTACATTTTCGATTTTGTTTTTAATTTAATTCGCGATATTTTTGTTAATTCAATTCTAATATGGTATAATTCTCTCTTTTGTAGCTAAATTTTCATTATGGACTTATTTAATAGCGAATTAAATTAAAAACAAAGTCGAAAACGTAACGTTGCCAGATTGTGGGTGTGCTAAAGTATACTTGAGCCTAAATTTTCCTCAAATCAACCATTTCTTTATAATCCAACCATGAATATTGATCTGTTTTACAATTTGATTTTTTAACTTAAGAACTTTGTAACGAATGAACGAACTGATAATAAATTTTTCATATATTTACTTCTCACAAAATTATTCTTAAAATTTATTGATATTTGTTTCTCCATTCTTAGCTTTGCAAATCAAACTCAATTTGAGTACATTTGTTTTCACTATTTTGACCATAATAACATTAATTAATTTATAAGTGTGATAAATCTCACGAGCCGCATGCGGCTCGTAGGTTGGTCACCCCTGTTCTAAGTTGTATATGTCGATTAAAAGAAATACTTATTGATATTACTTACCTCCAAATACATTTGTTCGTATTGTTTATATTCTTCATACAGTTGGTCGTTAATGTCAAACAATTCATCAGCACCGAATCGTTCATCTTCAAGGCTATCCTTTTCCGGGAGCTTTTCATTGTCCTTGACTCCCAAAAACTTTTCCACATCTTCCTTGTTTCGAAGATGGCGCGGTTTAGCTAACGGTTCAACTGAGACGGACTTTTTCAAGTATGAAGAAGGATTTTTTTGTGGTGGTGTGGAATAAGTAATAGGATTTGCACTGGAAAGGAAATTGGAAGACTTAGCACTCTCCCCTGGGCTGATTTGCCCCAAAGCCGATGCTAGTAACGCGCCCAAATCGCTTTCGGCAAACGTATCTAATACATTTGCTGGTGGCGTTTTCGACACGTTTTCAAATGCATCAATTTGCTTATCATATTCTAAACTATACATATCAGACGATTTTAGCTCCTCTGGAATTGGGAGATTGTCAACGGAATTAATTAAGTCTGGATTTATAATATACGATTCGTCAATTTTTATGTCAACTAATATTGAGTCTAGGTTTATTTCGTTTCTTCGTTGCGTCTCGTCAATATTTTCGTCAACTTCCTTCGAAATTGTACTATTTTCGTTAATTAAATTTTCAATAAATTCAAAATTATCATTTAGAGCTTTCATATTTTCTTCTAAGTCTTTTGAAGAGTCTACCACTAGTTCCTGAGCATTATTTGAATTTTTATCGTTTTTATTCGAATTTTCTGTTAAAATTGAATGTAAAAATATTCGGTTTTTAATGTTTTCGATTTCCTTGGGATCATCAACTCCCGGGGTAATATGGTCGCGAGTGTATTTGGTTATGATTGGAAGTTCATCTACATTTATAATAGGTTTAGCTATGACTGGCGATGTAATCGGTTCGTTATGGGGCTTCTTAATTGCCAGTTTGTTTGCGTTACTTAATTTACGAACAATTTTAACATTTGAATTAGTTTTGCTAATTTTTCTAGATGAAGGCGCGGATAGTTTGTGCTTATTGATATCAGGTAGAGTAATGTTAGATTTTTTCTCAGGTTCTAAAGGAGTGCAGGGTGCTGTTTTAGGTCTCGTATGTGGTACGGGAGTCGGAAAAGTGGGTGTTAGATCCAAATTGAGTAATTCCTGCATTTGTTTGGCAGCTGTTAAAAATGGATCATCTGTTTTTGTATCACTGAAACGATAAATAAAAGTACATTTTATAATTCTAATGTGAGAATTTTGAAGGGTTGGCTTGAAATACGAAGGTCATTCAGTAAGTCCTTAAAAAAATACAATTGCGGGTACAAGTCGGAAGGTTTATTACATTTTCAACTTAATTTTATTTTGATTCCAAGTGTTTCTATAGATTTTTCAGTAACTCAAAATATGTATTTGAGCTGCTAATTTAATTTAAGCTCCGGCTCAAACACCAATGTTTTATTTTGGCCCTCTCTCCAGTCTAAATCCTTATAAATGTTTTGTAGTCTTGACCCCAAATCACTACTATTATTCTATTTAAACACCAGTTTTAATATAATTTTATGGCATTGAAACTTTTTTTACAAATGTATAGTTTCAAGAAATTATTAACTATACTGTATTCAACGTAATCTAACTTCTCCAAAAAATATATACTACGGTTTTACAGTAGTCGATAAATATATATTTGGAAAAGTTTTACACCAAAATAAATTATAGATCGCCTCAGTAAAGTTCACGGCATATGTTCCCAAATTAATTAGGACGATACTAATAGAAAAATCCAAAATTCGAACCAAAATCCAAAATCTTTCAAAAGTTTTTGGAATTGTTGGAATCAGAGCCTTAAATAAATGAAATTTAAAAAATATTTTTTTATAACATTGATAACATTTTCTGACATTTCCCGAAAATCTGAAATTTCCTAACATTTCCAAGTTTTTCAGTAATATAATCGTCAGTTAAACGAAGATTTCAAGATTGAAGTCTTATTTGAAAAAGAAATATTTTAAACCTACTGGTGGCTGAGTGCTCAAGGTGGCCGCTCCAAAACTGGTATGTGTTGGGTTCGAATTTCGTATCAAGCAAATTTTCAATATTTCTAGAGTCGCTAAAGACCTTAATATTTATAAAGCGACGGTAATAACAATTAAAAAAAAATATTTTCCATTAACACCATGTACGAGTTTGAAGTTTAAGCTTGTGTAACTGCGATGGTAAAACTGAAGGGTAATGACTAACATCAAACTAGGGGATTAACTTCTAAAACCATTCCTATTTTTTAGAATCCCGTATAATTTTAATATTGTAATAACTTAAACAAATTAAAGAAACCTTTGTGAAAAAGCATGTCAAGTTAAAAAGAAATAATATTGAAAAATAAGAAAAAATCAATTAAAAATATCATTTTCCTATCGTTTTTCAAGTACTTATTGAACGACCCTCGTATATGAAGGAAAATACCTTATTTCAAGGGGACATAGTTTTGGGCCGCATTTTTCTAGTTTTTGGAGAGGTTCGGCAATTATTGGTATCGGATTTTCGGTTAGTTTTAGGCTAGTTTCGTGGGGTAGGGCTGGTAATTGGATTACATTTTTCTTCAATTCGGAGGATGTTGGACGGGAATTTTGGTCGTTTAGCGGTTTTGGTGCTTCTGGCATTTCTTCCAACTTAATGGTGTTTTTCTTTAACGTTACTTCAACCAAATCCAGTTTCTGTGGAACATCGATTTTCGCTAAATTCATTTTCACAAACCGTCCACCGGTATCTTTGTTAATACCGTTTTTTGCTTTGATTTTATTAATATTTTTCTCTTTTTCCACAACAAATGTATCCTGACGAAAATTTGTACTTTCAGATTTGTTTTTATTTTTGTCGATTATATTTCGATTGCTACAAACGGTTTTATTTTGTCTAACATCCGTTTTTATCGTTTTCGGATGTGGTTTTTTTTCAGGGATGTTTTTTAGTTTCTGGGAGGTAGGAAGTGATTTCGTTTCATTCGATGGATTAGTTTTTGATTTTCGACGAATCAAGGTTTTTTTGGTATTACTCTTATTATATTTTGAAACCTTAGATAAACTATTACTAGAAGATTCTGAATTAGTGATATTAGTTTCTGGTGAAGTAATCGTTGACGTAAATTTTTCTGGAATAATAACTGGATTTTTTTCAGCATTAAGACTATGGGAGATGTTTTCTTGATTATCTAAATCACTTTTAGTAAAAACTATATATTTGGCACTGGAAGTTAAACGCACTTTTTCTGTGACCACTGATTTACAGTATCCAAAATTCGCACTTCTAGATCGAAGAGGTCGAGGAAGGTTTGTCGATGAATCGGAAAAAGGAGTTACATTTTCATTAAGACTTTCGAAAATGTTTGTTCGACTTTTTATCAAACTATCTGTTTCTTGGATTTGAAAAGAATCAGAACTGCTACAATTTGTATTTTCCGTCAGTTGATAAGCCCCATGTGTGACTGCAATTCTGTCGAGACCTATATCTGATACATCAGCTTCATTTCCAGATTCTTCTTCGCAATGTAAAACATTTATTTTATCCGAATTAACATAAAGAATTTGTCCCGAATCACTCATTGAAGAAGAGGACACGTCTGGATTAGCACTTAGATTTCTCTCTTCCAAACTATCGATACTATGATTAGAAGAATCGTCTTTTTCTTCTATATTTTCACCAGGTTGACTAACAACTTTTAGATTTGTCGAAACTTCCAAATCATTTTCCTTCGAAAAATACTCATATTGTTTAAATTCCGAATCAATTTTCCTTCGTTTGTTTGGAATTATATTTTCATTTTCAAAAGACTCGGAAGACAAACGTTTGGTAGGACTCAAAAATTCTTTGGGAAAATTAATTTCCTGTCTATCTGCATTTATCTGGGATGATTCATTTGCTCCACTTTTTGTACTGGAAGATTCATACAAACTGGAGCTATTTGAGTTAAGTGAAGATAATTCACTTTTATTTCCGGAATCACTTGAAGTTGATTTATTGATTTCATCGAAAGCCTCAATTTGTTTGAATAAAACTTTTTTTACACTTACACATCGTTGTGGTTCTTCCTCTTCCTCGTCTTCCTCGTCTTCCTCATACTTTACTTCTTTTTTGGGAGTACTAGAAGCTATGTTTGCTACAGTCTTAATATTGTAAGTAAAATTAATTGTATCTGAATTATTTATAAACTCTTCTTTGTACCGTTGAAGATTTTTTTTAATTTGTTCTTCAAATAATTGATCCTCTTCGGTACTGATCAAAATAGAACCATCTTTAGTATCTATTTCTTGGTTATTTTCCGTTTGAAAGCTTGTGCTATTTTGAAATTTTTCTATTGAAGTGTTTTCACAACGTTGTTCATTTTCTTCTAATGATTTCCCAACACAATCTGAATCGTCATCACTTTCATCTAAATCACTACTTTTATCATTGTACAAACAAATTTTTTTATTTACAATTTTCGTCACTGAAATATTTGATTTGTTATCTAAAATGTTTAAATTAGAACTTTTAGTATCACAAATTTCATTTTTTAGTCCTTCAGAATTTAAATTAGATATTTCATTTTCACGTCTTTTCGAATCTAAAAGATTGTTCCGATTTGTGTGATCGTTTCGGGGACTTAATACAGCTGCAATCGTTAAATTTTCTTCTAAAGTTCCGCGAAAATTTTCCAAATTTTTTACGCTACTAGGCCAAGTTTGGTTTAAAACATGCTCGTCTATATCAGATGATAGTAAATCATTTACCTCTTGGCTTTCCTCTTTCTTTTTCATGCAGATTCGACCATCAATTTCGGTGAATTCGTAATCTTCGGCTTGTAATTCGTCAAACTCATCCTCCTCGCTTTTTTCATTTTCTTCCGCTTGATTATTTCCGGCATCATATTGATTGATGTCAATATTTTTTACAAAACTATCGTAGTTTGAACAAGCATCGGAAAACTTTTGTTCGTGCATTTCTACAGTTTTCTCTAAAGAGCTTATATTGGAAAGTGTACTATAGTCAGTGCTACTGTCACCATTATTTTGGATTTGCTGAATATCTGAAATAAGACTAACAACTGGTGCTTGACCTATGTCTGAGTTGCCATCTCGTTCTTTTTGAGTTTCTAAAAAATCGACTACTCCTCCATTTTGTGTAATCCTCTTCATGATCATATCACTGGCTCCTGATTTGGGAAAATCTGGAATCTCTTCCATTTCGCCATTGCCATTCATCACTTTTTCCTTGTACTCATTTAATGCCTTCTCAATGTCTTTGGCGAGAACCAATCTTTTCCGAACGGGTATTTCAGATTTTTTTGAAACAGTCTTATAAAATTGAAGATTTTTATCTTTTTTTGTTGCATTAGAAATATTCTCAATATTTTTCTTAATTATATCGACTTTATACGTAGAAACACGAGGTTTGGTTCCATCTTTGGTTGGAACCTTTGGCTCGACTTGATTCTTTTCAAGGTCAGTTTTGAATGGTTGCGCACCATCCCTGGTGCTGTGAGGGTTTTCTTCATTTGTGGGTTTTCTTTGAATTTTACTGTATGACGTTACCGTCATACCCAATACTAAATCGTTAACAACTACATCATTGATTTTTAATGGTTTCGAACCAGCTTTTGATTTTTTAACTCGTACCGATGGTTCTAACATGTTTGCTTCGTTTTCATTACCAGAAGAGAATGGAGGACTGAATGTTAGATAAAAAGGAAAGAGGAATTTTAGATTGGATTTAACACAGGTAAAATAAGGAGAATGGAAAATTAAAAAATGATTTTCATGCAACATAATAAACAGTATATAATAAGGGTTGAAATATTCCTCTTTCCTTTCTCCCTATTTTCGAACGATGGGACTATCTGAAGGTACTATTCTAGAAAAATTTTTTTTGTGAACTCACCTTATAACCGGAGTTGGAGAGTCGAACGGTCCATGATGTGATAAATTGATCTTATTATTATCGTGTTCGTAGGGCACCCGCTGTAGATGAGTAGAAATAGTCGAGGCGGAGGAGTCTAACAATGACGTTCGTTTATTTTGTTGATTTGATCTGTAACTGTTGTATTCATTTGATTCGGAATTATTATTTGTGTGTTGCGTGGAAACCACTCGTTTTTCATTCTCGCCACCCTTTTTATCGGGTCGTTTATACGATAGGGTTGAGTCTTTTCGCATGCTGGCTTGTCGGGAAAGGGAGCGACTTGTATGGATTAACGCAAGTTCTTCTTCACGCTCAACGGAACTGTCTCGTTTCAAGGAACTTTTACTTTCACTTTTTAATGAAGAGTACTTTTCTTTATTGATAGCACGTTGAGAGAATTTCTTTATTGGGGCCCGGTAGTTGGTGCGGGCCGCCAATCGTTCTTTGGCCATTTGAACACTCACCGGAGAAGCCTGTGGTCGCTGTTGTCGAGCTTTGCACCACTCCACGTGGCGTTCGTAAGCTTTTAGACCGAAAGTTCGATCACATGAAGGGCATTTTTCGCCTTGTGGAGTAGTAACGTTGTTACGTATAGAACTAGTGCTTCGCTTTGGAGTTACTGAAACTGAAATTATTAAAGAATTTATTTAAACAAAGCTTTAAATATTAAATGCGTTGCGTCTCATGTTTCTACAAATAAGAAATACAGCATTATTAGAATACATATTTAAATTACGTTCCCAAATCATCGAAATCCAGTAACGGGAAAAGCGATCAAATTTATAGTGAAAATCAGCAGCACTGTACACTCATGCTGTGTATGGAAATTAAATGATTAAATATCCCTATATTTTTAGCAGTGGTAATTATTCGTAAAAAAAGGTACAAGCTTGAAAATTTCGGTGCGTTAATTTTTACAATAGTTTTTTCAGTATGCTTGTCGTGAGTACTACTTTATTTTTCGCACTATAGTCAAAACAAAAGAGGCATAGGCATAGGCAGGCGTAGGAGGGTATAATCTTACATTATCAAACATCACGAAAAACAAATAATATCATAGATTAGGGTTTTTCTTGGACTAAAAAATATAATCAAATTTTTTACTTAATAATTAATTTTGATTTGATTTTTGTACAACGTTTCATCACCTTTCGGGACTTTATCAAGGACACAATCATAGATCATTAAAAGCCAATATTGTGAAAAATATAGTTAAAATTGTAGTTAAGACATAAAAACATTGTTATTAAAAAATTTTTAAAATGTATTTTACCCATTATCACAGTTGAATATCACAAAAATATCACCAATACATAAACTCTGTGAAAATAACTAAATTAACTAATAATGGACATTAACCGAGTGAATAAATATATCATAGTGCTGCTTACGAATAATTTCCAATTTATAAAAGTGAAAAAAAAAATGCTGTACAAAATTTAAAGAATCGGATTTTATAGTCAATCCTCATACACCGCAGATCAATACCTTATTTGAAATATATAGAAAAAAAAACATTATAAGTATGGGGAAGTCTTCGACGAAAAGTTTGAAAATTTTTTTGCCAAAAATCGAAATAATTTATTTCCTTAAACCGATATAGAAGGTTTTTGAATTAAATAGATACCTAGGTAAATTTATGTTGCTGATATTGTGCAAACTTGATATTTTGTTTATTGTTTGGTTAATATATGTATAATATGGAAAAAAAAATATAAAAAATATAAAAATATAAAAAGAGACCTAACACTAATTGTACCTATTATCAAAATAGATTCAATTTTTATTAACTAATTATATTAAAAGTTTAATCATGAAATATGTCAGGTAGATTTTTTATACATACACCCCTATTCTTTGATAATCAGCAAATTTAAACATTTATTGTATTTAGTTGCCAAAAAAGAATGTGGGTGTATTTATACCATTTATACTATACAAATGGGGTAAAAAATTTAAAGGTATATATCAAAAGCTTAATCTAGGTTTTTAATTTACTATCTTCCTAAAAAAATATATATATGAACTAACTTTTGACAATTTTTGAAGGTACCTCATTGTTTTGAAATATTCTTTAACTTGCTAAAATTTCTTGGAACAAACCTTGGAAGAACCAAAACTCTATCCTTAATATTTCATTTTCAAATCAGAGTTCGGGGGTAGGGGGGTTGGTTAATTAAGGGGGTAAATTGTTGTGTTTATATTTTTTTTAATAAATAAATTGAGATTTTTTTTTTAAATTGAACAAATCGTCGGATTTTCAAAATGAGTAGGGGGAAGGGGGATATATATCAGAAAATAATAATAGTAGGCTCTGCTTTGGCTATAACGAGAAAAATAAGGCTCATGTGTATTTTAGCACACCCACAATCTGGCAATGTTGCATTTTCGACTTTGTTTTTAATTTAATTCACGATTAAATCGGCCCATAATGAAAATTTAGCCACAAAAGAGAGAATTATACCATATTAGAATTGAATTAACAAAAATATCGCGAATTAAATTAAAAACAAAGTCGAAAATGCAACGTTGTCAGATTGTGGGTGCGCTAAAGTACACTTGGGCCAAAAATAAAGCACAAAATTTTATTTTTTTTGTACAAAACTATTGTGCATTTCATTTTTAAAAATGGTATTTTGGGGGGAGGGTGACGACGTCTTGATTTTTACAATATTTTATAGCTATGAAATTCGGGGTATCAATTAGCAATCTCGAATAATTTCGGGATAATTTTTCTAATTCTAAAATTTGTATACCTAAGTCGAAAAGTTTTGGGGTTTTAAAAATTAAATTTCTTGATTTGGTGCTTCTTACAAAATAACCCACCATACTTGTTCCAGCTGTATTTCTTAGTTATATTGAAATTAATGAGACACGCTATAGTCTCTAAAAATGAACCGTTTACTTACGTTCTACAGTTTTCACGGAAAATTAGTGAATATTGCCCGTTTCATTTTTAGAGACTATAGTTCATAAAAAAGCTTATACACCAAAATACAAAAGCATAAATATTAATTTTGTTTTAATTTGCGATTTCTACGTATAATTAAGTGTATGAATTGGAAAAAATCGAACCTTTTGGAGGTTCTTCGATAGGTTTCTCCATTTTTTGTGCCGTTAATCGATCCACTATAAACCATATGGATTAAAAATTTACAAAAATTAATTGAATTAATCAATAAATATTAAGTTATTCAAAATGACAAATATCGAACCTTTTGGTGACTCATCCAATACAGCTTTGGATTTTGATTTTGGGATTGACGATTTTTCCATTCCTTGGAAGGAAGAAAATGTGTAATAATAAAAATCATTGTGAGGGATTCAATTCAATTAAATACCTTTAACAGGTATTTCAGATTTAGGTTTAGTTTTAGTAATTTTCGGGGGCGCCATTTCTTTATCTTTAACAATTGAAATTTAATTAAGAGAAATATTAAAAGGATAAGGTAATTAGACGCACATGCTATTGGAGTTTCTTCATTCACAATCTTATCAATATTAAGACACGACAATGCCATTAGATCATTGTTCATACTCGCCAAATCTTCACCTAGAGGCGGAAGAATTTGATGTACAAAAATAAGGAAGAACTCGAAAAAATCAACCTTTTGGTTTGGTTTTGCTAAGGTATGGCGACGCGAGAACATCGTCGGTTAGATACGGAGATTTTTCATTACCTGACTTTTTCACACCAGCTTTTGTATGGAACTCCGCCAACTCGGTACCGGCGACCCGTTGGGCTCTTGAGTTAAATGGTTTCCTCTTCTGTGTTGCGTTTTTTAAACATATTTTTTCGTGTTTTATTAAAGCTGTTGGCTGAAATGTTCGTCCACAGACACCACAAGGATGCAGTTCAATCTGCTCCGATTCAGCGACTGCTACAAATTGCAAAAAAAATGTACCATTATAATATTCCATTTTTTCAATTTCGATCTTCTAAATACCCTACAATAGTTTTTGAAAAAAATTATGATTGTTTCTCTAAGTATTTGCAAATGTTAAACAAAAATTAACGATTACCTTTAAAATTACATCATAATTGTATAAAGACTACTAGTACTGTAATGGTAAAAATGGTTCTACAATATCAGCACTATTATATTGAAATTTCGAAAAAAGAAAAACGGAAGAAATATTAAAACATTTTGATTTTAAATCTTTTTCGCTATATCGACAAGTTTTAACAAAATGTTCACATCTGCAACTACTTACTTATAGGAACTCGTAAAAATCTTATTATTATAGTTTCAATAATTCAACTTTCATGGAGGCCCGGCCGAAAGAAGTTAAGTTGAGAAGAGCTTAAGCAGGCCATTCAAGCTCCGACTTGCAGTCCAACTAGTCGGACTACTAATTGGA
This sequence comes from Sisyra terminalis, assembly GCA_958496175.1. Lineage (NCBI taxonomy): Eukaryota > Metazoa > Arthropoda > Insecta > Neuroptera > Sisyridae > Sisyra > Sisyra terminalis. Next base: position 22,088,010 of record OY292277.1, read on the forward strand.
TCTTCTAGTTGGATCGCCTAAATGATCCGACTAGACACCCAACTTCCAACAACACCATTCACGGTTCGACTTTAGATCCAACTTCGAAAGACGGACCACTAGTTGGACTGCAAGTCGGAGTGTGAATGGCCTGCTTTAGTTAAATTGACTCGACAATTCCTTGAAGAAAGGAAATATTTAATTGGATGAATGGTATAAAGAATTAAAAGTAAGATGATAGGAGGTAAGATGTGGAATAAAGGCGGTGGTTATAGAGGAAATGTAATTTTCAAAAACGGCAGATCCAAAAATACTGCATAGATAATTGCAGAACCAAATAAAGATGGGCTACATATTAAAATTTTGTAAGGATACTTTTATTCATTTAAATTTTTCTTTTTAGAATCCTATTGGTCCATACCACATTTTATTTCTCGAATAATCTTTGGAAAACATACAGAGAAACACATGAGGGAATCATTGAACTTTTGGTGACTCCTGATAGTTTTAAAAGTATAGTGTCATCAAGAATTATTGACTTCTGAAATTCACCGATATTTGACAATGTCCGTTGGTGTCAATACACAGTTCATGCTATTGAGAAACATCATACAGAATCAAATCTACCTACTTAACGTCATTATCATCGTTTCTATGTGTGATTAACAAATAACGACTCCTGAGCAGTCCCAAAGAGGAGTCCTTGAACAATGAGGCAGATGAGCTTGCAAGGGCAGGTTACGGGTCCCGAATCAGCTGTAGAAGTTCTGACTTGTAGAATATTAAATCGACTAGCCCAATGGACTCAAAATAAAATCCTGGAGTTACTCAGGAGGTAAATTCTCAAAAGTTATGATAAAGAAACCTCTACAAGAACATAACAAAAGATTTATAAACCTAGGAAGAAAAGATATCCAAATGCTGGTAGATCTATTAACGGGACACTGCAATATGAGAAAGTATCTCCAAATTATAGTGAAAACTACTGAGTCAAGTGCATGCAGGAAATGCGGTGGAAAAGAAGAGACTACCTTCCACGTACTACTTGACTGCTCAGCCATGACTCAAAGTCGTTTTTTCTCTTTTGGACAACCTGGAGCAGGGAAACATACAAAGATCCAATTGACTATCTGCTGAGATTTATCTAAGTAGCAGATATGATCAATTGGAACTAGAAACAAAGCTGGGGCGCAATAGTTCTCCAAAGAGGAACTCTTAAGAGAGGCTCCAGTATAAAGAAGAAAAAGAAGAGTCCATGTGTTATAATACAAAACAGCTTTTTTATGGAACTTTGGTTTTGATAACCTTACGTACGTCCGGAATATCAGTGCTACTAGTGACAAAAAAGAGAACTACGATCTAGGTCTGGTGTTGGTGTACATGATTATTGTGAAAAAGCCTATACCATTCGGACTCTTTGTATCTATACTTCGTGCTACCTGCTAAAATCTTTAGCGACTCTAGGGATAATAAAAAGTTGTAAATTCAAAAACACTAATAAGTTACTCGTTACGGGGCTTGAATTTAACATCTACTTTTTTTGGGGGTACCACTTTGACCCCTTGGGCATCAGTACGCTAATCAATCACATCATTTTAATAATAATTTAATTAATTTTTATGTTTTAAAAATTAAATTTCTATTAATCATTTCACGTAAATATTCTTCTCCGACTCCAAAAATTCAAATTTGAAATCTTCGATTTCGATATCGGTTCTAGTGAATTCACCTCCACAACATCCGTACTTCCTCTAGTATCTACAATAGTCGCATGCGACATACTTATGCTGTGTCGCCTAATAAACCATAATGAGAATTTTTACTTATTTGCCTCCAAGGTACCCAGTTTCTCATCAACTCATATTTTCTTACTTTCCAGACAAAAATTCGTTTTTCTCCAATAAAATTATGAAAATTCTACAATTTTCATAATTTTTGCCAAGTTTCCTGACTTTTCAGATTTCCCTGGCCATTGAATGCCTTGATCTCCATTCCTACTAAGACGTCTTTGCAAACTAACAAATAAGACAAATATTTCAATACTAAAAAGAGTAAATTCCATATTATTAAATAGTAATATATATAAAAGTTAAAATCAAATTAGTTTTTATCCTGACATTGAACAGTTATACTGTTTAAACATTATATAAAATATATTGTGGTTTAATTTATGTAATACAACCTACAAAAGTAAACCATAAACATAATTTTGAACAAAAGTTTAAACGAATCCCTATTAAAAAAAGATATTTAGAGGGATTTTGAAATCGTTACATTTAAAATGCCTTTAATAACTTTAAACAGCTTTTAATGGCTTCTAATGAGGCTTTTAAAACTTTAAAATACCTTTAAATGCTTTTTTTAACAGAGAAGTGTTTTTGATGCATATGTATTTTGTATGCCAAGCAATCTTCCTCAGTGGTCATGTAGTAGTATTGAATCGCTCCGTCACTGCTATGCAATGAGTCACCACATTGTAACCACTGAAAAAGATTGCTTGGCAATCGAAATACGCGTCTGACCAAATACATTTGTTTGAAATTTTCTTCAAATTTATGTTTATGATTTACCTTTGTAAATTGTATTACATAAATTAGAACACAATATATTTTATATATTGTTTAACCAGTATAAATGCTAACTTTGTAGGCAAATATTATATCGTGTTAAGTACCTAGCATTATTATTCTAAATCTAGGATAAATCGTTAGAAATTTGACCGAGGCATTTGCGTGAATAACGGTCAAGGTTGCTGTTCTGACGCAAAAATCTTAACAACTTCTTAGCTTTTTATGATATGAAAAATTGATGAAAGCAAAAGGGAAATAATGTATTTTCAAGATTGACATTTTAAAATTATCTTCACGCAACCGGAAATGAAAAACGTTCGAGCTTATAATATATTCTACAATACCAGTTGGATTGAAATTTGTCAACTTGATCTGATTTAATTGATATATTTATTAGCCATGTGAATTATACGACTAATGTAAGATATCACTTTCTTTTTGTTAGGCCGTATGAAAAAATAATACATAACTGACCCATATGACCATAAACGAATCCAATCTCCCTCCTTTAGAAAAAAAAGAACTTGCCCAAAACTAAATAAAAGTTTGGCACACAGAATTGAGATTATTGAATTTCATCTCGAAACACCAAACAGATGTTAAAAGCAAATTAAGTTTCGATTTTCCGGTAATATAAGCGGTTGGAGGAAAACATGTAATTTTCTAAGTCTAATTGAAAAGACGCCGACCGCAAGCCAAAACACTTATGGCTAAAAATATCCACAAAAAGTGATAAGGTAGAAGAGACGGGCAATCTGTTAATGCTTAGGAGATAATTACAATCGAAATTGATCATTATTGGAACAATTATTCAGCCAATGACCGCATGTACTAATTGAAATTCACTTACATTAGGTACTGTTTCACTTTTGCATTTCGTTTTAGACATAGGATTTTTTTTTCGTTGTGATTTATTGGTCATCTCTAAAATAGAATGAGAAGTGAACGAAACGCATTCCAAAAATGGATTTGATGCCTCCAGCAAGGACATTCTAAGGACAAATCGAATTTTGACCTGAAAAGACCTTTTTTCGCACAAATGTTTGCAATTCTTACATAAAAATCGAACATATTGTGTGGAAATATCGAAAGAGAAAGATTTCTCTTCTATGACATAATGCATCCTAATTAAGTATGCAGCGCATATATTGAAGACTGAAAAGAAATTACCTAAGATAAAATCACGTTTGTTAAAACGCTAGAAATACAGAAGAATTCTGGAGAATTACAATAATCCAAGATAGTCACAATTTTAATATTTACTATTTATTTTTAGCCTTTGAACATATAATATACATACAAGATGAGATCAATGGAGAAGAAGGAGGAAAAAAAACTTGTTTTATTTCTTCCAACACAAACACTTTGGATAGAATTTGTCCTTGGCGATTTCTCTATCAATTGTAGGTAGATATATTTAAAATACGAATATTAATTTAATGACGAAATTTCAAGCAGGAGGATTTTACACAGACGAGACGTGACACCATGATATTATCTTACACTTGATTCAATGCGAAAATTTTACCAAATAAACCATTTGAGCAATACCCTAATAATTCGCTGAGACAAATATTTTTTTTCTAATTAGTGCCATAATTGAACTAAATGACATCATTGGCATTGGTTAAATTGGCGTTAATTTTTCAACCAAACAAATGTATTTAGTGTTTCAAGCGATAACAGTCTAGATTCGCTTTGTGAAGGCTTTTTAAAGTTTTGAAATTTCCTTTTGAAAAGCTTAATCTTTGAGATAATAATTAAAAATTACTTCACGCAATACGATAAAGATGAATAAAAGAAAAATAATTAATAAGCCTACGAGTGGTCAAGGTGGCCGAGCCAATAATAGAATGTTGGATTCGAGTCTTGTAACGAGCAAATGTTTGAATTTTCTCGTTTTACAAATTTTCATTAATCCTAGGGTTGCTAAAGCTCTTAGTAGATATAAGCGATGGTATATGGTAAAACTGCTCTCGTTGGCACCTACTACCATTTGTAATACAGAAGATTTTAATCCACAAAAATTCCTTTATTAAACACCTTTTTTGGGAAAATATTTGGGAAAAACTGTTAAGACTAATTCAGAATTTTTCTGAGAGATATTTTCTGTATCTTTTAGAAAATTAACGCTAAATAAATACAGTAATCTCCCCCTCCTACACGGTATTTCTATAACGCCTTCTCATATTAAGCGATTTTATATCCTTCATATGACACGTGTTTTCCCCATATAACGCGGTAATTTCCTATGTTATGTTTCTCTATGTATAAATTCTTTAGGCTCATGTCCTTTTAAGGTACGTTAATTTCAAGCAACGTTGAATTATCTGGTTAGTTTTTCTTTAATTCGCGAACAAATCGGGCCATAATGGCAATTTAGTAACAAAAAAGAAAATTATATGATATTAGAATTGAATTCACAAAAAAGTGAATTAAAATAATAAAAAAAGGAAAAAATGCAACGTTGCCAAATATTGATGTCCCTAACAGAGACACGAATCATTCCTTTTAAGCCCCCTTTAACGAAAAAAGTAAACGGTAAAAAAGAATTATTTGTACACAAAGTGTTATACAGAGTCATACAAGAACCTTATATGAAAATGCTCGTTAAACGCGCTTTCCTATAACGCGAAACTAATCTACCGTGTTATAGGGGGGTTTAGTGTATTTTTTGTTCATAGACCTAAGAAATAATTGTTTCATCATACACTTATAGGTAGGTTAATTATGATTTCAATGATTAATGATTTCAAAAATATGATATGGCACATTTGAAATTAGGTAAATAAGTTTAGTCGTATTTAGGGGGTATTGCACCCACTACCTGCTAAACTGACTTTAATTCTAGCTTTATCAAAAATTGGTGGCTTTTAACAGGTGGTCATACTATACAGATAATTTAGGTTGGGCTACTGGTGGCCGAGTGGTCAAGGTGGCCGCTCCAAAACTGGTAGGCACTAGGTTCGATCCTCGTATTGAGCAAATTTTAATAATTCTCGATTAACGGTTTTTTATTAATCCTGGAGTCGTTCAACACCATGACAGTTATAAAACGATAGTCAATAACAAAAAAAATCATTCTACCTACATATTTTATTATATTTTGCTAGTAAAATTTCAATTGCATGTGATGAATTTAAAAAGTAATACTTATTTATTAGAAAAATTAGTTTGAGAAAGAAAAAAAATGCAATTAAAAATGGAAGTTTTATACGGGGAAATTGTTTTAATATTTCAATGCAATTGGGTTTTACAGTATGCCATGAATTTTAAATTTAAAAAAGTTATATTCTTGACTTAAACTCAAGTTAATTCAATATAATTATATATACGAGCATTACAACTTCTTACATGTTACATAACTTTTATTGTTCTTGCAATTGTTACGTCGAGAATTAGAAAAAATCAATACAATGAAAACATAATAATTATTTTCATAGGGAAGAAATAAAAAATGTACGCCATGGGGGTTTGGGATTAAATAAAAGGGGTTCCCCTTGTAAATAATAAATTGCCATGCACCTAACGGTAAATGTAATAAAATGTAATGCACTACAAATGCAAAAAAGATAAATACTACAAATCCATTGTAAAGAAACATATACATAATTTTCCTATTGAAAAAAATTAGCATCTTCAATTTTGGTTTGTGCCTACGTTTCAAATACATATTTTTTAATTTTGGCAAAACGAGTTTAAAAAAAAATATTAAAATAAATTATTTACATGTAAATTTTTCAATTATGCAAATGGGCCTTGGGATGTCCAAAGAATTTATGAAAAAAAAAACACAGACGAATCAGTAACTTAAGTAAGATGAAGCACTTTAATGTAATAAGATTTTATTTGTGTAATTACTACAAATCGAAGAAATTGACTTTTCCAAATAGCGGAGAAAATCGTAATAGAAAAATTAATGGTGGAACAGAAAATGCAATGTGGGCGCCGCAAGTCGAGGACTTCGTCCCACAAAGATTGTACCTTTTATAGTCAACAATGTTGAACAACATCCACAAGTGAACAATTTTAAACACTTCACCGAACTAATTTTACACGACATTATCCTTTGCAATAGTAAAAAAAAACAATATAAAACTAAACTGTAAAATTTAAGGACCCTCTTATTTATAAATCGTATACAAAAGTGACAGGAAATTGTCACATCGAGTGATTCTTCGCATCTCTTCCCAAACCACAAACTGAGAACATTGTCGTCGACAATTCCCAAAATAAATTCCTCCATTAAGACTAAAACGAAAATACAAACCAAAAAAAGAACACCAAAAGATATCCTACGGCGGTAAATGTGCTAAGGAAAAAATAAAGTGGGGGATGTTTTAAATATAAATGTAATTTCCAGCGAAGAAAACTTAAAACACAAACGCATGATTTATACAGAAAAAAAATCATCCTCAATACATTATTGTATCTACCGATTCAACAATCACAAATTTTTTTTTCAAATTTTCCCTCACATTCCCTGCACCCATTCACGCATGTACCATTTTACAATTTGAAAGCACACCCGGATCAAAACACACGCCACAAAACACAAAACTTATCAAATATCAACAATAAAAAAAAATAAGTGCCCTTTTAAATTAAAAAATAATAATTTTTATAAAATTGTTACTCACGTTCTTCCATTTCAGCCATTATTGTTACTTTGTTGTTTTACTTTTCTGTTGCCTTGACGACGTTGGATAAAGATATATTGAATTTTGAGTGAGACACCGCGGCCACAGCAGCGCCTCCACGCACGTGGGTTGAACTTTCGCTTATGACGTCACCGATAACATATGGGGAAAACGAGTGCTCTGTATCAAAATAGAAGTTCGGCAAATTTAAAATAATTAACAAGAAAATACAAATTAACGAACAATGTTTCATCTAACAAAACGTCTATTGGGATCATCGATAACTGTAAATGTATCATTTTTAAATGTCATATTGATTCTAATCATAATTATCAATTTATAGATCTCGCGAGTTATCAAAACACCGGTTTTAACGCAGGCGTATCTTCCCTATAGCAAAAAGAAATCAAATGATGATATTTCAAAAATTTTACAACAATCAAAACGTTCAGTATTAGAAGATGGCCCTTTGGATGAAAATGCTGGTTATAAGAGAGACGGAGTACGAACGATTGTATTAAAATGCCTTAAAGACAAGTAAGAAACTAGATAAAAAATGTAAAAAAAAATATTTTTTTTGTAATAATCGGTTTTGAATTTCAATTTTTACTAAAACTTATAACAAAAGGAGTGGTACAAGATAATGCGCTGCACCTATTAATCTTACCGCAGATAAAATATTATGCTGTACACTATTTTAGATTGTGAACACCTTAAAGAAAAATGAACCTTAAACGGTTTTAATTTTTATACCTATTAGAATAGTTTAGTACTTAAATGCTTAAAACTTCCATCAACTTATTTCATATACATCGATTTTTTCACATGTCGAGGTTACTAACATAATAAATGCGACTGAGGAAAGGACTTATGATTTTTGTCTTATTCAAAAATAAACATTAATGTTTGACGAAAAAACACTATTATATTAATTCCAATCAATAATAAACGGCGATAGAAAACAATAATTAAACAATTTAGTATTTTTAAAAGGCTTGAAAGCAATACATTATTAAAATTCCTCGAAAATATCTTTGAAATCAAATCAGGAACATATATTTACTTGGAAAATTATAATTATTTTTATCTACCTTGCAGAAAATTGAAAAAGGAAATAATTATTTATGAAACACTGAAATAATTTATACGTTGATACTTAAATCGATTTTATTTCTCATGACAGGGAGTAAGTGCATTTTTTCTGCTTTTCCCCCTGTATCCGTACCTTTTTTTAAGCTTAAAAAAATTTACTTACATTTTTAACAGTATTAAATAAATGAGGATCATTAAATGTTTTAAATCGACAGTACTTCAAATACAACTAAAAACTATCTTTAAAATAGTATATTTTTGATAGCCCTCTGTTGTAAAATATTATTATTTTCCTAAAACAATTAATTCAAATGAAATTAGCTCGGAAAAAAGCACCCAATTCTTAAACAGAAAACATTGGCAACAAAGTAATTAGGATGTATGTAAAGTCTATAAATACTAGGTAGTATCTTATCTATTATCTGAAACATGAATCTATAATACTATAAGTACGTATGTTTAGAATTAGGAAAAAGAGAACATCTAATATTTATGTAGATAGATCAATTTCACTTGATTTTTCCAAAAGACATTTCAGGACGTTTTTTTTACTGAATTTGCTATCGTTTGTTGTATTTCAGTGGTTAGTAAATTTATTTGATATTTTTCTCCTTGCACAATGAATTTAAAAGCTAAAAGATACTAATTTTAGGAAATCAACTAAGCTTTTGGTTCATTTTGAAACTAGTTTTATCAAAAAAATCGACAGGTTTTAGTCACAAAAAAGTTGATTTTTGGCTTTGATTCCAACTTGATTTTGAAAAGAAAAACTTTCGTTTGAATTTTTTATAGACTTATATATTTCTTCAGCATTGGAGGATATGGTAGCAAAAAAAGTATAATATGTCTTGTCTGGCTTTAAAATCACACACTTCCTTTACCTTTCGTGAATAGAAGCCAAAATCTTCATTTAATTTATCATCTTCCTTTGAAATAATTTTAGAAGCAACATAAAATTGAAATAGTCAATTTTATTTGCAATAAATTTAATTAAATCGGTAAACAAGTAGTGCAATGGAAGTTGTGGGCATTTGGTAAAATTTGAATAATAGCAAACAAGAATGGTGTAACATACCATAAACTGCCTTTTCTTATTTTTGAACTATACACATTTGGTTTTCACTTCACTAAATTTATGCACTCAAGTATAAAATATTTGTAGAAATGTTTTGTCAGTGCCAAGAATGAATTTTTTGATCGATTCGCTCACTATGGAAATCAAACATCCAAATTTGCGGTGTATTGTCATATACGCAAAAGGGAATGTTTTTTCAGCGGGACACGATTTAAAGGAACTAGATGCTAGTGCTGGAATTGACAAACATTACGAAGTATTCAAAACAGCTCAAAAACTTATGCAGGCCATTATTGACTGTCCTGTTCCTGTCATTGCTATGGTTTGTTAATTCATTGAAATATAGAATATAGATTATAATATTTATGTTTAAAATTTTAGGTCGACGGGGTTGCAGCTGCAGCTGGATGCCAACTAATTGCTCAGTGTGATTTGGCTGTGGCTTCAACAAGAAGTAGTTTTTCAACTCCTGGCGTAAATATAGGGATTTTCTGTTCCACTCCAGGAATTCCTTTAGCCCGAACGATAAATCGCAAACACGCACTGCAAATGCTTTTTACAGGTTTTTAAATTAAAACTACTAATTTTAAAGTAAATTTTACATATTTGTTGGTCTTAGGCCTTCCAATTAGTGCTACTGAAGCTGCTCAATATGGATTAATCAACAAAGCTGTACCGGTTGATGATTTGGAGAAAGAGATTAACAAATTAGTTGATTCTATTACAGTGAAGAGTAAAGATGTAATCACTTTGGGAAAACGATTTTTCTATAAACAAATCGATATGAGTATAAAAGATGCTTATGCAGCTGGCAGTGATGTAATGGTAGAAAATGTGAATTTAACTGATGGAAAAGAAGGAATACGTAGCTTTATTGAAAAGCGAAAACCAGTATGGAAACATGAGCTTTCTAAACCGGATGTAGATTCGAAAGATCCGTATTACTCTGAGACCTCTTAATTAATTAAATGGTGGTTTGTAAAACCGATTATTTCCATTTGTGATTAATAATAATTTTAAGGTGGTGGATAATTTTCGATTTGATTAACGAATTTCTGTACTATTAATAAAAAAAATTATACCCAAAACAATGCCGGATTTTTTGGTCGGCGTTCTAAGAAACAACGAAATATTAGGATCTTTGAAATCCTAAAAAAATGTGATATTTATTGCAAAACTTGGGAATTTAAAATTAGTCTCGATCTTCTTACAAATTATATTATAAGCTTTATTAAATTTAGAATGGTCTCAGGGATAGTTTAAGAAAAATTTATTTTGGTAAAAATAAATCGAAATTAAAAAATCGAGTTCTCATGAAAGCAATATCTTTGCACTTGTAATTAATTATCACTTTTGCTCTCTATTTCAATAAATTCTACGTTTAACTGTCCTCCAAAATTAATCACTTTAATTGAATTTTTTAATAGTTGCATTAATTGTATATAAATATTAATTGTTGATGTGAAACATCTATAGGCGCAGGAAAAACCGGATCGTTTGCGTGGCGAGCGATCGCCACGCTATAATATGGATATACAGTCTATATGTAGTATTAGTAGTAGTGTGTACAACATGGCGACGCGTTGCCATGCGCATGCAACGTGCGACTCCCTTCTCACTTGGTTCTATTGTCTTGTTTACTACCATTTACTACTGTTTACCACAGTATACATAACCTATGTTTTATTTGAAAAAATAAACAATAAAATATGCCAGACAGTGATAATTTAGAAAATGAAAGTGCATCCTCTTGCAAAGACAGCAAGAATACACTAGGACACATTACCCAGTCATTAGTAATTATACTTTTCAAGCGTCAATAAATGTAAAATCTACTCTCTTGGTAGATTAAAATTTATACAATTTTTTATTCTATATATTATTTTGTTTTAACTAAATCAATTAATTATTGAGTTTAAGTTCGTTCTTATTATACTTATTATTTCAAAATTTAATAACGACTGACAAAATTATATTTAAAAATCAGCTGATAGCGAGTAGCACACGAATGTTTTTATTTTTATTTGTCATTAATGTAAACATTTAAAAATTATTTAATTAATTAATTTTCTAATCTTGTCTTTAATGCATATTACTTGTACAAACTCAATGTTTCACATCTACCAGACGTCCCGTGACGGCTCACATTTTTTTCTTGTACATTTATTATTAAATTTTGTGAAATAATGAAACGTCAATTATTTATTTCTATACATATTGATTTTTATCAACTCCTACCGGGGCTACGTCTCTGGACCTTTTTTGTACACTTTGTCGTGATAACATTTTAAAAAATAAAGAAGAGGAAGGGAAAATAAATAATGTTGAAGACAACGATTGCATTTGGGTGCTTTTTTTCTCGAAAAAAACAGGGTTGAAAAAAAATAGTAAATAATAATCAAAGGAATCTGTCGGAGATATTTTGTGCGGGGATGTTTTTTTTATTATTATTTTCTGGCGCTTTATAACTTCCAAGGTCTTTACGTGATTCTAGAGTTAATAAAATTCCGTTTATTGAGAAGTATTGAAAATTTGCTCGATACAAGATTCGAACCCAACATTTACCAATTTTGGAGCGACAATTTGATAGTTAATACCGTTTTATGTCTATAATATTACATAAGCTGTTTCGTGAAATTTTAATTCATACAAAAATTAGTTAATCAAGATACCAATTAAAGAAGATTAATTATTATTGGTCAAACAATACTCCATGTAGCATTTTAGTTATAAAAGAAATAACGAGTTTTTCGAACTACCTTACCATGTTACTATATATATAAATATATTTTACATGTAAATATAGTCATTTGGATATTAAAAAAAAATATAAGGGAATAATGAATTTGTTATTTTAATTTCATGATTTAAAAAAAAACATGTATTATAACTTTAAATGTTTTTAATAAAATAATGTTGTTATGGTAATTTTCTGTGCCAAAAAAAATTAAAAATATTTTTTGCAATTTTTTAATAAAATAACTTCAATTATTGATTTAAATATTGTATTTATTATAACAATGGCTTATATTCCGATGTAAGAAATGTATTAAATCAATTAACTAAATTATTAATTCCATGTTCAATTAGGTCTCCAAATTCGAGCTCGATAGGTTCCGTTTCTGATGATGATATTTCTGTAAAACCAATATTCCAAACACTTCAACCATCTTCATGGGCCGAAAGTGAAACATGCGAACAATCATTCGTGTACGACTTAAGTCGTAATGTTAGTGCTGTAAAAGTAATTCCTACTCGACGACCAAATTTTGGATTTACCACCAAAGAAAACGAGTCGAAATCCGATTTTGATGCATCTCGCATTAATTTTTGGAAAGGTGATTCTGAGGGTACTGTTAAAGAATCATTTGGGTAATAGCAAATTAGCGAATTACAATTTTATTGCTTATTTAAAACAACGAACATTTAGGATAGATTTCGAGGATTATAGTGAAAGCCGAACATTTTCCGATATGCAAGATAGTTTTACTTCTATAAGGACTTTGCAGAGTACTTGGGGTCGCTTTGCTTTGGAAATTTCCCCCTGGAAAGATGAAGATCAACCATTTTTTAATATCTTATCTTACGAATCTTTGGAACTCAATGATGAGGAAAAAAATGGCTTGTTAACCGATCGTATTGTTGCAGCCTGTTCACGGTATTTAGATCAAATACCGGAATTAAATTTGTTTCATCCAACTAAAGTTGAATTGTCTCACAAATCTTTGAACGACGTTCGCATTCTTGGTTTCCACCACTATTTGCAGTATATCGATTTATCTTACAATAAATTAACAGATGTAAGCTGCTTAGGAGAATGCCCATTCTTAATGTACTTGGATGTCTCACGAAATTGTTTAACGAAATTATTAAACTTCAAGCCACCGTGGAACTTAACTTTTGTTAACTACTCTTGTAATAAATTAACGGAAATTCCTGATTTATCTAGTTTTTGGTCAATCTGTTATTTAGATTTGTCTTGTAATAAAATATGCAAAATCCAAGGCTTGAAAAATTTACGGTATGAACTAAATATATATATCTGTCGGTGTTGCTTAAGAAATTGTGCTATTTGCATCAAAAGCTTGCCGTTTATATAAGCATAGTCGACTAAGCAAATGATCGTCATTTTAACTAATCCAAATATTTATCCGTTTGCATAAGTAGCGTCTTACATTCTCATACCATACAGTATTTCGTTATAGACTTCACATATCCATAAAAAATCATTGGTGACGCAGATGATGACATCGCATGTGACCTAGGAAATTCGATATTTCGATATTTAAACAAGCATTGTTCAGTAGCAGCTATAATAACTAGCGTTCTGTAAATTGAGTTATCTACATTTTACATGTCTGGGAATCAGTTAAAAAAGGTATTTAAAGGCATTTTTAATGTGTTTTTGAACATTAAGTTGCCTTTTCGCTACCACTTCAAAATGATGAAAATACAACTTTAATATTCATTGAACGCTAAGAAATACTGAGACAGAGATATATATGATAGCTTTGGAATACCCTATCAGGAGTTGTTAATTTACTTCTTTGAAAACAGACCTGAGTGGAGTCATTAATAGCAGCAAAATACTAATTCAATTAGCATCCTTTATATACATTGAAAATTCACTAACATGTTCTGTTGCAAAAATTGTATCAAATATTTTAATTCTAATAAGTTTTGAAAAGAACAGAACAGAATCTACTTAAAAAAATTGTGCGGTCAGCTGCGTTATTAAACGTGGCAAAAAACATATTCAATTGAGACCTATTTTTAAATCTTTAAAATATAATAGTACATACTCTCAATTTTAGCTGTTTTGAAATTAATATAATATTTATTACGTTATTTATAAATGCATTTATAAAGTTGTTTTTGATGTTGTAGCGAAATAAAAAAGACTCTTAAATATACGCTATTAAATAGAATAGAATATGTGGAAACGCATAAAGGTCAATGATAAAATATATGCATCAGATGCGTAGCGTTTCGGAGCATGTGTAATCACCAGCCATATTTAGGTCTGTTCTTTTTTTTTTTTATTAGTAAGGTACGGAACTAATAATCTCATTTTTCACCTTCTTCCGAGCACTTTATAGTGCTAAATTTTGGGGCACCTGCTTACTCTCGATGACAATGTATGAATCCATCGTAAAATTTAATAACCACCAAGTATTACTACATTAAATTTATGAAAAAACTTTGGTTGCCTACCTTCACAGGCGAATCAAAATGACAGTTGAAATAAATGACAACAATCAGTTCAAATTTGAGATAATGATTGAAAAAATTGATTTTAAAAATATATTGGAAGACTATAGAAAAAAAATGATAGGAAAATCTATTGATAAATACATTTAAAAGGTAATAAATCTATGGGTTCATGTCTCTTTCAGAACCGTTAAATCAGGCAATGTTGCATTTTCTAGTTTGTTTTTAATTTAATTCGCAAATAAATCGGTCCACAAAAAGGGAAAACTATAACATATTGTAATTGAATTAACAAAAAAAAAACCCGAATAGAATAAAACACAAATTAAAATATGCACGTTGCCAGATTTGTCGGTTCTAACTGGAATATGAGCCAATCAATGAACTGAATCTTCGTTCCGATTGAACCATTTATATTAAGGGGAAATTAGCCAATTAATGAGAGTCGTAAGCTATCTAGTTGTACATCAAAGCGAGAGGTGTTCCATATTACCAAATTGTAAACAAAATTGCACCCCTCGCTTTGATGCCCAACTAGATAGCTTACGATTCTCATTGAAAGGCTTATATCGATGGTCCAATCGGTTCGAAGATTTACTTGGTAAATTTATTTTTACTTTCCTTTAATTTATTTTTCTATCAGCCTTATAAGAATGTAACCTATAGTTAAAAATGTTCAAAAAAGTTATTAATGCCATTTAAAAATTTTCAAATTTGAAATAAAATCGTTATTATATGCGGTCATTTTCATTTCCATTATGAGTATTGTATTGCCTTTATCATTATAATAACGTCATCAAAACTCCTATGAGTGACTAGCAAATGGCGGCTTTTCAGCAGTTTATATATAGTTTTCTAGAAAATCAAAATGAGAATCTTTAAACTCATCTCTGTTTATATCCAAGGCGTTCAGTCCATCACTATTATACAATACTTGTTGAGTTATCAAATGAAATAACGCTATTAAGCACTCTAATTATCTTTTTTAGTACTGCTTTAGTTACTTATTTAGTATTTTTTGCAATAATGAAGAGAAAAATAACAGTTCAAAGAATTTGAAGTGGAAAATCGATTATTCGAGATTATAAAATATCACTTTTTCTTATTCAACATGAATGTTTTCCTGAATTATATTACCGACGGAAAAAAGCGTTAGGTAAATAAAAATGGGGTTCTTAAATTTTATTTGGATAATCAACGCCAGTTAAAACGGCGGATAAGCTAAAATGACACTATAATATATATATTTGCTTAATCAACCCAGCTTATATTTGCGACGCTTTTGTAGTGTAAACGTAATTTCTGAAGTAACAACAACACAAAACGATAAATACTTTCCTCACGAAATTTGTATTCTTAGATATTTACGAACACTAATTTTAGCTGACAATCTTATAACGAGATTGGAAAATTTGAATAATCTTCGTATTGAAGATTTAGATTTACGAAACAATCAGATTAAATACTTCGAAGAAGGTTCGTCAATTGGGCTTAAAACAATGCAAGATTTACTTTGGTTGAATCTTTCTAACAATCAATTATCCGAACTACGATTTTTGCTAAAAACAGTTAAAATCAAGCAATTAGATTTACGTAACAATAAAATATCCGACTTGGTGCAGCTTTGTACTCTCGGAAAAATGCAATATTTACATCAGGTGGATTTACGAGGTAATGATGTAACCAAAGAAAACGGTTACCGGGAAATTTGTACTTGTGCAATGAAGTCGCTTTCTATTTTGGATGGAACTCATGTGGATGTCACGGATAAAGTTTCTTCGAGTATGATTTTCTGCCCCGATCTTTGGGTGTGTGCCGTTAAAAACTATGCTCGAATGACTTATTTGCGATACTTAAATCGGCCGAAAATGGATGCTTGTACTTTTCCCTTTGACTCCAATGTTCATCCAATTATTGCTTTAGTCGGACCTCCAGGCAGCAAAAAAGATGCATTTCGTATAAATTCCCTTTGAGGAAAATGACTTCTCATCATTTATTTATTTATTTTTTTTTAGTCAAAAGTTTTATGAAATACTATCCAAATAAAATTTACCGTGCAATTTTGCATACAACTCGTCCTATAGAAACGAATGAAATAAACGGTGTCGATAATTATTTTGTTACCAAAGATCAGTTTAATAAGTTAGCAAGAGAAGCTGAATTTCTGTGCATGTATGAGGAATTTGGATTTTGTGTTGGATTGTGTAAGTTCTTATCTTACTGTCGGTAGTCGGGCAAATTGATTGCAATATTTTTTGATTATTGCAGCTAGAAATGAATTGATTGAGGCAATGGATCGGAAAGCAATTTGTTTTGTAACGATGGATTTTACCGCTGCTTTAATTCTGCGAATACAGGGTTTCTTCCCTTTTATGATTTTAACGATGCCGCATTCTGAGGCGCATCATTATGAAACTTTAGTAAATCGTTATAATCCTGTTTATTGGGATTACAAGAATAAACATAAAGGGGCATTGTTGTTGTACCGTGATAATATCGTAAGTAGAGAGATGAACAATGAATTGAATACAAGCAAAATAACAAGTAAATTTATAGAAACCAGGAGCGGAGAATTTGCGACGTTTTGCCAATTCAGTACAATCGACAAGCAATGTGTGGAATTTACCAGGTAAATATATTATTGACTTTTTCTTGAAAAAAAAATACTCATTATTATATCGAATTATATTACGGATGCTATAGTTTAGAAACCGGGAGAAGATGAAGTATAAAAATATTATTTTGATTATTTGAATTAACGTTTGTAAATTTCAAACCAATTTAAAAGTGAGGGATACAGGTCATATCTTTGATAATTCTTAGTTTATAGATTTTTAATAACGCTAGAATTGCTAAAGATCTTAATCGCTATATTAAAATGGTAAATTACCATTGGAAAAATCCAAACCTACATACGGAACCGTTACTGTATAGTAGCTAGAATTATTGGGAGGAAAAGTTTTAATACCAAAATAAAAATGAATTAATTTGACTGTAAAAAATTGACTCATTAAAAAATCTACGAAGGGATTCATTATAGTATTTTTTTTCAGTGGGTTCAAATGAGTCTATTTCTTTCACATCTTGTTGTGATTGTACATGTGAATGCGGTGGAAAACCGATGATACTAAGCCAATCCATGGAAAATACATTGCTTTATCGAAGTGAATCACAAATATATCATATGGATGACTTACTAAAAAGTTTTTCAAAGTATTTAAACTTCTTTCATTAATTTTTTTCTACTACACATCTTATATTTTTAAGATTTGATTTTAACCTGAGCCTTGCTCCAATCGCTCCAATCGATAAACCTTCAATTCTGCACACATCGTTTATAAATTCAATTGATAATATAAGGTTTGATCAGTATTTAAGTTTTTCATCCAGTATTTATTAAAAACGATTTTCAAGTGTAAACCAATCTTTGGGAGGATCGACCAAATCCAAACCTGATTTATTATCGGTGTTTTTTACAAGCTTTATTTTGAACTCGCGGAGTGTATACTTGGATTTACATCTTTCTAATCCTGGACTTTTCTTTGATACGGTATTAAAATAAAATCTATGTTTAAGACACATATATAGGCAAATATTTATAGTTGGACACTGAAAACATTCTGGAATCCCAAAAAAAAATGGTTAATATTATAAAAAGAGTTATTAAAATTTGTGGAAAGCCACGGGAGAGATATAAGTTCCGGGAGGATGAAGTTTATGTTAATATGGTTAATTATCGACTTGACCAAATCCAACGAGATTTAAATATTACTCGGTAAAGACTTTTTTTACAATTTATGAAATCATTTTTCGTAATTACACTTAACAATAAAATTACAAAAAAATAGCTTTAAAATCTATACTTTAAAACCATAAATTAGTATTTGTAATTGTTATTAAGTTTTTCTAGCTAACGTTTGACTTTTAGAATTCCGTAGCCCAACTACAAACACGGATTTCGAGAGAAAAAAAAATCCCTTCATCTATCACTTCCAAGTCTATATATTTTCCATAATAGCTTATTATCTAAATTTTCTAAAAAGTAAAGAATAGTATTGGAGTTCTTTACGCTTTATTCCACTTATTGGAATAGCCGTTGTCACCTTTTTAGAATAAACCTTCATCCACTGAAGGTGGATGGTACCTCTTCCAGTAGGAACCGTAGATATTGAGAAATTTGAACAAGATATGCCAAGGGGTGTCAATGAGTTATGGAATTAAGTTTTACCAAAACTACTGGTCTAGAATACACACGATTCACTAACTTCTTAACACCTTACTCCTTTTATGCCTACTGCCTATACTTTAAAAGTATAGGCAATAATACGGCCAACAAGATTCGTAATACATTTATTGAAAATATGGCTCATGTGTACTTTAGCACACCCACAATCTGGCAATGTTTCATTTTCGACTTTGTTTTTAATTTAATTCGCGATTAAATCGGTCCATAATGACAATTTAGCCACAACAAAGAGAATTATACCATATTAGAATTGAATTAACAAAAATATCGCGAATTAAATTAAAAACAAAGTCAAAAATGCAACGTTGCCAGATTGTGGGTGTGCTAAAGTACACTTGAGCCGAAAATATATTCTACTATTTTTTATTATGTACTATACAACTGTGAACTAGTATTCTTTTAAGATTTAAAAATTGATCTCAATCGAATTTGTATTTTGCCGCTATTAATGAACTCCACCCAGCTACGCTTTCAAAGCAGCAAATTGACAACTCTTGAAAGAGTACAACAAAGATATTATATTATATCTCTATCTCATGATTTCATAAAATTCAATCAATATTACGGTTGCATTTACACCATTTTAATGTTCAAAGACAAATTATAAGTCGTTTAAAGTTATTGCATTTTACATCATTATTACATTACAAGCATTATAAAATGCCCTCTTTTAACAGGGGAGTCTAAACTAATTTAGGCTAACCCCCCATCCCTGACTTTATCAATTTATTTCTTTGTAGCAATACAGCAGCTTATCAACGCGACATTGCGAAAAAAAGCAAAAATCTTGACGAACCCATAGAGTCTGAAATTTACAAGCAAAACGACGTTATTGTGGCTAAATTCAACAGTCTGCACCGTTTAGATTCATCATGTAATATGAAGAAAAATTGTCCGAGTTATCTATCATTTAGTACCTACAGAACGTTTACGGAATAAAAATTAAATAAAAACAAATTATCATTATTAAATAACAAACATGCAATCTTAATGTATCATAATGGGAATTATGTATTCAATAAAAATCAGAAAAAAATTAAAAAATATATTTTATCAATTTTATAAAACAAATCACATTGTTGGAGTGAAAAATTGAAAAATGATAAATTAAACACAAGTTGTGTGCGGATGAGTAGAAGATGTTCATTACAAATTTGTATTTATGTATAAAATAACTAATTAACTTAAGTAGATACACTATATTATTAGAAAACAATAACGACTTTTATTTGTTTAGAAAAATTACCCATAAGAATTTCACTCAATTTATCCAGCTTTTAATTTAATAATTAGAAGTCATTCAAAAATTATGTAACACTGGAAGGGATATATCGTCTTTTCTAGAAATTTATTCTACATAAATTATGTTAGCATTATTGATGTTGGTTGTGTTGCAAAGCTAATTATTATGTACATACACAGAAATAGTTTTTATTAAAAATGAATATTTCTAATTAGTCTTGACTGGTGAACAGCTTACAGGTAGGAGGACACATTAATGTTTTGGTAGCCACAAATGATGACCTTATCCAGTATGATTAAGAAATATCATTATTTTTAATAAAAGTCTACATAAGACTAATGATATACTCAAACGATTTTTTTAATATTAATACATTTATAAAATAAAAATACTGTACAACACAAAATGGAGTCATATAAAATAGATAGAATTGAAAAATAAATTATAAAATGTATGAATTATTTACAACCTTTACAACAAAAATTAAAAGTAGTTTTCAAATTTTAAATGGACATTTCTTTAGTTTACAATGGCTATAATTGCTGATTGATTTTCGTTAACAATATTGCCATTTGGAAAACACGACAGCAAGTGTTCAAACATAGGATTGACCTATGGAGAGTGATAGGGAACTGATGCGGATACATGTTTTGTGAGATCGGTTAGCATGTAAAGTCCCTATATGACGTCATTATCATTGCTAGAAGGTGCAGCTAATAAATGACGGGCTTTGGGCAGTTCTTGTAATTTATGATCTAAGATATTTCTGCATAGATACCTCGAGTTTTCTGTTACTTTCTGCATTGAATAATCTTAACATATTGTACTTTTTTTAATTACTGCCAAAAAGTTTGGTAATATAGTAGTTGAAGAAGGTGAAGGGTACATAAGAAATGTTAATTGAGCGTTACATATAAGTACCGTAGGTACCAAAAAAAGAACAAGATAAAATTACATATTTTTTGAATGACCTCTTAAAGAAAAACTTACCGCTATTTATAAAAAGAAGAAGAATGTAATATATATTAATAAAATATTTAAAATTACCATATATTAAAACCATTAAGTTATTGATTTAAAACTTTTATTCTTTCCATATATTGTTGTATTTTACGAGCAGATTCGGCCATTTTTAAATATTCGTCTCTAATTTTTCTATTCAAGACCGTTATACGATAAAATCGTTGAATTTTAATGCAAGCTGCTCGAGTATCCAAAAACCGTTGACGATCTTTCCGCATTTCGAGAACCAAACGAAACTTCTTTTGAATTAATATTGTTGCTTCTTTCTTTTGCAAAAATTCTCGACGAATTCTTTGAGTTTCTTTCATCGATAAATAATATGCTTCGATCGTTCTGGCAGCATTTTTATACGCCAAGAATTGAGCTCGTTGCTCTTTCATAAGTTTCCACGAGCGGTAAATGCGTTGGATAGCGATACAAGAGTTTCGTTTTCTTAAAAATTCGGCTCGAATTTGTCGAGTAAGTATAAGGTTTTTGTAAGCAATTTCGATTTTTAATGTTATCGCTTTTAATTGTAAGAAGCGCGAACGTTCTTTTCGCATTGCTAATAAATTGCGATAGCGTTGTTGAATTAGACATATTGCTCGTTTTGTGTTTAGAAATTCTTGTCGCGTTTTTTTCATTACTTTCCTGGACAAGTAAAATTGTTCAATTTTTATGACTGATTTCTTATATGCGATAAACTTAGCTCTTTCTTTATGCATTATTTTGAATGATCGATAGAAGCGTTGAATTTTTAGGCAAGATTCTTTCTGACGTAAAAATTCATTGCGAATTTGTCGCGTGTATCTAATCGATCTGAACCAATGTTGTATTTTAATTGAACTTCTTCGCATCATTAAGAACTGTTTTCGTTCTTGGTTTTGTACTGGTTTTACATGCTTAACTTTTAGTCGATACCAATTCTGAATTTTCTCAGCCGCAACCAATCTTTGTTTTTCCATTTTTTTTTCTTTAATAATACGCCGTTGTGTAACAATAAAATCTGATTTCCACCATTTTTGAATGATCGAAGCTTTGTTTTGGTAAAACGGAGCTTTTACTTTGTCCATCAGTTCCCATAACAAAGCCAACGTTTTTTCTCGATGTCTTCCCACAATGTCTTGTGTTATATCTTTAGGCAAATTGAAATTGGCTTCGCGTAACGCTTCAATGGCTACATTTACATTGTGAATTTTCTGGAGTCTCGAAATAGTTGGAACTCGTAATTTTGAGCATAAATCATTTCGCATTAAAATAATTTCTGCAATACGCGTCAAGCGGACACCGTCTTGCAAATCTTGAGCTACATTTTTTACAGCATAATCGAATTCATCTAAAGCCGTTTGTTTGTATGTTAAAACATATCCAGTTCTTCGTAAAAGTTTTGCCATATCACCAACACCACTCAACAAAGTTCTTGAAAAAGACAGCAAAATTTCTCGACTCTCTTTAATTGATGAATTGACACAGAATAGGCAAGGGTCATGGCCGATTAGTTTCTTGTTTTTTGCTTGATCTAAAAAGTAAATTAACATCAAAAATTTCCGTACAGTGAAGAGTTTTATTGCAGGGGCGTAGGGTGGAAGAAATAGATTGTTGACTCCAGGAGCTGCGTATTTTTTGTCCAATTCTGGATCTCTGAATAGACGATACATAATAAAAGCACTCAATCGATGAATATCAGAATTTGAGTTTAAATAAATATGCTCTTCATAAATTGTCTCCAAACCAATTCGTAGCCACAATGGATTATAACACAAAAACAGTTGCATTATTTCACATTGCAATCCAACATCTAAATGCAAATTTTTGTCTGCTCGAATTGCAATATTCAATTTTTCAACCGCTGATATCGTTTTACGTAAAACTTCACTAATTTCCATCGATTTATATAAAGTAAGAGCACGTTTTCGTAAAAGATTCAATCGATCTCCGGTGTTATATAAATTCGAGACCATTTCTTTGCTGGGAGCCAATTGAAGATCTTTTTGCTTAACTTGTTGCCAAAGTTTGACTAAATCAACTTTTTTTGACTCTGGACTACAGTCTAAATCTGACGGAGGAGCTAGTAAACGATTCAACCATTTTTCGTACTGCTTAATTTGGTTTTGAAGCCATTTATCATCAAATACTTTTAAAGTTGATTCAAATGGATTCACATGCCGTTCTCCACATTTAGAAATATCGGCTGAATATTTTTCAGTTTGTAATTGGGAATAGTTGGTACTGAAACGGAATGGCTTGGTTCGTTTCGGTTCGGTTTTGCACCAAGAACTGAATCTTGTATTGCTAGCAGGTTTGGCAGGTTTTTTATAAGGGGTGATATCAATGCAAAATTTTTCATCGTTCAGTTTGCGTTTTAATGCGGTGCTCGGCTGAAATTTTGGTATGGCTTCACGTTTATGTTCAGCTTTACAAGTTTGTGTGAGATATTCTTTGGGAACAGAAAATATTTTTGACTGATCAGTAAATGTGTCTGACCATAAGTTGGCTTCGATTACATTCTTGGCTTCCGATCCATTTAAATCCAAATTTTTTTGGGTACTAGTTGACAAATTGAAGGCGTCGGTATTGTTAAATCCAGAAATTGGAGATATTTCATTGTATATTTTATCACTGTACTGCCTTGCAAAGACAACATTGGCTGGTGTAAAAGGCATTGCGAAAAAATCACAGTTTAAATTCTCCGGAGATTTAGTTGATAAAAGAGATGAAGATAAATGAATTTTTGGAGTTGACATATTTTTTTCATTTAACTGAATTGAATTGTTCGATTGGTTGGCAGTGGAAAAATTTAATTCGTCTAACCGAGTGAAGAATGATTGATTTTCAATAGTCTTTGTTGAGTCTAATGGTGTGAATACTTCCGAGTTGATTTTAAACGAAAAATTTGATTTTGGAGTTTTAAGTTGATTGGAAGGAGGCGAATTTGGTTCAATGCTATCTTGCGAAATATTAAGAGAGTTTACTTTAATAAAAGAGTCAAAACAGATTTTAGGTTTTTGGCATATAAAGGTGTCTCTTGAACCAGGAACTATATCAACATTTTCTTTCAAAAATGTTGAATGTTCTTGAATTAAAGTCATATTTTCTTTTAAAAATGTTGCATCTTCCTGAATTACAGATAAATTTTCTTTATTTTGCGGTTGATTTTTTGTGGTCAAATTGGAGACTAGATAAGTATCTCGACGATTTTCTGAAATATTTCCGCCTTGAAAAGCATTTAATGCGTTGTAACTGCGAAGAGCTGATGCTTTTGGTGAACGTGAAGGTGATGGAGGCGTTTTTGGAGATTTTTTTATTTTTTTTGAAACAAACTTAGGTCGTTCATTTCCTGCCTTTTTCGACTTAGACTAAAGAGAATATTGAGTAATTTATATATATATATATATATTTTTTTGTTTTTGGTAAATATAGACAAAAATGCTTACATTTGATGGACAAACTGATGTAAATAAAACGGCGACATCACGATATTGTCGGTTATAGGCAAAACGAATTATATCTCTCCAAGTACCAGCTGAATTTGGAGTCCACACAATTTCCAAAGATATTGTTGATCCAGGTTCAATATTCGCTTTTACCCAGTTAAATTGAACATCAGTTTCTGGTTTTTTAACAATTTCAATCTAAAATAAACAAAATCACAAATTTATATAATATTAAATAGTCATTTAAATTCACAACTTTTTACTTACATTTAGGGGTTGTGACAAAGGGTTTCTTAAATGCAAAATACATGTGGATGATGTTCCTATTTTGACTCGTTCAAAGACTATTTTCGGGTTTACCGTAAAAGGAGCAAATACCAAAACGGGAATTTCTTCTTGAGGAGGTTTTTCTATTTTTTGTTTTTGTTTTACTTTGGCTACTTTCTTTGGTGGTGTTATCTAATAAAATACAATTGAATAAGTGTAATTGAAAAATTTAGTAGCAAATAAATATACATACTTGAAAGTACATGTTTAATTTTCTTTTACGTGATGTTGTTTAAAGATAAAAAGAAAACTTGGTCAAAGCTTTTACACAAAAAAAAAATGAAAATATTTTAGATAAAAATCCGAATAATTTAAATGAAGTATTTATTATTATGCTTTCTCGTAGTCAAAATCACTAATATCACTAATCAGTCAAACGGTTTAACGGTTGTTATTTGAATGCTTTATTAATTCAAAGATTTGAAGCGTAAACTTGAATGAAATTAGTGACATACTTGTTTTTCGTCACTGCGCAAGTCAATTGCACATATTAGTAAAGCTAGCCAATTGCACGAATTTCACTAGGTACAGGAAATAAACGTCGTAAACGTCATAAACATCATAAACATTGTAAAGCTCGTAAACCTCGTAAACGTGTACAAATACTAGCGATATTAGCAAATACCGACCAATGCATTAGCAAAACGTCACTTTTATACAATGGCAGATGATTTAAACAGTAAGAGAAATTCATCAAAACCACGCAAACATAGAAATTATAACTTTAAAAAACGAGTTCCACCCCGCACTGTTAGCGACAAACCTGAATTTTACGTCTCGAATAAGTCGAATTTTAAGGTAAAAATACGAAACGGAAAAGAATAAGTTTTAATAAATTTCTCCATTTTAGGATCAATTGAAGAAATGTGAAAAACTACTTAGCGAAAATAACAGTGAAGTTGTCATCAAAGCTATTGGAGCAGCTATCGAACGAGCTGTGAACTTGGCCTTGCAATTACAACAAAAATTTGAAAATACTTGCGAAATAGATTTAAAAACGGGAACCGTTTCATTAACTGGTAACAATTTTTACACATTACTGAGAAAAATATAATAATTAGTACGTTTTAGACGATTTAGAACCAATAACTGAAGATGATGACTACGAGACTCAAATGAGGCAAAACTCAAGCGTTCATATTCGAATTTACCGTACATTAGCTGCAGTCGAATAAATATTGTGTACCAAAGATGTTTCTTACATTAGAAGAGATTGTTCTCTGGTTAAAAATAAGCGTATTTGAAATTTGGATCAATTTGGTGTCACTCGCCTTATTTTCTGTGCTACTGCCTTTAAAAATCGATGGAATTTTATCAGAAACATCGTGGTACGTTATATTTTTGCCTTTATTTGTGGGTGATATTTTAAACGTTTATTTTAACGTAATATGTGTGATACGAATGTACGTGAAAAGTTCATTAAAAGTAGCGTTTATGAGAACAATTTGGTCAAGTGCTTATTTTGTATTGCCAATGTTTTTCAAAGTACTTCTGTGCAAGAAGTTGGAAGGTGAACCTATTGAATATTCAGAAGTGTTCGCTGCTTTGTTTGTACTTTTACAACTAATGGCAGTTCAAGCATGTCAGTTGAATAATCATTAATAGAATATGATCTAATTCCATATTGTAAACATATTTTAATCGATTTTGTAATGAATGTTAATAAAAAAATACAATAAAGAAAAAAATATGTTTTAATCTTATAATTACATGATAATATTCTACTTAATTAAATTACATAATGTCACATATACAAAATGATAGTAAAAATCTTTATGGTGGCAAAATTGCCTTATTTTGAGTCGCAGTCGCACTAGAACTAGAAGAATTGGGCGTTCGAGCTTGAAATGGCGGTCGAAATCTCGTAGGTCGAAACTGCATTCCCGGTCTGGGGACGAATCCAGGAGGCGGTCGTGGTCTTGGAAACATTCCGGGTTGCATCATACCGGGCGGAATTCCTAACCAGTATTCCGGTGGAATAGGCAACTATAAACAAAAGCATTGTTAAATATAAGCCCCAGCCCTTTAATTATTTAAAATTTTGAGTCAGCGAAAATAAAAATCACAGAGAAACAAAGGCATAAACCTGTGGTTGAAAGAATTACCTGATAATATCCATGATAAACAGAATCAACTGGGACAGTTACACATGGAACTTCTTTTCGAGGACTATGATGCCGTCTCGACACGCTTCTTCTTTCAGGACTCGATCTTCTATATTCTCTATTTCTATCTGAATCATGGTGCGATCTGTTGAATATTTAATAATTTAATTTAATATTTAATTAAGTGTTTTTAGAGCCTATTAAGTGTTTTTTTTTAATACACTACCTATAGCGATCACGATCTCTTTCACGATCATATTCTCGTCGTGTTGGACTTCCCCGATTTGTTCTGCTAGGACTACCCCGACGGTTTGGACTCCGTCGTGGACTACTACGGCGAGGAGATCGTCTGGGAGAAGTTGTTCTTCGACTGGGACTACTTCTCCTAGATGGACTACTTCGTCTAGGACTTGAATGTCTACCAGGACTAGTACGGGACGATCGTCTTTCACGATGAGGACTATCAGTTCGTTTTGGACTTCGCCTAGAATTTGATGGTCGACCAGGACTAGGGGCTCGTCTTCTTTTGTGTTCATCTATACGATGAGAAGATAAAATCTGCGGTGACAAACTTCGAGACAGACGGCTTCGCTTCAAGCTGGGGCTGCGGGAACGATCAGGACTCGATTTTTTTGAATTATAAGAACGGCCTGGACTTGATTTATTCCGTGACACGTGTTCTCGTTCATGTCGAACCGAAACACGTCGATTATCATGTGGTAAATTTACAATCACATTATGAAAAATTGGTTTAGAGCCTTCACCTGGAAATATCAAAGGGTTGATCATGATCCACTCTACCAATGCTTGAAGAATATTTCATCCGTATCTCAAAGGAGCAATATTTATAAAATAATTGCTCTAAATGTAGTGTAGTTATTATATTTTAAATACATGCACTGATAACAAATACTGATTTTACTTGTAATGAATGTAAATAAAAGTGAATGCAAATCAAACCAATTATTCATTAAAAAATGAAGCCATAATCCATCAGTTGAAGGTTTCTTCTTATCTTCATTCTTCTTGCAGCATCCAAACGATCGCGAAATTATTTTGAAAATTATTGTTCATGTTATAAAAAAATACTAATAACTTTTTTAAGAACTACTATCAATTTATTGATTTTAAATGTATGTTAGTAATCAAATCTACTTTATTTTCTTTAAATTTGAATCTTAGAAAAAATAATGTATTATTCTTGCAACAAATTCAGGTATGGAAGTTGATGTCTCGTAATCGATGGTTGTTTTTTCTTGTAGAAACTATCCTATTTCTGTGTTTAAATATTTACATTACAAAATAATTGTAATAATGTTACTACCTGACCATCCTTTGAAGATATGCGAGGCGATGCAGAGTCCTCTTCTTGTAGATTAAGTTGAAATCATTTTAAAGAAAAAAAATCCAATTTAACTTTTACGCTTGTTAATAAAAGTTACAAAAATAAATAAAAATTTAATTTCGCGATCGTAATGTTGTCGATGGTCGAGTGTCCTCTTCTTCAGCTCGGTCCTTTTTAGCCTCTTCATCTTGTAGTCTTCAGAGTTAATTAAACAGCAAATGCTTCAACAATATTTGAATTGAAATTTTATTATTAGGTAAAGTCATGGAAAGAATATGTTGATTTTTTTTTCAATTAAGAATATGTAATATTTTAATAAATATTTACAAACGTTTTCGATATTGATTATCGACGAACGCATTTTGCATATTTCTGTCAACAGTATAATATATTGAATTTAAGGAACATTGAACTACAAAATTTAATCTAATACTTACCAGGTCGTCTACGAATGACGAATTGACTTGGATCGCCCAAATCATGTTGTAACGGTGGAGGAGTTTCAGCATCTCGGGATGAAATTCCTCGTATTTCTACTTGAATATTTTTAAGCTCCGATGGAATTATAACTACTGGATCGGCATTTAATAATAAATCCTCATTTTTTCTACGTCTAAAGAATAAAAAAAGCTTTTGAAACTAATAGTACTAATTATAAAAGAAGGTAACCTTTCTTCTCTATGTAATCGATCTATTTCAGAATCACGTGAAGGAGAACTTCTTTTCGATCCATACATGTTTTATTTAAACTAAAAAAATCTTTTTGATGTCAATTTCTTAAATTAGAAAAACAATTCTCATAAACCGGCGTCCATTTTACTAGTACTTTCTGCTACCAACGTAAAATGTTTACAAACAAAAGTTTCTAAATTCTATTGGTTATTTGGGCTTGCGCTATTTGAAATAATATTTGAATCATATTCGGACAAAACGAAGGTAAAAGATCTTCAAACATAAACACAAAAAAGGATACAAAATTTAAAAACTCAAACAAGTGGACCACAGCTTTTGAGTTTGTTCAAGCTCCTTGTGGCGCTTAAATATTTTGTGCCGGTTAATATATAAAAAAATATAATTATATCCAATTTTCTAATAATTACAATTGGCTCATTTATAAAATAAAGAAATCGAAATGGATGATGTTAGATTTGGATATCGAGAAGTGACTCCCGATCAAACATTGTGTGAAAAATGGAAAGAAATCACCCTCAACACAGGTTAGAAATAATACAAAAAAATGTATTTTTTTAGATTTTTACATTAATCAATTTTCAGGAGGTACTCAAAGCACTTTACAGGATATTAAAGTTGCCGAAAATGCCGGAGGTTATTCATACAGGAATCCCGAGAATCCTTTTACTAGAAACAGATTTATTTATTGGTAAATTTCAATGAAATGCTTCTAAATCGTTCTTTAATTAATATATATAATTTAGGAGAATAAGTCAAGATGTCTTGGAGTTGGTTGAGCAAAGCCTTGACGTTAATTTAAATGATTGTCGTCTGCGGTATCGATTTACGGATACTCCAATTTTAGATGGAGTCAGCATTCATGAAACCCAAGATCGTGTCGTTATACTTGTACCAACAGTTTGTAGCGTTCATTATTTAACGTTTACCCATCCAGATCGAATACACGTTCGAAAAGAGGTAAAGAAATAATTAAGTTATTAAAAAGAATTTTTCTTCTCGAAATATAAGAAAAGTGACCGGATAGGCGCTACGAAGAAATTTTCTTGATATTTTTGACTTCTTCATGGGTTATACCCCTTGAAGTCCTAATTGTAGCTTATTCTAATGAATTACTCCTTATAATTTTTGTCTATGGTGCTAACAGTTTTTAAAATCACCAAAGCCTTCCCTTTGCGCGTAATATATACGTAACTCCATATACGATTGTATAAGAATATTGAGATCAAGTGGATTTAAGAGTTCCAAGTTTGATTTTTTCATTTGAGATTTTCGGCTCGGAACTTTGACCTCCCTACACTTCTTCAGATGTTTATTTTGTAGCAAATGTTATCAAGAGTATTTGCAGATGAACCTGGAATCATATTTTTTAATTCACTTTGATTTTAAAATCCACCCATTATATCCTTAAAATCTTCATGATTTTCAAAATTTCAATTAAGACCAAGGTTGTGAATTATCTCCGGTATATTACTTATGTTATATTTTTATTTGAAAATGGATATAAATTAATAATAAGGGTAAGAAATAAGAAAGAAAATTGATGATAAGAAAATAGCAAGCATAGGGGAAAATAAACTTTAGCCGCGTTAAAGAAACTGAATCCTGAATTTTATCATAGCATTACTTTCCTCTCTGCATTCGATCATCATTTCACTAGTAATATAGCAACTCGAATGTATCAAAATACTCAGTTCATATACTTGTGAAACTGGAAAAGCAGAAAAATTCAAAGATTTACGATAGTTTCGACAGGGAAAAGACGGATAACCGGTAATCAGTATAAAAAAAAATACACAAGTTATGTATACAATGTATTATGTATACAATCTGGGATCCGCGCAGAAAATTAATAAGATTACAGTTGCCAAAAGGACAAGTGGTAAGAAACATTTCAAGAAATCTCTAACGATCATCGTCAACTTACTCAGAGGTCCGTTGTTTAAAAGGATTTGGAAAGGCTTTTATACACCAAAATACAATATACATGATATATAGTCAATGGTGTTTTTTTTTTAATAGAATAGGTCAGGAAAGGTTACTAATTTTGGTGTACTAACTATAATTGTCCTACTAAAGAATTTGAATACAAAAAAAATGGACGTTTAGCTATGTAATGAGTTATAAACAGATATCTATTGGTATATATTTATGTACGAAGTCTTTCAAATTGCTATTGTCAGTATTGATGAAATTCCACAATAATCAATAATACTTCCTCATATAAACTGCGAAGAAGTACCAAAGAAATCTTGCTGATAGACATGCACCTGAAGAAGTTGACATAAAACGTTAAAGCCTTATTATTGATTTTATTTCTCACTCGTACTTACACTTCTATGAAAATGTATTTAATTCAATTTTTTAATAACTGTAAAAGCAAACAATTCGCATTTATAAAAATTCTTATTTTTAATTTTAGCAAGATGTGCATTACATACATCCAGATCTTACATCTCCATCAATATTTGCAGAAGCATCGCTTTTGCAAGCAAAGGATCCATCCAGTTTTCATATCATTAACAACATACCTAGTACAAGTAAAATAAACAACCAACCCTGCAAACCTGTAATTCAACCGATTATAATATTTTTTTAGATGGAACTCTACCTCATACAGCTGCATCAACCTTAAATTACAACGATGAAGCAATTTTTGTTTTTGCTTACAATTCAGGCTTAATAATTTCAATAAAAATGATGTATGGCTCCACACAATTTGTAGTAAATGAATTTAAAGAAGAATCATTTGTTCCTAAAATTTTATCCGGATTGGCTGGAGCATTTCGGTACATATATTGAAAAAAATAAATTAAAATTAAATAGATTAAAAGATAAAATTATTTTTAGTAGCACAAAAAGCAATGATAGTTGCATTACTGTTAGCGCAGTTCTACATAGTACACCTACCGAAACATTTTGTTTAGGATTGGGTCGTGATGGATATTTAAGGGCTTGGTCTTGCACTAGTGGGATATGTGTTGGAACAACTCATGTGCTTGCAGATGCGACTGATAGCCGTGCAGAAATTTCTAACGGATGTAAGAAAAATAAGTACTAATTAATAATTAGTTCTTGACTTAAGTTTTTAATTTTAGCTCAAAATCATATTTTACGAAAATCTACAAATCATTTAAACGGCCAATTGATAGTCGGAGTCTTTCTTTGCTTCGCCAATAAATGCCAATTTCACATTTTAAAAGCAGAATTTGTGAAAGAAAATATCGTATTTTACAGGTTATCAGCTTTATATGCTCCAGAGGTATTTTTTTTAATTATTGCTTGATAACTATTATGAATTTTAAACTCCTGTGGTCTATTCTACTTAACTATGAATATAAAATTTGTATAATACTCTTTATAGCATAGAAATTACTGATTTAACTATAATCTTCATAAACATGTAATTACTTATAATTTATTTGCAGCAAGACTTAATTGATTTTTGTTTGGATGGATTCCGTTTATGGGCTTTGTGGCGTGGTCCCCACGGCGAATGTACCCTGAACGAATCTAGTTTAGACTGTGAAAACGAGTCTTTGTGGATACCTGCCGTCTTAGAACCAGCACCTCCTCGAGATTATACACCAAGTGACCCTAATTTTGATCCACGTCAAGCTTATTGTGACTTTATTTTTTCACCTGGAAAATTTCCATTTTCTGTTATTACTAAGGCTCTGAACGTAAGTTGATATAAACATTATTAAGCTAAAAGCATGCTATTGCATAAGGGTCTATGAAGTTTGTCGTAACATATATATGTCCTTATTTTTTGGAAAAATTAAATCTGCTTCTCGCCATGTAGTAGCGCCATATACGCAATAGATGAATCTTAAGATAATATTATGCATACTATTAGAGTTAATACATGTATTATGTATACAATTTTACAAAATAATCGATATAAAATATATAGACACTATAATTTAGACTATATAATTGAATTCGTACTTGTGACTAGAGCAAAATATATCGATTTTTTAAATATTACTTAAGTTTTTACAAGTTGTTTATTAAATTTTAGTTTCTGGCAAGAATGTAAATAATTACTTATTCCTTTGGTAATAAAATTATCTTATCTCCTCATGATTAAAAGGAATAATATTTCACGAATAGTTTTTGAAATGGACTTAAACCACTTTCAAAATAAACGACTCAAATATTCTATTGTGGAATAAAGATATGTATGTTTCTCAGGAAACTTTATATTAAAACTCTTAAGACATAATACCAATTTAATTTTTCCATCAAACTGGAAACTTAAAGCGCACAATAATTATTATAAGTATAAATTTGTTTTGCCAGATATACCGTCGCTGTGCATCAGGAACTGATATATCAACTTCTCGAGCTTATTTAAAACCGGCAGTATGCACAGCAGTTGACATGGAGATTCAAAACGAAGTCATGGAATATGATTTGAGTGATGATGACTATTTGGAAGTAGCCAACCGGTAATTTTTTGTGAAATTTATTGAAATATTAAACTATATTCAGTACATATTTTAGATGTTGGGCTAGATTTTATTCTTGTTGTGCTCAATATAATGCAACGGAAACAAGACCTCTTGGAATTTTTATGCTACCCCAAGTATCTGGTTTGGTTCTACTGAGAAAGTCGACAATTTCACTTTTGCGACCAATGGATCTTTTAGAATATTTAGTTTTATGTATAGATCACGTAAAACCTATGGATGTGGCTGAAGCAAGCAAATTATTCAACCATATCGATGTTTGCAAGGATTTGAAACAATTAATGTCGATTCTAGTTTCGTTAGAACAATGTTTAACCGATGAAATCAAATCAAGTATTGAACGCGAAATGAGATGTTTGCGTTCTCCAGATAAAATAATTGCCGATTTAGTGGAGGAACTAGCGACGGAAAGTATTAATGATATATTAACGACACCAACTATTTGGTCTATTTGTCAAAGGACAGAAAAAATAAATGATTTATACAATGTTATGCATCTTTTGCTAGAAGCATTACGTTTGGACAAAAACTTTGACAAAGATTACATGGAAGAAATTACGGGTTAGTAATAAGATCGAAAAATAAAAGTGTTAATCTTTAAATTTATTCAATTTTCTAGACTCAAAATTGATGAAGTTGGGTATCCAAATAAATAACTTATTCACCAGTCCTTTCGGAGTTTCCGTTATAACAGAAATTGTTCATCAAATGTCAGTTATAAGGTAGAACATTTCAATAGGTGATGATTTTTAGGAAATTGATATTTATTTTTTTTTTAGATTTTCTCTTTGTCGTAATTTGCTTTTATTACAATTGGTTTTACTACACGGACAAGAAGAAGATTGGAGCTTATTAGAGCGCATTCGAACCATTTGCTTGCCAGATACAGTAGTATTTACCCAAGCATACTATACAATAGTTTGGTTGTGTGAAAGTGCTGCAAGTCCAGCTACATTATTGTACGTAATTAAATTACTATTTATTTAAATTTAATGTTTCACCAAGAATTTCTTGGTCTCGTTAGTAACATTGAAGATGTATTATTATTTTTTATTGAACTATTATGTCATAGTTGTATTACATCTTTTTTCTACTTTTTGTAATATGCAATTCTTTCACTTTTCCAGGGATACTCATCAACAGAGATTAACATCTCTCAAATTAATTCCTGTTGTGAATAGTGCACGTTTATCTTCAAAACGACTGTCAAAATTACCAGAATTATTTACTATAAGCGGAGGAGGACGTCAAACATACCTTGAATTAGCTAAATTATATCCAAATTTGAATCAATTGTATCAATGGCAAAATTCTTTAATTAGTTATGCAACTCTTACTGCAAAATTATTGTATCCTTTACATTTCAAAAAAGAATCTTAGAGTGAAGTTCATTTCAATGGGTTTCAATTTTTATATTATATTTTTTATTTTGATGGCTTACGTTCATTTCATATTTATAAAGTTTCATTTGGTACGTGTAATAAATCTAATAAATACCAAACAGCTTCTCCATACGAAATCAAAATACAATTATTTTACGCAATTTAAGGGCTAGCGGTGTTTTTGAGAGAGACTTTTAAAAAAGCTGATTTTTAATAACTTCGTATATATATAACTTCGTCGGTAGAAGTTGCATTTATTTGGTAATATTTTATTTGCACGGTTAAAATAGTAAATAATTATCTCAAGAAGATTAATTTTATTTTTAGCGACATATTTTAAGTTACAAATATAAATTTATTAATGGTAGACGTTTTCATTGTTGTCAACAATGAGAGATTGAAATATTAATATATAGATACGAATACGTTTTTCGTAAAACATAAAATTTTCGATATACAAATCTTAAATATGAATCTTCAAAAAATATTAACATCATTTACATGACGTAGATGAAGTCGCGGGTGTTAGCTAGCTATAAATAAAATGCAATTATAAAGATCTAGGTCGGACTGAACCAATTGAAACCGAATAAGCGAGTCTTACAAAACCACGTTAAGATAACTATTACTAAGTATTTTAAATATTTCAAAATTACCCGATTCTCCCATAAATGAATTTCGCTCTAATCTATTTTCAAAGTTTGGAAATCATTAATACTTAACAAAACAATTCAGATGGCCTGTAAGTGGATCATTATTATTAGGAGAATGGCTGCTTTCTAGTGGTCAGTATATAATTTTGCAGCAATATGTTCGACAATTAAATTCTTGGTGTGAATGGAATAAATGTTCCCGTAAGTAATAGACAATGGTCCAATGGTTATATCAATAACAAATACTAACCAATTTATACTTTTATACAAGGAAAATTTTTGCTTGCTGTCGCATATTTAACCGAAGGAGAAAGACGAAAAGCATTAAACTTATTTAAAGAAGCTGCCGAAGGAGTAGAAAAGGAACAGTTTTTAATTGACAAAATTTTAACATCTACAGAAGATTCTTCCCAAACAAATCTTTTA
Source organism: Sisyra terminalis (assembly GCA_958496175.1). Taxonomy (NCBI): domain Eukaryota; kingdom Metazoa; phylum Arthropoda; class Insecta; order Neuroptera; family Sisyridae; genus Sisyra; species Sisyra terminalis. The sequence goes on from OY292277.1 coordinate 22,123,905, forward strand.
ATTGAATATTATTTAAAGGTATAAATTTTATTTTGTTTTTTTATTGTAATATTTTTCTATTGTATATAAAAAACAATGGTCATCTCTGACATTTATTTTCATTACCGCGTGCGGGGTAGCCATTGATGCGAGCGGAAGATACGCTATTTTGTGTATTCATTGTAACTACATAACAACGACATTGCGTATATAAGATATAGGATTACAATTTTTATTTTTACAACAACTTTTAAAAAATGTCGATTGCCAATTTTGATGAGCCTAATCGAAAATGAGTTCAAAATAACCCTTAGATTTTTGGGCTTAGTGAAATATGACTTATATGAGAAATTCAAATAATAGACAATGGATCAGAGGTGGCAAACCCAATGATATTGTGGACCACTTTGAAAATTCATCATAACTCCACTGACCACATATAAAGTACATATCTCCATACTAGATTATCTAAATCTAATATGGGATCTAGTTTATCTAAGATTAAACATTTCTTAATGCATTGGTTTTCACTTCTTTGACTATTATGACTATGAATAAATTAATTTTGTAAAAGTGTGATGAACCTTGCGGGTCGGAAAAATGCTCAAGGCGGGCTTTATGGGGCCCGCAGGCTTCGAGTTGGTCATCTCTAGATTAGATGATTATTAAATAGAATATTATTCAATTCAGCACATAAATGACATATTAACTGATAAAATCAAGACAGGGAGTTGAGCCTCCATGTATATTTTTAAAATCAGATATTTACTAGTTTATTTTTAATTAATTCTCGGAAATAATGAGCGGCATCATAGAGTTTTGATGAAATTTTGTTGAATTTTGCATGTAACAATCATTTTTTTTCCGCTACATTTGAACAGTTTATACTGCCTTAACAAATACAACTATTACAATACAAATTAATTAGAGATATATTAATATTGATACCTAAGATAGATCATATATGAATTAACTGATGGAAATCATAGAGACGTCTAAGGGTATTTTACGAACACTTATAAAGTAAAATTGGCAATCGAAATACGTAACGGAAGCAATACGAAAGGTTTAAACATAGGTATAAGCTGTGGGTTTACCAACATTTCATTCTTTACATTTTGATGTATAATTAACAAAATACTTATTTTTATATTATTCATAAAATTCCTTGAAATAGTGTAATCTAAAAATCTGTGTAACGTTTTTAGGTAGTTTATTTATTTGAACAACATGGAGCTTTCGACTGTGCCATACATGTAGCTGAAACGGCAATAAATGGAGCAAAACCCACTGAACAACATTTGGTGTGTATTGAAACTAAATTATGAATTTGAAAAAAAAAATGAGAAATAATTTTCAGGCTACTTTACATTCCATTATTTTTCTGCATCATTTAACTTTGGATCATTACAATGAAGCTTATCGTGCGTTGGAAGTCAATCCAGACAAATATCGTCGTAAAGACTGTTTGCGACAATTAGTTGGTACTTTATTAGAAAAGCGATGTTTGGATGTTTTAATGTCATTTTCGTACGATACAATGTTAAGAGATTTTGGACAAATAGTTGAAGCTCGAGCTAGAGCTTTAAATTTGCAAGAAAATTACATCTATGATTTTCTTTATGCGTTTTATATTAAGAACTTTTATACACGAAGAGGTGATTTTGTTGTTAATTTCTTATTAATCAAATGAGCTACTTGACATTTTGGTAATTTAAAAAATAGTACAAGAATAGAGTTAAAACCAAATATAATAGTCATGTCTCAAATTTAAACTAACTGATTGTTGTCTTTTGTTTCAACTGTCGTTTCGATCTCATTCAATTGACAACTGTCAGTTGTGTCAGTGTTATCTTTGAATATTACACAAGTAGCTACTGGTTATTCAATAGTTTTCATTATTTGTCGAGTAGCTCATTTTTTATCAATTAACTTTTAACTAATGATTAATCTTCAATTTTAGCCAGTATGATTATGTATGAACAAGCTTTAATGTTAAGTCAAATAAATCAAATTTGGGCGTTAGAACGACAAGTGAAAAGTTTGTTAGCCTGTTTCAACGCTTTATGTTTAGAGACACCAGAATATCAATTTATCATTAGACCAAAAGCTTACATTGATAATCCTGTAATAATTGATAATCAGTCCGTAATAGAAATTTTGGAAAAAACTGATATACTGGAAGAGGATATTATGAAAATGGAATGTTCTAGTGATGTAGTTAGTGAAAATCAAAGTGGAGCATTAAAGATTTCCAATTTTAAACTTAACGAATTGGTAATGATTAATTGATGAATGAACTTTGCTAATCTTATTGCACTAAATATTTTTTTTAGGATCAAGGCATTGTTCTTAAACGTGATATTGAAGTACTTTCTCTTCAGGATATCAGAAAAGAACTGGAAATGGCGATAGCTCGTTTAAAAATCACCAAAGCTAATCCTGACGCTAATATTTCTAATAACTCAAGTATTTTTTTAAATTTACGTTATTTTTTTGAAAGTTAATTATAACATTTTATTTTAGCTCCTAATGAATTGATAGGCCTGTTAATTAATATCGGATTGTTCGAAAATGCAATTACCATTTGTAAAATATTTGAAATTTCTTATGAACAAGTATTTGAAGCGTTAACTCTTGTTTGTATACGAATTTCGCAAATGGAAACTCCGGAGGCTTGGTCATGGTTGATTGAAAATAATATTTCCAATATTGCACTTGGTTGTAAAAATCCTGCCGATATTTGTTGGAAGCTGTTAGAAAAAAATCTCTTTAAACTCGAAGAAAGCAATCTAACAACTTTACACAAAGTTGTTGCTAAGCGTATTATTCATTTGGGTCATTTCATCCCTCATTGGTTAATGGAATCTTACAAGGTGAAATTACAATGAAAAGGTAAGACTTGCGTGCAACTTTTAATTTCTAATTATATTTCAGCGTAGAAATGCAGGAGAGTTGATAAGAATTTACATGTCCTACGCTCGACTAGTTGAAGCTTATGAATTAAGCGTAGATTTTATTAAATCAGCTTTAGGAAAAGGCTATGAAGAGTTTGGACTAAGTCACCCAATGCTGCCAAATCGGCCCGGATTATGCCTTCCGTTAAACACGTTCAACTCTTTACTCATTTTGTTAAAATGTGCTGGCCAAAAAGATGCGGAATATGTTAATCTTTTCAATGATTTCAAGAAAGTTCTGGAAAACTATATTCAAACTGCCGAACGTACTACTGAAGGTAATGAAATTTATCAGTGGAGTTCAACGAATAATCGAAAAAATAAAGAAATAATTACAACTGTATAAACTAGAACTATTGTAATTTATAAATCCTTTGATGTATTCAGTAATTAAATTGTTTTTTTTATATTTTATTAATTTAATAAAGTGACTATGCTTCTCATCTCCTCTTTCGTTCAAGGGTAAAGTTTCTTTCCGCGTATATTCTGTGGAGAATGTTTTATAATCTTATGGAAAATTGAGCTTTATAAGTGATCAGAGTAGGCCTCAAGTCCCTTTTAGCACAGTCAAATCTGGCAACCCCTAGATTTCATCATGTAGCTAGCCAAACTACTACTTAACTAAAATTGTTTTGAAAACGACCTTTAGGGCAAATTAGGTACAACCAGTTTCACCTCCTTTTTTCCCCTTTTGATTTCCCAAGGATCTTAGACAATAACTGCAAATTATTTCTAAGCAATACCGTTAAGGATGATTTTATCTTATATATTCAGCATAATTTCTGCTGAAAAAACCATCCCATATATCCTTTCTATGTATGATCGTTAACAACTTTCAAAAATGAGCTGTTAAATTGAATCGACCGATTTGTGCCCATATACAACTAAATCATTCATAATGCATTTGAGGGGTGGCTAGATTTGACTGTGCTAAAATGGACTTTAGACATAATTTTATATGTGGTCTGCGGAGCTTTGACCTATTTCCCATTTGGTCTGCAATATCATTTGAATTGGCCACCCTTGGTCTAAGTTATAGCCTTAAAAACTCTACATTTGGTTCAAATAGAATGACTTAGTTGGAATTATTATTAAATTAGGTATTTGACCTGCATTTCACTTTAAGGGTAATCGAGCAAAAGTTGTAGGTCGCTTTTTATTCTTTAAGTGCACATCAAAGTATGCATAGTATTTCAGGAAGAACCCTAATGATTTTGATTAGTGAGTAGCAAAATCTTAGTTCTCCAGGTATTAATAAGATCTAAAATATAAAAGTTGGACAAATAAAACTTAGGATATTTGATAAGTTTGCTAATTACTTTTAATCCGGAAAATATGATGAAATATTTCGAAAAAAATTGCTAGAACGATTTAATCTTTATCAACAGACCAAAATTAGACGAAATTAAAACAAAACTTTTATAAATTTAATTTTTATTATAAAATATGTTAATGTTGATTTCATTAATTCAATCATGAAAACATAAATTGAAAATGTATGAGAAAAAAAATAATGAGAAATTAAATTATCCAGTTGCTTAAAATTATTTAAAGACTACAGTATCGAGCATTGCGGCTAAACATTGAACGATATTTGTAGTCATAAGTACGTCAACTTTTTCTTCCAAATGACGTTTGGGATCTTGCTTGCCCACATTTTTAATAGCTAATTGTTCTGGAGTCATCTTTTCCTCTTCCTCCAAAGACTTATTATAATTCTTAGCTAAATCCAACATATCCGAAACAGTTGATTCATTGATGCTGCAATGTTCAGTGTAGTCAGCTAATTGTAATCCGTCCATCCATGTCTTTTTATGTAAATTGAGAAGCATTTTTTGCTCCAGTTCGTTTTTTCGATAGTTTATGCTTATCGAGTAATAGTGTCGATTTAGGCCATGGATCAAGGCTTGGACTGATGGTTTTTGTAAGTGTCCTAAGTTGGATGTAGTTTGACGGGGTTCTTGACCTAATACCATCATGTTTGGATTAATTAAACGAAAGGCGTCGATGACGACTTTTCCTTTGACCGACTGAATCGGGTCGACGACTACGGCGACGGCTCGTTCTGATAGGGCTTCAAATGATTGTTGTGTGTTGATATCAACTCCGGATAACCAACAGCCGAAACCTGGATGGGAATGATACCACCCGACGACCATTTCAGGTCGTCCCGTTTGCTTTAACATGTCCAACATTTTTGCTTGAAAAACGGGATCGACTGCTTCTACACTGACACCGGTTCCAGTTTGGGGCATCGCAAAAACATCTATGACACGCACTGTATAGTCATCGACGAATTCTCCCAACATTAGACCCATTACTTCCATGGGAACACCTGCGCGCCCATGTTTTAACATTTTCAATAAAGCTAGGGAAGATATATAAACTTGTTCGGCTGTATCGACTACAGGAGCATCCGAAGGAGGCGGTGCCTGCGACAACCCTGGCATTCCACCCCCAAGACGTAAAAGACGGTCCATTCTTCAACTATACTAGGAAAAGGAAAGCACAAGTTAGGTTTTCCAAACTACTTTCGCCGGAGCAAAATTAAATGAATTTATATTCGAAATACTTACTTAATAGTAATAAATATACTTATTTAATTGAATATTAATTGATTAATAACTAGCAATAACTACACTTGTACGCTTTGTTTATGACTCGCCGACATGAAAAGTCATTCAGTGAAAAATATCAAAATTGCAATTCACGTTGGCATTTCAAGGGTTATTTTGTTACCAGTAAATGTCACTAAAAAAATCCAGTTGGCATAACTGATTACAAAATTCGCGGAAATGTCAGATAATGAAAGTAAAAATGTGGTTCTTCCTTCTAAATTAGGAGGAGGTCCTCACGGATTAGGTACACAATAGCAATTTAAAAACACAAACAAAAATTACAATTAAAATTTTCCATAAACTCAATTCATTGTCATTTATTTTTACAAATTACTATTTTCTATCAATTTACATTTGCATCTACCTTCAGATCAATTGAAATTAAAGCGGCTAATTTGAAATATTTTTAATTTAAGGCGATCCAGATGATAAAACGTTACGCAAAGTGGAAATAGAAGTTATGGTTCCGAAAATAATGCGGGATAAAGCAAAAAAAGAAAAATGTTCAGAAGAAGTTAAAGCGTTCACGGAGTGCTGCAAGGGTTCTAGTATATTCATGGTTGTTAAATGTAGAAAAGAAAATTCAACACTTAAATCCTGTTTAGAGCGATGGTATCAGGACGAAGAATTTAAAAATATTTGTAAACAAGAATATTTAGATATAAGAACAGAATATAGACGAACTGGAGTGTTACAGAAACATAAAAATCTATCAGGTCGTTTACAATAGATAAGAATATTGTATTAAATAAATAGTGTAGTTGTAATAAATAATTTGATTTCGTTATACAATTGGTTTCCTTATTGTACAAATAAATTTTTGAGGAACAGACAACAGTGTTCATTACAAAAGTTTTACATTTAGCAGCCCTCAAACGGCACAGGGTTGTTGTTCATATTTTAAGCACATGCCAATATTTTCTTCGGGCGATTCGATGCGAGCCGCAGGTCCAAATTCTATTCGAATGTTGAATGGGGTAATTGTACTTTCAACTCGACAAGGTCCTTCGTTTCCTGGTGGACATAATGATCCTCCGCAGTGAGCAATATCGCAAGCTCCTGGACCTGTAGTTCCAGGCTGAAACAAAATTTGGGACAATATATTTTAAAAAGTTCATAGAACATTACATTCATAAGACTATTTTTAGCTCGATTCAAATTAGTTAATTGCAAACACTACCACTGATAGACAAGCGATTTTAATTTGATTTAATCATATATATGATTTAGTTTATATATATGCTTAAGTTTTTGTGAGCAAAAGGGTATTTAGTTTTTATAAGAATGAAATATTTTATTGAGAAATTGATACTGTTGCATATAAGATTAAACGATTATTTGAATAATTTTTGTTTTTTTTTTTTTCTTTTGTAGAGGTTGTTTGGCCTTTATGACCATATGGACCATATATATGACCAATTAAATTAAAAAAGTTACTGAGTTTATAATATTTGTACATAAGCATACAATTAAATGACTAATTGTTTATGTCATGTAACTCAATTTCTTTATTTTTTTATTACAACGTGTTTTAACAGTCTTTAGTTGTCATCGTCAGGTAATTATTCGTTTTGTGTAAATTCAAAGGCGTAAAGACAGTTATGTTAGATTAGTTGCATAGCCCCAACGACCCCAACATTAAATTCATTGTTATTAACGCAGTTTTCTTGACAATTATTGAGAGTTATTGATTTTGTTAGTTATTGATTGATTACCTGACGATGTTGATAAACTGAGCACATATTTTTATTATTCAACGATATGATTAAATTTTCAAATTCAGCTAAGTGTTTGAGTTAAATATTTGCATTGAGTGTAATTAAAGTGAAAAAATGAGTAAACAAATCGAGTGGTGAAGCAGAGTAAACTATTTGAGTCATTGGAGTGACGGAATCCATCATTAATTAATTAATAATTGAAATGAATATTTAAAACGAGTTATATAGAAGAGTGAATGTGTAAATTTAGTTTGTTCATTATTAAACATGTGTTGGTAAACTATAAATTAACGGTTGGTCGATTGGGAATACTATATGCAATAATGATTTTAATATACCAAAGTATTTATATGATACATATTTTGGAGCTCTTAATACTTCAACGAAAATGTTTCATTGGTACAGGTCACTTTTAAATAAATCAACCTATCACAACGTTGATTTATTCGCGATTTGAATTACGATTAAAATAGATAATGAAAGAGCCAATTAAAAAAGGCATGTAGAGGCATTTCGAAATCATTACATTTAAAATGCCTTTAATAATTTTAAACGGCTTCTACTGGGTTTTTTTAATATTTAAAATGCTTTTTTTTAACAGGGTTGTTTATAGTTGTTTAGAAGTGCGGTGGTGAATTATGAGAATAAGAGACATTTCTCTATGCTTATAAGTAGGTGTTGTAGATATTTCTGCCAGGTATTTATGCACTCGGATTGAATTTCGACGCGATTTTCTATCTTTACGTTGAAATATTTTACTTAGAAATCCCCAATTGTTGATGATTTTAGTATTAATCGAAGTGAAATATTTCAAAAGATGTATCGCTATTTTTTTAAAATAAGTTCATTTCTATTCCATTTACCCTGTGTTAAGCGGTTCAAAATTACGTAATTTTACGATTTTTTTACTCTGTTAATATGCCCTAAATCGATTTGAAGTTTTACAGATACGTGGCTCAAAAAGTTAACTACCTACTGTGTTAATTTAAATTTTTTCTCATTACTTGTGGTTTTCTTTTAAACAACCTTAAAAGTAACCTGTGTCATTATATAAGTACATAACTAACTCGTTAATGTACACACTAACGTTAATTTATACTGTATTGTAATAGTAGCATAAATACGAAGATTTAAATAGACTTGTCATTTCACAAAGTTATGCTCGTGAATCGAACTAAAGGCCGAAGTTAAAGTAAAGTCATAAATTATATAGATTTAAAACTATTCATTATCGCTATAAGCCCATGTTTTTCAAAGTGAACCCTGAGATTCCATGAAAAAAATTGGGGTTTCCACGAGATAAGTTGATGGATGATTTTAAAATATTCATAAGATGAACTACAATATTTTCATAATAATGCAAGGCATTTCTTGTACATTTCTAATAAATAAATAAACGATGTGAACGCTGATCATTGTATGCCTAAAATATGTACCACTACTAATATAGTGTAAAACAGCTTTCGAAATGGCAAAAATTCTAAGATCCGTAAAAACTTTCCACAAGAAAAGAAGTTTCGGACTGTAAATGAATCAATTTCCTCTGTATAGTAATCTTTAGTCTTACCATGATAAATTCTTCGGAATCGCAAGGAAGTAAAATTCTATCACTACATAGTCGGTCATCTTCTCTTGAACTAATTGGTCCACCACCCGAACCAAAATCTTCAATCACATTAACAACTCCATCACTTCCATCAGACGACAGATCACCGCCTCCTAGAGGATTTCCACCAAGACCTCCAAGAACGCCACTACTTCCTTCATTTGCGTTAGATCCAATTTTGAAAGAATTTTCATCGCACGGTTCATACACAATCGAACACATCCCTTTTTCTTGTCGAGTACAAATCGTATACTCTTGGTCAGATAAATGACGACCATTATCGGCGAAGTTCATTGTTTGTATTAACCCTATATGTATTCTTTTAATAATAAAAAAAAATATTTTCTCATTGATCAAATATACCTGTTCTTCCAGTATTATATTGAAGACATCCGGCAGGAGCACGTCGATTGAAGGGAATTTGAGTAACTTTTATTTCCCACATTCGATCAATATTGGTTTTAGTAAAATTCATTGTTACTTCTACGGGGTCGTTTATATTTTCAACGTCGAAATAAACTAAAAAAAAAGTTTCGTTACGGTTAAATTATGATGAAAATAACTATGTTTAAAATTTTACCATGCTGACCACTGTTAATACCACACATTCGTACCGGTGGATTGTTTCCACCCGAAATTGTTAAAACTTCATTTTCACAAGCTCCCGTCTGTCGATTTGGTTGCCCCTAAATAATTTATGTAATCACATATATAAATAAGTTCATAATTGATGATGAGAATAAAATAATTCTTACCACTATAAAATGTAGAAAATCTAAACGTAATTGACTAATTTCTGGGTCAATTTTTTTGATTTTATGTTTGCAGGAAATAATGCCACGCGAAAGTGCTGGAAAATTAGGACTGACTATATATGTAATATTATTATAAACTTCCATATCACAGTGAGCAGTAACTAAAGGAAGAAGAATGGAAAATTAATATGATTATTCTTTTTTTAATTTAACTACTTACAAATACAACAGACTCCAAATCCAAGCGCACATTGGCCACGAGATTCTCCGTTTTGAATACGACATTCATAAGGATTTAAACAGACTCCTGCAAAATAATTTAATTTATAAATTTAATTAATTAATTAACTATCCTTATTTTATAAAAAAATTAAAATCGTTTTGAACAGACTTACAAATTATTTACAAAATATTGTGTATTTTTTTTAGTTTAAAGTAATTATATTTTTCAATAAGTTTTTTTATTGGGGGTCGTTTTATGATCTACAAAAATATTTTGGTTATTTCAATTACCTAAAATTGTAATTACCTTCATTATTTTATCTAAATATATATCAGCTCCTTGATGGATAATTTACTATATGTTCAGAGGATAGTTGTTAGAGCGGGCAAATGAGTTAATACATTTTGTTTATCGCGACGTTTCGCAATAATTTATTGCTTCTTCAGGAGCTCAAAACATACAATATTAACTTCGTTATGTATAATAATTGCATTTCCATATCCGTATTGTTTGTAGTGGTCTACTTATAACTTAAAGTACATTTATAATTTTTTTTTTAAAAATTAAATTAAAAAAATATAAATTTAATTTGAAAAATTAAAAAGCCAAAAAACTTGTCAGGAAATTGCCCATTGTGTAACTCATACACGCAATGTCATGCCTTCCTAAAACAATCCTTAGAAAGACTAATACACAGACTAATACTGAATTAGTATCCCTTAGTTCTAAAGACCCTAACGTAATATATGAATGATCCAGAGTCGGATTTATAGACTATGCAGAGTTTAGGCTGCAACTTATACATCTACGCCCGTTTGGAGATTCCTCCATTCAACTATCCAATAACATTGAAAAATTAAAACATATCAACCATTAAATTGTAATTACGATACAATTGAAAAAAAATCTTTTTAAGCAACGTTGAAGTAAAAGCTTTTTTAGCATCGTTGTGATTTGAAATTTGATGAAACGAAAATGCGACACTAAAAAGAGACAAATACCTGCATAAATCAATAGAATTTAATGTGTGAGAAAATGAGATATGGAAAACATTATTCAGTGTTTCCATGGTTTCACTGATCTGTTTATAATGGATAGCGCTTTGTACAGTGAAGCAATCGAAGCAAGTAAAATGCAAGAGCTTATTTTAAGCGCTTACTTGCGTAGGCTGGCACTCATCGGCACTCAATTGTTAGCTGTTGTTTTTCGTTACCATAAAAACTGTATCCACGTAGATGGCGCTTCGAACACCACTCTAGATTTGTCTTATTTCTATTTGACATCATGTACACGGCTTATTCATATATAAATGACAGAGAGAGATAAAATTACCGAATCAATTTCGAGGTATAAAAATTATAAACTTGAGTACTATATAGTCCAGGGATGGCGAAACTTTTTGAGGCGTGAGCCAAATTATGTTTTTTTTAGTACTAGCTCGTGGGTCACTACTGTTCTTGGCGTCCATTAGCGCCTCACAAGATGAAACAAAGAGGGGACGATACAAGCGCTATGGAAGTCTCTTTCTAGAAACATAACGATCAAATGGTTGCCTAGCCATCGTGGGTCAGTGTCTGACCCACCATCATTGCTATAGTCTATACTTCATTTCTATATTTTAAACTTGATATCAATACTATCACAACTAAACCTTCCACTTATCTTATTCCGGAAATCGGAACTCATACATTCGTCTCATTGTCTTGAAGCTCACATTTTTGAAGGTTTCACTTCTATCGCATGTGACCTGCACACATGTGTTTTTTAAAAATTTAATTCGTGATTTTGTTGTTGATTATATTCAAAAATCGTATAACTTTTTCGTTTGTTGTTAAATTTCAATTATGACCCGATTTATTCGCGAATTTAATTAAAAAAAAAAGTAGGAAATGAAACGTTGTTAGATATTGACGTCGCTAAAAGGGATGTGAGCTCTTTTTTATAGATCAATATATTTTTTTCTTAGAAAACCAGCCCCTGCTACCGATATAGACTACAGTATTAAATCCTGTAATATTAATTATTATTGTCATACCTGGCCGTCGTTGATCGTTTGAAATACACTCATCATCAACTGGTACAGGGAAAAAATTTAACACTAAAATAAAAGTTGCATAAATTATTGATATTAACCATATAATTTTATAGTTGAAAAAAATGAACATAAATTTTGTACCTACCTTTTGAACTACGTATTGGTGTGTTTTTAGCAAATTCTGATTGATTTGCCCATACATTGTTGCGGTTTGTATGGCTTGGTGGCCGGCTAACGGAGTTATTCATTTGATCGCCCCAAATATCGTATGTGGTTAGTTGAATAGGAACACTGTGTCCACAGAATGTCCACAAACAAACAATAATCGTAAAGCAAATCCAATTAAAACACATTGTTATCACACTAAACAAAATTATTTGAATTTTTTATGATAAAAACAATCATATTTCGCTCAACTTCAAGTTCAAGTGGAACAATCATAAAGAGCTCGCGAACTCATTGTTTAATGTTTTCAAATGAATGTCAAGGTTGGAAGAGACGTTTTGAACGATTAAACAGCAAAAGACGAAGAAGCAGTTCAATTTAACTGTGCCATCAGCAAAGTCCGCGCGACAATTCATTCAAGCAATGCTACTGATCTGAAACAAGTTCTCATTTAGTTAGTGGATCACCGTACGTAATTGGGGACTTTACTGATACCACTAATACATTTTCAGTATGGGAAAAAAATAAATCATAATATTTACGCAATACCACTTATACAGGTTTTGAAGTTATAATCTACTTGTATAGAAATAAAAATATTAAATAAGAGTTCAATTCTAATTGGGTCAAAATTTGAATGGTGAAAAATTAAACTAATATTAATCAAGAAAAAGAAGTAATTAAATGTCTATCAACATTCGATATTTCCTTGATAGCTTATTTTACAGATATTCGAAATTGTGGGCCAATTAACTGTTTTTTTTTTTCGTAATTGAGTGTTGGGTGCGATTTTATGTTTTTTTTATAAACTATAAAAAATATTTTGCCCAATATAACTGGAGTTCTCACTGCCAGTTCTGTTAATTTTATGTGCATGAGTAAAATATGCCAGAATTTTTGTATTTTTCGATTAACTTAAGAGTGAATTTCAAATATGATTTTAAATAGATTAAAATATTAAGAGTATGTATCGAATAGGTAACTTATATGGTAATCACCTTCAATTGCCCGAAACTATTGGGTTGTTCGGAAAGTAATTTCGTTTTTTCCTGACAAAAGATTTAATTGTATTTTTTGCACTCATTTTATAATTAAGCCGTATATTCATTGTATGTTTTGAGAACTCATATAGCAAGGCTTGTATGTGAAAAAGCTCAAATGATTCTACGCAATAGTTTTTAGTTCGTATCCTTTTAAATATGGAGAGCAAAAACCAGAATTTTCCTCATATATTACTTTTTCACTATAGAAAAGGTAAAATGCTGTTCAATCAAGAAAACAATTAACTGAAGCGTATGCAGAAGCAGTATTTAGCACGCCAGTGCTAAAACTAGTTTGTAAAATTTCGATTTGGCAATTTTGGTGTAGAAGATGCATCACGGTCTGGAAGACCGGTTGAAGCTGATAAAGTCACAATGAAATCATTAGTTGATGCAAATCAGTGAATATCAGTGAATAACAGAGATTGGTAAAAGGTAAAATTTACCAAATTCAATTGTTAATGACCCACTTGAAAGGCCTAGGATTAACTTCGATCCCCGATATATGGATTCCCTATGTTTTTATGGGGAGAAATTTGACCTCATACAAGTTTTGTGCCCTCCCAAAAGCTTTTACAACTTGAATGGTATAAACTGCCATACCCATCATATTCTACAAGTCTGGCACCTTCGGTTTATTATTGGTTTTGACCACTGCAATATATTTTAGACGGTAAAACCTTTATTTCAAATAAAGAAGTCAAAAATCCCCCAAGATCAGTTTTCGGCTAAAAAAGATCAAAAATTTTTTTAGTGAAAAATCATACTACAGCCAGAAAAATGGCAAAAGGTATTGAACCAGAATGGCCAATATATGATTTGAAAAAAATATTTAATTACTATACAAAAATTGTCTTTCATTATCACAAAAAAAGAAAAGAAATTACTTTCCGAACAACCTAACAGTTGGTTGCAATACAATTTCTTCGAATTTTAACGAAATGAATGTCTTTCTTAAGGTTGTTAAAGAAATAGATAATAGAGAAGCGAAAAAACGTGAATTGGATAAGAAAACAATAAATACTCTATCAAAAAAATCTACGTAGGAATCTACATGGATTCCTTTGTTTTTCCACACAAGTATCCTATAAATGCAACATCTCATAGAGTTACGTTAAGGATAATACAGCTTAAAATATTCTGTTTATTTTTAAGGGAAAAAATATTCCTTATATCTTTGTTTTGCAACTGAAAATTATCCCTTTTGAAATTTTAAAATGAAATTGTGGTTGTACTTTTTACATACAGGAAACTTTTTTTCACATTACTACTCAACACATAAGGGCATGAAAAAATAAAACAGAAAGTTAAGGAGGTACAAATGCAAATTCGTTTACAAATGGTGGGATTTTCTTATAAGGGCTCATTTTTTAAACGGATTACAAAACAATGCCCTTAAACGAGTAGTATGTGAATTTTTTTTCGTCATTTGTTTAAAAGACCAGTTACAATTGTAGATCAAAGTTTTTAAATAGGGCAATTTTTAGTGACAAAATAAGGATATATATTTATATAAAATTTATATTTTTTATAATATTTATATTTATATAATTTATAATTTATAATAATTATAAATAATAAAAATTATAAAATTTATAATAAAATATTTATATAAAATAAGGGATATGTATTTTTCGATGTAGATCAACAGAATATTTTGGACTGAATTATCTATAACGTAATTGCAAAAAGAAATACTGCATTTAAGGGATACTTGCATAATCAAACAGAAAAGAAAGTTAAGGGTGAAAATTGCATGCACAAAATATGTTCTGAAATCAGTCGTTTTTAAAGGGTTGAATTTTTCTTATAACGGTGAATTTCTTAAGGGATTTTAAAACATTACCCTTATGTGAAGAGTAATGTGAAAACATATTGTAACAGAAAGGGACAAAATCTGTCTTTCCCTTTGTGCCATGCTGGCACGCGATTGGCTGAGTGACTTCTTTCTCTCTCCCACCAATGCGAATGCACATATAGATTGTTCTAGAAACATCTAGTAAGTGATGGAACATTAACGAACAATGGAGTACATTCTAGAATGTTGGGTTGCTGGTATATAAGGCGCTCAGTTCAAACCAACTGACAGTTCTGTATCGAAGTTCTCTTTGATTTTCCGTTACAACAAAGCGATTACAAAGCGATTATTATTGAGATTTCGATTTAAAAGTTATAATTGTCATTTAGGTGATTGTTTTGATGAGTGTAATTGTGTAATGAAAAGTGTATACGAGTGTAATAAAAAAAGTGATTGTTAAGTGTGTTATTTATTTCCAAAAGAAATTAACGCCATCTCAATACAGTTTTGAGACGTCACGTTACAATATTTATCCCATGTAAAACACGATAGGTATTCAAATTTCGTATCTAAGTTTCAAAACGGACAACTTTCACTTGCATAATAAATGTAGGTATAAGGGATAAGTTTTCTTATTAAATATTAACATGCTATATTTTTTCAAACTACCTTACAATAGTTGTATGAAAGGAACTTTATTTTATGGGATATCTTTCTTAGACCTCTAACGAGGTCTAAGAGAAATAACATGCATCGAAAGTAGTTTGAAATAGGTCCTTTTAAATGGGATGGGTGTTTCTTATAAGGGCTAATTCTTTTAACGGTTTTAGTAACAATGCCTTTGAATAAATTCTAATAAAACAATAATTGTTTAATGGATAATAATATTTATGTCTTTGAGATTCAATTAATTGAATCATATAATTCAATTAATTGTATTATATAAAATAAAGGTTTTTCGCATGTTGGCTGTAGTTTAGTAAAATTATATATAAGTAATTGCTATTCTCGTAAAATAAAAAAAATTAAGTAAAGACGATTATTTATTTATTATTTTTTTTTTTTTTGGTATCTTTATTATTACCAATTTGGACCTATGGAGTTGAACTTTGGGGCACAGCATCCAACTCAAACGTGGGAATAATACAAAGATTTCAATTCAAAGTTCTGCGGACAATAATCGGTGCACTATGGTATATAAATAATATAAGAATCCACGACGACCTACAGGTCGAACATGTGAAGGATGTGATCACTTGGAGAGCGCGGGCCTATCAAACTAGGCTTAATGATCATCCAAACCACCTTGCCTTGAATCTCCTTGATAACAGTGCGGATATTAAGCGTCTCAAAAGAGTGTCGATTTTTGACCTGATTGACCGATTTTAGTGATATTAGTTGTTAGTGTTATTATATTTAAGAATACTAATTATACTATAATTATATTTAGAATATTATTGCTGTTGTTTTAGTATAATTTTTAATGTTAATTGTGTCATTGGACACAACTAACCCACGAGTGTTGTAAGTGTGACATATTGCGATTATTGCCAAGACGCAGATGGTGCAAAAACAAAATTTGTAAATAAAAAAAAATGGTTTTTATTTATCACTTGAAATTCATAAATTTACTGATAAATCCTTTCGTGTCCTTCTCGTTACTATTTCTGTATCTTTCATAAATTTGATTGATAATTCCCAAACAATTCGCATCCATTTCTCCCGAGTCCACTTAAATCTATGGCCTAAGCAATTTTATTGAATAAATCTTATGTTATAAAAAATAAAGCAACTACTAATACTTAAAAGTTATTCATCAAAGCAATGCCATTATAAACTGATTCCACTGTAAATTTTTGCTACAAATGATGTATATGTATTTTTCAAGTATCTACTTACCTTGTTATTATTTTGTACTAAAAATATTACTCTGAAAATTTTACTAATTTAAATTTTGGAATTCTTGCTTTCACGTAATTTTCAACCTATAAATAGTTGGAAATAAATTAGGATTATAAAAATAATTTTTATACAGTAATTATAGATATTTTATTTTTATGTATAAGTAATTTATCCAATAAGATATTAATATTAGAGACATATTTTAATTTTTTTAAATGATGTACAGTTGAAATAAAAACTTGTATTTATTTTTACCCAATTAAATTTTATCTTATAGTGTATTTTTTTTTAAATTCATTTAAAACATCGCTAACTCATTGGCCTTGGCGATTAAATCAAGCCGAATAATATTTTCCCGTAATTTTTATAAAATCAAACAAAATAGTTTTTAAAAGAACTAATGTGAAAATATAAAACAAAATAGTTGGAAAATTACAAATTATTTTTTTTTTTTTAAAAATTGAACACGTTGTATTTTGATTATAATATATATATATTACATATATGTTATATTAAATATATTTATATAATTTAATAAATATGGCAGTACTTTTACATTTAAATTGCAAACAATTCAGTCCTGAACAAGTAAAGTATATAAATAAAAATTAAGTTAACAAGCATTTTTTTAACTTTTTTAATTTTGTTTTTTGGAAATTTATTTGGAGTAATTTTGTAGAATTCGTTGAGTTCTTTTTTTCATTAGGAATTGTTGAGCAGTGACACTCATGTACTAGTAAATAAAAACGGAACTTGAGGGAATTTGTATGTTTTTCTTTTTCGTGTTAATATAATATTATTTGTTAATATTAGTAATGTTTAATGGAAGCAGGTACTTGTTTGATTAATTTTTTTTTATTCAAAATATATCAAAAATCAAGTTGAAAACAATTTGTTTCTTTGAGGTAAACTATAAATAAGATTTAGGAAAATATTCGCGTGTTTTTCTCTAGTTTAATCTGTATCTTATATTTTAATTCATTTTATGTTGTGTATATAGTATAAAAATGAAAATTTATTATTGAGGAATTTTTACAATGTACTCATGTTTTCTTTCAAATTAAAACTTTTATGCGCTGAAACGTTTAACAAGGTGCTTACCAAATTTGAAAAGGACTAGTTAATGATATTTTTGGATCAAAATACTTAGATCATTTTTTGGTAAAAAAAAAAAGTTAAGATATATATAAGTAATTCGTGTTCAGGTGTCATGTCTACACTGCGTTGTACTCAAAGTTGTAATATCCACTCTTTGTGTAGCCTTCTTATGTTTTTTTTTTGCGATTTCATAAAAAGGCTAGTCTTTTCATGAAATGACTGCAATATATTTTTATCAGTACTGACGCGATATGCAATATCATTTCATTGCGTGCTCGTATTTTGATCGAAAATAGAAATTTATTCGAGGAAATATGACTAAATTGATAAAGGATATACTAATAAGGATATAGTTCGAAACAAGGAGAACATAAGGACAATTAGATCTGGTAGACAACTTGCTCAGTCAGAACTATAGTCAATGATATTGTATTTAATTATGTTCATATTTTTGCAACATTGTAAATTAAAACAAACAAAAAGAACATGAAAGAGAATAATTGGAAACCTAAAAGTAGAAATAGTTGCATCTCTTTTTTTTTTTTGATGAACAAGATCAGCTTTTGTTAGATGAATTTCAGTTTTGGTAAATTTATTTCGTCTTCGTGGAAGCAAATAGTAATTTTCAAAGGAGAAAGAGTTATATAGAAGTTCAAATCAGTGTTAAAAATGTGAATAAAGTTTGAGCTAGCATGTTGGCAAATCTTAAAGCTTTTGTTAGCCGAAACTTTGCCCACATTTTTAACATAGAATTGAACTTACATAGTTTCTCTTTTTTGGTAATTTTTTGATAACGAAATTTCTAATTTTGCAAATTATATTTTTTTCCGTTCTATATTCTCTTGTCTTTCATCCTTTTCTAAAGTGATATTTTTTTGAAATTAAAGAAACAATGATTTCAAGAACATTATATTTTTGTAAGTTTGTATCAGTATCTATTATATAACTTTCACAACAATAACTTTTTGGAATATATTCTCAGAAAAATAGTTCATTCAAAAGTTTTTTTAGGTTTCATCTTACATCAATAATTTGTAACTTTTGTAGGTAATAGAGTGTAAAAAATTGTATTTTTTAAATTTAACAAAAAAAAAAAAACAGTTGTTGAATGCAAAAATAGAAAGTGAGGGTTGAACTGTATTTACATGGAGTGTGTTATTGTTAACTTTTTTTTTGGGGCAAATGCAAATGTAAAAATATCGAAAATTTTTATTTAACCAAATGCAGAAAATTATGTTTTTTAATAAAAATTGAGGTATTATGTGAAGAACTTTAGCACGCCATTTCGTAGCTCAATATAACTATTTTCTTTTAAAATGCGTATTTTTGGTTGACATTTACTATAGTAATTTAGTAAGTGATTTTCTATTTTCTTAAAAAAATGTTCGGAAAAATATTTTTTTCTTTAAACTCTGACTGTAACATTATTTTTTATGGTACTTATTTTATTTTTCTAAAAATAGAACGTACGATTTCTTATTTTGTTTCTCTTAAACATTTTTAGAAAATGCTAGCTTTATATATTTAAATTTTCTACCTGTATTCAAGACGTATACATTCTTTTTTTTTTTTAATCATTTTAACAAAATATAATATTAGTTTGGATTAAAACTGCCAAATTTTTAATTCTTACAATCTTTGTTCAGTGTTAGGTTCAATAAAGACAAAACAAAACGAAGACATAACAGAATTTATAAAATTAGGATAGTTCGTTTTTAATTTTATTAGATTTTTTTTAAAATACATTTATATTACGAACTATACATAGGTATTGTTTTGTTTTGTCATGTTCTGTACTGTCCGATCACGCCAGTAAAGAATATAGATTTCTAAAGATGCGAAGCTACTTTTTTATAAACTTCTACTTCAGATATATAAATAATTTACTTGCCGAAAAATCCTTTCAAATAAACAAAGTACTATATTAAGTGAAACCAAAGGAAAACCTTTTTAAATTTCATAATTTTTGTTTTATATTTTCAGACAATCAATAGAAATAAATCTTTATAAATGTGTTCAAAACAAAATCGTTTTGGTTTAATTCAAACAATACTTTTTTGAGATATCGTTTTGATATTATTTTAAATTTTGCGGACCAATTTTTGAGTTAGCTGATGTCTTAAAAATATATTCAAAAGGATAGGCAACCAACGTAACGCATATGGTACAACGATAGTATTTTAGCATATCGTTATCGTTTGTGTAGTACATCGCTGAAAAATAATTTGTAAGTAGAAGTTATCGTTAAAATTTGTTGAAAATCTCAATGAAACAATTTTAGATTTTTTTCTGTGCTTTTCTATGCTTTTTTTATTAAAATTAATTTTAAAAAATATAGCATTTTTCTTCTTTACTGGTTGTATTTAGGTTGAAAAATAAATATAGTTAGTTATCAAATTAGGTTAAAAATCAATTTAATTTTTAAAAAATTTAAATTGATTCTTTGACAATCAGGTTTATACAATTCAACTACATAACATTTCACTTTGTTCTAAAACCATAATAATTTCAATCTAAAAATGTTGCTTAAAGCTTCTGCAATCTCACTTCAGTATAAAACGTTTAGTATAGTTTCACATTAATTTTTTTTTCAGACAATAGTATTTTTAGTCGTAAGAATTGATATTAAAAATTAATTAGAATATATAATCAACACAGTTTATGTAGGAATCAGAAAGTTGAATTTATATTTAAGTGAATTTTAATGCAAACAAATAAATTGACGTGCTACAATTAAGGAAACCGTAAATTAAACTTATGATCTTTCATCTAAATAATTTTTACATTTTTACGCTTACATATATTTTTTTTATAAAAATCTTTAACGCCTTGAAGGCTACTTGTATATATATTGTATAATTATAGAAAATGTAAGAATAATACAGTTTTTACTCAGTTTATATAACAATTTGGAAAAAATCCACTTATTTACAGTTATATGTAGAATGGTAATAACATCTAACAAATCATCAAATACCTAAAAAATATTTTTTTTTTTATTTTGCGAAAGTCCTGCCTTCATTAATTAATCAGAGATATGCATTCAATTGATTACCAGAATTAAATTTAATCTAATTCTTAATATAAATTTTCTCATCAATGTTTTTATTTTCTACTTCCATTATTATAATAAACTTCGAGTCAAAAATGTTCTACTTGTACTATTTGAAGTACTTAAGTTTAATTTTTTTCTCTCTCATTATTTAACATAACAATAAAAACGTTTCATTGTGTAAAATTACAATAGAAAAGGAAATGTTCAAATTTGATCAATTTTTTGCATACTGAAATTAAATAAAACTTATATTTTTTTAAAATTAAACATAATTATGTAACATATATGGAATATGATAGGAACGTTGAAGACTAATTTTGCTAAGGATAATTCCCAATATAATTTGTGCTACAAATTCAACAAGAAAAGTTAAGTTTAAAAATTTCAAAGAAAAACAAATAAATTGTTGAAAATTATCTATACTGAGCAGCAACCAGTGGCAAATGTTTGATTTATGTGATCCATACGGTCTCTTTCATTGTCTTCAATACTTCTTAGTGATGTTAACTTTCAATGTGAATTGATTTACTGTATTGCATGTGTGGAAAGAGAGGGATATTTGACGAACGTGTGCTTGGTACATAAACCGTTAGATTAAAGTATCTTGGTAAATCTTTTCAAGTATCTCTCTTTTTCTACAACACAATAAACAGTTTTTTTTACATTCGATAAGAACATTGGCAAGTTGCTTTTCCTACTTATTTTTGATTAATAAATATTCAATAAAATTAAAGAGGGTCTTGCTATAGTAAAAATTGCATTCAAGAATCTTATGTTTGGAAAACTAAATCTTGTACTAGGAAAACAGATGCTGAAGTACTATGTGTGATGTTACCATAGTACAGATGGAAAACATGGACTCTCAAGAAAGAAGAAAGGGATTATCTGGAAAGCTTTGATATTTAATTCTGATGAAGAATGGAGAAAATGAAATGGACGGATCGAGTTTCAAACGTTAAAGTATTAAAATTAATTAAGGGTAGCCAATGACTAAATAACGAAAATCGATGTGATGTTAAGAATATAAGTTCGTATTGAATTTTGTTTAAGAAATTGGTGGGACCCAAAAAAAAACAATTAAAGTTCAAGATCTATGAACAGATGAGTTGACTTTCTCGATCAGGAAACTTTGCCAAGGATAAGCAACACTCAGTAATCAAACAATTTATCACACCGTAATTAAACAAGTTACTACAGAACAGTAAAAAACAAAGAAACCAACATAACTAAGAACATTTTCGATGGGGAAATAGAAAGTGTGTATACGTTTGCATTAATACAAAAAATGCAACCATATTGCATCAACCACGTAAGGGTACTATAAACCTAAGAGTCAAAAGTATTTGCTCACAATTTCGATTTACGAAAAATGTCTTAAAAATTCCAATTGGTTATGATTTTTTTTTCAAAATTGAGCAATTGTTAGAAACACATTTAGTCTTCTAACCAAATCAACAATGACTAGAATTAAAAATACTACAAATTTTTGAATTTTCCATTTTTAAAATTAGTTCTTCTACATCGCTATCTGCAATCTCAGCAAATTCGTTAAAATTTCTCAATATAAAATGGGCAATTAAAATAAATGTTGATTCAGATGTTATTTTTCATTTCTAGACTGTACCTCAATCGTTTTTTTTTCATGATATATTATTCTAAAAATCTTTTCCTCCTTATAGCCAAAACGAAACGACTAATTAAAAATAAATAAATATAAACTTTGTTGAACAAATAAAATTTAAACTAATTTCAATTTGTTTTAAATAGGAACATGCAACTCTAGGTTTTTTATCGTATTAATAATAGGTTTAATCCATAAAACTAGTTTTCAATGATTTACTGTCTAAGTAAATAAAATTAAAGGGCTAATAGGAGTGACACAGTTCGAGAAATAACTATACAATTGATTTGAAGTTCATTCAGGAAAAAATAGTTTCTTTTTTAACTTCCTTTTACTAAAGAATATTACTTAGACGGAAAATCATCAATTAATAAGCTTAAAATAATATGTACAGAAATGATTTTTTAAAAAGGAATTCAGTAAACTAAAATTTTAAGTAATATTACAGTTATGATATATAAATTATGAAATAAATTTTTCTTAAAGTTATTTTCATCATGCATCGCATCAATGTTTAACTTTTGTATTCTGTGAGGATGACGATGATGCAAGTGCTGCTGGTGGACTTGAGACTTGCTTCAAGCCATCAGTAGCGACAAAGTCTATCGAGGTATATGGGATTTTCGGTTCATTTTGTGAAGGTACTACATTGTTGGTTAATTTATCGGTATTGCCCGCTTGATTTTTGGAGTCCCGAGGGCTTTTGTTGCCGCCGTTCTTTTCCGTTTCGTGTTCCACTGTTATATAAAGTAGTTCACGTTCAGAGCTTACAGACGGTGGTCTGGAACCAACTAGAGTTGAACTCGAAGAGTTTAAGTCACTGGAAGAAGAACTAGGTCGTGATTGACTTAAACTACCTTCACTTGACACTGAAGATGGCCGAGGGGTGAGTTTTTCACTATTAACAGATGCTGGTCGCTTCGAACTTAGCAGTTTTTCGCTGTTCGCTGAGTTTGGACGTGACGCCGGATCACTACACACAGTAGTACTAGACGAACTATCATTGTTACTACTATCACTACAATTTTCTACCGATTTCTTTGTGGTCACGACAGTTTCACAACTTTTACCAAAAAATTCACTACGTTTATCGTTCGTAGAGGATAGTTGTCGGGTGAAGAGGTTGTCAATAGTTTTTGGCGACACAGATGAGCTACTATTGCTTGTCTTTTCTGTCGTATCAGTATCCAATTTTGGTAAATTGGCTGTGATTGGCTTAAAACTTGACTGAGGCAGATTAGTCATATTGGCACCAGGTTTGACAATCTGGACTTGATGCGAATGGTTCTGCGCTTTGGCATATGGGTTGATTAAAGGTTGAGTAATAACTTCTCTTTTTGTTGAAGACAACGCGGGAGCAGAGGTCTTCCGAACAGGCGTCGGACGTACACCAGATCCACCTGGTTTCATAATAGCATATTCACCATATTCGAAACCATTCACCGATTCTGGCGAGCCAGGAGATAGTGTTTGATGGAAATTGGCTGTTGGGTTGTAGTTCACATACTCAGACATATCTTTCATCGGCGTGGACGATAATGGCTTACAAAAATGATCTTCACAACCCAACTGAAGTCGTTGAAAACTTCCCGTCGAAGGAGTCTTATGAAATGGCATCGAAATATTGTCACAGCTGGTACTATCAGAAGTGAGAAGTTTCACCGTACCACTAGTGGCGTCCACTTGACACTTTCGTGAACTATCTGGAGTTTGAAATCCAGACATGTTAAACGGAAATACGTTGCCAACAGGAGTAGGAGGTGTTTCAGGCGTTTTCCTTGTCCGTTGATTAAGAGGTAGATTTGATACACTAGGACTGGAGAGTGGACTGGACTTTTTACCAGTTTGTAGAGGTAGAAAAGTAGGAGCACCAATTTTTGGCGGTGAACTTGTGCTATTCGGCTGAATGGCAATTGGTTTTGAACGAGTTTTGTCTTGTCGGTGTTCCTTCTTTTTACCATAACCATTCGTTTTGCTACCACTCATATTTAAATAGTCGTCTGACGTGTTTGAACTTTGTGATAGCGATAATGGTTTACGTTGGGGTTTACAAGTCATTTCCATGTAACCTTCAGGTACCGGTTTTCGATACTCAGAACCTCGCCATTGATTCATCAAAGAATCGTCTTTTGGGGACGCTCCTTTGGAGCTTTTTGGTGAACTACCCAATTTGTAATTTCCAGACATTTCCATATAGGAGTTGTAGTTGTTCGAAAGATGTTTATTGGGCGAAGCTCCTAAGCTTCCACTCATATCCACATAAGGTCCAGAATCTTTAGTTACACCTGGCTTCATTTCAACGTACCCGGAATTATGGTTACTTGTTTGACTGCCTGGTCGCATTTCTACGTACCCACTAGTGGGAGTTCGAGACGTATTTGCATTTGTTCTGAAGTCTAACTCCATTAAATGACTCATTGGTGATCCAACGACTAAAGGAGCAGGCGCACTTGAAGCTTTTAAATTTCTTCCAGTTTTAGTATGCGAACCAACTGAAAAAGCTCGCGCTCGAGTAGCTTCTTGTATCTTTGTTTTTTCTACTCGTTGCGGTTTGGAGCCCACACTATAGGTTCTTAAAGGTCGGGTTAGTTCATCTGGTTCAAGTGGGATATAAGATGTAACTTTATCAAGATGATATTCATAAAAACGATAATCTGTTGATGGTGTGCCAGATGTTACGGAACAACTACTAGCTGCGGGAGATAATCCCATATCTACGTAGCCAGTATCTCCAGGACACATAGGAACATAACCCGAGTTAACATCCAATGGTGAACTTCCACAACTAGCACCCGACGGTGACTCAGAGTGAATTCCGGAACTTATGTTTGGCGAATTTTTCGAATAGCCCTCTGTTTTACCGAAATATGAGGTTCCATCGCAATCGTCATTTTCCTCAACAATGATGTGTTCGTCGGGTGTTAGAGAATGATTAAAACGGCCCATAATTGGGCCATCATTTTGCGGTTCAGATACCCAGTCAGTTTCATCCATACTCAGTGAAGATCCTGCCGAATCTGTGGAACAATTTGAAGGAGGACTTGCCGGACTGTCATGAGTGTACATTGAACGTGGACGTAAATGATGAGCAATTGATCGCGGCATTTGGCCCTCGCTAGTAGTACGAGCTCGGGAAGGAAGACTATCGCATCGCTCCCGACCAGACTTAATGGATCCCGCGGCCGAACCTAGAAAAAATAAAATAAAATAAAAATTTGTCCTTACGTAAAAGGTTGGTAAAGATTTTTAAGGACTCTTAAATTGGGAATAAAAATGTCTTGAAACTTGCGAGTTTCAAACTTAGACATATTGGCCTGCTGTGCCCAGAGGAGACTTTACCGACTTTATTTTTTATTGAAATTTTATGTATCTTGGAAGTTTTATTATTGATTTTATCAACTGTACCGTATCTGTAAAAATGAATCATGACAAGGATTATTCTTAACAAATTTAAAGCGATTGTTTACGAATGCTTGAGGAAGGTTCAATAAAGGGGCCGAAACGTCGCGCGTAAAAATTAAGTTTTAACTGCCTATTTTTGATCCTAGTCCTCTAAGAATTGTATTAATAATTTATAATCTATTTCTGAAATTATAAAATTGATGGACAAGAAACTAATAAATATGAATCTATTTTTCCTCAATATTTATAAATAAGTTTATTTTTGATATTTATGGTCGCAATGACTTATAATATTGAAAGTCTGGTTATTTTAAGTGACTATGTAACTAATATTTTCCGAGTAAAAATAGAAATTTTTGTTAATTAATGTTGATGATTGAATCAATTGATTATTAAGTATGATTTTTTTTTCGTTAGAAAAGGTAAAAATAAACTTTTAAACGCTTCAAAATGTTTAACTAATTAAAACCAGAAACTACTACTACGTAATTTTTCTTTTAATGAATGGTCTGCGTGATGATCGTCTCGTAGTCAATATTATATTTTTATCCATCTAAGAAATAATAAAAATATTTCTTCAGACGTAACGACCAATCGACCATCAATGTCTTGTCAATTTCGTGATATATTCACTCTAACGTTATTCACACTTTACGTAAGTTCATATTTGTAAACATTCTGCGGTCCGAAGTTGTTAAATTGGGTTTAATTTCATGGCTAACTAGTTTTTCCCCGATTTTTTATTTGGCGGCTAATTTTATGTTTTAGGCTCTATTTTTTTTTCTTCGTTTTTAGTTCCCCCATGAAATGATTAGGATACGATTAATTGAATAGTTTTGGCGCTTATTGTAGTCACAAGAATATGTAATTAAGTAGATTTTTTATCGGCAAAATGACAAATTCCAGCAAGTTAAAATGCCAGTTAATTTTTCAGTTTTTCAAACCATAACAAAAACCAAACATAAAAGATCGCATAAGTATTGGTCAGCCACTTTCATCCTTGAGCGGACAAAATTTAAAAAAAAAATAATAAAAAACTAAATATTGTATAATAAAAACGTCTCATTTGAAATTTTATATTAACAATTCTAATAAAATAAATAAATATACGTTAATTTAATTTTTTTTAAATAAAAATCTATCTTTCG
Organism: Sisyra terminalis; assembly: GCA_958496175.1. Lineage (NCBI taxonomy): Eukaryota > Metazoa > Arthropoda > Insecta > Neuroptera > Sisyridae > Sisyra > Sisyra terminalis. The sequence continues at coordinate 22,151,025 of OY292277.1, forward strand.
TTGAAGGCTAGTTTATTCGATTTGTATCGTCTACGGTTCAAAAAAAAGTAGTTAAAATAAAATAATTAATAAACTCCCACAATGTTTATTTTATGGCTCATTAAACCATAGGTACTATCTCCACTCTTTTCATTTTAACGGTACATAAAAAATACGAAGAAATTGGAATTCGATTCATTAAATATTGAAACCATAATTGCTGCACCAATTTCTATTAAAACCATAAATATTTCGTTACCCGTTTAATAGTTACCTCTTTTAGCTGGACATTTAGATTGCTTAATTTCCTAAACAAAAATACAATTTTCCCAATGTGTTTATTTGAAATAAATTACTATAATTACACAACAAATTCAATTCGTATAAAACGAAATAAATAGTAAGTTAGACAAATATTTGTAAGGAAAATAATATTATCAAATTCATAGAAATTTCTCTTTTTTTTTTCTTTTGGATATTTCTGGCGCCTCAATTATAAATAAAAGCCCTCGTATGACATCTTATCATTACCGTTTTACAAACACATGCTTACACAAAACAAATACTTGACTTTGACTTTAATTGCAAACGACGTAGGACTTTTTCCTATCTTTAATTACTATAATAAATAATATCTACATATAAGCCACACGTTTCATTGTAGGGTCTCATTGAAAATATTTTATCAACATCATATCAAAGAAGGGGCAAAAATTGAAAAAAAAATTATTGCAAAATAAGTAAATGAATTATAAATCAACGACAATCAATTAAGTTACGCTTTTCTAAGTATCACATATAAATTACGATCTATGAAAAATATGAATGTTTCCCGGTAATTTACCGTAAATGCAGAGATGAATTATCCGTAAGGCAAAGTAGGCACGTGGCTAGGGGTATGAGGTTACAAAAGGGCGCAACACGGGAGTTTGGAAAAAATATTACCTCTGTACTTAATATTTTGTTAACAAGTATACATTACATACAAGAACGTTCACAATAGCAAAGTGCATTTAATTTTATAGAGATGTAAACTCAAAGAGTTCCAAGTTACATTTGTTACACGAGCTAAATTTTAGGTCTTTCACGACTATAGAGTTCCTAATAAATGATTAAACCAATAAATAAGATATGAAACAATGAAAAATACATAACTGATAGGCGTTGGGTTCAAATTTCGCATTAAGCAAATTTTCGATATTTCTCGATTTACGGATTTCTATTACCCCTAGAATCGCTAAAGACCTTAGTACAAGTAGTTGCAAAGCGATAGTAAATAACAATAAAAAACACATTCATGCTAATATATTAGTGTCTTCCACGACTATAAGGTTTCAAATAAATAGGTAAACCAAGAAATCAGGTCTAAAACAATAAAGTACACAAAAGCTACTGGTGACCGAGTGGTCAAGGTGACCACTCTAAAACTGGTAAGTGTTGCGTTCAAATCTCGTATCGAACAAACTTTCGATATTTCTAGATTTACGGATTTTTATTAACTCTAGAGTCACTAAAGGTCTTAATACAAGTAGTTGCAATGCGACGGTAAATAAAAAAATACACGCATCCCAATATACAATAGCAGAAGAACACATGGACACACGCTTGTAAATACACATATAGCCCATAAATTTAATTCCATCCTGTACTATATATTTAGCCGATGTATAAGTATAATAAATATTGGGGCAGTCGAAATTGTAAGCTTTTCGGTCTAGTTTGTTTTTCTCAGTCGCCATTTTCTAACTCCAGAAAACTTTTTACGGTAACTATTTTTACAAAAGCTACATACAAGTTAAATTTAAATTTTTTTTTTTTTATTTCAGTGGATCTGAAAACGGGCATTTCATTTGAAAATTTTAAGTTAAATTTGTCATTCGATCGTCAACTTGTATTATTCAAATATATATTTTATAAAGAACTTACGGATCAACACATACGATCATTCCATTCCACGCAATCCAATTAAATTGCCTCGGTTCATAAACGGTTCGAGGATGTGCTTCTAATGTCACGAACGTTATGTTCAAATGTTGAAAATAAGAAATTTGCTATAATCAATGTTCGCAAATTTTGTTCGTGACATGTTTGTATGCATTCTTATAAATTCTTATCGGGGAGATATATATTGGTTTCAGAAACATCTTCACAGTCTTTTTATTTAAAATTGGGAGATTTTTTTTATTTTAAAAATTCAGAACTTCTGATCATTATTTCACAAAAATAAATAGTATATAGATATATAGATTAAGAAAAAAACATACAGAGAAATATTGTAAATTTGCTCGATACGAGAATCGATTCCTGCACCTATCAGTTTTGGAGCGGCCACCTTGACCACTCGGTCACCAATAAGCGCTTCATAATACATTTATAAGATTTTTTATTTAAGACAATAATTTCATTGCAAGGAAATATTTTTCAAAGGAAGATATATAAATTTTTGTTGAAATTAGTAGATATTTATAATTCGTTTCGTAGACATTACTTGGCATTTTAATTTAAATGTAGACAACATTTTATTAGATCTTTAGCGAAGTAAAACCATTGTATAACAGTGTTGTTTGTGGTAGAATTTTTTCACTTCTGAACACAATATAATTTTATAACAATGTCATTCTGCTTTCACTTAATTTTCACTGGAAAATTTCATAACGTAAGTTTCAATTTAGCTGCACGTTAAATGTAATAGAAAAATATTTGCTTTGAAACAATATTATTAAATCTCCAATGGATAAAACTTATACTATGTAGTCAAAGCTTTCAAAAGACCTGCGGGTGGTTGTTAAAAATATTAAAATTTGAATTAAAATTATTCAACCAGAAATTTCTAATCAAACTTTTAATTCATGTTTGATCTCTAAACAGTAACGAAGCTTATCTCAGCATGCAGCCCTTGATTTTAGGGTGAATTTTGAAGTGGATAATAGGAACTTGGGTGAAATGTTTCCAAACTTGCTTCACAAGTTTCAGTTCACTATAAGATTTAATAATTATAAGTTTCGCTCGCTGCAACACACATACAAGACCAAGATAAAAAATCCATTCAAAAATTTGTATAATAATGATAATTATTGTTAGGTCTGAAATCATTGAATGACATCATAAAATAAGACATTTGAAGAAATTAACTTCGACCCCGAGATTTCAAAACAATTTATTTATAAATTTGATAAATTAAAAATAAACTATATTTAAATATTTTTAACGAAACCACGCCATTTGATAACTGTTTATGGTTTCAGTAGAATGTTCATCGTTTTCATTAAAATTTATTTCTGTAAATATATCGTTTACTAATGTGTTAACAAGTATGAAAAATGTATTACATTATATTTCACCTCCATCATTCCTCATTTTCAAACAATTTTCAGATGCATACAATGTTGCGTTTAACAAAATACACATAATGGTAATTGGTAGGAAATCAATCAATGTCAAATGCTGCTTATTATTTTTACGTTTTTTTCTCGGAAAACTCGGCCAATTTTACTTGAATATTCATGAAATGAGACTAACGAGGAAAGCAACAAGAAACTAAGTGTTAAAATAAACAATACCTTTTAATGATATCATAATATTAAATTATATATATCCAATTTCTTTTAAATATGAACGTAATTTGAGGGAATTAGTTACTAAATATATAACTTTAAAAAGCATAATTTGAAGAAACTATGATTCAATATTGTTGCTAACTAGCTAATACCCGCGACTTCATATATGTAACAGAAACATATGTCTCCAATATCAATAATAGTAGACGTCATTGTTGCATACATCTACACTAAGTGCTGCTCCACTTGAGGTGCACAAAATGAGAAACTAAACCGATTCATCTTTAAGTTATATTTTATAAGAACTTTTAAAGTTAATTATGAATGTTAATTACTAAATTAAAAGTTAATAATACCGAATTCGTATTCACAAATCTTTGTTAGTCAAAGTACTACCCCCAGTACTTATATTTCTTATGTTCTTTTAGTAATGATTGTTTTAACTCTAATCAACGAAAAGCTTAAGAATTGGATTGGTTAGAGAAAAGAACGATTTTGAATTGATATGAAAATATCTAAGTTGTTTTAATATTATTTAAAAATGCGATTTTTTTTGTAAAATTAATTTTAAAACCAGTTTGGGTCAGTTTCAAACTAGTTGCCAACTGCGTTTGTACTATAACTTCAAATAATAACGATCATTTGTTTCAAAAATCATAAGTAATTGATTTGTGTCAGCCAACAATTCATCACTGGTACAAGTGGAGTGTTAATTAGCTTGAGATAATTAAGAAACTAAATGACTTAATTTAAACAATTTGCAATTTAAGCATGGCTAATGTTTTAATATTTAATAGAGATAATAATCACAATACAATGAAAATCATACTGAACATCGATACAAACATTTTAAATTTATTACTAACGTGAACTAACCGAAAATGACTTCTATTAATTGTTACAATCTAATCATTGAAAAGAATCAAAGAAGTTGATATTCAAAAAAATCAATCATTATCCGTAAATTGTAATGTATGTTTGTATCATCGCAACGATGGATAGACTTAAAGAGCACATATTGTGGTATAACCATTGAGTTGTAGATTAGAGTGAACGTGCTTCATAAGCTTCATGTTAAATTTAAATTGTCATTTCCTCTCAAATTCCCGAGTGGTCGTACCCCTTTTTCCCAGCATATTTCTACAAAACATATTATCTCCTCTCTAATTGGTATACGAAGCAGAGCTAAATAGTAACGACTGATATTAAACAAAAATACGATAGTGGTGGTTCAATGGCATCCATTATATTTTTGATAGATTTATGACCAGATTCACTCTAGTTCTACAGCTCAGTGGGTACAATCCGAAACGAGCCGAACTAAAGTCATAGAAAACAAAGTTGAAGAGAATAAGTTTGAAAATAAAAAAAATATTCTTTAAGCGTGATAATTCAATGTAAGTTTTTTTTCTGATTCTTTTAAAAGTTCTTCTTCATTGTTCATTTTGCATCTGTATTTTATAAATTTCAATGGAAAAACTATCACTAAATAGATTTACCGCTACACTTTCCATTGAAATAGACAATACCACAAAATTTCCTTGGTCGTTTTTGATTGAATTTTGACTGAATTTGAGTTATTTACACAAAAAATCACTAGTAATAAAGAAATATTTTTTTTATATGTGGATTGGCTTTCGAAGGTATTTCCTTGATTTGTCCATTCTGTGTACTTATTATGTATATATGTATTTTCTTCTAAAGAATTAAGTTCCACCACAACAGACTATTTGAACTTTAAAAGTCATGAATTTATCTACTGTTTTAAATTTTCAAGAGTTTTTTTAAAGAAAATTAGTATTCATAATCTGTATTTTACACGTTCAAGTCTTTCGTTATAACATTAAAGTTTTTTTTTGCGTATAAACTTTGTTATAAAAAGCTGTATATAATCTAATAAAACTGCAGTAATAACTAGGTTTATTATTCGTTTAAATAATATTAAAAACGATTATAACTTTATTAAGAGTATGACCCATATTTTTAATGTACATGTGCTCTTATTTTATACTCACAGAATTAAAAAATTTGCTGAAATTTTTGGTAATTTCTTATGAAAACTTAATTTATAGTTCTGAATTTTTTTAAAATAATACTTTTATATGCGACCTTTGGTACAATATGAAAAAAATGTATGGAAATGATAATGCTTTTGAATATGTGTGTGTTATTTATTTTGATGCATTACATAAAAAGTTGGGGGCTAAAAATAGATCGATATCATCAGACGACAAGAGTATAAAAATTATATTACGACTATGACAACCAAAAGCGACAGACAACACATTAGTATGGTTTATTTTTAAAAAAAAAATACAATGCTGAGGCCAATCATATAATTACTGTATAATAATTAACATTTTTCCTGACGCTTCAGTGAATTTTTAATGAATGAAAATTGAAAGGCATTGGACCAATGCAAATTTTATGATAAGTATTGGATAAGTTGGTTTTATAATAGATATTTTTCTGGCATATGGTGTAGTTTAGTGGCATATAGTATACAGTCTACGCGGCAACAGTAGGTCACCTTTTGGTTACTTGATTTGGCACGATATAAGTCAAGGACTAGCAAAAAATACGAACATATAGTTTAGTTATTTTGTAACAATTACTAGATCTGGTGGATGATATGGGTACAGTGAATAGCTTTATCCCCTCGGAATTTTCGATATTTCCAGAAAAATGTAATTTGATATGTTGTATAGTAGTGAAGTGACTTGAATTATATTTATACACAATAAAATAAGATAAATATACTATATTAAAAAGAAAATAGATATTTTATTATTTTTTTAAATTTATTAGATATATTAATTATTACCTGTATTTTGAATTTTTGATTATGCAGTATTTTTTAACATAAACTCATTCATAAAAACTATCATGTATTCAGGAGTTTAATTTTTCTAAGCAGTGGTGTAGCGTGATTTTTCATCGCCAGGAGACGACCGGAAATTTGCTGCCCCTTATTTTCATTATTTGTGAAGAAAATTGGTTTAAATTCTTTTAATATTTAAAACTCCATAAAACTACTACGAAATTATTAATGTCAATAGTTTTAGTGTTTGTGATTATATACTGTGTACTTCTACGTCATTTTCGAATTGCATTAGACAACATGCAATACCACTAGCACAAGTAGGATATGTAATGCATGTTCTAACAATGCCAATGAAATCTAGTTTTTATTTAATAAAGGTGAGACAATAAAGATGAAGTATTTTCAAATTAAAATACTTTAAAACATAACTTGTTACTTCTCGAATCAAAATAAACGGTTCATTGCATACATATTTGCTAGTTTTGCTGCAGACCTCATGACGCTAATATATTTGTATTCCAAAAGCTTCTAAAGAGTAAATGAATAAGGGGTTAACTTTCAGATTTTCTGAAAAAGGATGTTGACATTATTGTTACCGCGTTAATTGTAGGTACATTGTTTTATAGCATTGAGAAAAAGCGGATTCGTTTGTATATCAAAGATAAGTGAAGTGAAGGATGTATCAGGGGGTTCCCAAAATACGTACTTCTGTTATGCCGTTTCGCGTTGTTCGTAACAACTTTGTTACCGACGCTTCCACGACGGGTCATGTTGCATTGGTCTTGTTCATTAAATATTTGTGGTCCAACAATAGACGTCACTGACGCGCCTTTTGGAACGTAGTTGTTGTCATTGAGGCCACTGTTGCTGGTAGTATGAAGCCCATTGTTGTTCTCATTGTCGATATGTAAGTTGACATCGGGACTTACAGGCAATGAATATGTGCGCTGATGATGAGATTTCACCGTCGTCGAACTATTCGACGAAGTACCACCTGAACTAACCATGGCTGGAAAATCAAATCCTAGCCTCAGCCAATTGAACTTAAGAACAACATTCCAATCAATTCAAACAAGTGACGTTTGTAAAGGAAAAAAAGAAAACAACTCTAACAATTTGGAAAATAAATGTGCACATTCGGCTACAAAAAGAGGATATCACATGCAAGTAGCAACGAGCAATTTTCGATAAGTCTCACCGAAAAGCAACAGATTAAATCTTTTCGTCAGTTTTGTAGAAACATATTAATCAATTATGCTTTAATGCCTTACAAAAGCTCTCCCGGGGGCGACTTTTGGCACACACCGATTCTTTTCTCGTTTAATTTAGAAAATCCACCTGTCGTCTCGGCGTTCGTTCCAGAAAACAAATGGGACTCAGGTGGACTCCATTTCTCTAATGGCGATCGAATTAATCTAATTGTTTGTTTAGCTCGGGATTCTTGTGAAACATAATTAGACAACACCCGCTAAACAATAATAAACAAAAACAACCATGGACAAAAAGTTAAAAATAACAACCAACACAATATGTAGAAGTAAAATGTTTCCACATTAAACAATTTTAGTATCAAGGCTTTTACGAAAGTTTTGTAGAAAAGTATCATGCAACAGTGGTTACGGGTTAAAATTTTCTTCAATTTTATCGAGTTACATCTATATTGATAGCGCTTTATGTAATAGTTATATACTTATAAAAAATATAGATAACGAAGACAATCCAGGAAAATTGAAGTTAATGAATTGAAAGTTGGAAATTGAAATGAACAAGTCATGTTTTTAATATGTTAGGGTGTGATTTCGTCCTGACGCTTGATGCTGATTTTTAGCATTAAATTTGGTCACGTGGTACATTTTAGAACGAAGCACTATCCAGATGACAATCAGCGTCAAGTTTGAGCTTTAAATTGCAGCGTAAAGTGACACTGGTGAAATAAGTAAGCTTCAAACAAAATCGAACAAAATAAGAAAAATCGAAAGTCGAATTAACGACCTATAGTATGTTATTTCTTATAGTATGATTCCTATAGAACCTGTAGCATGATTCATTCTGACTATGAAATTTTCCCAATTGTAAAATGTACTTAACATTTTAAAGAAGGAATGGACTGAAATACGACCATTTTAATTGTTATAAAATATAACAGCCTCTGGTAAATTTGAATTTATTTAATTCAGTTTTTGGTCCCTTCTAGGACCATTTATTATTAAAAATTGTTATGAAATCAGTATAGGTAATAATAGGCAAATATATACACATATGTACTGTCGACAAAGATAGAGAACAAACAATGTATTCAACACTTGTGAACAATATGTGTTGTGAACAACAGCCAAATATAATAATCAATATCTCAAATTTGAACTAATAGATTGTTGTCATTTGTTTCAACTGTCATTTCAATTTTATCTAATTACCAATTTTTGTCAACTGTTAGTCGTTGATGTCAATTTTCGGTGTGAATATTTTACGGGTAGCTACTGGTCAATATAATAATAGACAAACGTATATATGTTGGCAAAGACAGAAAACAAAGACTTTAAACACATACGTGTTATGGAATACCAAATATAAATATATTTTTTTAAATTTTAATTATCGTCGCTTTATAACTACCCACGTATTTACCGACTCTAGGGTAAATAAAAATCGAGAAATATCGAAAATTTGCTCGATACGATATTCGAATTCAACATCTACCAGTTTTGGATCGGCCACCTTGACCACTCGGTCAATTGTCTCAAATTTGAAACAGCTGATTGTTGTTGTGATTTCAATTGGCATTTGAATTTCATTCAATTGCCAACTTTTGTCACTTATCAGTTGTGTCAATGTTGGATTGTGAATATTTCACGGAAAGTTACAAGTCTTATTTATTTCGAAAAAATGAATAATTCGAGTTTTCAATGGTTCATTTAGCCTCAAATTATCTTTTTTATCATTAATTGCGTAGTATTAGGAAATATGAAAAATAAGGAATAAAAAAACGAGTTTGGAAACCATAAAAATTATATTGACAGTTTGATTTGCTTAAATTGAGATCTGACCTTAGCGAATTAAAAATGTACAAATCCCCGGAGAAATAACCAAGAATTTCTGGACAAAAATATTTGAAAATATTAATAGTTTATAAACTAATTTTGGTTTTATCCGGAAAATAATTTGAAAAATGTAAGTTGAATTGTATAGTCATACAATTGAGCATTAATTTAGTTCATTTCACCTCAGCATGTGTCTAGGCGCGATTGCGCTGTACGGCACTAAAACGTTTAGTTTGTCGAGGAAATTTTTCAGATCGAATTACTCAGCCTCGATACGAGCTGGACACGATTGAGATTTATACGTAAATAAATTACGCCCGGAAGAAATTGCCGCAATTTATGACGAATGTATTTTTTTAATGAAGACAAATGTGAAATTAAATGATTTGAACAGACAAACGCGCCATATAGCAATAAACAGCGATAAAGCGCTGTGCAAAACCAAAAAAAAAGCGATCAAGATCGCAATTTTCGCACGAAATTTTCACATGAATTTATCAGAGGAAAAATGTTGTAACATTACGCAATATTTCACGATAATTGTGATGACGTTTTTATGTAAACATTCCATGCACAATGTTGTTGTCGTTGTTCTAATTCTTGAAAAGGTCATTTCCATTAACACCATTACGATCGAAAGAATATATCTCCTGTTGGTTTCTTCGCTATCTCGGAATTCATTTTTAGAGCAATTTGCTGGAAATTTACGGTTAAGTGTTGTGTCATTTGTAAATTAATATGAAAATCTATAAATCTAATAGAGATATACAGAGACCGTTTATGTCGTAGTTATGGTTGGTGTGAAGGGAAAAACTTTATTAAATCGAGACCGAGAAAGATGCTTTCCTTTTTATATTCTCTGAATATTTTCCCACAACTATCGAGATGGGTATTTTATTTTGACCACAACGAGTGTTTTAATAGCTCGTAAAAGTTAATGTATATCAATAGAAAGAAAGAAATCGAATAATCGTTAGATGAAAGCTCTGTAGTCTGTTTGTGACCATAACAATATATTTCAAGACGTGGATATTGGCACGCGATGTTCCGAATAATTGTCATTCAATATGCAAAAAGATCAAACTCCCGAAAGGCGAATGCTTTTCTCTTTTTCACACCAGCAAAAATGAATTTAGTGCACTGACGTCACATAAATGTGGTGCCCCGTTTGAATGTGTACCATAAATTCTTGGTATTGTTGATCCGATGCCATGTTGTTGACATTCTGTCTTCTGTCTAGCGCCCTTAGACCGTGACTCATCGTCTCATCACCATTCCAATATTCCCTAGTTGTAGAAAAAAATATAATTTTCACAAAACCATAACCAGAACAGTTATCAAAACGCAGACGAATCCCACGAGAGTATCGCGCGAAATTTCAAAAACTGCAACAAACGGTAGCCAAAAATGTTTGATTGGTCAAAAATAACGCAGTCGGCGACGTGGAACAACAACATTCAATCCCAAAATAGATCACCGTCTCCCATTTCGATGTCTACTCGAAAATGCCGTCCCAATGTAACATCCAGGGATGCATTTCCGGGACGCGAATGCTACGAAAAGATTTTCTCGATAAGCTTGACTATTTCATTTTTTTTTTTATCAAAAATCTGCCGTTCTCAATACACCTACGCCACAAACAAATAGTTAAAGCTGACCTAAATTTTCACCTGTTTACGTTCGGTCTTTTATTCAATTTTGCGTTTCATTTCAAAGATGAGACGCCATGGAAAATATGAGAAGTTCCAACCATGAAAACAACAAATTCACGCCCTAATTAAATCGCTAAGCTTAGTCAAAGTTAAATATAGAATTTCATAATAAAATCGTCATCGATTTGGATAATCGCGAGTCTGAATTAAAATAAATTTATAAAAAAATATAAATAAAAAGCATTCGTCTCTCGGCTTTTTTTTTCTTTATATATAAATAAACAAATTTATTACGTGTCTAGACGTTTTACATAATACTGTTCAGTTTTATAGCTATATTTTTTCCCTAACGGAGAAATTGGCGTTTTTTTTTTTATCAAGCCCTCAGCTCTCATAATCTCCGCACACAGGACCTCTACAATGATTTTCTATTGGATAAAATACAAAGCAAATTTTTGTATTGGTCAAGCTTTTCCCAGTTAACCAGCGCTAATGTACTTGTCATTGTCCGTCCTTGCGTTTATGATTCTCATCATTGGGCATCAAGTAGTAAAAAAAAAAACTTTCCAACACTAACTTTTATATTAACCACACTTTTAATTTACAGTAAAATTAGTTTTTTTATTTACTTATAAGTTACTTAAAGGGGTTGTCCCTTATGAGGGACTGTTTTTGAGGCATTTTTTGGATTGATTTTTTATCATTTATTTATATTTTTAGCCGAAAATCTCAAGTAGAATATGAATTATAGCACTCTAAAGAAGACACCAGCCTCCAAAAAATTTACAGTCACTGATTTCATGATTTTAGCTGATTAGCTTATTTCAAGTAAATGAACTAAAATCAATTGAAAATATGGAAAATTGGATGTGTGGCAGACTTCTGAAAAAAAAGTTACAACTTCAAGGGTTTCTTTTTGTTATGTTTTTGCTATAAAAAATAAAAATAAAAATTTGCAATAAAAATATTCACAACTTTTCGACGATTAATTCCGTGCTTATTGATGTGCTGAGTCTACCTTATAAATTGGAAGTCAATTGGTCAAATCGTTTTTGAGATATGATGGAGGCAAGTTTGAAAAACGCGTTTAAATTTTCAAGAACGGATAATATTATAACGACTGCATTTTTACAATGACTTCAAATTTTAAAAAAATCACTTTACCACCATAGTCTAGTAATGTTAAGGAAACAATATATGTAAAAAAAAACTTTTTATAAACCTATCACACGAGAGGTTTACTATAACTTTGTAACTACTAAAGTTTTAAAGGCTCTAGGGTTTATAAAAATTTGTAAATCTAGTAATATTAGAAAACTTTGTCATGAAATTCGGAACTAGCTTATACCTGTTTCGAAATGACCGTCTTGACCACTCATCTACCAGCAAGCTGGAAAACATTTTATTGATTTCACTCTCGGTTCAGGTACAAGAAAATTGAATTCTGAATTCGGTATCTAAAAGATATTCTGTTTATTTGCATGTAAATTGTTAATGTTTTATAGAAACAAATTTTAATACTTTCTTAAACAGTTATGCATCTTCATCACTACATTTATTGTTTAAGGATTCATAAGTTTATAAATTAATTAATTTTGATGTTTGAAACTATGGAAACTGTAAAGCGTAAATTCTAAATTCCCAATAAGGTAGTTCGTAAAGTATGACATGTTGATTTGATTGTCAATAGATGGCTGTAGAATCGACGAATAATGGGAGGACTATAGATAGTTCTATCCAGTCAGAGTTCTCTGTATGAAATAAAATTATAAGAAAGAATATTCTTTTTCTCTTTGGCCAACTATTCATTTCGGTTCAATACATCTTGCCGGGTCTAAATTTGGCTTTTTGTCATAAATTTATCATAAGACAACAGTCACCTAAGAATCAGTCGTTACTCTCACTTCATATTGGTTACTGTTGCTTATTGCCTTTAATAGTAGTAGCAAGCTTATGTTGGCTTATGTATTGTTGCCGTAATAAAAATAGGCTTTCATAATGACTCAGTTTAGCCTAATGGTGGTCGGGTGGTTAAGGTGAATGCTCCAAAACTGGTAGGTGTTGGGTTCAATCCTCGTATTAAGCAAATTTTCGAAATTTCTCGATTTACGAGTTTTTATTAACCTAGAGTTACTGAAGACTTTCGTAGTTATAAAGTGATAACAAATAACAATTTAAAAACAAAATGAATCAATAGAATTAGCTATTTTTGCTGAATCATCTATAAATAAGAAATTATTTTTAAAATAAAACTTTACATATAATTTCCCAAGTCCAATAAACAGGAAAACTTTTTTCTAAAATTGTTGAGATACTACCATCTAAGTTTTGATCCAATTTTTGTTCCATTCAAAAACTGTTCCATATTACTACCAGTAACTCCAAATTCTAATAGATATTAACTACGATGTCTCATAATCAGATTACAGTTCAGTATTTAATTATTGAGATATTTAAATTAAATTTAATAATCATATTTGATCAACTGTAACAACGAAATGAAAAATGTTTTGTAATATGGAAAACTTTACTGTTATTATTGTCCCAGGGATACTAATAAAAAGTAATGAAATATTATTGGAGAAAGCAGAAAGTATTTTACTTGTAATTCACGAAATCACTAGCCACTCATAAAACTAAATTTTATACAAATAAGCTTTGATTGAGATAAGAGTGTCCGGTTTCTTTAATATAGTAACACGTAACCTTCTACAACGAAAAGCCACGAAAGCTGGTAACCACATGAATCAACAAACACTATCTCCGTTGTTCATTGCATAGATCGATAACATTAATATTTTAGATTTCTTAAACTGATCATATTATAAAACCTAAAGAAATAATTTAGCAATAAAGTAAGAAATAAGAAGCATAAACCAGACCAGTAGTTTTCAGGTTATTAAGACAATAAATGATAGACGTTGGAATTTATATATAGGTACATCAATCTATGCGGCCATTTATTCAAGTTTTTTATTTAGTTTAATTGTCTATTGTATATCTACAATAATAAATATTATATATATTGATATTTATTTAAAATATAAATCATTATTAACTCATAGAAGACAATAAAATAAAATTGTTAAATAATTAAATGATGATAGACAAGTCAAACTTAGAAAACTTTTCACTATGTTCTGACGGTGAAAAAATTAAATAAATAAAATATAAAAAACAAAAATTTCCAAGAATATTGGAAATGATTTCTTGAATATTCATTTTATTTGATTTTTTTTAATAAAATTACTAATTTTTAATTAGCATATTAATGTGGCAGGTAGGCTATATGTTTAAGTAGAAGCTAAGTAGATTTTTAAAAGAAATATATTTGAACTAATATTGGAAGGACTAAATATTAGAGGGATGTATCAGATATCTACTAGATTAAATATAATTTTGAATTTCTGTCTGTCTGGTAATTTATATGGAACGCTATGAAGGTCGTTACAAGATGAAGACAACGGTCGCTATGGTTACCAATTGTAGGGTGCTTATATCAAATACCTACATGTTCAGTAAAGCGTGGTGATAATTTAATTACAAATTTCAATACAAGATAAAATAATTAATGATAGCGTAATTATAAATTCCACTCTTATATTTGGCATTTTTGGTATTATTTAGTCTAAGACGTTTTTAGAAATAAAATGAATAGTAATGCGCAGTGGTTTAATTTTGTTATCTTTTCTAGTTTTTATAGTTTGGGAAGGGTTGTTGAGGATGTAGTTGATTATTTTTTGAAATGGGAAATTTTGTCGAATATGTTTGAAATGAAAAATCTATAGTTGGAAAAAATTCAATTGTTCCGTCGCGAAACTAGAATACTGGGTAATTAGAGTGATTTGGTTGACCTGGTACACATCGAGAATTACGACGTAGTATACGCCAATGGGAAAATGTGGGTCAGGATACGGCGTCGGGGTGATTACTATTGGAAAATATCACAGCGCCCTTGTGCGCCACAGAGCATTGCCAACCCGCCCCAATATGTCTGCCTGTTCGTCTGTAAGTCTGTCGGTTTTAAACCACAGCGCAATAAGAGGGATGTGTGCTACATAAAATTCCTACATAGGCGCGTTTTCACCCTCGCCGCGACGCCGCTTAGTGCGCATGCGAGGTCAAACTAGAAAAAAATTCATACACATTCATTTTAGGCGTAAATTTTCTAAATGATAAATTTTACGACCGACTGGGTTACGAAGTGAAAGTACGCTTGCGTACAAATCCCACGTAAACTTTTCCCTCGTGCCCCAAAATAATTCTGACATTGAAATTTTTGCCACATTTTTACTAAAAAAAAGCATATAATATATGTATATAAAAATAGGTATCCTATTTAAATAAAACCGTTAGTCAAGATAACACGAAAAAAACCACATAAAAATACGTTATTATCTTAAAAACAAAAACCATTAATGATTAAATGACCCCAATTAAAATGTTCAAAATTTTTAAGGAAAAACGGAATTTTTCTGCATGAATTTGTCGACATTGTTCAATACAATTATAATAAACACACCGGCGTGGGTGACACAATCAAAACAAAATTACGTCTTAAAAATTATTGGCAATTAAAATTTTCAAGTAATTTACAGCGAAACAATCAATGAATTCGCGAAATCTATTAAGACAAAATCAGCGAGTACTTCAATTTCCGTGGAAACCCATAAAGAAATAATTCCGATTTTTTTCCTGAGCAATTTTACGACTCGAAACAGCCATAAAATGTCCGTTCTGTACTCTAATTTGCATTTTACACGTAGACTTTAAAAATACGCGTCGGTTGACATTGGCATTTAGAGTTCGAAAAAGAATCGGATTGTGGGGGCGTTTAAAACGCGGAATGTTGGAAGTAAATCGATTGTTTTTCACGACAAACATAATACGTTTCCTCTTACTTCCAACACCCACCACACCAATCTAGGCGAAATGAAAAAAAAATAATCTTCCATACAACTGTTTTTTCCATATATCTTCTTTTCCGCACCGCAGAAATGTGCGGTTTTAAATTATTGATTAGTCATCTTAGTGATGCAGACGTACTGACTAATACATAAAAAAATCCGAGTAAACAATTTTAATAGAAAAACAGAATCCAAGACTCTTCGACTCGAAGAATTATCATGCGTAAACAAAATTCACGTTTTATTTGCACGTGTTTCATTTTTGAAGTACCAGAGAAACATCAGACGATACACTATTGGATTTTTATCCATTTTCATCTAACGTTTCAAGTCTCACAATCGCTTCTTCTTAATGGCTGAATGTTCCTTAATTGGTTCCTAAATGGTTATCACACTTAACGAATTCATTTTCCAAGTGTCAATCTTCACTAATTGTGAACACATTGGTTTTAGAAATTGGTTAGAAATATCAACTGTTTCATTTACTAAAGAAGAGAAATTAATGGAGGTTCAATAGGTGATACACCTGTATCTAATATTTATTTGTAATCTTAAAAAATATTAAAAAAATATAATTTTTCCTTTATCATTTTGATAAAAACTTATTGTCAGGGGTCGTTCATAAATTACGTAAGGCAAAGTCTCTTGTATAAAACAAAATAGAACTTGGATTGTATGGAAAAATCAGAAGAAATAAAAAAAATATGACACTATCTCCCTCCTCCAAAGTCTTTTATTTTGTCAGAAATTGTTTGTGAGAAAAATTTAGTGAAATTTCAAATTTGAAAACTTATTAAATAATTAAGTTGATTAATAAGCATAAATTAGCATATATGGTAAGCATATTAACCAGTTTAATCGAAATAATTTACTTGTTGAAGTGTGCACAGTTTACACTGTATAGCAGCGGTAGCCAAAATGGTAGCCTGCGAGAAAAATTAACTGGTCCAAAGAGAGGCGTTAAATATGCGTTTTGGTACTTGTTATAATATATTTAGCACTTAAAAAATTATATTATGATGATGTGATACTCGGGATATAAATTATGAATTTTGTAGTGCGGTGAGGCGTGAAAAAAAGTTTGGCGACCGCTGTTGTATAGTGTATGTACTGAAGGTATGTATGAATGAATGTATGCATGCACGTGTATGTATAAATGTAAGTGAATCATGACTACCCTTATCTTGAATATGGCAGCATCCCTGCCTTTAGAAGATAAAATAATAGCTTTGATGTAAGTATAGACGAGAGAAGTAAGAAAATTAAGACCTTCTATTCTTAAGTGCCTTATGTAAGTAATTTATGAATAGTTGATCGATATTTTGAAAATATAAAACTTGTATTAAATTTTTCATGAAATGTGTAAAAATAATTCTACTTAGTTTGCATGTGTAGACAATATCATTTTTTGAAAAAGATTTAGAATTACAACAATTTTAAAAACCAAAAAAATGTACAGAAAAACTGTTTAATCTTTATGAGATTAAAAATTCGATAATTAGTTTGATTTGAAACTAACACCCTCAGCTGGTCGCGCTGCCATTAATTATGTCTAGGGTCGCGTGGGTTTATTTTTGAAAAAAAATAAATATATTAAAAGTATTAATTTAAATTCTAAATTTTTAAACCTTAATAGTTAAAGGAAGTATTATAACTCAGTTTGAAGTAACTTAATAACTTTGAAGTAGCTTAGCTACTTTAAAGTATCTAAGTTAGTCCATCTCGGTTCCTTCATTTTTTGGCTAAAAGTAACTAGTATCTTAGATAATTTTCAAAAAGAATTGTATCTTGTTATCAAAGATAACACAAAGAAACTGAAAATAAAGTATGCAATAAACAATAAAATAAGGTACCTGATTGTACAAAATAATGGTTACTCATTAATTGTTTTGTTTTGACAAAATTTAACTGTTTTATTTTACTCAAATTAGATGTAGGTATATTTTGATGTTTTTTATAATTTTATACTTCGTTTAGGGTCGGTATTTTCATTTCTAGATAGTGAAATTTATTTTCCAGATAAAATCTGGAAGGACAGAGATAACATGGATATTTTTAGCTAAGAATATAGCTACGTGTAAAATAAATGTATGGGATTTTTCTAACAAATACACTTTTATCTATAAAATACCTATCTTAAGGGTATGGTCAGTTTATCCGTGAGTGAAACTACTGACCTGTAGAGTTTTATTTTGTTTAGTTCTATACAATTCAATATACACCTTCTATATTAATCTAGCTTCTTTTTAAGTGTGTTGTATTTACCAGGATTTAAACAAACATACTTTCCTTTTTTCTGAATTAATAGACAATAAATACATTATCTGATTACCTACCAACTCCGGTGTAACATCCCTTGTGTTACGAAACTTAGTATGTACATGGTATACAAGGTAGCTAAAAAAGTATATTCTTAAGTATCTTAAGAAAAGTATTTAAGATTGTAAATTGTTTTTCATTAAAAAACACCCAAAAATTAAAAAGAAATAGGTTTTCAATTTTTAAATTATAACTATAAAATGTAAATTTCAAAGCATGGACTGTGTGATATAATAGGTGTAATGGAAAAGAGTGTCGTTTTTTCAATATACAATTAAAACACAAACTTTTGTTACAACTATTGATTTTAAATCAATGATATAATCAGCCTCAATAGTATCAACATATTGACATCCAGTGTGCCAATTTTTAATGTCATATTAGTAAAAATCAATTGATTAGCAAGGAAAATATCAAAAAGTTACATTTTGAACGTCACCGAAGCATACCATTTTTTTACTACTTAGTAAATGTGGTAACGATTGAAATAAATAGAAATCCGATGAAATAACTTTGGACGATTTTAGTGGGTACGGCAATACCACCTCATCCTTAATTAATTAGTTTATTCCAGGGATTTTTTTCTGCAGAGAGGTCTTGAATTACCGTGTTGCAGCATAGAATTTTATCTCTCAACAGTTTTTGGATACTTTTGGGTATTTGGCCGATCGATTAAGATTGATTGGGATTATTTGACAGCTTTTCGACTTTCTGGCATACATTTGGCACCATCTTCCCCCCTTAACTTTTTATTGGTTAAATTTTTTGTCATATTTCGTTGGTACCAGTTGGAGAAATGAAAATTACCGAATTTGAACTTAAAAAAACTCATTTAACATTAATGAACATCTAATGCATTTAGATAAACATTGAAAATGTTATTAGTAACAACTTTGCGATGCTATCCTGTGAAACTCGATGAGTATACAATACCGAATTTATATTCTTTAGGGTTTTTGGTCCTATAATTTCAATATAGATTTCGGAATAGAAAATATTTTATAATTTTTACTAAGTTGATAAATTACTCTAATCATAAAATGGCTTTAGTACCACTTTGAAGTAACTTATAAGCAGATAAATGGCAATTGAATGACTATGGGTTTAAAAACGACATTCTTTTCCGGTACACCTAATAGATAGAGACAAAGTAATAGTATGATATAAGCGGGGGAATGATTTAATTTTGGATGAAAAAAAACTTCCACTCACGGTCGCTTGGGGTCCAAAATGACCCCAACTAAGCTCTCGGTGGAAATTGATTTTGCCTATATAAACCTACTGATATGTATAATAAAATAATATGAGGAAGGTATAAAGCATATTTTAGCAAATTATCCACTTTAGTTTTCCAGATGTGTGAGACTATATTTTACTTGAGATCAAAATGACCCCGCGCGACCCCTGAAGGGTTAATGAAGTTTGTAAACTTCCGAGTTGTGAAGTTATTAATTATTTCAAATGAAAAGCTTGGTATAAGTTGATAGTTCTTTAGTGATGTGCAATGGCGAAAAGTTGTCACTAATTTATTCGATTTATGTGTGCGTTTTGGACGTTTTGTAGCGGCCGTTGATTTGCGCGGGACTCGGAATTGTTGATTATCTAGTCTAGACTGTAACCGAAAGACGTACGCCAAGGCCGGTGTGTTGACAACGCCGACAATACAACACAACAGACGATACCACATCGTCAAGTTAAAAACGACAGAACGAATATTAGAAATGTGCCGTCGCGTCGTTTATTTGTGACGGACAAAATTGGATGCATTTGCTGATGCTGCGTCTGTCTACTCTTGGTCATTCCATCCACACATATACATAAGTTCAGGCACACCCACGGTTTTCAAAACATTTTCTTTTTCGAGACTTGTTCAAGCAACTTTCAAAATCAACCACTGATAACAAAGAGACAAAGAGAAAACAGGCATTTAAAGCATACATTCCTTCATATTGTTCTTCAGGTCTTGTACAATGTTTTCGAGAAATTAAAGCAGTAAAATAATAATCCCATTAAGGGGGTGGAAAAGACGTCCTACGAAGGTATCGGTACTATAACGACACTTACCGTTTGCGGGTAGTTGATTCAGTTTGATGTTGAGGGGACACATATTCATTTGTCTTCGGGATAGGTTCAACGACGAAGGTTTACTGGATTCGGTCGCTGAACTACTACGTAGCCGTTGTTTCGGTGCCAAATCATCTTTTTTACTGTTCGACATCGCTCTAGTAGAAAAAAAAAACGGTGAGTTTAAAACGTGATACATAAAAGGAAAAATAGTTTACTTACTGTAAGATAATGTCTCGCATATTTGCAGCGATAACGGAATCGGTTGTAGCCATATAAATATCGCCTTCACCGGTAACGCTTGAGCGACCCACCTACAAAAAATTTAAATATAAAAATAGACGCAACCTAATTACTTTCCTCTTTATCTAAACAAATAGTTATTAGAACCTAAAGAAGATAGAGACACGAGTGTGACTTGCAACATTCCGGCCAAGCAAATATTAGTATAAATCAGTCGGTCTTGACCACACATTTACGGGTTTGTTTGTATAAAGATCAAGGATAAAAAGTCTGACAAGAGCTTAAAATAAATATTAAATTTCTTCCGTGTGATGGGTTTTTAGAGGAAAGCATTAGTGGGTCAGTATTATGGGGAGTAGAGGAAAGTGGGTTAGTTAAGGGTTGTCATATGAGGGCTCGTTTTCGACGCTCGTACCTCGATGTAGAGGAAATCGTTGGAGGCGCCACACCGTCTGATACCGACCAGGGAGAAATCGAGGGTGTTCAACTTGGAATTTCCATTGGGAACGAGACTCAGTTGTTGATCGGTGAGGCAAAGACGATACGAGCCGCGTATTTTGCTCTGACTTCCCAAACCTCGTTCCATCACTTCCACTTGCCACACGTGTTCTGGAATAAGAAAAAAAACAAGAATATAATTCCTTATCTTCTGCACAATAAAAACGTTAAAAATTATTCGACGGTTTTTTTCCCACATATGTATACGATAGGGAAAAAAACGCGCACGCACATATGGGGCCAGACAAACTTTTTTTCTTTCCACCAGCTTAAACAACTGGACTATTGATTTTTGCAACCAGTTTCCCTTTTTTTTCTCCCGTCTGTCTGTATACTTGAAAATTTTTACACGATCAATAGCCTCAATTTTGATGATATTGCGCAAAATTCTGTATAAAATAGGACATGCCATGATTACCCATTTTCTATGAAACTGGAGCAGACTCTTCCGTTTTTTGACCTCATTATAAACACTCCTCGAAAAGTGCTATATTCGTTTAAAAAGACGACCTATAAGTGTTACCAGGTAATAAAACCAGTCCAATTATGATATTTTCCCAAGTCAAAAAGAGAACTCCTGTGCAAATTAACGTTAATGTTGATGTATGAAACTCTTAATATTAACAGTTATTTGCCATTTTAGAAACGTTAAAAGTCAAGAACTGTTCTTATGACTGTTTCAATAATAGAAAATCACATGAATGTGATGCATTCATATGCAGATACGTACATTTACATCCAAGCCATTCAATCATAATTTTGAAGGTTACTGTTGATGGCAAAAAAGGCATCGTTGGAATGTCCGGCTTCCCACTCATCTCATTGTCCATTTTGTTTTTATTATTACTTGTTTTTTCTTTCATTCTTGTTTAAATAAAATATAAAATGAATAATTATTGAGAAAAATTGCCCACAAATTAGATGTAAGTGAGCGGAAGAAGGATGACTACAGAAATTATTCACACATGGTCTCTTTACCAACTATAAAATGTATGACACACATCCGAACACATTCATTATTTTTATTGTTAGTATTAATATTATTATTTATGAATGAACATTTTGACTCATCGACAACGATTATTTTATTCCGCATATGTTTTGAAAAGTGAAGGGAACGGCTCTGTACCCACTTTGCATACAAACTAGACACTTAAAAATCAACTATGTACCTACGTTAGTTGTGGAAAACCTCATCTCGGATTTTCATTTAAAAGGAAGGAAATGCGATCCTGAACGTACAAATTCCGTTTGGGCCATTTGGACAAATGTTTCGTCATTACGTTTATTATTTATGTGATTGATTATTATATTTTGTTAGCATTGTGATAAAAATCATGTACGCAACTAATTGTAATGCAAAATGTGTGCGTGCGAAAAGAAAAAAAAAACATATATAACCAAGACCTCTTGGCCAGAAATTCATAAACATATACAAAAAAAAAAACGATTTGTTTTAAATGTGACCTAAGCCATACACTTAGACATTTTTATCATCAAACATCCTGTCTACATGTTGTTCCATGTGGCTAGTTTCAGTGATCCAATAGATATTTCGTGATCGCGCCAATTTAAACCAATCGACGACAAGCGTTGGAAATCAAATGAAAATTATATTATTTAAATATAATTGTTATATCCCGGATATCCTTGAAATATTTTTTCCCAGTTTTTTTTTGGGTTATCTTAATAAACATTAACTCTTTACTTTATTAAGTACATTGATCTATTAAATCTAAACTATAACGATTTCCCCAACAAAATTGTAATGTTTAGAATTTAAAGTGATATACTTGGATATTTTATCATTTAATTCTACTACTTATTATTTTTTTAATTGTTTTTTATTTTTATTTTTGTCAACTTAAAAATTTTGACAAAAAAAAATTAATGGTACTCTTAGGCGTTTATGTTATGCATCTGAAGAAGTCAAAGAATTTCAATTTCTTAAATCAACAAGCTGTTTAAATTTTAAAAAAGATTTCCAAAGAAGTTTATAAAACAGTTTTTATAATCAGAAAACTCATACGACTGAAATAGTTACCATAGTTAACTTACAAAGTATATTCAAAGTAAGAATTTATAATAGGCCCAGTCTTGACCCAGACTTGGGCCCAGTATAACAACGAAGCTTGAATCAGGTCTTCAATAAGGTATTATATAAAGTAACACTACAATTATTATCTTCTTTATTATTATTTTCAATTGATTGAGATAAATTGATAAGTAAATATGACATATTGAAATCAATATAATAAGAAGCAAACGCATATAATTTAGGTATGTCGACAAAGCCAGAGAACAAAAAATGTTAGCACATACGTATGAGTGAACCCCAAATATAATAATCAATGTCTCAAATTTCAACTAATTGTTGTCGTTTGTTTCAACTATCATTTCGATTTCACCCAATTATCAATTGTCATTTGTCAGTGTTCACTGTGAATATTTCACTGGTAGCTACTAATCATTTAATATTTTTGACTGTACTATACTATTTGTACTATTTACAGCCTCTAAACCTTGTGATTTATTAGCCTTACAATCGCTAAAGACCGTGGTAGTTATTAAGGTAGTAAATATTAAAAAAAATCAAACATACGTCAATTTAAACTAATATTTAAAAAAAATCTAGGAAAAAACTCATACAATTAAAAAAAAACATTTTTGGTGATTTTTTGTAGTTGTTAATCTTGGTTATGCACTGGCGTTGAGGCTTGGCCAAGTCATGGGCCACGCTTGTACACCAAGGCTTGGCAATTAATAAGTGGCCCAAAATTGATCCTATTGTGAATACTAGGAGTTCCTACATGAGATTATATTGATAAGAGATATATTATAACAATCGGTAGGAAGACAAAAACTCAAATAAAAAAATTCCGATCCGAAAGCTTGAAAATTACTTTGTTCCAATATTTAAAGAGCGATCGTACATGGAATCGCATAGGTATATATACTTTCACATAACATGGGAATACCCTAGCGAATTGCTACACTTAACTTTTGTATCATATCGTTGGGAAAAATGAAATGTCGGGCTTTTAAGCAGTAAAATATTCAAAATTATACTTTAATCTAAATATTTTAAAAATAATACATAAATTTCATTTTTAACAAAACAGTTCGAAAAAAAAATTAAAGATTTACATTAAAAACTTTTAAGTTTTATATATTGGGGTAGGTACCGCATGCAATAATCGTTTTTAGTTTCAAACCCCACGTAAATAAAAAATAGTTGCGTGTGTTTTACAATTTATGGCTTAATTTAGTCTAACTTTATTCTTAACTTTAACTGATTGTCGATTTTTTTCAATAGACAGAGAATTAAATTTAGAAAAAAAAACATTCAAAGTTGAACTTGAATTTCTCCTTGTTTGAATCTAAGATTACAGTGCATGTTAAATCTATGATGTAGTCTAGAGATCACCAACCTTTTTGATTCTAAGAACACATTTTTGAAATGTTATAGTCGGAGATGTTTAAAAATTTATGTAAAATGGTTTAGATCAGAGGTTATTAACTTGGGTTTAATGGAACCCCAAGGGTTCGGTGAGTCAATTTCGCGGGTCCACCGAGGTAGACACCCCCGACTTTATGATTCGTAAGGGCCCCTCATATATACCTTTGTTAGAATTTTAAAAAAAGAATATTTTATTTTTCCAACTAAGGGTTCGGTGAATTCGCATATATATTCAACAGTAATACGAGGTGTGATCAAAAAGTAAGGTGACTTCATTTTTAAAAAAAATTATTCATCTAATTTTTTTTTGATACAATACACTTGTGCCAGCGCTTTTTCCAGTCGTTAAAGCACTTTTGAAATGCACTTTGAATCTTTTGAGTCTTTTATCTTTTGAAAAGATAAGCCGAAACTGTTCGGTAGTAATTTTAGAATTGTATCTGTCAGTATAAAATCGAAATTGGCTAGTTTAAATATAAAATTAGAGTAAAAAAAATGCTGAAATGAATCACTTTTTGTATCATTTCAATGCATATGATGAAGAAAAAAAATGGCACTAACATTCGGTTTTTTGAAATAATTCACAATAAAAATGTCACATATTTGCATTTTCTTTCTTCTTAACTCTAGCAAGTAGGAAAATATCTCTTCGAGCAGACTAAACATTCGGAACAAATTAAATTACATAATTTTGGCAAATTAATGCCCCAGAATTTCTTGTTTTAGACAATGATAATGGATATGTGGGGCTCCCGCATTTTGAAGGTCATTGTTACAGTGTGCAACTTATTTTTAAATAAAAAAAAAAACGCACACATACATAATTTTTTTATCTTTTACAACATAATTGTGATGTATGAATTGCAAAAACATTTTTTTTTCACGAACGCGCAGCAAATGTGATCTCCAAAGGAGGCCACCGAAAGGTGATTGATTATCTCATTTATTTATTCAACTAAAGCAAAGAGCGAAAAAAATGATGTGAGAGTAAATTTTCATAAACTTTTTATTCCCAACTTTTGATCAAATGCAAACTTGCAATTAGTGGGGAAAAGTAGTATGGCGCATTTTTTGCTCGTATCACGTTTTTCATTGACAAAAAAGAGGTCTAGTCTTAAAATTTTAATACTTGACCATAAATCAAATTCAAAAGCAGCAAGAAAAAAGGTGAATTCATTTTCGGAATGAAAAAGAAAGATACCTGAAAAAAACTGAAATTTAATAAGGAGGGAGTTTGTCTCTCAAAGGTATGCCGTAATTGGCCGCTTGAATTCTCTTGCAAAATTATTGTGAGACCTGAGAACGGATCTTTGTGTGATGATGGTAATGGTGTTGTGCCCTGTTTGAAGATCTTAGGTTCAAATTCCTGGCCGGGTAAGTCTGTGTGTGGCGAAGAAATTCGCCAGAAATTCGTGACCGGTAAAAGTAGAATACGGTTTGCCGCTTTTTTCTTTCTTTCCTTCGATATTTGTATGCGATAAATCCATAATTTTTAACGAATCAAGTTCACATGGCGATATGGACGATTTCGTTGTTAGGGTACCCATCTTTAATCGTTTAATTAAAAATCGCGACTGATCCAAAAACGGAGCCAATGAGAAGAGAACTATTTACGACTTATTAAAACATATTTATTGAAAGACAAAAGTTGATCTCTTCAAATATTAGATATTTGTCTAGATCATAAACATAATCTCTTTGGCAAATTCAAGCCGAACAAATACGAAATGTGTCGATTTAATGAAAGAATTTGCCATGAATGTTAATTGAAT
Source organism: Sisyra terminalis (assembly GCA_958496175.1). Classification (NCBI taxonomy): domain Eukaryota; kingdom Metazoa; phylum Arthropoda; class Insecta; order Neuroptera; family Sisyridae; genus Sisyra; species Sisyra terminalis. The sequence continues at coordinate 22,177,341 of OY292277.1, forward strand.
ATTAAGTATCTTGAAAGCAATTTTAATTTATTTAGGAACGACATTCATATTTACAGGAAAGTAACGAGCCAATGGGATTTAACAATATTATGAATGCTATTATTATTTTCATTACAACTTTACTGTGCTATGTATAATATGTTCGACATTGCCTCTCCATACTAAATAATATGAACTAAGCGGCAGAAAGTGAGGTAGGTTGTTTACGAGCCACTGGTTGAATGGACCGCATTCCACGCATATTTTCGCTCTTTGTAAACTCTGCAATGCAGTTAGTGCCGATTTAGTAACGGGTCTTAGTCACAATAATAATCTTCAAGTACAACGAAAAATCATGCCAACACCATAGAAAAATCACCAACTTTTTAGAACTTCTGCCCCAAAAATAGCAAATAGTCAGACGCTAATTTATTATTCTTTCCTTAATTTTTATGTTTAATTGGCTCTATATAATCAAGTCGAGAAATTCGTTTTAGCGATGCCATATTGCATCAATTGCATTTTTAGATTCCTTTGATCGATCGAGTTATTTTCGTTTGAAATACTAAAGCCGCCGGTTTAGAAATGAAGAATTTTATACAAAACACAAATTTATAAATTTCTTTTATTTTAGAAAATGGAATCTAGTTTAGCGTTTTGGTTGGCAATAAAATTAATTGGTTTACTGCCGAACGAAATGTTTTTCGCTTCGAATTTTACTACGAAATTGTTTTCCGTTGAATTCCTTTTAATTATCATGTTTAAAAGTGAAATACTTATATTAACATGTGTATATAAATGTGAATATTTTATGAATTATATAACTCGTTAAATATGTTACGTCAATTGGTATTTTATCAATGTATTTTTCTTTTTAAATTTTTAATCTTTACACCTGCTAATAAAAATTCTTGCATTGTATAAATATTATACGCTGTAATTTTTTTTTCTTAATAATTTCATGTCAAAAATCATTTATTAATTTAGTGAACTTGGTTGGTCTTTTGTAAAACTATAAGTTTAAAATTTTTAAATTTTAGAAGCAACAAATTATATCAGTTGGCTTTTTTTAACCAATTATAGGTATCAGTAAAAGTATTTTCATAAAATGAATAATTATACTGTATATCATTATCTAATATTTATCGAAGTCATTTTATATGAATCCAAAAAACTTATCTGGAGTTTATCTGAAGAATAACAAATCATTGCTTGATTACGAGTGAAAAAATCAGTTAAAAGATTAAGAATTACTCGGATGAATTAAATATTATTCTCTAAACTTACAATAACGTTTATAGTTATTTTTTCTGCAAAATTATGTCCTATTATATTATTTAAACTTATTGAAATTAATCACTGAAAACTCAAATCAAAATTATACTTAATTATAACTTAAAGTAAATTAGGCTTGTACTAGTATCCAGATTTTTACCAAATAGGTTTTCGTGCATTTGTACGTATTGCCAGTATCAACACCAAATGAATTCCTTGTCCTAAAATACACCTTCGGGGCTGCATTAAAAAATTTTAGATCCAAAGGATTGTTTAATAAAGAAGATCAAATAAAAAATGTTATATTTATTTAAGGACCGAGTTTTCAAAACTAGATAGTGGTATTTATCTTACAAATAAATTATAAATATTTGTAGGATAAAAAAAACATAGATTTCCCGGAAATAATCTTGCAAGTTCCTCTGTGCTGTGTTCTAAAAGGATCACACTTCATCACACTACAGGAATGTTCCTAATCCCACTTGGTCGAATTTCTTCCTGGGTTATATATCTATAGCCAATTGGGCTAGTTTTCTAGCAATTGTGACGATTAGCAACGAGTAGGCTGACTAACAATTTGGCTTGTAAATAGTTACAAGCTGCAAATTGGCTAGTGTATATGGTTGGACAAGTTTAATCGAAGCTTATATCCTCGCTAGTTACGTGTAATCGACTCTATTTTCATTTATTTTCTAATTGTTATTTACCGTCGCAGTATAACAACTAAGGTCTTCAACAACTCTAGGGTTAATAAAACTCCGTAAGTCGAGAAATATTGAAAATTTGCTCGATACAAGATTCGAACCTTCACCGATACGAACATTTCCCAGTTTTGGAGCGGTCACCATGACCACTCGGCCACCAGTAAATTTTAACTCTTTTATATAATATGCTACTTTTCGTTACTACGTTAAAGAAGAATGTTTTAATATGTTAAAAAAATGAGCAGTTTTAGGGAGGTATGAAGTTTTCTTTATACTGCTCCTACTTGAAAGTAGTTGAAATAAAAACTAGTGTAATCTTCAGCGGCACTTGCTGAGTTAAAATTTATTCAAATTTTATACTTTACGGAATTGGGTATCTTATATCTGATGAGTATTCGTAAATCACGAGATTTTATCAAGTACGAGAGTAAATTACAGGTGCTTATTAGAGAACATTTTTTATACTATAACATAAAAAATAATCACATAAAGTATCCAGATACTAAATAAGTTACTTTATTAAAACGTATCCAAAGTTACTTTAGGTACCTAGCAACTCTTGATAAAAGGAACTTAAATACTTATCTTAAGTTCCTTTTTAGTTACTTTGTATACTATGTATTTACTAAGTTTCGTCAAGTATTAGGTAACCAGATAATGCATTTCTTATCTTTATTAATTTAGGAAAAAATATGTATGTTATAGCTGTAAACACAACACACTTACAAATGACAGGAGATTAATAGCAGAGGTATTTGTCGCTGCGCCTGATAAATTCCATATGTGATTTTTGTAAGGTTTTGAAGTAACAAAAAAAACATACTATTTAATAAACAGAAGGAAATAAATCCAACATTTTAATGCAATTCCTTAAATATTTAGTCTATACATGTTGTATTAAAAAAATATATGCTGTTTAAACATTACCTATTATTACTTCAGTTTAAATAATAAAATATAAAAATTAAAAAATTCCCATATAATATGGAACTTGGCAGGCGTAACGACGGATATATTGAATTTTATAGAACAAAACAATATAAAACTTTACGTCTAATATTTCGGTATCTAAGATACTTTTCGGTACTTCAGATACTTTTTAAGTTACAAAATACAGTTCCTTCTAAAAATTATCAGAAATACTAGAATAAAATACTAAAAAAAAAAAATACTAGAAATACTACTACTTTTTGCCAAAAAAGCCAAAAAATAAAGTAACTAAGATGCAGTATCTTAAATACTCTAAATTTACTAAGAAACTTTTTTTCTTACAGCTCTGATAGTAATCCGCCTCTTAATTATCTCTTTATTAAATTGTGGATTTTTTTTATCATTTTGCTTACTTATTGGTATGGAATGAGCAATAGAATAGTTTGCCTGTAAGATCACTAGGGTTTTTTTTTAAAGTCTATTGCAATTATAATAGTATTATCTATAAATACTCTATAGCATCAAAGTTGTTGTTTTATTAAAAGATTACGTAAGAGATGTAAATTTGGTGTGCGAGAGTAATAATTTAAGCTCATGATATTTGGGTGTACGTGTGTTTTTGGTATAGAATTAAATGATGGAAGGAAAAAGAGAACTGGTAATATTGTTTTTGAATAAGGCAGTGTTATTTACTCGTGCGGTTGTTTGTCAATCAAAATATATAACCAATGAAAAAATTCAACGAGCAACCAAACTCTTGCCACTTGTTTATCAGAAAAATAGACAAACAACTCTCCAATACTTGCACGGAAAGTATATATAGCACCAGTCATAACTAACACATTCTTATATCCTCACATTCAGTTCACATAATCATATTTATAATATGATCGGCATAGACAAACAACATAATATAAACATACTGATCACATCATCATCATCGTCGTCTCCTCTTCACCTCTTTTGCTCATTGAAAATCAAGAAAGACAAGGCGAAGCCTCATAACCAATGCATATGTAGGTAAATACTTATGGTCAATTCGTAGAATTATTTACAGCACAAACAACCGATTCATACGAATATTCAGTTATCTTTGTCAATTACCGTTTGTTCGATTGCTCACATATTTTCCTATAGCTTGCAAAAATATTTGAAAAAAAAAGAAGGAAAGATGAAATTAATTAAAACGAACATTTCTAATTCCAAGTGTCTACATAAATTTGAATTAAATATAAACAGTATTTGACCCAATGAACATCAACGGTATTAAATATTCAGGGTGGAAAAATTTATCACTAATGAGGTTCAACTACAAAAAAATGACCGGATAAATAGAATTGTTAACTAGAAATATAGGGTAAATCCGAACTAAATGACCGTATATGAGAAATGGGCAATTCAGAACAAAAACGCTTTCCTAAAGCAGGCCATTCGCGCTCCGACTTACAGTACTGCTAGTCGGACTACTAGTTGGATTACGGGCTGTTAATTTTCTAAGGTGAGACAAGGATAGGCAAACTGAGTAGGATAATTATGGAATAGTTGTATAGTGTTTGTTTAGAATAGAATTTCGGAATTTCAATCTCTTCCTACCCGCAACAAACACTATACAGCTATTCCACAATTGTCCTACTCAGTTTGCCTATCCTTGTCTCGTATTAGAGAGTTAAGAGCCCGTAATCCAACTAGTAGTCCGACTAGCAGTACTGTAAGTCGGAGCGTGAATGGCCTGCTTTAGGAAAGCGTTTTTGTTCTGAAATGCCCATTTCTCCTATATGGTCATTTAGTCTGGATTTCCCCTATATTTCTAGTTAACAATTCTATTTATCCGGTCATTTTTTTGGTCTATTTTTAGAGAGTTAACAGCCCGTGAGTTGGATCTTCTAGTTGGATCGCCTAAATGTTCTGACTAGACATCCAACTTCCAACGACACAATTCACGGTCCGACTTTAGAACCAACGTCGAAAGTCGGACCACAAGTTGGACTGCAAGTCGGAACGTGAATGGCCTGCTTAATGTAATAAGCTCTCACTCAGTTTGATTCGTATTGTCCTTTTAAGGATGTTATGGAGGTACAATCGGAAACAAAAGAACACAAAAATAGAAATTCGTGAATTACCTCGTATGAGGCGAATAAATAGGCCATTACTTCAAAAACTGTCTATAGTTTAAGAGAAAATCGGAAATTTCACCAAAAATTTTAACTTATTTTTGAGACGGAATATGCCTTGATTTCAACTTGATAAATCAAATTATTATTGATATGATGTTCCTAAGTTATGAATGTAGAATTTTTTAATATGATTAAAACATAAATTAGGATGTTTTTTAGATAATTATAACTAAAAAATATAAATTAAACTGATAATTCAACATTATATAAAATAATGAAAACGTGATAACTCTGTCGAATTTATAGGATTCAGTTGTGCTTCTTATGGTGAAAGAACTATCAGGATATATTAAATTTTACATATACATATATTAAGCTTCATGTCTTTAATGGGATTCACAAACTATTTACGTCTCTAACTCCTTTTCCAGATTTAATTGTTTAAGTATTTTCTTGCGTTAGCAGCTTGAAACATTATAGGAACCTGTAGGACTCGTGGCAAAGCAAAGCACGTAAACCATAAGACTATAGAATAAATGCACTTCATTTGTAGCAAAATAAGCAAAATCTACATTAAGCCTTCACCTTTACACTAAAATTTGAATTGGGAAATGTTTAAATAATACACGAAAATATTGTATACAATTGTAATTTCATGTTTCTGGCAGACAATTTTAATTTTATACATAGAATAAAATTAAATAATGGTCAATTAAGTCAAGTTCTCCAACTCAAAAGGTGTTTAAAATATCATATTTACGTAAGCATTTATTTGTATGTAAACTTGATTATTGCAGTGTAATAGTATACATAGCCTCTTATATCAGTAAATTCAATTGTATGAGTTCTGAAATTCCCTGTAATATTTAATTTAAGTTTATGTTTTACTGGCGTAGTAGGGTGTAGGTACAAATAATTTGGAAACCGCTGCCGTAAATAAATGCGATTGTAATAATTTGTTAAAGGGTATAAATGGGAGGAAATATCAATGGTAAAAAAATGGTGTTTCCTCATACAGGATTTGAGCTTCATTTTTGGTGAATTTTGGCGAAATTTGTTTCAAAATAATTTTGATATAATTTTGGTTTCAGCAAAACATATTTTTTTTTCAATAAATTAAACCTCTATTTTGCATTTTTACCCCCGAGAAAAGGCTTAAAAATCGTTATTCTGGGAATATTTTTGGGAGCAAATTTCAGCAAAATGCATCGAAAAACAAAACTGTAATTGTGCACACTTCATTAAATTGAATCGTCGTATAAAACAAAGATTTTTTTTTTAAAAAACAGTTAGTATAAAATCGTTTTATAAACCTATAGAAATCAATAAGGAAAATTTTAAATCAATTAACAGTATTTCGTACTCAAAGTTACCGTCCAATATTTAATGGCCGTTAATAACAATTCGGGGAATTCATGGCTGAGAAATTACACTTGAAATTGTCATTTTTCTGTTAATTGAATATTAACTACTTGAAATTAGTGACTTTTTATCAATATTTTCAACGAACCGTTTAACTGATAACAATGACGCAATAGATTCCTCATAAAATACGATAATTAAATGCTATTAAATGCTTACAAATATATGCTCAATTTTCTCTCTTTGACTTATTAAATTGGTACAAATTTTTATTTATATTTGGTACGGTTTTTCCTAAACAAGTACATAAACTCAATCGCGTGAAATATGTTAATTGGTAAAACTTGTGATAAATAAAACGCAAAAGATTCAGTTAACTTATTCGACACCTAATTAGTTTAGAAACTATTCAAACAAGTCAATGAAAATATATTTCATTGATACAAATATTTTTTTTTAGTTTATAAACTTCACATTATAATTATCAGAACATTTTTTCAATAAATCATGTAGATAAGAGTAAAATTGACAACAATTTATAATGCTTCATAACATGTTAATCTTACAAAACTTAAAGGACCTCACCAGGGGATGACATTGTGGAGAGAAGAGTTGAACCACGTAAAGCGTTAGTCAAAATACAGAAAAAAAATCTTACAAATTGAAAATAGAATACTGAGGCATTTATTTGTTTTGAAATGATCAAGTTATTTATTTTATTATGGTCACAACAAAATGAAAATCTATTTATATGCACTGCAATTTTATTATACTTATATATATTTAAACACAGAAAAATCTTTATAGTAACTCATAAAGTTTTTTCGACATTGTTTTAATAATAGATCAATCGTAAAGTTATATAACAGCAAAGCAGCCTTGAAAATAACCACCACTTTGAAAACTTGAAACTATTTTAATAAGGAAAAGAATAACTTTACTACTTTTACACTTCATGTGGAAGAAAAAACTTATTATGTATTTCAATATATTTTAATGCATATCTTCGATACGTGTGCATAATACGTGCACATAAGTAAATCATTTACTTTTTATCAACATACATTTAATATAATAAGGTACGTAATAGGATGAATACATTAATATTTTAATGTAATTATAACTATAAGATAATGTTTATGCTTTATTATCATTTTAATTGATTTTTACTCAATGTTTTTTATCGCTTCATATTTAATAATGTAGAAGCAATACATAGCTGAAATAAAACAATGTGTTAAAACGTTTATATAAGCATTTTATTTTTATTTAAATTATTTTAATTTCAAATTTATGAACGATAAAAAACGTTGAAATTAAAATAGTGGACATTAATATTAAAATATTTCGATATTTTCCACTTGGTTTTCAAACTTCTGAATGAACATCTTAAATTGGAAAACAATAAAAACTAAAATTTTGTAATAGTACAAGTTATAATTTATTAGGTTGTCCGGAAAGTTCGTACCGATTTTGAAAGAAAATTTAATCCCAATATATCCAAAAATTATTATCTTATATAGTTGCCAACTCTGTTCTATAACTATATTTTTTTATCTTTCAAACTTAGATTTTTCATGGGAAAATTCGGTTTTGTCTTTATGCCTCCTAACGAAAATCAGCGCGAACTTTAGATTATAGAAATGATCAAATAAGATTTTTTCGCTGACTTTGAACATGTATACTGTTTATACAATATATAGAATATATTGTGGTCTGTCGTGAATCATCACAAAGCAGTTATGAAGCGATCCAAACTTCTTGATGACCACTGAGGAAGATTGTTTGGCAATCGAAATACGTTTTTGAGCAACACGTCACAAATATTTTTGTTTGAACTTCTGTTCAAATTTATGTTTATGGTATGATTTTTATAAATTATTATATTAAATTATACTACATAAATTGAACCACAATATATTCTATATATTGTATAAACAGTATAGAAATGATTTATACAAGATTCGCCATCGGTGTTTTAGACAGTGAATGATAGAAGTTATCTTCAGTTAGACAAAATTTGCCGGATGAAGTTGGCAAATAGTCGACGAAACGTAACCGTCGACCGGCGTAACTTATCCTGCCTGAGATAATTTTTTCTATTCGAAATAATCCAAGTTTAAATACTCCGAAAACGGTAAGTATTATTTTTAAAGACTAAGAAAAGTATTAAATTAATTGAATGTTCTACAATACTAATATTTTAATGATGTTGGGAAAATATTCTTTCGAAATTCTTCGACTATCTTTATTATTTTGCTTTGACTTGAACCAAAAGTTATAAATAAAATGTTATTGTTTCGAATAAAAAATGTGTACAAAAATTTAAATTTTCCTAATTAAATTTGTGTATACTAAGTACCTGGCGCTAAATGTTAATTTAAAGCCTTATGAGTTTCAAATTCGTACAATTACTTATGAACTGATATTAATAAAATTAATTTTCGCTAATGGATAGGTAATTTTTCCTTGAAAATTATGTTCGTTTGCTTGTAATTAATTATATTTTTATTAAATAAGCAATTAAAAAATATTTTTTTCTGATAAAAAAAATACAAAAATTTGTTATCTAAAACATTTGTCCCTGATGCATTTTTAATAATTGTAATCTATGTAACAATTACAATGTAAACGGTGACATCGCGAAATAGCGAATTTACACATATACATTATATTATCAGTATTGGCGCCAGTTTTAAGTTGTTTGTATATTTGTTCCAGTATATATTCCCACACGTTTAATGACGCCCATATTATTTGTGTTTCTTCAGAGCAAATAGAACTATCGAAAAAAAAGATAAATATAAATAAAAAATAACAACAAATTTGTGATATTTGGCGACCTTATCATCCACATTAAATAATTTTGTCTGAGTTATCACTGACAAAAGGCACCAGCTTTAAATTGACGTCACCAAAAATTAATTATAAGTATATTACCTTTGAAATTATACCTAACACCTAATTTAAGATTCTTTTGAATGAAGTAACACCAAGAGATTATCTTAAAAATATTATTTATTATTTTGTTATTTTTCTATATGTGGAAAAACATTACCAGGAACTAAAGCCTCTTCAAAGATAACACACATACAAATAACAAAGTTTAGTATACATATTTGTGTAAAAAATTTCTTCCAGTTAACAATAAAATTGTGAAAATTGTTTCAATTTTCACTGTTTAACTAATGGATTTGTAATCGGTGCCCGAGGAAATCTAATGGCTATAAACTATCACATAAATGTTGACCTTTCGAAAGGACCAAGGCCTTGGATAGTTACACAAAGCATTAGCGAACATAGATATTATAAATAATATGTTTACATTTTGCGTACATTTTGATAAAATGTATTTACAACCAGTTATAGATATTCTCAACTCCTACTTCTCATCTCTTGTACGGTATTAGTTTGATAATTACTTGAGAATTAATTCATAAAGTGTTTTAGCGATTAATTCATAAAAACATTTTTTTCTAAATTTTCTCTTATAACTTATTAAAATAAACACTTGACACTTTTTCATAAATCATTAATTTTTCGAAAATTTTTAATGGTATTTAACAATAGAAGATACCTCTATGTTGCACACAATAGATAATAAACCAAAGGTTATTTTTTTTGCCAAATACCCACTAAAGAAACTTCCTTGAAATAATGTTTTACAATTAATGTTAACAACAATTTTTATTAGATAGTAAATCGATTTGAACCAAAAAAAAAAACATATTTTTTCCTCAGTATAACACTAGTGAACTCAACAGAGATCGCTTTTAAATAGGTATTTTTCTTTCTATTATAATTTGCAAAATATCACATTTTCTTGAATAACTTAGTTTTTCTGTTTTATAAAATTAAACTTTGAACAGTTTACACTCGTTTTATCTGCGCTACTTTTGCTTTGGGGGACCATTCATAAAATACGTTCGCATAGAAGGGAAAAGAGGGGGGTGAGACAATAAGTGACAAAAGTCGAAATTTATCAAAAAAATTTTTTTTTTCATTTTCTGTTACGATAAAAAGTCATTCTGTTTGATTTTATAAACTTGTATTTTTTTTACTTATATATTTTCCCTATCATGTAAGGGGGGATGTAATCTTTCGTGACGTAATATTTATAAAGGGGTCGCAAAAATATGAAGTAGCACGACGAAGGGGTGGGGGAGTTCTAAACAGGTGGTATTTTAAGTGCGTATTTTATGAATGACCTTTTTTCTAATGTTGTAAAGTTTACGAGTATATATCAGTTAGAAAACTGCTTTGATTTTTTCAATTTACAAAAGTATGGCACGCACATTCCAACATCCTCTGCAATAATATTTTGTAATAAATTGGCGTTATGTATGGTTATTATCGTTAAATTGAATTCAATTTGAGACAATGATAGTCAGGCAGATCAACAGTGAATACATATTTATATTTCATACTCATAAAAACATTGTTCTTTTAAAATTTCAAAAATATGTCATAATTTTGTCAATTATGTCATTGCATTTTAACTAATTATTTTGAGAATCCAAATCAATAAAATTATAGTTCAGTGGTCCAACGTTATGAATACAACAATGATTTGATGGATATCTACGAAATATCGAGCATCAATTGATCGATTCTCGTGATTGTCACAGTGTTGGTAAATTGGTCAATAATATTAAACGAAACGGTAACTAAATTTCAATGAAAATATTTCTTATTATTAAAACATTGAATTTTAAAAAGCCAAACGTCCTACAAAAAAAATACCTAATAATCTTGTCTGTAGGTAGAATATTAAACAAAAAAAGAAACAAATGAGTTTTTAAAGTATGATAACTTTAAATTATGACTACTTCATTTGTAATATCACCCACGACAAAAAAAAAATGCTAACTAATTCTTCGGTACAAATTAGTGAAGAAAGTTATTAAAACCTATTCATCATTTATAATAACAGTCCAAAATGTTGAAGAATAATTAACATAAAATTTTACGATTTGGTTCATGTCTTGACTAAGTTTATAGTATAATAATCATAATAATTATAATTTGGTAACGTTAATCGGAAATTGATAATAATTGGTAAATTTATGGTTGTTATCAAAGAATTAGATACATTAGATTAAACCAAAGGTGTCCAATATGATGTTGTGGAATTTGTGGCCAGATTTAAGATTTTTATTTCAGAAATGAACAAAAGGGAAGGTTTAATAGTAAAAAAATATATAAAACAGTTATTTGTCAAAACAAAAAAATCACAATGTAAACATTATTTTGTGTAACACGGTAGTCAGGTATCCGATTTTATTGTTTACTGCGTACTTTAGTAGCTACTTTTTGTCACCTTAGATACTTTTCGATATCTAAGATACGAGTTCGGTATCTAAGAACGATACGGCAGCTAAGATACTTTAAAGTAACTAAGATACTTTTTTTTGTCAGCTCTGTTATTCAGTATTAAAACCTATTATGAAAATTACTTTGACTACTTTAGTAATGGCGTAGTATGGCGTTACGGTAAGGATTTCGCTTTTCTCAGGTATTTAGTTTCGATATCTTTTTGGCTGCAGTTTTTAGAGATAAGCACCGTTGATAGGAGAACTATGGCCAAAACAGTACTAGTTTTTGTGTACACTCTAATATACAACTACGAGGTGTGTTCAAAAAGTACCCGGAATTTGTCTAGAAAAATAAATATACAAGTTTATTCATCTTAATCTTTATTGTCCCCTTCAAAGTAATCCTCATCGACTGCAACACACTTATGCCAGCGTTTGATCCAATCCTCGAAATATTTTTATATTCGATTTTCGATATGCCCATCAGTGCTTCCTGCGATTTTTCCATTACTTCCTCTCGATTGCTGAAACGCGTTCCCCGTAGTAGTTTTTAAACTCGATTGAACAGAAAGAAATCATAGAGAATCATAACAGGTGAATTCGGTGGCTGTTGGATGGTATTCGTTGTATTTTTCGTCAAAAAATTTCGAATAATGATGGCACTGTGAGATGCTGCATTATCATGGTGCAAAATCCAACTTTACTGCTATACGACGGAAACCCAAATCATTAACCAAATTGTTTTGGACGGATTCATAGACAATGTTCAAGCCCTCCGCTATCTCTCTGATGGTTAATTTACGGTTATTGACCAACATTTTTTTTTACTTTATCAATGTTTTCGTTGGTTTTCGATGTCGATGGTCTGCCACGACGTCCATCATCTTCGATTGAGTCACGACCACCTTTGAATCGCCCGTGCCACTGGTTTTCTTTAGAGAATCTTTACCAAAATACTTTTCCAACAATTCCATTTCCCGTTCGCGCCACATAAAATCCGTTTTTTACGCAAAATTTAATACAAATTAGTTGTTACAAATTTAAATCCATTTCTAAAATTGTTAAAAATCGCCAAAATACACAAAAATAGATGTACTCTTGGCTACGTAACTTTTACAAATGTCAAGCAATGACGCTAAGATTTAGAGGGAATATTAACAACAAATGTATCAACTAAACAAAAAACACAGAATTCAAATCGGAATAATGGGAGCGCCAAACGGGGGTTATTCCGGGAACTTTTTGAACACACCTCGTATATCAAGTCGTTACCTAAATTAAGCTAAAAATCTAATACAATTTTTTTAATTGAAATGGAAGTTATTAAATTAGCCTCTTCTTTAATAGAAAAGGTAGAATTTACTGTGCTATAAATGGTTGCGACAGTAAACCACATGACAATGTAGAAATAAGTTTTTTTGCTACACCCAAGTCTGGTGGCAATTTTTATCAAAAATTTGTTGGGAAAGAAACCAAAAATTTTTTCCTACTTTCAAAACTGATCCTTGAATTTCGTAAGGTTTTCTTATATGAGACCATTGTTGACAAAACGCTGTAAAACTCACATTACTGCTTGTATCTTCATTATTTTACCACATTTTTACCATATTTTACCACATGTATTTTCATTAAGTAAATATCAAGCTTCAGGAATTTTTTCTACGTTAATAACATTTTTTTAAGCTAGATTTTATTCAATCCATTCGAAAATTTCATTTAAAGGAAATAAAAATTAAATAATAACACAAATCAATGTAAACTTATGGGCAATTCTTTGGATGCACACAAAACGTAGCCATGTTTTTGAAGCCTCGCCTACTGGTCAGTTCTCAAAAGGATTTTTTTCATTATTTTATACGTTTTGCAAATAAATTGCATTATAGTTTTGTTCAATGATATATATATATATATATATATATATATATATATATATATATATATATATATATATATATATATATATATATATATATCAATGACGTGGCACTTGGTTCGGGGTGCTACTCAACACTAGTCCCATTGTGTTTGCGTCTCACTCACACTTGTATTTACTATCTGCATCCTAGTCCCTCAGGTCACCGTGATGGTTCCTTTTCAAGCGTTTGCGTTCCTTTGGTGGAGGACAGAAATTAATTGCTTCCATCATGGTAAGATTTCTGTGTTCTTTCATTGACTGGTATAATTTCTTGACTAATTTAAGACTTCCTGATACCTGATTCCTTTACGGTGGGCATCCTGGTATCTATGTGGATTTTTTAATTTCGGATATACCATGGGACACCCGTGATTATTTTCTCAATAGGTGTTATCTAATATGAATTATACTAGTTACTGTATCTTATTAAAAACATTATGTTGTTTGAATAGATTCACATATTTTTTAAAGAAATTACAAAGTATGATTTCTGTTTTGTTGCTGACATATTGTATCTCTTTTTTTAACAAAAGATAACATACACAAAAGCTTTTATTATCTCAACATTTAATCAGATGTATGCATTATAGATATTTATATTGTTTTAATAGTACAGCAATGATATTTTCTGGTTTGATTTTAATCAGTAGAGCAAACCTATATTTTTCAAATTACAAAAGTACATTTTTCTGCGCTTTTTTTCCAAACGTATGTTATTAAAGTTATAATAATTCTATTCTTTTCATATTTATTATGTGTGTTTTTTTTTCAAACTTTTGCATGCAATAGAAAAATTCATTTTATAAACAACAACATGAAAGATTGAGTAATTGAGTGAATTATTTCTTTATTTTATACAGCGATAAAGTTTTTTTACGAACATTTTTATCAGCTAGAAAGAAATCCACCTGCATGTGTAAGTAATAAAAAATAAAATAAAATTAAAATTTCTTATTTTCCATCTTAATTGCATATGTGTGTGGTGCATTGGACACGGACGCGTGTTTGTATTGAAACTGCATATTATCGAACTGTCTTTATTGCAATAACAACAAGAATATGTGCAAGTGCGTAGAAATATGCATGGAGGAAAAGAGACGAGACGTTTCTGTTTATGCAATATTTTCCGGCCGTCATATTGTGAGCATTATTGTAAGTGCATAATATATTTTTTATGACGACACGTGGAGTGCAATACGAGGTCACTCGTAACACGAGGCTGTCCAATGTTTGATAACGAGGACCACTTTACGAACCACATACACACGATTCAAACACAAATGTCCCGTTCAAATTTTCCCATGCTCAATTTTCCAACGGAAAAACGAACAAATTTTCATAATCGAATCAAACGATTTCATATTATTATCACAGAGTGTCTAAGTGCATTGTACAATTATCATTTTACTTTTATTTTCATGATTGCATTACTTTTATTATGCATTTAATTGTCGGACATGTCGTCGCATGTCGCTTTTTACTATTGTATCGTACGTAATCATTTTTTAATTATGACGTCGCCTTTTCATGTTCAATTTGCACCTATTCATGACGTAGTAGGCAGGTGAGGGTGTTGGTGATCGCATTTTGATTCAATCATAAATGACATATTATTTTTACAAGGGAAATAGTATACATACACTAATTCCTAAAAACTGTAAAAAGCATAATTACAAAGAACACTTTTCTCACTATTTCATTTATGATGTAATGTGCATTTAGCACGAACATAAAAAAGCAAAGAATACAATGGTTTCACAAAAAAAAAACGTAGATCTAAACCTGGCTATAAAAAAGATAGTCTTTCACGTGAAAATCAACAATTTCGAAAATAAAATACTTTTTTTACAATAATTTTCGTAAGCCGCCACTGCCTAGCGAAATTCAGCACTAACCCATGTAAAGGTTTTTCCTACCAATATCGAATTGAATTTTCCTACCGATATTGAATCCAGCGGTCATGTCGCTCTCTCGATGGAGAATGAGAATAAGTCGTATTAAAACGTATTTAAAATGTTTGCAAAAGCATCCTTAAGCAAAATATGAATATTTCAAGGAAATCATAGAACATAGATGATTTTCATTATGCATTAATAATTATTTTTACTTTTTGTTTTTGTATATACTATCTATAAATCATCGCTTCTATTTTCTTATTATTTATCTCATATTTTATTTCTATAATTTTTGTATATTTTCTCTCATTTTCTTATTATCTCATTATTTATAATACTAAATGTATGTACATTATACATAGATATAAGAAGTATAAAAAAACAACTCATATGACTTTAGTTTTTATTATTTCTATATAAAAAGAGAAATAGTAAAATAAAGCACTAAGGTGGCGAGAATTTAGTAAAAGATTACATAAAAATGCATTATTATGTAACTCATACTTTAAAAAAGTTTGGGTTATAATAGCAATATTAAAAATCAAAGCATGGTCTTTTTTTCTTACTCATTTTTCTCTCTTTCTACCAAGAGCACAAGATGGTTCCAAAACTGTAGTCTTGAGAATATTGGAGAAATACTCTTTAGTATTGTTTATACAATTTTATTTAGGATCAAGGGTCGATATATTCACATATAGACAGTGACACATAGTGACGTTTACCTACCAGATAAAATTTTATTCGGAGGATAAAAAAAAGTGAAATGTGTAGGATTTATCCAACAAATAATTTTTCATCTATTAAATAGGTAACTTTACGATATGGACTATCTATCCATGAGTGAAAGACCCCTGCTTTTATACTAAAAATATAAGGAGTACATTTTTTTTAAATAATTTAACAATACGTTACGCTACAATTTCTGTATGATTTAGCATCCATTTTTGCTTCTCACTGTTCACAAAATCAATAACGTAAAAATTAAACTAATATTATTTTTCAATTTTCGTTGAAAATTCGCTTTACAAATTTTTTCCGAAGTTTTCCTCACTATAAATGAAAAATTTAAGGGGTTTTTCCCTTCAATTGGTCAAGTCATCGACCCTCTTCTACTACATTTGTATAAATTATGTTTTCTTTGTCTAAGATGACATAGAACCAAGGGTAAAATTGTCATAGTTTATCATATGAAAATATGGAGCTGAGTTGAAAAAGAAGTAAGAATATGAGGAGTCAATGACATTAATTTTTTTTTACGGGTTTAACAAAGATCAACTTTGCTCTAGTGTATAATTCAGTGATTTCTACACCGGTGTATAACGATTCATAGTCATTCAAAATACTATAATACCAAAATTCATCTATAAAATGCTAATAAGATCAAAGTAAAGCGTAACCTATAATCAAAATATAAATATTTTGTTTTAATTCATAGCTAGTTAACGTTTTTTATTAAATTTATAAATATTTAGATTTTCATTTTCAATAATTCATGAAATCATAACCGAGAAAAGTGCAACAAAAAAGGACAATTGATTTAAATAAAAATAATTAAAAATACTTCAAATAATATAAATTCAGAAATAATAAAAGCTGCTCCTTTTGTTCTTCAAATAATAGTCCTTAAAATGAAAACAAACTACAACAATTTTTAGTAGTTTATTGTTTCCAGATTGTTAGTAACAAATAAAATAAAGCATCTAATGAAATAAAATAATCATATACGGCATAATTTAACATATTAACCTTCTCGTAAAATAAATTTATTGAGCAAACTTTTTAATTTTAATGATGTAATTAATATTTTTAATTATGATTGTAAATCTGTGCAATATTACTGCTGGTACCGCACTTATCTCTACAATAATTTATTTGACTTAAAAGTTAGACTTAATCCCAGTGAATTATTACGGTAGACGAGCAATTATAAGTTGTTAATTGGAAATATTATAATTTGATATAGTCTCGCCAGTAAGTTTTCCTTTAAATATGAAAATATTCCCTTATTCTAAACGGGCGAAATTCATAAATTCGTACCCATCTTTTTACATGCATGTGTGATTGTCAAATTTCCTATTGTCTGCCGTCTATATTCCACAAAAGATTGTATAAGAACGGTAACTATATATTGAGTTTTCTTTTTCACAAATTGTCGTGTCCTTGGCACGTCTATCATTTTTAAATCGAATAATAATTGACAAAAAAAAAACCCTGTTTTTATCCTTTACAAATTCTGAGACACGTTTATTATAACCGGATCCAAACAATAATGAGAGGTCACAACATGGAAAGAGAGACCTGTGTCAGGGTTACCGGAACATTCGCCCAGACTAACAAACACCTCTTAACCTTTATACAAATACATACAAAATGTCTTTCTTGTGTTTATTACATAATCAATATAGGCTGTAAAATATAGGACGAATAAAAAATTACCCTACAAAAATCAGAATAGGAAAGAGAAACGTTCAATTTTGTTATCAGATTTCTTTTGAATACATTCGAAGGGATCTTTGTGAACTTTTTTACTGCATTGTTGTTATTTAATAACTTGTATTAGAGCTCGGAATATAATAGCATTAATGAGATCTTTTCATTTCGATTTTATTTAAGTATAATATCGACAAAATATAAGTTTAATAGCTTTCCGAAAATGTTGTCATAACATAATTGTTATTCATTTTTAAATAGCGATAACCCTCGGATGAAAAAGAGCAAATGTAAGCTGAGATATTATTAAAGATTTGAGATGAATAGGAATTGATCAAAGAAGTGAAAACCGGGCCTTGAAGCCGCATGCGGCTTCTAGTGTAACTGACACTTGTGCTTGGTGATTCTTGATAAATGTGATATTAATGTTAAATTTGTAATCTTTCAACTGGTAAAAAAATATCTTATTTTTAAATTAGGTGCAAAATTTATTTTTCCTTTCACTTATTCGAAATACTTTGTAGATGCACAGTATCAACAGGCAAAAGGGGAAAGCATTTGCTTCTAAAAAATCCAGAACTTACAATTCTAAGGGGAATTTATTTAAAACTTTGAAATCAATAATTTCAACTTTACCAGGATAAGAAGCTACCTATACAATTTCTATAATTGGAATTTTAAAAATAATACAAGTCTGGAATGATAAACTTTTCTTAAATATAACAAATATTTTCTGCACTGATTATGGAAAACCGTCACTTTATAAGTACGAAGGTCTTAAGCGATTCTAGAGTTAATAAAAAACCGTAAATCGAGAAATAGCGAAAATTAGCTCGATACAAGGATCGAACACAACACCTACCAGTTTTGAAGTGATCACCTTGATCACTCGGCCATCAGTTGGCTTCGCGTAGGGTTTTTTTGCAATTTAAATATTTAATCTTTTTGTTATTTACTCAGTTTACTTATTTTATATAAGCCTATAATTTTTAAATAATCCCTAAAATAACTCTATTTAGCCTTTGATTAGTGGCGCAGCGTGCGTTTTCGCCGCCCCGAGCCGATCGAAAATTTGCCACCTTCTATTTTTATTATTAATCAAAATAAATTGGTAAAAAGACCAATATCTTTTGCGTTTTTCTCTCTGGCAGCTGCTATGTCACGAAAATATCAGAAAAAAAGAGAAAAGGTTGGTTCTTTTAAACTTTTTGTAACTGTTTTTTTCGGAAAAACAAAGGATCCTTCAAGTCTTGTGGCCGATTTGATGGCTAACTTTAAGCAGTTAGGGTGTAATAGGAACTCAAAAGCCCATTTTTTCCATTCACTCAGTGATTACTTTCCAGAAAATTTTAATGTTGTTAACGAGGAGCAAGGAGAAAGATTTCATTACGGCATTAAAAAAGATAGTCGTTCCCCGTTTCATGCTGTTTCAGTATTACGCGGCACTATTGGGATTCCCAAAGTATTACACAAAGTATTATAGTTCTGCAATGTTCAGTAATCAAGTTATGGTGTTAATTTCTATTCAAAGCTGTGCTGAAAACAGAAAGCATCTTCTATTGCTCTTATGGGGCTTTCACCTGTCCGGTACCTGCCTTGTTTAACGCTGTTTCGTTTAACACTGGAAATTATCCTCCGCGTTAAGCTGGAGTTTATTGTACCAGTGAAGATGGAACACAAATGTGATTGCCGATTAACATTGGATGTTGAAGAGGGACGATGTACATTAACTAACGACAGAAAAAGCACTAAACAAAGTTTTGATAGAAAGTGTAAACATCTCTATAAAGAGTTATAGTCTTGATAACTACGTTAAAAGTCTATGTTTAAATTTAAATTGCCCGAATTGTGTTACTAATGTAATAAAAAAAATGTGTTTTCTTTTTTTTTTTAAATGGATTCTTTGTTACATATTCCTAATATATTGCCAAATTTTGTGGGAAAACCTTACGTGATGGAAAAACAAGGATTTCATATAAATTTAAAAAGAATTTATACAAAGTTTAGTTTTTAATAACTAAATAATTTCAACTAATCGGTATTGGTTGAAATGTTTTCTACTTCTGGTTTAGAAAATTTGTATGTAGAGGAGATATATATAGTATTTGGCCTAGGAAGTTGAGTTATACAATGTATCATGAGCAAATAATTTGTTTTTCACAGAAAAAATATATGTAGAATCCCGTGACTGCACTAAATGAGTGACATTTTCGGCGAAACGTCTGACGATTTTCCACCACAACAAAAACAAGCAATTTTTCCTACGCCTCTTTCATTTTCGAACGTCTTGCAACATTGGCTGGTTTTCCGTGAAATTTTCTCTTTACGGGTCCCACGTGCTAATTCTTCATCGTATTAAGTAGAGTATTGATTCGTTCTAGGAAATCTGATATAGTCATTCTATTTCTGGGCGAATCATTCACTGACTCCTACACGCTTAGTGGGCCATTGGGAAAGAAGCCCACGCGGCGCGAACTCACAGCGCAACAATTACCACGGCTGCCTTTCTTCTTAACCATTTACTGGTTTTCCTCCCATTTTCTTTTCCCTAATCTTTTTATGTTTGCGACCTACGTAACCGAATAGCTTGGGAAAAGCGAGCGATGCGTTTTAGTGCACATTGAATTTTCCACGCAGTTTTCGCACCACGTCCCCCACTTTCCTCCTCGCCGAGTGGAAAGCAATTTTCCAGTTTATCGGATACGACACACACGCGCATGCATTGTGAAGGTCATGCGACGTCTACGGGGGTGGATTATTTAAAAAAAAAAAGGATATAACAACCACGAAAAGCCCAACCCATTTCCTGATTAAAAATCGTTGCAATATTTTTGCCAATTTCTCTCACGTAAGTTAATCATTTGCATGAACAAAAGTTATTTATAAACAAAACTATTATTGTTTATTATTATTCCAATATTATTCCGCACATTTACTTTGTGGCTGTTGTAAACAACGTGAAAAAACTGGTTTAACCTTGGCAAATGTTGTAGATTGGCCGCGTGTGACGACAATGTCCACAAAAAGAAATATATAAATATATATATAAGTCCATTTGAAATGATTAAACGAAATTTTTTCTTCTTTTGTATGGACATGCTCAAGGAAAATTTTCCGCACAATATAGTCCCAAATACATGACAATTGCGTTTTGCGACAAACAACCAATTTTCCCATTGAATCATGAGAATTCGTAAGACTAATTGAATAAAAAAAAACACCTTATAAATACAAGAACATCCACGGCGTTTATGCTAGAGAGCACTTCACAAATATTTTTGCTCTTTTATATCAAATAATCGCATTTATAAATAAGAATACCATATTTATCGTAAAGATGCAAGGGATTTCCGGTTATTATTTGACTAATTAGGTTTTAAGCTCGAAAATTAATCTTCATTAAGACTACGCTATACAAATTTTAACATAAAAATAAATACAGATTTTTTTACTTTTAATAATTTTTTTGTATAATTATGATTCTTAGTTTACATTGCAAATTATTACGAAGTCAAAAATCTAGAATTTTATATTCCATCTTGTTATTCTTTGTCTTTAATATAAGATAGCTCCAATGTATGTATTATAAGTCCAGGGGTGAACACGCGTCAGGTCAAAGAGAGCCACATTCCGGTTTTACATATTATATTAATATTTATAAAATCTGTCTAACGAATTATCATTAGTTACGTATGACATCTTTACGATATATTAAACACAAAACGGTAATAAATTTCATTTTATGAAAATGGATCATAATTCGATTTTCACATTTAAGACTGTTATCATATAAATTTTTCTTCCGAGGGTTTATAAAACTTAAATGATTGTCCCGAAGTTTATTATAAATAAATTCCTTCCAAAAAAAAAAAAAACATTGTTTGATTTAATATAAAAATTCTACTAAAATATTGACAACAATTCTTCGCTGAAATAGTTGACTGTATTTGGACGAAAATTTTACTACAGAGGCCTATTAAAGGTCGAGTGGTCAAGGTGACCACTCCAAAATCAGTAATGTCGGATTCGGTTTCCGTATCGAGCAAATTTTCAATATTTCTAGATTAACGAGTTGTTAGAGTTGCTAAAAATGTTGGCAGTTATAAAGCGACGGTAAAATATCTACTTATTGGTGGATTAAATAGGAAGCAGTGGTAAATATAAGTTAGAATATCGGAACGAGCAAAGATTTTTAACATTTCACGGGTTTCGATTTTTATTAAACCCGAAAATCGCGAAAAATATTAGCCGTAATAAAAAGTAAAAAAAAAAAGTTTCAGAAAGCATTTCAACGAATGTATTGTTATATATCTTCCGTTCTTTGACTATATTTTTGAAAATAGATTTATAATATGGAAATATTACAATAAATCATACTATTGAAATAAAATGGTTCCCATAAAATAATTTTGATGTAAATCAGACATGATACTAAGATTTTTATGGAAAAAACCTTCGTTCAGATCTTAAAAAATAATTTTAAGATGAACTAGAAAATTTGAGATACGAAACTACGCACATGGAACTTGGAAGACCATAAGAGTCAATTCCGAGTTATGTATCACTCATACATTTACCGGTAGTTTATTTATACTTATATCCGGTTCCAGTCTTTTATAATTCGCCTCAGACATTGCTTTAATCCTTTATTCCTTATACGAATATTTGTGTTAGCGCAAACAGGAAGTGTTTTTTTTTTTGGATTCGTTAGGTTTATTTTTGTATCTCGAAAAGCCATAATAACAAAAAAATATCGGTTGAAAATAAACAATCATTAGTCAACTGTTTAACGTACTGGTAGCCATGATAGCAGAACATAAACTGCCCAGAAGCATACAATATTATGAAAACAACTCATGATTATATTTTTCTAACATCTTAGTATGAACAAACACAATTTGATTAAGCTATATACCCTTCTGGTGGCTGGGTGATTAAGGTGGTCGCTCCAAAACTGGTAAAGGCTGGGTTTGATTCTCATATAAAGAAATTTGTCGATTTACGGTTCTTTACTAACCCTAGAGTCGCTGAAAACCTTAACAATTATAAAGCAAAGGTCAATAAAAACAATTTAAAATGGTATAATACAAAAAAAAACTCCGAAATTGAATTATTCACAAAAAGCAATTCATACGTCTATATGGTAGCAAAAATGGTAAGTCAATCTACATTCGCTTTAAATGAGGATTTAGTTGCACGAGTTATGTAGGGGCTGATTTAGGTTTTTGTTAAAGCTAAACTTCAAATTATAGTATTTATGCCGTTTTATGCTCACCACTACATTTATCGTAGTACTGAATATATAATAAACATAAATAATGAATACTAAATATTTTTATTGCTCCATGCCGTAGTAATCACCTGTCAGCAAATTGACGGAAAATTGAGTTAAAAGCCGAAGTGATACTAATCAAAATCATGGGCTTCATGAATATAAGAGCAGCTGGTCATCTCTGGATTCGGCCAAACTACAAAAACGGGGAAAAGACGACAAAATTACTACAGTAATCTTCCTATGTTACATATCTTTAGCTCTATGATTGTAATAATGCTTCTAAGTAATTAGTTATAGAAAAAGAATACGAGCTTGAGAAAAGTGAAAACAGTGTAGGCGTCAAGGTCAAATAAATATAGTACAGTGAAGATTTTGGTTAATGCAAAATATAAAGCCAAAAGTTACGGTTAAAAACCTCATTTGTCTACTGCCAATGTACATAATAATTAAATGAAGCGCTTCTAAGCAACTCCTTCTATACTATAATACATATTATTGTTGGTTGAACAAAAGAAACCCGCTGCTAGCAGCGAATGGAATTGTCTAACGTTAATTTCTAAGAACTCTTGATTTCTCTTGGCTTCAATGTTTGGTCTATAAAGTAAAATTTATTAGGTGCATATATCAACTGTATATGACACTAATGTAAGAAACGGAGTTATTAGATATAGAGGTGGTGAATTTTTATTGCCTTAAGTTTTTTATGGTTCTCCGATCGATTTACCCAACGATCCAAATAGTTGTATTCCGGTGATTAGGTTTTTGGAGTATTTTGTACGAAAAAAAGTGTGGATAATGGTTGCATTTTGGAAGAAGTTATAACTGGCGTGCGTTTATATTTACCAAGTCTCGGACGACTGCGTTTTACAAGTTGATTTGAAATATAAATTGGTAACTCACCTGCAACAAAAAAACAGAAATAAAAATTAGAAAAATATGAAATACCAATTGAATAAGTAGGGAACAAAGAATGTTGGCAATTGCAAATATTTTTCTATAAGTTTCACGCGGCTATTTGAGTTGACTAATCACGTTCGACCTTTATAATTTTTCTAGGAATTTCAGAAGTATTTTTCTTTCGTTTTGGAAAACATATGTGAATGTTTGATACGTGATAAGATTGTCGTGTGGCATTAAGTGGCGTCAGTGGCCCGGCTGATCCCTTATCGGCGCCAAACTTTGATTTTACTTGAAAACAATACCCACTTACACATATGTAATAATGAAAATAATTTGAAACAACAATAATACAAAAAAACCCAAGTATTGTTTGCTAATTCATCAATCGGTAAAAGAAAAATGCACCCAATGAGAGTTCAACACGTTACCTATTCTCAAAATGTTCGCTACAAAAAATGGCAGTAGGTATCAGCAAATATTTCAGAATTTTCCGAATAAAAATTATAAAACACGATAATTTTCGTGCTCATAAAAAGAACGGCAATAAAATATTTTTCCATCGCTTGCCTTATTCGTTTAGATAGTTCTTCGGTGAAAAGCCCTTGCAATAAAACCTTCGTGATTATTTAATATTTTTTTAATAAAAAAAAGTATATCCAACTGACTACATCCTCCATGAAGCGTGAAAACGACAAAAATAAAATATAAGATATAAAAACGTTCATTCTTCCGGTAGACGATTTAATGATTGAGTATTGAATTATTCATATAAAAAGTAAATAAAATTATTAATATTAATTATGCGACGAGATTGTAATTAACTAAAACATTTAATTAGTATATCCAAAATGTCTAGATACATTTTTACAAGTAAAATAAATAATATACGCACTTTTACATGAATTTGCCCGGAAGCAAGGTGGTCAATTAATACAACTTTTATGTGGGTGAATAACCTTCCGTTTAATCGATGCCAGACTTAAATAAAAAAATAATAAATAATAGTCTGAATGAAATTAAACTTTTATTCGAATTTTGTGTTTAGATAGACTGATACCTTCATAAAACAAAATTAATAACTTAAATATAATACAGCGAATAATTTATTATCGATCCATCTTTTCCGAACACAACTAATATCAAAATTGACTTTTGAATAAATTTATTTTTAAAATTAAACCACACAACATATTACCCTTATCTAATATCGATACATATAAAACCTCTAAACGAGAAGCCTGAATATATGTTTATAAGTTCAACGTTTTGCTAGTTGTCAATACAATAAAAGAATTTGGATATCTTCGGGTTAGATAACGAAAGTTTAAGGATCGGTATTTTCATATCTAGATACTAACATTTATCTCCCAAATAAAATTTTATCCGTCGGATAGAGGAATTGATATATGTAGGATTTGTCTAACAGATAAATGTGTATTTATTAAATAGCTACCCTAAGGCTATGGTCTATCTATCCATGAGTGAAAATACCGATCCTTAATAGTTCAAATATGCCCCTTCCAGCATTGACCATTCCTCTGAACACTATTAGCATTTGAAAATTAAAATTCAAATGCTGTAAAAATCATAATATGAATAAACTTAAACCAAGTTGTGTAAGTCAAATTATGAACATTTTTAATAATATTTGTTTACAATTTTCTGAATAGGAGAGAATAAAAATAGCTGCTTAGACTGTGTTTTGCATTTGCCATGCCTTCATCTCACAAAACAAAAATTTCGTTTATATAGCAAAATGTAAAAATAAAGCAGACAATAAATCCGCTTTGAAAAATTAAATGCGTGGATTCGTTACTCGGTTCCCATGAAAAAATAGGATTAATTATTAGTATTTATTACAAAAGAAACAAAAGGGATGGATACCTACGTCCTACACATTTAGAAGAGTAATATACGTACCTATTACTGGGTAAAAGGGTGGTACGCGATAACGTAGAGATATCTACAATAATTGTATTTGCAATGAATTCAAGTTTTTCGACCACAACGAATTAAGAATGTAGGAAGTTACTAATACGTACTCGTATACTATAGAGCAGGAGTTCTCAACCCTATGACCGTGGGGACCATGGTTCCCGCTAATTATCTTGCATGTATCCACCACGATATCATCGTGATGAAAATATTGAAATTATTTGAACTTTTCACTTGTATTATTAACAATATTCCGCTATAAATTTACCTTCTAATATAAATGATACTCAATTGGCATTCTTGAATGTGCTTTTAAGCTCAGAATGGTCGAGGATTTCTGCTACAGAAAGCTACCAGTAAAAGGGATAATCAAGCATCTGTAGTTTGCTACCGTTACAAAATCTATACTCTGTAGTCTATACTTTCATCTAGTCTTCCCCAAACTTTGCGCCGCGGTTATTCACTTGAGAAGTTGTGAACATTTTTCTATGCTTTAAATGAAAACTACCTTTTAGCCTAGTAAAAGTTTCAGGTTAACTGAAAAAAACGCCAAAACCTATCAGAATATAATAACGATTTAAATTAACATAGTTAGGATATGTAGAATGGAGAAAAAATATTCCTTTCATATCCTGATTGACAGTCCAATTTTGACTAGGAATCAATTTAGTTAGATGAGTTTATCTTTTAAGGAATTAGGAAATGCTTATAAAGAATTAAATTCCTTATACCAATTGAGCTTTATCTCAGAAATGTAGTTGACCAATTTAACAATTGGAATAAAATACTGGAACGCAACAATAGGAACTCAAAGATTACCTCAGGAATAAAATTTGTTTGAAGAAAAAGTATTTTGATTAAAAACTTCCTGGCCAAAGGAGGGACTTTCACGAATCAAGTTTTGAAGCATTTTACAACAGAGAAAGGAAACTTAAATGGCAAAATTTGATTTTAAACGAAAACAATTTGCCGACATTTCTAATTACTGTAACTATGATAAGTATTTCCGTTCGAAAGATCACGCAAATAAGTATTATGATTAGGTGGCGAGGTGATATCATCATGAACATTTTAGATTGGTATGTAGATGAAACATTTGAGATCGAATCATCCTTTCATACGAAATGGCCTTGTAATCGGCCAATATTTTGAAAATATTTTCAGACAAAGAACTTCTCACACTTGTCTCACAGCTACAAATAACAAGAAAAAGGATTCGGGTAAAAAATTATTTTCGCCCGCCGAGTCGAACCGATAAATAACGTTATCCTTGACCAAAAACGGGGAAAACATAAATGTTTCCTTCGCAAAAAACAGAATCAGGTAAATGTTTTCGTGAAATTTGTTCATAGATCACAAAAGATTATAAAAAGGTCATTAAAATAAATAAGTGTGTTCGCACCATTCGAACTATAAGTCTAGCGGTTGAAAAAGTAAAAAAAAAATGCAAATAGCAATTTATTATTTCACGTTATTTTTAAATTTTAAGGTAATGCTTCGATTTGCGTCATACTCACGTGTGGGCTCATTTTTTTTTCTCATCTGAAATAAGTGCAAACTTTTGTCGACCACGCTAAATATTTGAACCCAATCGGAATAGCACAACCTCATTGACATTTGCAAAAACGAAAAAAATCAATCGGACGAATTATTAACGAATAACGACAAATATATTTTCTATCTCTTTGCCACAACGCTTTCTAGTCAAATCTGTTCTCTGCTATAATGGTGGCTTAATACCAATATGACGTCATTTAAACTTTGTCATCAATATTAATCATATGTTTTGACAATGTAACACAACCTTTAGATCAATAGTCACCCAGTAAAATAATAATAGAGGCGACTAAAAATATTGAAAATTTTATGTATGCAGTGTCAAACGAATATCTATATTTTATCAGGAAATGTAGATAATTTTTATGCAATAATCATAAGACTTTCTTTTCACCATTTCATCATATAAGTATTTATTTTTGTCTCAAGTAAGATATGTTTCAAGAAAGACTCAACCGATTTTGATGAAATTTTTCAGAAAAAATATTTTTAAGATGCAAAAATTGTATTTTTGAATAATAAAAGAAAAAAATCAGTTCCTGTATTTCAGAGTAGAAGACAAACCTTAATCAACAGCACTATTGATATATTAGTGTGTCACGCAGGCAAAGTGGAAGGTATCGCCAAGTAAAATACAAACTGTTTACCATAATGATATTTGATAAATATTACGGAATATTTAACGTATTAAAAATTATCAAATAATTAAAAAGTTTGCATCATACTGAGTTTGCACTTTAAACAGTAAACTCGAAAATAATAAGATAAATTTTTTATCATCTAAAATTTTTGTTATTTTTTTTTTAATCATCAGCAGTACACTAGTACCTATGGGCCTCTAATATTCCGATTTAAAAATACACCGAAATCATACTACGTTAAATATATTAGGAATTTCAAGAATTTAATGTAGACGATACGCTCAAGCCAAATTGTTAATTTGGCATGTGTGTGTATTGTTTTTTTCTTCAGGTACATCTATTGAATGATAATTTAAAGTCAAAAATTTGAAATATTTAAATTACTACATTTAATTTATGACATGTTTTCGTATATTTATGATCACAAATAATTAAGTGTCTACACAATATATTGAACGAATAATATCAACATTTTAATTTACACAAACGATTGTATCTAATGTTTGAAATGTAATAAAATATTTTTCATAAAAACAAGATTTAATTAAAAACATATATAGAATAACATTTTTTGGAAACCGGATGCCGCTTTTATCAAAAATTTATTGCATCCTTCTTTCAATCTAAAGACGCAATTAAAACTTTGCACAACAGAAAATCACACGCTGTAAATTTTAACGGAAGCGATCTCATTATGGAAATAAATGTTTAATAGAAAATATTATTTTTATGCTACAAAAAGTGTGTAGTCACTAGTTTTCAATCGTAAATACTTTAAATTTCCAACTGCTTACTGTTCTAGCGGCCAAGATCAAAATTATATAGGTAACTAGTATGAGTATCTATGGATATTCTAAGGTGAACAAAAATTGTACTTTTTTATTTACTAGATTTTTAAGAACACTAGAGCCACTTGACCAGGTGATGATATAGCAAGGTGATTACTTGATTTTGGCCAAATATTGAGGGCAATAAGAATATATGCTTTGTACATATCGCAGCCTAACTGTTTTTTTGCTTTTTCACAAAAAGATTAATCTTTTCATGCCAATTGAAAGAGACATAAAAATAATGCGTATAATTTGCGTATATACGACGTATGGCAATAAGAATTTATTATGCTTAGTAGGGTAGAGTAGGGCTTAAAGGTCCACCATGAGTATCTAAAATACTAGTGACGTACTGCTCTATTTAACTATAATGGTAAGGATGAGGAAGTGTAAGAAGCATTTCGAGGCCACCCTGGTAGTTAAGCTACATCACAGATAGGAGATTTACGACGGCACTTCGAAATTTTTACGAAAGTAAAATTTTTAATTAGTATTCTTTTCGGTTTCCAGCAGTGATGTTACTTTGACTAAACTAAAACATAATTTAATAATTAATGAAATTTAGTGGTATTTTAGGATTTATTATTAGTTTTTAGCTAATTTAAACAGTAAACTAGTTATAACCTAGTAAAAACACTTGAACGTAACTGGGGTAAAAAGGTCCACGTGGACCTTTTCCTTATCCAGCCACGTGAGGGTTGGATTCAACGCCATTTTTGCAAGCAATGGTCCCTGAAAACTGTATTTTAAACCGAAGATTCGTTTACTTCGTTTATTATAATTGCAATTCAGGAAATGATGAGCTTGATTAAGTTAAGATTAAAGGTATAAAAAAATATTACTTATGTTACAATTAATGTCAATATTATTATAAAGAAAGAAGAGTTTTATGTTATGTTTAAAATTACTGAAATAAAATTTTCCAAATAAAAATCTGGAAATATTTCATTGATTCAAATAGGTATATTAATTTATAACCCCTGTTAAATACTAAAACACAGGACCTTTTTGTCCTTTAGTCGTCCGTTTTTGCGCCTACTAAGGGGCAAAAAGACAGACGACAAGGCCTAGAAAAAATGTTAAATAACAAATTTCTGTATGGATGATTCCGTTAAAAATTAAATTAAACATGGCCAGATATTTGTTTGTTTGTTTAGCATTATACGTTTCAAATTTATAGGGTTGGTTTTCACAATATAATACGGAATAGTAAAATTGGACCTTTAAGCCCCACCCTACCCTACATATCAATCCTCTATACTCCATAGATATCGCAACCTTTTTGTTTTTTGCTTTTTCATAAAAAGATTAATCTTTTCATGACAATTAAAAGAGGCATGAAAAAATGCGTATAGCTTGCGTATATACGAGGTAATAATGTATTTATTATTTATACTTATTCAGGTGCTAATTTCACTTAGAAAAAAGACTAGTCTTTTAATGAAAGGGCGATAGACAACAAAAGGCTGTGACATAGTCTAGGTACCTACATGTTATTACATTCTAACAGGTAGATGGTTTTTCCACTGGTAACCCGTGGTTTATCCACTGTGCTTATTTCAAAATAACGATAAGTAAAAGAAGTCCAGACAAATATGAACAAGAATATAACCTTGAAACCAGGACAATATGGTTTGGTAGACATTTTTTGTACGGTGAAGACAAATAATATTAAAAAACTGGGTTCTGTTAAAAATTTGAATCATTGCATAAACAATGTACGCATAGTTTATCGAAAGCATCCATCATTTTCTCATTTGAATTTCCATTAGAGGAGATGACGCGTCGTTCGTTGGAATCAAATGTGACATTTAAATGAATACGATTTTATATTTGAGGAAAACACGCGTCGGTTATTCCGAGCCGTTTGGTAATTTGCATGAGGATATAAAGCGACTAAAGATCATTTTAGCCATTCCAACAATGTTAGTCACTTTGCGGCTAAAATTCACTTGTTGCCCAAAACATTTAATTTGAATCCTAAAGACAGCGTGGAAAGTATTTATCACAATTTGTTTCGGGCAAAAATTTCATTAAACTGTCATACTATAAATTATTAGCTATTTTAGTGTGGTGGTTTTATATTAAATTTGGGAGATATACTTTGGGTCAGTAATAGTTGATACTAATTTATGGAAATTCCATTTGTACCGTATTTACCTTACATTTTGGTAATGGTTATTCTTGGTTTCATTTTTTTGCGGCAACGGGGTACTATTTAAATTTGCAAGAGAATTATTCGTCAAATAAATACGTAAGTTAGCTTTATATTAATTCATTAACTTAAAAGTCACCATTTTGATTGTTACGCAGATAAATTAAGAAAGATATGGAAAAAACTGAAATTGATTTAATGAAAAAAAACAAATATTCTGAAATGATTAAAACGGGGAAGCAATTTTTAAAAGAGACAAAAAGACAAATACGGGAGGCTCGAACTAAAAAGAGGGAACGTGAACGTAAACGTCAAGAAGAAAAAATGAGGCGCATGGAAAAAACACGTAAACGATTCGAGCGTGAGCAGCGCAAACGTGAAAAACGTAAGCAAGCGCATTTACTTCGGTTGCAGAGGCCTGAAGAAGTTCAACAGACATTTAAGAAACAATGCAATTTTGACGATTCATATTGGCGTCTGGATGATAATATGATAACCCCATCAATGTTTTATACGTTATTGTATGTCGCTCATTTAAATAAACATGAAATATCTGTGTAAAACAAAACAAAAATTTAAAAAATAGTTGACCTTAAAAGGCCATCCCTGCAACTTCCCGCTAAGTTCAGTTATTACTTGCAATTTTACCGCTTTTGCGATATTTTTGAACTCAAAAATGTATTATATTTTGAGCTTTTCGAGCCCAAAAGTCTAATAAAAATTTGATGAAACACGATTTTTTTCATTTTCAAACTGCTATAACTTTTAATTGAGTAAACCGATTTTCACGCGGTTTGCAGCAATAGATGCAGTTTTTTAAGTACTATGAACAATATGTTAACATAAATTGACCAAATGAAAAATTTTAGTGTTTTTCTTAAAAAAAAAGTTTTTACGATTTTTCAGATTCTTTCATTCACGATATCTCACAAACGAATCAATCGATGAAAAAACATTTTTTTTGAAATATTTTGCTAGCAATATCTTTCGAAAGAATCAATCGATTGAGATGCGGTTTGTGACGTGCGATGCAGTTTTTTAAGCTTAAAAAAGTTATCTTGAGTACAAAAAATCGATGAGACGAAAACGTTGAAAGTTATTTTGAAGAAACACTTTTAAGCGAATTTTTCGACAACGATACCTGTCGAACGAATCAACCGATTTCGATGCGCTTTGCGGCAATCCACGCCGTTTATTGAGGTTGAGACCTGAATAGTTTTTGGAATCGATCGTTGAAACCGTTTCGAAGATATATATAGATTCAAAAAAACCTTTTTTTTCCTTTTTTTTGGCGATTTTTCCTAATCTAACAAATCAAATCGATCTTAAAAGTATGGACAATCTAAGTTGAGTAAAGCCCTTTCGAATGCCGCCAATCGCGTTCCGATCGGTCAAGCCGTTCAAAATATACATACGGACATCATCGCGGGAATAGTCGGAGAAGCTTCCTAGGACCTTAAAGCATCAAGATCTAGAGAAAACTCGATTTTCGAAAAACGGGATGCCCAATAACTTCCCGATTTTCAAAAAAAAATTATTTTCTTAGCGGGAAGTTAAAAAAAAAACTTTGTTGGTGATAATTGCGTAGAAATTTAAACTTCCTAGAAATGCGCACATCTCAAAACAAAGGCTTCGCATTTTTGCATTGACCCAAATACCTGGTTTGCGTTTGTCTATATAAAGATATATATGTTGTAAGTACGTAGCATTGTCAAATGATGCAATTTGCCTTCTTTCAAGTATCTAATCTCGGAAATCATAGGTGTGTATAGGTAGTATGTGTTTTTAAGCGCGTCATATATGTTTTTTTTGCAATCCTACTTTCGCCACGATGGTTAAATTGTGCGCGTGTGAATCATATTTTATTTATTATGTGACACCATTGCCATTTGAAAGTATTTATCAAAATTCCCCAATAATGTAGGACAAGTGAAATTGCAAAATTCGAAATAAACAACAACAGGTGGAATTTGTCGTGGAAAAAACAACAAATTGTTGTGGCGGCGTTATCTTCTTGGTAAAAGCATCTGTGAAAACGGGGGCGTGGGAGAGAAATGAATGTTCGAATAATTCGTAGTGGATTTCAAGCGATTCATATTTGATCGTAAAACGTATGTAAATGGGAGCTGGTCTGCGAGGTCCCCAGACCGGAAGAATTGTGTCTATGGTATGGTGAAGACCTAGACTCTAGACAGCTACCTAATAGACGGGCGTTCGCCAAATGTTCCGAGAGTGGAATGAACATGAATGAAATGATGCTATTGCCGTTGTTATTGCCGCTATTCCACGTGAAAGATACATTTTTTCTCTCTTCTAATCAAGTCGTTGATGATGAGAGGCCACGACAATGTGTTTGGGTTCTTCCAATTCATGACTGTTTACATACTGCAATAGTATGTGTGGAGCTCTGGTTCATTGTACTTCCGTAACATCAACTACGCAGTAGAGAGACGGTCGAAGCCCCCATATCAAATCAACGGACTGATGCCGTTGCCTTCATTTTCCAACAATGCCATACTAAAACCGCCTCTTTACTACTGAAATACTGGGGACCCGCACAACGTAAATAATTCGTCTATCTTATATTTATAACATCGGTTCAAAACGAACGAATTTCGCCCCTTAAATGATTAATAATTCGACTATTCAACTTTACGAGAGACGTTCTACGCCGTTAAGTTCGCCAGGCGTCGTTGCCCCTTTTGTCGTTTACGCATGCGTAGACGGCACCCGGTGCAACTTTCCTCCAAAACCTACTGCGTAATTTTATTAATACTAAGCTTTTACGTCTATATATGCGTGTGGCCAACCTTGAACTTTCCGAGAGGAAAAACACACACGAGATTCTAGTAAAAATAACATGCGAAATAGGAAACAATGACTCCGGTACTTTTCCTCGGAAAATTCGATTGTTATCTAGAGTTCTTTTTTTCTCAATATTGACTCAACTAATATAAAATTTGACAAAAACAAATCGTTCCCATTTGATTTTTCAAGCTACGTCTTTAAAATAGATAAATAAATATTGAAAGATTGATAATTTGGGAAAAAGAATGTAGGCAGTATGACGTAATTGCTAATATCCGGGTTAATGACGCCTATTTTGTTTTTTCTACGAATTTTAATACAAGACCACCAGGACGGGAATAAAAATCGAGGATTTCAAGAGGCCCCTTTTCACTATCTGCCTCTCTTATCATTTAGTTTCAATGTCAAAAATACAAGTTTTCGTTAGTATTTTTCAAATCCTGTTATGATCTAATCAATGAAATAAATTTCATTCAAATTTTTTTTCTCCTCAAATCCAACGAATCTTTTTTTCAGAAAAAATAAGCGTTACGTTTGCTTTTTTTTTCCGTACGATAAACATGAACGATTGAATATAATGTGAAAAATTTCAGATAACGAGCGTAACGTTCCCCGCATTTTGCATTCGTTTGGCCATTTTCCCTCATTTAAAAACGTCAAATGAACGATTGACGTGATCAATATTTATTTTCATTTATTTCGCCACGCAGATATTATATTATATATTGAAGTTAAAAGCGGCTGTAAAACGTGAATTCGCGGAAATAAGGGGAAAATATCGCTCATGAATTATTTATGATAGCGCACATTTTTAAATAATAAGAAAAATTACATGCGCAATTTACAAAAGAAAAAAAAATATAATTAAAACTTCAACAATATGAAAACATCAACAAGCGCCACACATATTATATAATTTGTAGTTATTTGCGCAAACACTGTTGGCTAAAAAGAAAAAAAGCTCATTAGTAGACTCAATTATTTCCCTTTAATTAAAATTCAAAGGTCAACCAATCCATTGTCTCAAAACTTCAAATCCTATTTGGAAAAGTTGCTCATTAAGTTTGAAAAATATTTTTTCCATTTGTACCTATATCTACAATGTAGTACTACGTAAATCATACATTACTTTTGTCTCAGCCATTTTTGCTTTTACGATCACGGAAAATTTTCAACGAATTTCTTTATAATCCACCTCCTATATTGATTGCACACGTTCTATTTATAGAATTTGTGGAAATACATTCGAAAAAAAAAACCCACTATATTGATACTTGATAAACCCCACTATATCAACTACTTTACCTGTGTTTTATAAGCTAGCTGTTTAAAGGTAATAATTTCCACGAATTCATTAAACATTCCAAATACCTTCTGTTTACTTATTAAAGAACGAATTTCCAGAATCAAACTTTTAACGACTTGAACAACACGAAAATTATTGTTGAAATACTATAAATGTGTTTAGATCAAACAGAACAATACCGCAGAAATCTCAAGAGTTTCAATTGAATTATTTTATGTAAAGAATTTCACAAAACCTATCAAATGCAAAGTGTAATTAGTAGAATTGTTTATAAATTGTACAAAGAAATGTGAGATTGTCCGATTTCCATACAGCCCAACTATAGGTGCACCTACCAAATATTTGCTTACTAGAAAATTTAACATTTAATGGGAAATAATAAATTTAACTGTTCAAAATTTAAAAGTTAGTAAATAGCAAAAGTAAATAAAACCCAAAACTAGATTCTACAAGAATAATACTATTTGGTAGCAGATAAATAAACCATGAATGATTTTAGTGGCAATTTTTAATCAAAATACGTGGAGATTGATTTGCGGTAGATATGTATTAATTACTAGAGGAATTTAAGGTGTTTGACTTCTCAATGAAAATAGTATTTAACTATTAACATCATTTTTATCAAATCGAAAACAAAATTGATTTTTGTTGTTGTTGTTATTTACCGTCGCATAATAACTACTGATAACTACCATGATCTTTAGTAACTCTAGGGTTAATAACAATCTGTAAATCGAGAAATATTGACAATTTTCTCGATTGGAGATTCAAACCCAACACCTACCAGTTTTGGAGTGACCATCTTGACCACTCGGCCATCGGTAGGCTTTAAATTGTATTTTATATTTCAAATGAAATAATTAGCTAAAAACAGTGGTTGGTGCAAACAAACGATAAGAGTTGGTAGGCATCTAATATTTTTATTGACGCATGTAAATGCTTTGTGTAGTTTGTTACGTATTTCGTTTGTTATCGTTTTACGTTTGGTAGAAGTTCACACGAAACGAGACAAAATGTGTCTAGTCTCGTCTCGAAAATACGAGACAAAACGATATAAATTTGAAATGAATTTCATTGCACGACTGTGAGAATTTTAATATAAAAATCAATTTAATTTTTTGGTCTTCTATCAAAACGATTTAAACTTAACGAAAATTTAAGACGATTTGTTTTAAATTTTCATAAAATATTTTTAAAGTATTGTAGTTTTAGAAAAGGGAAAAATATACAATTGATTTTGTTCAGAAAATAAATTTCTACTAGCGTCGGTAATATTGTTGACAGTTAAATTTTCTAAGAAAATAACGGCATAAAATTAAAATCAAATTAGATTTTTTCACTGACTTAAAACAGTTGTACCGTTTATACAATTCATAAAATATATAGTGGTCTTATTTATGTAGTCTAATTTACCAAAGTAAACTATAACCATAAATTTGAACAAAAGCTCAAACAAATGTATTGTCCAGATATGTACTTGGATTGCCAAGCAATCTTCGAGGAACAGAGAAACATTGTTTGGCAATCGAAATATGTACCTGGGCAATACGCTAAAAATACGTTTTCTTTGAACATTTGTTCAATTGTTGAGCTTTTATTTACTTTTCTAAACTATATTACGTAAATAAGACCACAATATATTTTATATATTGTAGAAACATCATAAAATTAGTTTAAGTAAATCCACTTAAAATTTTGCAAAAATCAATTTTATTTTTTCCATTTTCTAAAACTAGCACATTTCAAATGTATGAAGCATTCTCTGATAATTTCGAACTAATCGGACAATTATTTATGGAGATAGAAAACTTTGAATGGAGCTATATTTAATGGATAAAGCTCACAACTTTAAACACGTTCTTCTCGAAATTGTGTTTTAGAAGTCAACGCTCACTGTAACTTGAGAATGACTCAACCGATTAGTTTGAAAATATCCTTATTTATTCCATAAATAATCACCCATCGAATAGACGAAAGATTTTTTTTATAGCCGAAAAGGGTACAATTTTGGCCGAATACACAACCATGAGTTTTGTTGCTCATGATACGCATTTCAATTGCCAAGCAATCTTCTCAGTATTGAATATCTTCCAACAGCAATGTGGTGATTCACCAAATAATTACGGATCAATTTCAATTTATTTGTGGAGAATATGTATAGTATACTTGTGAGATTTAATACGTTTTCTTTTTTTGAATTTATAAATGAATTGTACCCAAGTTTGATCCCAATGAGTCAGCTTTCATACTAATTATACTTTATACAAACCAAAAAATTTTAGTTTTGTAGAATGAAACAAAGATATAGTATTTAATAATTTTAATATTAGTGGAAAATCACGATCTTATTCTTTGGCGTCCAGGAAATATTAACGATTTCATTTTTAAAGAAAAAAAGACAATTAATAAAAAATTTCTTTGAGTATTTCTTATTGATTAACCAGTACCTACCTACTTACAAGAATTTGCTAATGAGAAGGTAATAAAACGATAACAAGATTTTTTTTAAGAACTTGTTGAGTAAAATTGTTATGCATAAGTGTGGTGTTTCTACAAATATATAATATGTCGAACTAATTTTGCTTTAAAATGCTTGATTTTTAATTAAATTTTAATAAATACAATAATTCATTAATCGGAAATAATTGGCTACATTTGTAGCTACATTTATTACACATTTATAAAACAGGTAAGTCGTTTTCTTTTTTTATGATTCGCACGTGCAAAAATTCATATATTAACCAAGAAATAGTTCACATTCTCATTAATAAATTCTAATGTTTTTTTTTTTTGTTAACAGTTTATATATCATAAAGTTGATTTGTAATAAAGTTTGAATCTGCGATTCAAATGAATCATAAAGCAACAAATACCAGAATTAATAACCACAACGCGAATTTAGCAAGCGTTCAATAAGGAGAAAGGAGTATGTAGATGTGAACTAAAGATTTTGGTTATCGTACAAATATATATAAAGTGGAATCTAAGGCGGTAAAATGTCATTAATAATTTATATTATTTTAAGTGTTTTAATGGTAAAATCTGATTTGTATTTAATCACTTAGCCTCAAAAGACAAAAAACGTGTTCAAGGATACAGGAAATAAATACAGATATTATACGGCGTATGTGAAAGTAAATACGTTTTATTTTGTTTGGTCATTGGCCCTCCATAAAAAAGATTGTCGAACAATTCATGTTACAACACAAGAAAATAAAAATCATTTCGAGGACCATCAACAAATCGTGCAGACATATTGGAGTATGAAATATTTGATGCAACGACAAAAACAAGCCACAATTCGAGGAAAATTCATGAGTATATTGTTTACTAAAATTGAACTTGTTGATTCATTTCAACAGAATCTTCATATTATTAAAAACGTCTCACTTCCATTTAAAAAGAGGCGAACAAACACTCCATATCGGGTGGAGAATCTCAATATTCGCGCCCGTGCGATAAAATACGTATAATGTGTGATTTCATTTCCATTTAAATAACGTAATTTAGCAGTGGAAAAAAGAGACCTATATGGGATGATTTAAAACTCGGTGCAAATATTTTTAATATAGAACCAATATAGGAATTTTTCTTTAAGCATGTACCTACTAAAGTGCAACCTCTGAACATGAGTCAACAAGAGTTCTGCGAAAAATTGTTATGTCTAAAATTAGGATTTTCTTTTAAGTTTTCACGGTTAAAAAAATGTAAATTATATTTTAAAGTGAACTCAAGGATGATTTTAACTTTACTTGACAAAACTATTGTATTTTCACCCAACTAATTTTAGACTATTTCGTTACTATTACGTGATGTATTACACTTTTATCAACAAATTATTAACTTTTTGAAACAAATGTTCCATTCCTGAACTTAACTACTGAAATAGTTGATCTCACAAAAAACAAGTCAGGATAGTAACGAATTTAATATCCGCTACTGAGGACTAAAGAAAGACCGGCTTACAATTGGAGTAGATACATGTGGGTGATCCAATGTACAGATTTTATAAGGCAAAAGACGAAACTACTTCCCATTTTTTCTGGGAATTCAGCGTTCTGAATGAATGGATAAGGAGAATGGATAAAGAAGAAAGAATAGCAAACCTCGGAATTGAAATAGTCGAAAAACACTTAGTATGCCGGTTGCAGAAGTTTGCTCAGATACTCGGTCTCAACTAGAGGAAATAGGGACCCGGGAACACAATAAGTCCTAAAGTTGCAGTATTGAGGAATAATTTTCCTCAACTTGGAAATACTTTTAGAAAAGACAACCGATATGTTTTTATTTAGTAGTGTCCATCAGGATAAAGTTGGGTGTTATAGTACTCCAACTTCAGGCTACCTCTGGATCTCTTTTTCCTCAATTTAAAACCCAATAGCCAAATTTTAGTGCCCATTTCGGTATAAGGTTCAGAAGTTTCCTCAGTTCGCAGTAGTCTGTTATTAAACCCATTACTACTTTGATAACAACTTATTTTTAGGTTCTTATATGTTTTAGAATTTCTGCAGTTAGATTCAGGAAGAGTTACTTCCATTATCCCCATGAATCATATTTTTAATCTTTTAATCTTCCAACCTTGTGGACCCAGAAAACACAATAAACTTTGAAGTGTTACTCATCTGAAGTATTTCATCCGGGAAACCCAAATAAATGAAAAATGATTTATTTAAATTCGGCTCCACAGTTTTGGACACAATTTCCAAGCTCCACAGTCTTGGTTGTAACACTGAGAAAAATTCGGCTTTACATCACATGTTTATATACGAAAAAAAACTTAAATTAACCCCAATTTTATGTGCCGTAATGTGTGCAGCAAGTTTTGAATCAGCCGATACGTATATATTTGTACTTTTTCTTACATATTTCAAAAAAAGAATTTCTACTCTCAAGGTTTCTATAATACCTCTGGTACTTGAACAACGTGGCCATATAATGGAAATTCCAACATCCATCAGTTTTACAGTCCAAATGATTTTGTATTAAATTTAATTAATGTTAACAAGTTTATTTGACTTCATCAGTAATTTCCGACGAAATTATCAAAAGTGACTTTTAAATAATTCATGGAACTCGCCAAGAACACACTCTCAATGAAGATTTAACACAGAAGGTAATATTTTAGACTTTAAAATTTTATAAAAATCGATAAATTACCGATCGACCCTTTTCAATTTCAAAACCAAACTTATTCTAACTCATAGATACCCGTTTTTTATTACATCAACTAAATTCTACGTATTTTTTTTAAAACGTAAAATTAATTTTATGAAAATTAAATTAGTAGTTTTCAGCTTCATTTAAATTTTCATATAAAATCATGACTAATGTATTCATTAAATCAGTAATTAAGATACACATAAAAATATTAAGGCAGAAATAGTGTAGGTAATTCAGTAGGTACCAATTCTAGAAATGTCATTAAAAATGATATAAAAAAAATTCTTTTCAAATTATTATTACTTATCATTATTAAGTTTTCAAAATACTTTGTGAAAGTTTCTAAATTATTTATTCGATGCGTAATTTTATAGGCTATTAAAAAAAATTAAAATCTCTATAAAAAATTTTATTGTACATATGAACTGTAATTTTGTTCAAATTATATTCATAGTGGAGTAGAAGTGTTCATTTGATTGTAACAAATTATTACATTTTGTATTTATATAAAATGTACTTAAACTATAAGAATATACAGTAAAAGATAAATAAATACACGTGGTTTATAATATACAGTTTTATAAACTTAATATTATGTTTATTTAAATTTTATGAACTTGTGCTAAGTGTAACTTATAATTATTTAAATATTGATATTCTTATAAAAAAAAATAGTGCGTAATTGCCACACACGTTGAAAGTGGAACCTCTGAAAGAAACCGTTTATAAGCTAAATGAGATTATTCAAGACCTATAACGTACTCTTATATGGTGATTTTTTAGATAGACAGTAACCATGTTTGGATGATGAAAGTAACACAAAATATTAAATTGTGATAACGGAAAATTAACGCATTAGTGACAAGATTTAAAAACAGTACATGAATACATATATAAAAAGCATACCTATATGCTTAACTCTTTCATAAAATGAGTGCCCCTTCTTTTGGTCATTTCTGAATTCAATCTCACCCCAAAAATACATTTTAGATACAAATGTTTGTACGTGTTAATTAAATTAAAAATATATGCTCTAAGTATAGGAACACCTAATGTGCATTTTATAAAGAACAAACCTGGTATGCTGTTAAAAATTGAATAACCATTTAAAAAAGGTATTTAAAACAAAACGGTTTCTTAATTTCAATTTTTGTTAATGAAGTGCGTGTTTCGACTCTATATAATGAATGCTTTCAATCTTCGAGACTATTATGTAGAAATTATGCTGTTATTGCTGTTCTGTTTTCATGCGTAAGTAGAAAATGCCAAATTCTACACTAAAAGTAAAGATAATATTCGAACCAAAAATTGGAACCAACTGTCAAGGAATCATTTTTCGTCTAGAATATTTTGGAACAAACGAGACTTATCTGGAAAAACCCATCCGTCAAGTATATACCACAGAGATTTAGTATAGAGTGCTTATGTTGTATACAACCAATGCCAATCAATGCTTTCCTTACGGTGTTCTGAACCTTGCTTCGATCTAGTTTGTTGAATTAAAATGACATTTGGAGAGAGATAGGATCTTCGAACATCTACAGGGTCAAATAAAGATAAACATGAGTCTTCTATGCTACATCTCTATGGTATACAAACATATATCACATATATCATACACACTGCTATACATGTTTGTATTATTTTTTTTTTTTTGGGTCCTTTAATTTCAAGTCTGGAATACTTATAAAGTATAATTTCACTAAGCTAATGTTTAATGGATCAGAATTAGATAAGGAAAACTTCAAAAAGAGTAAAGTATGCTCCAAAATAGTATAAATATTTCGTTACAATTAATATACCTTCACTAGGTGTTTTCAATTGAAATAATTTATGCAATTTATTTTCATTATTACATATATTTACAGTGGGTATTGCTCATCATATACCTATTGCTCAAATTTCCTATTAATTATTATCGAAGAAAAAATTGCGAATTTTCTACGGTCGCCATATGTAACTAAACGATAGTTGCAAAACTTGTAATCTCATAAGAAAATTTCAACTTTACACAAACAAAATTTTCACAGTACTTGAAGTAAAGCAGAATTGTTATTTTGATCTTAAAATGTTATCAAAATAATTCATAAATAAAACATGTGTTAATATTACAATGTTATACAAGTGTTACAAAGTACACCGAATAATAAACAAATCGACTGAAAATATGTGAGGATGAGTACAATCTAATGTTTATCAGTAATATTGTGAAAAATAACATTAACGAACCAAGGATATTTGAATTTGTTCATATCTCACCTACTAATTGCTCAAAAACAAGACGATTTTTTACTTTGGGAAAAATTAAAAAAAAAGGAAAACAATGTTGTATGTTGGAGTTTTCATGATAGGAACTTGATCTTTTTAAGGTGTTGTAAGTATGTGGAAAGCTTATCTGTAATTATTCTAGTACCTAATTGAAAAATCGTTTGAGAATTGTTCCTCTTATAAAGTTGAAAATGCAGTATTATAAATAATTATTTATTACTATCTTTATTTATCAGTTATGACCTCGATTTTACAATGTGTACAGACATATATAAACATATATATTGCTGTTTTTTCCTAATTTGCGAAAAATAATCAAAATAGGCGCCATTGTTTTCATTGTAATAGAATACAAAGACACATGTTCAAGGTTAATGAAAAACATATTCAAATTTCACGTGTACTATTTGAATTAGGTTATAAAAGTCGCAAGTCTAGTCACTGGCCGATTATAATGTTTTTTCATTTAAATGACACTAGATGGTTGAGGGTCGGAAAAACTCCGTGGGAAATCAAGGTGTCGAGAAATAGTTGGCGAGATTTTTCCCCGAATGCCACATGTCTCGAGAAAATGAAAAATCGAACCGTTAAAATATCTTTATTGAAAATGTAATTCTTTTCATATTTGCTATGTTGGTTTTACGTCAGCGCAAGGCGGGACATGTGTTTGTTTCGCAGTGTTTGACGTAGACGGAGGCCGGCCAAAGGGG
Source organism: Sisyra terminalis (assembly GCA_958496175.1). NCBI lineage: Eukaryota > Metazoa > Arthropoda > Insecta > Neuroptera > Sisyridae > Sisyra > Sisyra terminalis. The sequence goes on from OY292277.1 coordinate 22,220,805, forward strand.
GCCCTCGGGCTCCCATACCTTTAATATTACATTATATTAATACTACAATATCATATTTACACTAATTATTATTGATACGAGTAGAGGAATGTTGAATCGACAACATACGCATATTAAGTTCTAACCGTTAATTCGCGGAAATATTATAAGAATTTCTTAAATCGAAACGTTTAGGATTTCAAGATTTATGCCGATTTCTTTTCGTATTCGTCGTGCTTCAACAAATCACTGTAAAATATTGCTCAATTTTTTGAATAATTAAATATGAAATCACGTTGAAAAGGTTGTAATAGGTTCAAATTTAAATGACGCAGTACTTATTTTTTATAAACCCGTTTATTTTCACAATACCTATATATCACTAGAGCCAAACCAACAAATAAATATATCTGCACTTAGGTTAAACACTAAGTACTCAACCTTAAAAAAAAATATTTTATTTTGTTCTTTACGGTTCATATAATCGCGGAAATAACTAATAATTCAATAAAATTTGTTTGAGCATTTCGAAAAAATATAAATTTATAACGTAATATATGAAATTCAACATGTTTTAGTGGTATAATAACCGCAGGTTGATTTTAAGTTATTCCATTATATTTCAGTATACACATGATTACGATATAAAACATAGCCTATTGGCAATAACAATTCTAGTAAACCAAGTAAAAAAATATCGAATCGTTGCATTATATAAATGATCTATGCAGTGAACAACGAAAACAATGTGTATTAGATAGAAGAGATTTAATCATTAACTGACTACCTACTCCTTTATGGCTTTTAAACCGGTTACATCTTTCAACCAAAGTCTGAAATTATTTCGCTTAACATCCAGTATGTTGTATTGAAAATATTAAAATTTGTGCATCGTGTATCGAAATTCTTTTTATAGAGTATATAATTGTAAGTGAAATATTTTTTTCCGTAATAATCGTAGATATTTTTTTAAATAATCGATATTCGAAAAAAAACAATTTTACTTAAACGTTTGTCATTACCATAGTATGTTTCACATGGGAAACCAGAAATCTCAGTTAGTAGATATATTTTTTAAATAATATACAGCAACAAAATATGTAAAAAACTGTTAATAAATTTTGTTCGATACCGTTTATTGAATTAATATAAACTTTTCTCGACTGCAATAGCATCGAGTACGATAAATCGTATGGTCTTTGATAAATTTTTAATTTTTATAGGAACGGAACTATCAAAATTTACCAAATACGATGTGAAGCCATTTTTGGGTTTCTATTTAACTAGGGCCATTTGTTAAACTACCAATTTTGTTTTCAAATTCAAATTATTCACCAACTCTGATAGTGTATATTACGATTAACATTACATAAAATATATTTTTCTTAATTGTTATTTACCGTCGCTTTATAACTACTAAGGTTTTTAGCGACTCTAGCGTTAATATAAAACCGTAATCGAGGAATATTGAAAACTTGCGCATATATGACATATTGCCTCTTATGCATATTTCGATTGCCAAACGATCTCATAAGTGGTGTTCAAGTAGTATTAAATCATTTGGATCATATTTATAAATTAAACTACAATATATCTTTTAAATTGTTTACAGTTTTTTTTGTTCATTTTGGTACTTCAAAACTAAATTGTTGATAAAGTAATTATCATACACTATATTATAGTAATCTGATGAGTGGTTCCTGAGAAAAGTGAACATTCGTTTGTGTCGTATTTCTTAAAGCTTTAAAACACCTTCAATAAAAACGAATAAAACTATTAACTATAAAGAAAAACAAATTTTCCAACAGGAGTGATACTATTCCTCCCCGCTGGGCACTGGAAAGAGAACACTACTGATTACACTGGCAAATGTGGGAGTTTTGGGGAGTTAAAAAGACTGCAGTTTCTTTGATATAATTAAATGAATTACGAGAAAAGGAAACGCTATCATTTCTTCTCGTAAAGAGGACTTTGGTTCGTCAAAGGTATGGAGCTTATACTTTAGATAGGATTCCAATAAACTCATAAAGATTTGAGAAAAAAAATTTGTTGATGCATAATTTTTCATTGAAGTTCTCTAATTTCCCAAAAACGTCTGAACGAATTATGAATCGTAATATTTGCTATATGCCTTCCGTACTTTTGCATCATATAATATATAAAAAAAATATTGAGTATTTATTTTAAATATCTTTGTAAATTTATTAGTACAACTTTGCCATTTATTTTATGAATAAACTATATTCTACGCATATAGTAATTTACTTATCAATCCTATTTTTTGTATAGATAACTTCGGTATTGAAATTATAAGTCATTATTTTTTTAAAAACAAATGCTACTTAGATAATTTCAAGTGTCCCATTGAAATGGATTGTGAATATGGAATTATTTAAAAAAAAATATATAAACTAACAATTTTTCTTGTTTTGCAATAACGACAACAATTATTTAACCTTCTCACCGTTTATAACTTCCATCAATATTTATGTTTGCATTTCACGCGTATTTTATTTAAAAAATATATCAAGTTACTTATTTTTATTTACCTGTATTTTGTCCATGGAATGAAAAATAAACCAGTTTGTAAATTCATTTTTCACCTTTTTAACATATCAAGCAACAATGGGGTATGTATGTAGTTTTAAGTAACTTTCCTCGATATTAGGTACAGTGGAAGAGATTGCTGGGTTTTATCAAACTTGTTTTTCTTGGAAATGTTTTATCTAAGAATTTGAAATTGACTGATCTAATAATTATTGACAAACCTCATTAGCTGATTATGTACGAGGAACTCGTAAATAATTTAATTATCTTCTTTCCAACAATTCCTTAATCATATTACATAATTCTTTGAAATATTAAGTAATACTTTGACTTACAAAATATGTTGATCATTACGAATTGCCGAATATTTGTAACGCGTATTTATAATTTAAGTCGAGTCTTCATTCGTTTACCGTACTAGTTTTATATCGGCTATAGACTCACGAGAGCACTCGAGAAATGTGAATGTTATCGGTTTCTCGTCGTCTCGTTCTCGCGTTTGCCTGTTCTCGGTTCTCGTGCAATATCTCGATAAGACTTCTAGCATGAGTCTGTAGCCGGCATCAAAAGTAAATATTGTAAATAATTTTACTATTATTTTTTGTGAATATTCTTATAAAATGTACGACTTATAGTAGAAAAGAACGTTAATTGAAGAGATATTCTTTATTTTTTCTTGTCTAAAAATTAAAAAATTTTAAAAAAATAATTATTTCGAAAAAATTGCGTCTAAGGTTTGTTTCTTACATACACGTTTGTTATTCGATTTCTAGTCGAAAAAAAATCGTGAACTCGTTTTAAGCCCCTTATGCTTAAATATGTGTAAAAGAGTTTAATACATTTCAATTAGCAAGCGAATTGAAATGCGATGAAATCATACCAGATTGTGTCCATCCATCTCTTTTTTTCACGCACATATTTATGTAGTTAAAGCGAATTGATGATAATACTTGGAATATTTTCCGAATAGTACACGGTAAATGAGAAACAAGCCGAACGTGCACGTTAAAAAAATTGCGTTTTGTCACATACCTGTATGCATTTATGATCTTCCTACACATTATTCTTCATTGTTTTGTCAAAATAAACTAAAACTTATTTTTTTACATAATGAAAACTGAAAAGAGTAAAAATACAATTTCGTGATCGCCTATGCTTAAGTCCAGGCCTGACGTTATATTTAGTACCTAACTAAAGATATCTTAAATCTATTTAATACGCCTCTAGTAGTGATCTACCTTTACAATAATCAAAGGTCGTAAGTTTTGAAATGTAATGATTAAAAGAAGAAAAAAAATAGTTTTGCACAGTACAACATTCCAATGATGATTTTATTTTCCGCAAACACTTTCAGCGAAACGCAATTTCATCGCCGAAACGTTGTGCTATACAAAATATCCACTGCGTCCTAACATCAACGACCGTATTAAAATTTACATAAATAGTTCATATAATATAATTAGATTCCATTTACATTAGTGATACACTAGTTGTAGAGTTATTATGACTTTTTTATACATTTAGTATTTCATTACTAATTGAGAAAATAATTTCCAACTTTATGAGGCTTTAGTGAGTTAAATAGTATACGCATTATAAATTGGAAACGGTGGAAATAAATTATTGTAGGTATTAGTTACGTTAACTTAATCTGTATATTATAAATTTTGCAATTGATAGTAAATGCAGTATACTATTCAAATAGGCAGTGATAGTATTTATATACGTATTGGAAATCAATTATCGATTAATTATTAATAGTAACAATGCTAAACTGTTCTGTAACAATAGAAATTTGCAAAGGTAATAAATATTCGTTTTTTTATAAATATAAAAACTAAATTGTATTGCTCAATATGAATTGATAATTTGGTTTCTATAAACGCGCAATTATTTTCTAAATGTGTTATATTTGTTATGTGATGCAGTTCTGTGTGTTTTGAAAGGAAGTGCTTTTGAATCATTAAATTGTAGTTATGATTTGATTTAATTATATATTTGTATATATCATATGTATAAAAATGCGTGGATATTCTCCTACACAAATAGACCATACGGCATACGGTTTTAATGAATGAATTTTTTCCTACTCATATCCTCTCACACATACGTGTGCACGTTTATAATAAAATATTTGATTTTTTTTCTTTTATGAAACGTAACTCTTATTTGTGTGTTTTTTTTTTTTCAATAAAGTGATTTTATCTTGAACTTGCCCTCAAAACAATGTTTTTCCTTCATTCCAATATTGCGCTTTAAAAATTATGTAAAGATGTCAACACCATTATTATTATCATCATCGCCCTTGTGTGTTAAAGAATTTAGTGAAAATAGATTTAAAAGTTATTTTTAGTGAAAGTATGTAAATGATAAAATTTGATATATAAATATATATATATGTATATATAAAAACGAGTTTTTTCGAATTGATTTTATTGAAATTTGAATGGAAAAGAGAAAATTGCGCAATTGTGATTTCGTCATTGACGGGATGGTGAGGTTGTAGTATAGTTGGTACATATGCGATGCACGTCTCGGGAAAAAGGGCGGGGGTTGATTTGATGGAAATTGCGACTTACCGAAAGTGGGCTTGGGTGGTTCGCCGTCCCACAGTTCCTCGCCGTGTTGTAAGAACAGCATTGGTCGAAGCCATTCTTCGAGTTCTTCTTCGGTGTCGAATACGATTGAGAAGCAATCGTCTTTCGTATACAAATCGATAATATTTCGCAGTTTAGTGTCTTGTAGTTTACGTTTATTAATATTGAAACATGTTTTTAGTACAATGCTACGCTTTGGTTGGTGTTGTTTGCGCCACTTTTTCTCGTCGTCGTAGTATTCGAGACGGGCGGATGATTCGGGCGATTCAGCTTTTAGTACGAAAAACTTCTTTCTCATTGTTTTTTGTTTTCTTAGGTTGCCCATTTTAAGCACCTCGCCATGTGATGGTGCACCGGAGGGTGCGACACCCGGAGAGGTGCCACCGCCCCCAGTCGTTCCTATGCTTTTTAATGATGCCATGATGTTGAGACGTGGTTGAACATGCCGCCTCTGATCATCACAAAATACTCACGCGCGCCCCATTCATGTACTGCGGCAACACCACTACTCTGTTATGGCTGATATTGATTTATAACAACGCGACATAGCTCTTCTACTACGCACTATCTTGCGCCCCCGACTCGTCTACGATTTAAAACACAAACATAAATAGTTAACACAAACACAAATATCCACTAACAAATAATTCCCGTCACAACAATAAAAAAAATCCATATGAAAAAGTTTTGTTCAGCGACAATTCGTTGAGAAATAAAAAAAACGCAGAAATGTTAAATAACACGAATGTACCAATGTTGTAATTGAGAAAATTCGCACGCGATTTCGGAAAGCGAAATGTGTTGGTTGTTGTCGCGGAGACGTTCACTAGGAGACTGCGACTGTCCGTGCTACTACACTGATGCAGACTTTGACGACAATGTATCACACATTGCTGTCCTAAGCTGCATTGCGATTTGTAACGTCTGCAAATAGAGCTAAGGCCATTCCACGCCGTTCAGACATACGGAATATGCGGGACTAAAACACACACATACAATATGTAAACACAACCACAACAAAATATCCGAATGACTTTCCGAATGTTTTCCTCTCGTTTCTTTTCAACACAAACAATAACAAAATCCACGAAAACACCACGATACTCACATGTTTTCAAATTGAAAATTTCGTCTAATTAAGGCCATTCATTTTTCACACATAAACAACTCATGTAACTTTTCTTTGTTCTCAAATAGTTTTCTTATGAAATTGTAAACAAAATTTTTAGAGTGAAAAACGCGCAATGTCTAGTCCAATCGTGTATCATCCATTTTGTATCATGTGTATGTATGCTACTCAAAAACACGTCATGTGTATCGTCTATACTGCGACGCACGTCATTATCGCAAAAGTAAAATACCAAGGAAGAACGAACGATAAACGTAATGGTTGAATTGAATGTTTCTAGCGTTTGTAAACAAGTATGACGCATGCGTTCTGTGAAAGTATCTACAACTCAATACCGCGGCAGCCTACGTCGTGGTCATACGAATTATATACGTACACATAATAACCACATCCATATACACCACTGATCTGTATACATATCAATGATATACACCTAAGAATTTACTCATACAACTCCCCACAAATAAATTCTCTCGTACCGTAATATTATTATCACGCATATTCATACACTAAAAACACATTCAACCTACATAATAAATAACAACAACAAATAAACAATCATTTCGCATCAAATTCCCAAGAAAAATATCGAAGGAAAACCTGCAAAATTTCCCACATCTTATTTTCACGGGTAAATACCACTTTCGTGGCGTTTCTCTCTAAATGTTTATATTTGGGATATATAATATAAGCGAGTCTAATTTAAATATTTTATATACATAGTAAGAATTTCGGCGGCGAAAGGCCGAAAGGGAACGACGTACGTGTATTTATACACATACACATATACATAATATAACACATACATAACACTCGCCGTCGTATCTCATGGGTCATTCATGCCGAGCAGAGACCTTCCGTCCCGTTCTCCGCCACTGATAATTGTACCCACGATGCCGCTACGATGACGTCATTACACCCGTGGCTGGATGAAAACATAAGCAAACTACACCGGCGACGTAGTAAATCCATACATACTCACACATTGTTGTTTCCTTTTAGTTCTGGCGACGAAGAGGCCTAAACTTAGGCCGTTCCTTTACAAAACTTTAAATACAACTATGTATAATATATGCATAAGTACATTTACACCAAGGTTTATAAAATACACAGGTGGCCTCATGGTGGCTACGTGATGGATACGTGACGTATCCAGAAGAAATTCGTACATATCTTCAGACTGATCAATTTCAAAATTCTTCGTATGACGTCATTTTTTTTTTCTAATGGAGCAACCTGTGTAATTTACAAACCTTGCATTTACACGGTGTACATATATGTCAGTTTCAACATCATATTTCATGATTATTATTTTTAAGATTTTATGAACGTTTTAGGTGTATGCGTGGTCTTGAGATAATTTTGGCGCGTAAAGTATTTGCCCCCAGCGAATTAACAAACGGAACCAAAACATGAATGGCCTAAGCAAAGCCTTTTAAAAGATGAAATACCGTGAAATAAGTGCTTTCCTATACTCATACTAAAATAAATTCCTTCGCTAAATTATCCTCACTATAGGAATATTTAAAATAAATTGAGCATTTGTTGACGGTAAGGACGTCTGTAGGTACCAATAGATACACAAAATAAAAATGTAACACCCAAACGATTTATTCAAAGACCACTATTTATAGTAATATACACCTGTGTAATATTCTCTTTAGTTAGTAAGAATCTGTTTATAGAGTCGTTCTACGCGAATGAACACCACTTAAACAATGTATTGTGTAAGCCATGTAAACAAAATTACGTGTTAACTTTAAAAATAAAAAGTGAATATTCACTGAATGAAAAGTTAGCCAATAAATTGATTTAGTGACTGTTTATTACCTATGAGCGATACTCGCGACTGTCAGAAAACAGTATCTTACTTACTTTGGAGTAGCTTGGTTACCAAGGGCGGATTCGGGATTTTTTTCTGGGGAAGAGGCACAAAATCATCTTCCATTTGCAAGTGCGTAAATGGGATGCAACGAAAAAAATTCGCAATTCCAACCAGAAATTGACTAGAGTTTCACGAATGTTCTTTCTGTTACTTTATTCATATATTTTCACAACTTTAATAATTTGATTTGCTTTTAAATATGTACTGTGATGGAATCTCCACAGTACACAAAAATACCGTGGGGGCGCGTGCCCCCCTTAAATCCACCCTTGTTGATTACATTAAAGTATCTCAGTTACTGTATCTTAGTTACTTTTTGATAAAAAAGTATTAGATAAATACTATTTAAAATACTGCTTCGTGTAATTAAAAAAATATCTTAGATACCGTAAAGTAACTTAGATACCAAAAAGTATCTAAGATAAGAAGTAACTTAAAAAAATGGGGTACCTGACTACCGGGTTGTACAAAATAATGTTTACATTGTGATATTTTTGTTTTACTAAATTGATTTTTAAAAAATAAAATTTTTATTTTAGTCAAACTAGCTGTAGATATGTTTTATACGTTTATATATTTTTCTATTTCATTAAGAACTTATTTTGTTTGATTCTATAAAATTCAATGTATACATCCCTCCTATATTAATTTTGTATTTTTTTTTTTAAGTGTGTTGTGTTTATAGGAGCTTAAACATACATAGGGGAAAGTAGTACGAGATGATCCCCTTAAGCGGGAATCGCTGTAAAATATATATTCTTCAAGGTAAACTAAACATAAACACGATTAATGCTAGTATATTTATCTATCCAACTTTCATAATACTCAAAACCAGAAAATAATTGAGGTTTCATTGAAGTATTTTCATTTTTTTAAAACCTTACAAAGTAACTATCTAGTACTCCCTTATGGGTAAGATGATCCCCCAGGTAAAGTTTGCTAACATAACCTACTAGCACGTGACTATATGCATGTAGCTCAAATACTGAAATTAAGTACAATAAAAAGCCTCAAACACAACAGTAATTACATTTAACATTGTTTGAATAAAAGTAATATAAGCTTAAAGTCATGTCTACTTCAGATCAACCGTGCAAAATTTGTATTTTTTCTCATCATAGTCGATATATTGCTCACCTCTCCATTACGATTTAACTGAGGCGGGGGGGGGGAGTTGTCCAGAGCTATGTTTTACTAGCGAAATAAAATAGATAGCGTTAGTGGTTTCAGCACAATCGCAAAGGATCATCTTACCATAAGGGATCAGCTCGTACTACTTTCCTTTTTCCCAAATTATTAACAATAAAAAATACAATATCTGCTGCTGTAATGATAAGTATTTAAGTTCCGTTTTTAAGAGTACGTACATACCCAAAGTAACTTGGGATACTTTTTAAGAAAGTAACTTATCCAGCATCTAGATACTTTCCCAAAGTATCTTTTGCAGCTCTGCCGCGACTACGTCAGCGTTACATAATAATACGTCAATAATATTATTGATTACTCTTACTCATTTTCGACAAAGACATATTTTAGTTTTTTAAATTTTCTTTTCTTAAACAAAAATAATACATATTTCTCAAAAATACTTTTTTATTTCAATACACGCTTGATTTAGTAGAAAGAGGCAATAATTGCAAAAATAATAGTAATGAAATAATTGCAATTAACTAATGTTAACAAATATTTAGCATAACTTTTCATTGGAAAATTGAAAAAATGAATAGAGGATGAGAAAACTTACCGTTTTCTGAGCGTTTTTGGGTAAAAAGCAAATATAAGAGAACGTAACAAAAACGTATCAAGAAGTAAATCTACTTTATCCTATTTTTTGTTCGTAAATTAAAGATAGTGGACTTAGAGAAAAAAAATAGGTATTTAGTTTGACAGTTGTCATTGTTTAGTAAAATTTTTTGAGATTTATTTATGGTGGTTATGGTTATTAAATTTGAAAATTTTCAACCCTTTGTTTTCTTTCTATAATCATGGTTGGAAATTTTAAAAATGTAACTAGCAAATTAAGGCATTTATATATGTATTTGTTTTGCAAAAATCATGATTCTGGCTTAATTAATGAGTTTGCCTAAAATATTTAAAAAATTGTAATTTTCGAAATAAAATTTACACATTTTGCTAAAAATTTTGATTGCTTAAATTAAGTGTTTCAGTATCACTTAATAAAAACTTTAGATTCACTAAAAATTTAATTGTAATCCCATATGTTAATCAGGATGTTTTGACTGAAAATATTGGTCTCAGGAGCCCTTACTCCCGAAATAGAGTTTTAGAGATCAAAAACAAAAAATAGTTTGCCAGTTTTGATTGCTTTCCTCTTACATATTCTGCTTTTTGGTGACCTCTATTATGAGTTCTTTTCCGATAAGTCCTAGAAGGAGTTTACCACTCAGCGCTGTTTCTAGTTTCAATTGATGAATTCAAATCGATTTAGTCTTTCTGAATATTTTCCACCTCAATCCTGTGGAGTTCTGGACTTAATATTTACATTTACCAAAGCTTAAGGCGGTTCTAGAGACCAATGGACTAATGGAGACCACCGATCGTGGAGATATTGAGCATACATTTTTTGGAGACGGGTATCTTTGGAGCGCTACAAACCACGTTCTACTAGAGATTTTCGGTTAAAAATTTATATACGTACGCTTAAAAAAAATATAATAAAATTATAACAAATTAAAAACTCTATCTTTTCAATGGATTTCAAAAAAAAAAAATCTCAAAAAATGCTAATAAAACAGACCTTTGCATGGAAGAACCCCCTTAGTCAATATACAATATAGTGCCATAATTCGTTTGAAAAACTTTGAAATTAAAAGATTTTTTTCTTTTTCTTGATTCGATGTCATGAATCTATTTTGAAACGTACATTTATTTGATTTTCCAGTTTGTTTTTATTAACTTGTAAAATCTTTTTTAACCTTACTTACTTTTAAGGCTATTGGAATGAAAGGGTCATTCTTCACAACAGTGCTATAAGGTAGAAGTGGTGAATCAATTAAAATTCTTAAAAAAGGAAAAAATCGATTAAATTAATAATTAAAAATGTAAATGATATCATTATACGTCGTTGCGTCAATTACGTCTATGAAAATTCTTCCTCGTGCTCATATTTTTAAAAAGGCTGACTAGTTGACCACCCATGGTGTTACGTGTTAATTATTATTGCCAATATTATTGATCGCTGAAAAAGGGTGGCAACAAAAATTACAGTAAACTAATTATAGAAAATATGCATTTGTATAAATGCATATTTTCAAGAAGTAAAAACAAACTTAATACACTGCACTCATATTGGCCATATAAACTATACAAATAAGTTTTACTATTTTTATTGTTAGAGCCTTCTTAAAGTCAAGCGTCTACATGCCTATATGGTAATAACCATTTTAGTATTTTTGGATTTTTAAATGATATTTGCACCAATATAAGACAGATGCAAGCAAAGCTAAACCATCAAAGACCATTTCGTAGAATTGTTGACCATGGACTCCAACTGTGTTAATGAGTATTACCTTTATAAACCAAGGGCCGTCATAACAAACGTGTAGCAAACGTAATTATTAAGTTGAAATTTTTGGTTACAGCTTTACAAAAACCAATATTTTTGCATAAGGGATGGTGAAAACAAGTTTTGTAGGTATATTTTTACATAATATAGGTAAAAATAGAAATACAAATATTTGAAAATAAAACAGCAACTTTTCAAACTGCATTTCATTATCTATGGTAGGTACCTACCTATTTTAAAAAGTAAAATGATTTCATAATTTGTTATTTGTTTATAAATTATTGATTGAAATACAATTGTTGACCTTGATTTTTTGTGTAATTTGTATCCAAATATAGAAATATTTAGATTATACCATCTTTTTGGAAAGTAAAAAACGGTTAGAATAAAATTTTAAAAAATAAAATTGGAATTTCTGCTCTAAGCATAAAATTTATTATTTTTTTTTAGAAATTATATTGTAATACAAAGAGCGTTTTGCTTTGTAGAAAATTATGTTCAACACTTAGAAAATTATCGAGATTGGAAAATAAGAACTGAATCTCCAAAAATAAATAATGCGTGAACTGTATAGTGTGAGGCTGATGTGGTACACAAAAAAATATAGTCAAATTACGATGTATCATCGTAATCTAGGACTAGATTTTCCTTATTCTAGTCTTTGCAATATTCTATTTTAAAATTTACTGTGGATATTTTAATTTTTATATTGTAACATCCTAATTATAGCGACCTTTATCCTGTAATAATAATATAAAAATTACAACGTTACATTGTAAAGTTTTTCTGTTAATGCAAGTGAATATATACATGTACCATATACAAGGAAAAGAGACAGAACAACTAACACCGTTTACTATAAACCCCCACTTTCTATTTTTTCAACGAACACATGCGCTCTGTTTCGTAAGAATGTGTTCCTACTGTTCAAAGGAGTAATTTTTGTGACATAAAATTTACGATGCGACATCACAAAAATTACAAAATGTTGTTTCGGACCCCGCACTACAATAATGATTAACAGAAATTACAAAGCATTATTGTAATTTTTGCTATAATTTTTTTCGTGTAACAAAATCGGAAAATATTTCTGATCTAAATTTCTGATGGGCTTTCTTTTACGTTACGTCCTAGAAAAGATCTATTGTCAACTTTAATAGGTTAGACAAGCTTCTGAGATATTAATAGGCATTCGATTTGAGGTTCGACATGTCTGCATAGACCATGCGTATGACGTGAAAAAGAAATTAGAAAAATCTAGTATAGCGCTCGAAGGGCCATCTGAAAGAGCAGAGTTTTTATGGTAACTGAAAACAACAGCTGACAATTGAGTGCCGAAGAGCGCAAATAAGCACTTTCATTTTACTTGCTTCAGTATAATATCATCAGCATATATGAATCTCTCTTCCTACACAGGCGCTATTATATTTAGTATTTAGCTATTATATTGTTTAGTTCATTCCAAACTTGTGCCTACATAGACGGCGCGGGCAGTTGCTTTTTTAATATATAAATGCACTATCTATTATATACAGACAAAATTGTCACATTTTTTTCCAAAAAGTAATTACTATCTTAGGTATTTTTTCAAAAGAATTGTATCTTATACCTCATATTAAAAGTACCTTAGATACCAAAAAATATCTAAAATAATAAAAGATAACTTAAAAAAAATATGCAGTAAACAATAAAATGAGGCACCTGATTACATGGTTATACAAAATAATGTTATATATTATACTTCTTCTATTAATCTTCTATCGTTTTATTAACTGCGTTGTGTTTATAGAGGCTTAGAAATACATACTTTCCTTTTTGCTAAATAATTAAGATAAGTAATATATTCTTTGATGGCCCAACAACTTTACCTAATACAATACTTAACTATATAGCTACATAGTATACAAAGTAACTAACAAAGGAACCTTTTAAGTATCTTTAAAATTAACTTAAGAATAGTATTTAGGTTCCTTTTAATAGTAACTAGATAACCACAGTAACTTGGGATACCTTTCAAAAAAGTAATTTATCTAGTATTTAGATACTTTCCAAAAGCATCTTTGACAGCTCTGTATACAGATTGATACAGATAAGTGGGCCCAAGGCGCCCTAGATATGTATATTTTTAAGCTTATGACACCCCACACTCTTCCTAATAAAACTTTTAGAAAAAATAGCATGTCATTTTGATAATTGTCATACTTAATTTATGAGTTCTTTGGGCTTTCGAAAATTACTAATACGAATGGGAACTTTTACAAACATTATTATATCAAATTTATTAGGGGCTTAATGGTTTTAAGATACCAAAAATAATTCTAAAAAAACCACCTACCTCAGTGATGGCGATTCTATGACCCATGGGTCATACACTGACCCACTTAAGCTATTTAACTATTCCACGATGGCTAGGGAACTATTTGTTTGTTAAGTTTGTAGAAAGAAACTTCCATAGCACTGGTATCGCCCCTTTTTATTTGATCTTATGAGGCGCTAATGAGCGCCATGCAAATTAGTGACTCATAAAAAAATATAAACAAAATTTGACCTACGTCTCAAATAAGTCTCTGACCTAGCTTATTGCGCTACAATTACATAACTAATGCTACTGTTACGTTAGTAGCTTTAAGTTCTGTTCAAAAGAAAAATATTTTTATAAACATCTCTCCTACGTAATAATGATTTAAATACGTAGAGTTACACAGAATACAGTAATATAAAGTTACAGAATTCCTTAGATATTTGTTACTGTTCATAAAATATTTTTTATCAGTTTTATTGATTATGCTGTTAGGTAGATGTATACATAATGCAAGAAAAATGAGACGTAAATTCTTGTAATGCCCTTGAATGATGTAACAAATAGAGTAAGCAAAGTATAAGTGACCTAAGCGAAAAAATTAAAAGTTCCAGAAAGAGAAAATTAATGAGTTTCTAAGTCGTCGTTTTTCATATATAAGTACCTACGTCTTTCAGTATTGTTACGAGTTCGTCACTGAATCTATCCATCATCAACGACGCGATTGTGTAATTTGATATTGTATAAGAAAGAATTTTTTTCTTTCGTCTCCTGACCTTTCCTTCCATTTCATGTTTTGACGAAGGCACTCATCCGTTATTTCGTCATTTACTGCAATCGAATCTCGAATTTCTTTCATGTCAATTTTTCATTTCGTCCCAGCGTTTGTAATCGAGACGTCAAAAGGAAATATATTAACGTTTTCATATTACGCATTTGTGCTTCCTTGAAGCTTCTTTGCTCACAATGTTTGTTTAGTTTGATGACCTTTATTCAATTTTGTATATTTTTTTTCATAGTATTGTAAAATAAAACTGTTATCACCTGAATTGGAAATAAATAGACGGCGCCAAAATTAAAATGATAAGCAGCGATAATAAATAAAATTCTACCATTGTCATAGGTAATATTATAAAGGTCAAGTATTCTTATAGGATTGGTTTGTTATTTATTTTGCAACTGAAAAATATTTTGATTAGATTTTTCTGCCCAGCTATACTTTAGACCGGTACAATCTGGTAACATCTCATTCTCTATTTTGTTTTTAATTCAATTCGCTAATATCTCGATCATAATAAAAAATTTAGCGACAATAAAGAAAATCGGAAGATGTCAAAATTGAATTAACAACAAAACCATCAATTGAATTAAAAACAAAATAGAAAATAAGATAGTGCCAGATTGTACCGGTCTAAAGTATAACTTGTACCGAGTTCTTACAATTTTTTGGTTAGTCATGCAAAAAAAAATAGTAAAATATATCTTCATCGAATTAGTTTACAGTATTTAAATTCGAAAGTTTTGCATTAATGTAAAATTCAATGTTATAACATATGAATCATGTTTCCTATATATCTGCATAACGTTATACCGGACGATAAAAAATTGTTTCTGTGTTTTATCCTTATCACCCCTTATCATCATGAAAAACAAATAATCGCGTTTCTTTAATTTCTGGGTATAACTTGAAGGTTTTGTTCAATTTTGGTTAAAGTTGTACAAAATGTTGATGAAAATATTTAACAACTGAGAACAAAAAGAGTATCCTAATCCTAATTCCTCTGTCAACTGCTGGCGGAGTGGTCAAAATCGCCGCTTCAAAACTAGTAGGTGCTGGGGTCGATCCTCGTATTGAGTAGATTTTTAATTTCACTCGATTTTTTTTACACGGTTTTTATTAACCTTAGAGTCGTTAAAACTTTCCACAGACCAAATATCCCCGGACAAAATACTTCTAAGACAAAGGAGCTAACGGAATGTCTTGGGATATGTGGCCAGACTACTGTTCTTCTGGAACCACAATTTGAAGAAAGATTCTTATAGATCTCGATGAAATAAAATGAATAGAAAGAGTACATTTTTTTGAAATCTCGTTTAATTTACGAGATACCGATATTTTAAAGTGGAAAATTACTTTTATTTTTTCACTTTTTTAGACGGATTTTTCCAAAGTTTCAACCAAAAAAAGGGAATTGTCTACAACCTCGGCTCCACAAAACCTGGTAAAAGTCCCTTTTTGATTCGCGAATAAATTGGGCCATAATTAAATAAATTTTTCAAATAGTTTTGTTTGAGATTGGGGACTTTGCCTCTGGAACTGATCTTTATAGTTTTTTTTAGCACAAAAAATAGGAAGGGCGGCGGTTGCAAACAATTACCTTTTCTTTTTAGCAATTAATCACCAATGGATCAATTGTCGGGGAAACTTTGTCTTAGTGACATGTTATGCCAGGATTTTTTATGTAGGGATATTTTCGCGAGGAGACTTTGTCGGGAGATCAAGACACCTGATACGGAGAGGGAGGCTTCCATAATGTTTTAATACATTAAAACACTAAATTAAAATCACTTGGATAATTGGCAAAGGTAGAATATATGTAGGTATGTATATCGGCAAAGACAGAGAACAAAGGGCTCATGTCTCTTTTAGAACCGTAAAATCTGGCGACGTTGCGTTTTCTCCTTTGTTTTTAATTTTGTTTGCGATTTTTTTGTTAGTTCAATTCAACTATGGTATAATTTTCTCTTTTGTAACAAAACTTTCATTATGGACCGATTTATTCGCAAACTGAATTAAAAACAATATAGAAACTGCAACGTTGCCAGATTTGATGATTCTAAAATGGACATAGGTCGAACAAATAGTGTAAATCATGTAAACATTTACGTGTGAATGAAAACTAAATATAATATAATAATCATTGTCTCAAATCTTAGTTAACTAATTGTTGTAATTTGTTTTAACTGTCATTTCGATTTCAATCAATTGTTAATTCGTCATTTGTTTCAGTGTTGGCTGTGAATATTTCACGGGCAGCTACTAGTGATATTCAATAAATAAGAAGTCTATGAAATAAAATATTTCGAAAATTAAATTATTTAAGTTAATTAACTCGTCTGCTCCATATTTTAGTGGAACGAAATTAAAGTTCAATTATAAGCTAAAGAACAATTAAAGACGTTATGTTTATTTATAATTTAGCTTCAAAATATTGTTAACCGTATGCTAGTCATCTATACAATACTCTTATTACCTATATTCTAAACTTTGAAGCATTACATTTGGACGAACAACTATAGTAAAAATAAGAAAGTAATGACGTTTTAAGTTTCAAATGTGTTATACAAACACAAATATATTGAAAATGTTTGTTTTTCTTTTTGGGAAAGAACTGCATTGAAATAAAAATTTAAAAAAAGTGACATACTTACGGTTATCATATATACTGCTTAGACCAAGTCTTTTCGGTGTATCGTAATTTATAATATTAAAAAGTTATAAATTTTGATAACTCGTCTTTATAAAAAGTACGTATTATAATGTCGCAACAATAAGTAGGTGATATACTTACATGTAATTCTATAATTTAGGTAAAGATAATGTTTTTATAAAAGTTTAGGTATCGCAAATATTTAGATCAACTTCCTAATAAAACTTCTACATAAATACATAAATAGCGACATTTTAGACATATTTTTTCTAATATATTTCTTTTCATTTGATAAAATGTCAAAATATTTCTTTTTATAACAGTAGGTAGAGTAGCTACGTCAAGTGGACAAGTGGTCTCCATTAATATAGCAAAAAACTAACATTCATGGGAACATAATAGCTATTGAATATTTATTTAATCTATTAATGTAGCCAAAACAAATTATTGACACAAATCTGATAATTAATCGATTAATTATGTCACAATGATCAATTACCCACAAATTGATAAATTGGTTGAGAAATGTGAGTTGCTATTTATCTTAAGCGAATGTGATTTTTTGATTTCTTGAACTCCCATAAGCTAAGAGGAAAAAAAACAGTGACAAAATCAATACTAAGAAGATTTCCAAGGCTGTTGATTTGCAAAAGAATAATGCAATTTACAATTATGTTTTCATGCACCAATTACCTTTACAATAGCCACGAGAAAATTATATATACCTATATATTGAAAGTTTGTTGTGTCGTTTGGGAAAATAATTTTTATATTCTTGACACCGTATTAAATATTCCTGATTAGTGACATGATTAGAGGTAGGTATAACTTATTTGTGGCAATAGAAAAAAAATGTTTAAATGAAATTAACATAAATTTTTATTCCAAATATTTGACTTTAAAATAATTTAATAAGATGTTGGTATGTAAATTAAATTTGAAGAGATTTCTTGGAAATTTCAAGCAATTGCGGTATGTGATTTTATTTTTCTAACGTTGACACCAATAAATATTTCTAAGAGCAATTCATTTTTTTTGTTATTGAACTATAACTGATATCCTTTTTATTTTGTTAATTTTGAAAATAGCCTTGAAACAGTCCTTATATTAAAATTTAACCATTATTTTTTGCTATAATTTAGAATGTCAATGATTTCTTTTTGTCTGGGTTTTTAGCAATTCAAGTAGTTTTGAAAGTGAATTCCTCTACCATAATACAAACCTCATACGGATATTTTTTTTCATAATTTGCATTTTTTGAATTAGAATCGAACCTAATAATCAACAGGAATATTTGAAATAGCCTGAAAATACTCGGTCAAAATTCGTTGAACTAAAAAAAGGAGAAGATGTTAAGTGTAAACTTTACGAAAAATCGTAGTAAAAATGTAAAATATCCTTTTCTTCTGTTGTCTTAAGAAAATTATAAATACAGTAAGACGCCGCTTAACGCGGCGAATACGTTTCAATAAGATTAGCGGTAAACGAAATAGCGTTAACCGAGGTAACTTAACACGTATATAAATAAATATGTGATGGGGGTCCGTAAAAAAGAACAGAGAATAAAAAAAAATATTAGTTTATTTTTGTTTTATATATTTTGTAGCATTTGTTGTTAAAAACTTTTTAATACATTAAGTATAGACTTATTTATTACTAATATCGAATTTTATTCATAAAACATGCCTGAAGATGAAATAGTTTGAATAAAGATCTCATGTTTATGACGAGGAAGGTTCCTTCTTTCTCCATTTGATATTCTTAGTTTTTTTGTGATGAAGTCACCTATAGCCCTCTATATTTTCGTAGTAAAAAAGGAAGTAAATTTCGCTATACATACGGTATGATAGTTTTGAATTAAAATTAATGTAATTACTTGTTTTGATTGTACATTGCAGAGCTTTAATTTGTGCAATAATTTGGAGAACTCCAATACTACTGCATTATTTTGAAACAGCGTTACGTGAGATCTTACAGATTGTGTTCTTTTATTGTCCGCTAATTTTGACGGAGCTTTTTGTAAATCTCTGAACCCGAGTATTTAAATTATCATATTATATTATATATTATATGTTGTTTTTGTTTCCAATTTCTTTTTTCTCTATTAATGGGAGGTTTTGTTTCCTGTAACTGGATTAATTGCGGATTCAGAATTACTTTTAAGGAAGCAATTTTGTGCTCACTGGTTAAAGAAGTATCATTTAGTTATGATCAATATCAATTCTTGTGAATTGTCATTACATAAAAAGATAATTATATTTCTGGTAGTTTCAAAAATATGCATACTAGAAATTAAGTTTTGCTCAACTTAGGGGGGATATTTATTGTCCCCCTGTATCCGCGCCTGAAAATACTGATGAATCTCATCAAATATAACGGATCGAATTTGATTAATAAATGCGCTGTTTTTCTAGGACAGTGCATCTCGTTATTGTCAATTAGGGATTATAAACAACAATTGTAATAGCATAAATTATCATTGCAAATACTTTCATTTATTTGTTTTCATGTCATCTTTGAATTATGCATTTTCTTCTAGCAAATGTCAATGGGACGAATTATTTTTTTATACCGCATTGCGGGGATGTATTATAATAATCAAGTACAATTATAGAAATATAAAAACTCATTAAACTAATAATAATAGCCGCGGATAAAGGACAACTGCAAAGAAATCAAGTGAAACCGAATGTTTTTTTTTTCTAAGAAATGAAAGTAAATATTGAAATGAATAATCGATTTGTTACTACAGTTAAGAAATTTCGTCGCAAAAACATTAATTTAAGACTTTTTTTTGTGAAGAGTACCTTGAGTTTACAGCGATTATAACACAATTAAGCCAAGTACGACTATGAAATTATTTTAAAAGTAAAAATAGTTGGTCACTATATTCTATTAAAATTC
Source organism: Sisyra terminalis (assembly GCA_958496175.1). Lineage (NCBI taxonomy): Eukaryota > Metazoa > Arthropoda > Insecta > Neuroptera > Sisyridae > Sisyra > Sisyra terminalis. The sequence goes on from OY292277.1 coordinate 22,241,102, forward strand.
AACAAGAGAGTAATGCCAAAGAATGGATAATTAGAAGATGAAACGAAAACAATTTTAATTTTCATTGTGTAAAACAATGATTTTCTCAATCGATATTTAACATAGTAATTTTAAACATTTAATACTCAGAAGACAACGTAAAATGTATATTAACTTTTTCTTTACGTTTTTATACTTCAATTAAAACACAAGAGTATTATTTTAAATAGGCAACTAATGTTGCACGAAGAACATGATACATCGTTTTAATATTATCGTTGAATGAAAATTGCATTCAATGCTATTATACAGCTTATACAGCTCATCATCTTTCATATTATAAATTTCAATTAACTTATATCTTTTGTGATCAATGGTGTTTAGTAATATGTACAATTAAATTTTTAGGTCTAATTTCGGTTTTGGCACAAAATTGTCAAAATTAAATCCGAACTATGTTATTGTTGCCAAACTATATTCGTTAACTTTTGTACAACCTTTGGAAGCGATTTTCATAATAGAGACCAGGTTTGGAGAACTGGAACCAGAATTTGAGTTAAAATGTTGATTTTAGCGGAGTCGGAGTCATAAAAAACAATATTGGCTCCAGCTCCTAATAATTTTATGATCAATATAGTATAGTGAATCTTTTAAAATTCATGGTAAAAAAATAATTAAAAAATAATTAATGTTATAACAATTTAAAGTATAATTGAAGCCGGAGCTTACACTAATTTATTCCAGCTTCCCAGCTCTGGTAGATACTCCAAAACAGATAAATTTATAACCATTTATAATCAGGTAAAATGTACAAAAAAAAAAAATAATTAAAAAAAATTGTCTTTAATGAAATTTAGGTTTCGATTTCGGTCGAAACTAGAAGAGAAACTGAATTTTGACTTCGGTTGTAATAACTTTTTTTGGTCGAATTTCAGTAATTAGTTCAGAACTAGCCAATGATATCCAAAATATGCTATTGAAACAAAAAATAAAATGAAAAACGTTGCTCCTGTTGAATTCAGACATTTATTCAACGATCTTGTTATTTTTGAGGATCAAACTCCCTATATTATTAAATTATTAGACCCAGCCATAACACCTGACACCTGTATATTTGATACTTACCTTTTCAGAAAACACGACATTTAATTGCTTAATTGATACTAATTAAATATTCCTTTAGTAATACTATCTACGTATTTTAGCTTTCAATACTACAAATTAGTGCCGGCAAATAACTAGCTTGTAACCAGGGTTGGATTTAAATGAAAAGAGACTCTAAACTGTCTTTTGTAACAAGTTCCTAAGATATCCTATTTTTAATTTTTTGAAATAAAGCAAATACAAAACCTTATAAATATTTTTTTCGAGGAGCATATAATCTTAATAATACAACAAGTCATTTAGATGTTTGAATGTTTAATTCTTTTATTTTTTACAATAACATCAAATTATAATTAATCCTTGTTGAAAAAAGACATTTTTAATGTCCAAAAAACCCACTAGAAGCCATTAGAACTCGTTTAACGTAATTAAAAGCATTATAAATGCTATGATTTCAAAATGCCTTTAAATTCATTTTTTTAACAGGGATGATATAATGACTTACTCACCCAGACTTTCAACTATGTTATTGATTTTTGGAAAGTATAAATTTAAAAAACAACAATGGAAATAGAGTATGAATTCAACAATGAACTTCGGTTTTGGTCAATTTTGGTGAATGTATTGGTTTCTGCGTTATTAGATTTCAAAACATACAAATAAACAGGCAAAAAAACGGTTTACATATTTTCATTTTCCTGGTTATTTTTGGGTATAAATCCAGATTTATTTAACAAAAGAAAAAAGGACAACAAGAATAAAGGAAATGCAAGCGAGTTGGATTGTAGTAACTATTATCGTCGTGTTGTTAAAATTTCAATTGAATAGTGGCATATTATGATAAAAAGTGATAAAAAGGAATTTACCTCCATAAAAAACTACTTCCCAAAGATTTCGTGTACCTATATGTTAAGCTGTTTTTACAGATTACAAAAATTTTTAATTTTAATTTAAAATTTAAATTTTAGATTACAAAAAATAAATTAATTCTATTTTTCAAATAATACTGAATAATTAAGGTAAAGATTTTTGATCAAAATGAACCATATTAGGGAAGAGTAGGGAGATAAAAGATTCAAAGAAAAAGCCTCAATCGAAAATAACACGTCTGTCAAGTTAACACCCAACTTTAACAAATGAAAATTTTAGATTTTTTTTAGTTTGTACTTGATTGTACCGAACAATTTTCGTACATCAACCGAAAAAAAGTTATTCAATTTTTTGAAGCAATTAGCCTTCAATTGTTGGATTTTTGTTAAAAATTGAACGGATAAAATTCATTCTATCTTTAACCGAAAAAAAGTTATCAGAGGGTTTTTGTAAATGAATTTACTTCATTGTTGAATTTTATAACGTTTGTATTTTTTCCCATTGAAGTCAAAAATGATTTTTTACGGTACAATTCGGGTATTAGTCCAAAGAGTATTGTACCAAAAAAAATCCTTCTAACTCAATCCTAACGATAGTAAAGACGATTTTTGTTAAGTGTAACTTGACACTCATTACTTCATTGTTGAAATTGTAAAAGTCGCCTTAATTTTGGTTCTGTTGAGGTACAAACGATTTTTTTTGCAAATTCTTCCGGATACTGATCCCTAGAAGATTGTACAGATTGAATTTTCGTTTGTACCTCAACCGGATTGAAAATTGAGTTTTCCAACCAATACAAGTTTTCCTTGAGAGATTTTTCAAAACTAACAGTAGTACATCGTAGGTGCTTTGTAGAGGGTTGTACCGAAAAAAAACTCGTTCTTATTTATTCCAATCAATAGTTATTACGGATTTTGAAGATATCAATGACTTAAAGTTATCAACTTATTTCACATTGAGACTTTTGTATCATTAAAATAAAAGGCTAATCGGATCTTTCAGATTAAAAATTTTGGAATACAAACTTGGCAAAAAAAATAAGCAATTGTGGTGTATTGTACATTTAATTTCTGTCTAATGCTCAATTAATAGTTTTTAATTTGTTATGTACATAGATATATTTAAAAGAAGTTTTTTGAAGTTCTACTTTTTACTTAAAACAATTCAAAGTGTATTTTTCGGTATAAGACGAAATTGATATACTGTAATAAAGTTAGTTGTCTTAACGGGAGAAACATGATCTACCATTCATTATAATCAATAGTGATTTTTTTCCGGTCTATAGTTTTTCAATAAATTCAAGTAATGACCAAAGCCAATCAAAGCTAATTTTTAATAATGACACTAAGCGTTGTCGAATAAAGCTGAAAGTAACTATTATATTCATTGTGGCAACACAAAAACTTAAATTAAATTTAATATAAATGAATTTTAAGTTTGTGTTGAAATATTTTTGATGGTTATTGATCGTCTCTTTATAACAATTAAGGTCTTTAGCAACCCTAGGGTGAATAAAAAACTGTTAACTGAGAAATATTGAAAATTTGCCGGTTATAAAATTTGAACTTAGTACCTACCAGTCTTAAATTAGCCATCGTGAACATTCTTCCACCAACAGGCAATTTCGATGAAATTTAAAATAAAGTAGGTATCCCGATTTTCATAGTTTGTTGCTTTTGGAATGATTCGATTTCTTGTTGCAACGGTTCAAAATTTATTAAAACAAAACTTTCAATACAATATTTTAGACTGTTTTCAACATGAAATAAAATGAATTTAAAGTCTTAAAAAATTTCTTAGTATTCAGTGTTATTATTTATCGGCTTGTCTCAGTTTAAATTGAATTTAAAATGAGTAAAATATATTTATACCAAAGCAGTATAACTGCTTACATCTGTACATAAGTCAAAATGAGTAGATACATTTTTTCCGAAATTTTAAATTAATAGACAGCTATAGACTCATTTAAACAAGTTAAACTCTATCATTAATTATACATACTTTCAAAATCATTAACTACTGGAATCTATAAATGAAGAGGTATGTTTTATAATGAAGTCAAAAATGTTATGCGGAAAGGTAATGACGCATATAGAAAAAAACTAATAAACGTTTTTACCAAACAAAGATACGAGGAAAAAATTCATCAAAAAACTGCATATCATTAATTGCGTATTTACAACCTATTATCTACGTAAATATAACGTAAGTAATGAGTTTATTTCTACCTATGTTATTTAAGCATAAGAATATAATTAGAATAAGGATTTTAATTAAAGAGAAAATGTATAAACAAAGTAATTAGAATTGAGTCGTAATAAGTTGTTAGAATGACGAATAGATCCGTTATTAAAAGAGATATTTTTATAAATGAGTACTTAAATAATTGCAAATAAAACGCTTATTTATTTATCATTATTTTTTTTATTCGAATCATATAAATACATTTTATTTAAAATGTTTTGTAAGAGTTAACCAAGGCGATATATTCATCGCTTGCAATTCAGTTAAAAGAAGTTTGAAGGCATAAGGCATTTTTACGCGACTAACACTGTTAGAATTTCGACAAGAATGGCAATATCCTTCGTAGCCAATATGTCCGCATTCATTGCATATATCCACCGTACACTCATCACTTGAAGTCATTAATCTTTCCACCAACATCATACTAAAAAAAAACAATTTTCTATTGTCTTCAATAATTTAAAAATCACTTAATACCTAGCACCATGTCCTATTAAACAATCCCGTTCCATTTCACCAAGCCGAAGACCTCCATCTCGACTTCGACCTTCAGTTGGTTGGCGTGTCATTACATCTCTAGGTCCTCTTGCTCTAAACATTTAAAGTTAATTAAAAAGAAAAAAAACATTTTTTTTTATTTATAATACCTTGCATGCATTTTATCTTGTACCATATGTTTTAACCGTTGATAATAAATTGGTCCGGAATAAATATATGCTTCCAATGGCTCTCCCGTTATACCTGAATAAAATAAATCTTTTCCCAAGAAATTAAATCCATGAGCTACTAGTTCTTCAGTGATTTCTTCTACAGTCGATCCTTCAAAAGCAGTACCGTAGTGAAACTTTCCTTGTAAAACTCCAGCTTTTCCGGCTAATAATTCAAGAAGTTTTCCTACTGTCATCCGAGATGGATATCCGTGAGGATTCATAATAATATCCGGACAAATACCACTGTCATTAAATGGCATATCTTCCTGCTCAACAACCAAACCTAAAACCAAAAATCTTCGTTATTTAATAACGAGTACATTCTTCGAAGGAAACGTTGTCCATTCCGTTACATTATTAGCTTGTTTAGCCTTTTATAACTATAAACTACAATGTTCTGAAATTTTTAACCGACGAAAAGAAAGAATAAAAAAAATGCGTTTACCTACAACTCCTTTTTGGCCATGTCTAGAACTAAACTTATCTCCAATTTGAGGGATTCTAGTTTGTCGTAATCGAATTTTGATCAAAGCTGCATCATCTTCATCCGCAGCAATCATTACATCATCCACATAAGAGGGAATCTTGTTTCTATAAGTTAAAGGAACATCTTTATATTCTACTTGCTGCTGGCCTTGAGCTGCTCCCGGACTGGTAGATATGGTTGGCATAGATTTATTAACAAGTAATTGATACTGTTCAGTTTTTTCCATCGGATTTACGATCCCATCTATATCGAGATTATCATGAGTCCATATAGGTTTTCGTGTTCCTGAATCCAATAATGGGCCTTGAATTTTATCAAAAGTTTGATTAGCATAACGCCTTAAAGTACATTTTTCTGTGCGAAAAACCGAACATCTTCCAAACCCTGCAATTAAATTGATTGATAAATTAAATCATTTCTCGAACATTAATCCCAAAACAAATGATTTTCTAATAATTCGAACAACTTTCATAGTATTGGTTAGCCGAAAGATCGGTTATTGAAGATCATTAGTCGAGGTACAACAAGCAACTTACCCCTGTCTAAAGATGCTTTATTTATAACCAAAGCGTCTTCAATATCATAACCACTGTAACTCATTACAGCAACAGTAGCATTTTGTCCTGCTGGTAATTTGTCGTATCCAATTAATTCAATTGGTTTTGTTTTACACATGGGGGCTTGAGGATAAACCATATTATACATAAGAGTATCCATTCGATGCAATTGGTTGTACCCTACAACTCCCATGGCTTGTTTACCCATAGCACATTGATACGTATTACGGGGTGATTGATTTCTATGAGGATATGGAATAATTCCAGCACAAACACCTAATAATGTAAAAGGAGCTATTTCTAGGTGAGTTGTTGCTGCTTCTAAATCATTCTCTGAACAAGCAATTAAAGAATCGTTTTCTTCATTCACATCCAAATATTCAATCAAGCCTAAAAATTAAAGTAAATTCAAAATTTTGAATTTAATTTTCACTTTATCTAGTACCGTCGTCCAAAAAATCGTTGAATTTTCTAATGCCTCGTTTTAATTCCTCAATATGATGAGTGGTTACGAGTGGCTCTCCATTTTTTACAATAATATAAGGACGACAAAGTCGTCCTCCATCTGAAGATATATAAACACATTGATGCAACAAATTTGGATATATAGATACAAATGGTGAAATTTTGCCTAAACGTCTCATCAGTCGCACAATTTCTATTAAATATCTGTAATTTTTAATTACTCCTAATATTCCACCTAAAATTCGATTAAACGTGAAATTTATTAAATAATATATGACAAAACAGAACAAGGACAAAACATAAAAACACATGAAATGCCAATTCTGTTATGTCCGATCACATTTTTAGTACCATTCAAGAAAACGATGAAAGTGTCGGAATTGTAAATATCTTCTCCACCAAGTAATTTAACGTCTTGTACGCCAACATTATACAAAAATTTAATGATTGGAGCTTCATCGGATTCTGTCGTAATATGAGACATCAAAGCTAAATTTTTAACTAAGCCACAAGCCTAAAACAAGGCATTTTTAAAAATAAGTTTTAAATATTATAAACATTCAAAATAACAAACTTCTCCTTCAGGAGTATCCGAAGGACATAACATTCCAAATTGTGATGGTTGCAAAGAACGAGGACCGGAAACTTTTCGAGTTTTCTCAAATTGAGAGTTGACACGTGTCATCATTCCCAATGCAGATATGTAACTTAATCTAGATAAGACTTGTGTTACACCTTTTCTTTCCATACGAAAACGTTTGATTGTCCAATTACCCTAAAGCAAGTATAATTAGCCCAAAAAATCATTTTATTTTACTAATAAATAATTACTGTAGAAATAGCGAAAACTAATGTGGATGTTATTAATGCAGGTCGCATATATTTAACTACGTCGAATTGCGTGGCTCTGACTTTTGGAATCAATTTATCAGCCATTGCTTTAATTTCAAAGTTAAATCGTTTGAAAGTATCTTCAAACATTAAAGACAATAACATTCCCGATAACTCCAACCGTTTGTTACCATAATAATCTCTGTCGTCAATCATTTTTGAGTCTCTTTGACAAAACATAACGCGACGAAGCTAAAATTAGATTTTCAATATTAATTGGTATGATTTCAGAACGTGTATCTTCAATGAAAATTCGGTACCGAATTTTCCACTTCACTTAATCTAATATTTCCTATATAAGTAGTATTAATTTGTTTATTATTTATAAATACATATGTTGGTAAAAATAAATGTATAGATTTTTATTTCAACTACCCATATGCCTATATCTATTAGTTAAAATCCCAACCAACTTCAACGACCGTCCGATCGCAGTCACCAGGTTTTATGGTAATTGAATTTTGACAGTAGGTAAATTTATCAATTTCACATTGAATTTGACAGTTTCTATCAAAAATTGAATTATTAAACCTTTAAATTTGCGCAAGATTAAGCATGAATTTACAGGTCTTTTATAGTGATGAAATTAATGAACTAGTAGAAAAGTAGCATTCAAATGTTAATACCAACTTGTGAAGTTTACAACTTAAATGTAAAATAATTTACCATTAAAGCTAAATAAATAGCTTTGGTTCTGCAATTGAAATGATCAACAGGAACGTGAGACAAAATTGTCATATTAATAACATCTCTAGCATCGTCAATTGGACTTTTAGTTTTGTTTGCAGCCGAGATAAAACGCTTAGGAACCAACTTAGACCCAATATATGCCAACGCTTGATTTTGTGTATAAATATTAAGATCCATACAATATTCCATTGTAGGCATATATTTCATTTGAGTTTTGGAATCCGACCCAATCAAAGTCATTATTTCTTGATCAGTAGTAATTCCCATTGCTCGAAAGACAATTGATACAGGAACAGGCTAGAAGTTTAAAAATACACTAATATTTTAAGTTTAAAAATAATTCAAACTTACATCGGTAAAAGTGTTGTGTCCAACATAATATTTATTATTTTTAGAGAAGACTGTTGTTCTTGATTTGCGTTCATGTGTTGAACTGTTAACAGAACAGAAAATTTCACCATCGACTTCCTCGGTTATCATACGATTTCGAGGTACTTGTTCTTGTATTAAAATTACTTTTTCTTGCCCCTTAACGATGAAATATCCTCCTGGATCTAATGGACATTCTTTCATCTTTGATAACTCAAATTCCGTTTTATTTGTTAAAACACAGTTGGAGGAACGCAGCATAATTGGCATACTGCGTATTGGAATTAGATGATAAAATAAATAGGGTAATGCATTAAAAAAAAAGTAATTTACCGTCCTATTACTAAGCCATTCCGTATTACTCTTTGAGTACCTCTTGTGTATTCTATATTAACGGTGATTGGTGCTGAATAAGTCATATCTCGCAAGCGGCACTCATGAGGAGTAACATTTCGGGTTACATCAAATCCTTCTTCCATGTTAGGTTTCCCGACTTGTACATCTAAATACCTTAAATTAACAAAACCATAAATCACAAATTGATCTACTTTGTCATTAATCTATCGTACTTAACGTAAAATAAAGGATCGGCATCGCTTAGTATAATATTGTTGGCTTCAACAATTTTTTTTATTTCTACATTTATGAAATAATTGAAAGAATCTATATGAGGTTTTATTAATCCTCGAACTTGATGAAAAGCTGGCACTAATCTCCATTTTTCCTATAAATAATAAATGAAAGGAATATTTCAGAAAATCTGTTAATTTTAAAGGAAAATTGAAGAGGTTAGAAAGTTTCAAGTGTACCTCAATTGTTTTAATAGGTTGCTTATATGTTTTAGGATCTCCGAATAATTCTTCCAAACTATTTTGTGGAAGTCCTTCAGGCATTTTTCATTTATATTAAATATATTTTAACCACGTGGATTTGTTTTTGAATTTCCTTTACTTTCTTCCTGTTGCAGAAGTTTGAAATGTCAAAATGATAAGAAGAACGAAGCGCATGCGTTAGGGTCAAAGAATGAATTCAAAAATTAAAAAATTTGTATTTTTAACAAATAAAATATAAAACATTTTCTTAAGAGTATTCTTGATTTATTGCACGACCAATAACCAAACGTCGAATTTCAGAAGTTCCAGCTCCTATTTCGTATAATTTTGCGTCCCGTAAATAACGACCAGTTGGATAATCGTTTATATATCCGTTACCACCTGCAAAGAAGTTTATTAAATATTAAATCTTAAAAAAATACCAAGGAAATTGTTTTTTACCTAGGATTTGTATAGAATCTAATGCGACTTGTACAGCTTTTTCTGAGCAGTATAAAATAACTCCAGCACAATCCTTTCGATTTATTTTATTGTTATCGCAGGCTCTTGCTACGCAATATAAGTAACTACGACAAGCGCTTAAATTTGTGTACATATCAGCTATTTTTCCCTGAAAACATATTGCTAATTATATTATTTATGATAAAATATTTTGAAATTAATGATTTTTAAGAGTTTTGATGATCTATTAATTAATTAACAACAACAATGTCGTGGAATCCTATTGCGGACGAGAACACTACCGTTACTATTTTTTTATTTTAATTATTTAAAATTGGAATAACTAAATTTCGAGTACATGAATTAATTACGAAAAATATTTTAAGATATTAATATGTACTGTTTTTTCTTCTTTTTTTTTCTCACTGACCAACATTCTAGCTACACCCATAACTATGCTCTTATTGGTTGTGTCTCGCTCGTTTTACGATTCAGTGCGAATTCATCTCTTAAGTTTCCAAGTACTTAAATATGTTTCCAACTTCTTCAGGCACTTTTTTTTGGTCGTTACCATAGGTTTTCTCTGATATGTAATTAATATTTCAACATCTTGTAAACAAACAATCAATTACCTAAACGGAAAAAAAGATTTTTTTTAACTTAAAGTCAGTTGCAAAGTGAATTTGGATCGGTTGTTTCTAGATAAAATATTTTCAATTATTGTTAAAGCACTTAGGTAGTAGCAACTTTTTAGAAGATTAATTATATTTTAAAAATTTATTTTACTCAAGAAAGAAGGTTTATTATGCCTGTTTTTCAAAGCCTAACATTTTTGTTGATTTCTGTAACCAGTTCTGTAAGACTCACTAAAAAGCAAGTACCTGAAGAAGTCTGAAATACCAATGGTAGGTTACGGCTTTGTTTAAGTAACGGTTTTTGTTTTTATATTACTAGTTTAAAACGAAAAATTCTCTCATTTCAATTAATAAACTTACAATGTCAATGTTTTATACTAACTTGAATCAGCTGAAACTCCCCTATATTTTGATTAAATTGTTTTCGATTATGTGCATATTCAAAAGCAACATCACAACACGCTTGCATTATTCCTAATGGACCTCCACTCAAGACCAAGCGTTCCAAATCTAATCCACTAAATAAAACGTAAATGCCTTTATTTTCTGAACCCAACATATTTTCTGCAGGAATTTCACAGTTCTCGAAAATAAGTTCACCCGTGTTAGAACCACGCATCCCTAATTTATCGAGCTTTTGAGCCCTTGAAAAGCCTTTAGTCGATCTTTCAACGATAAAAGCTGAAATTCCGTGTTGTGGAAGTTTGGCCGTTGGATCTGTCCGAGCATATACCTAAGAAAAAAATGTGAGATTTTGAATTACTATATAAATAGTCGTGAAACATACAACATAAACATCAGCATCAGGACCGTTGGTAATCCAAAACTTTGTCCCATTTAGAACGTAATGGTTCCCTTTTTTGGTTGCTGTTAATTTCATTGAAACCACATCTGATCCTGAACCAGATTCAGACATGGCTAAGGCACCTATATGTTCTCCAGACGCGAGCTAAAATTTAGTATATTAATAATGGCATATTTTTCAGAAAAAATATTTACTTTAGGTAAATATTTCTTTTTTTGTTCTTCAGTCCCATTCCTATGAATTTGGTTCATACATAAGTTTGAATGAGCCCCATAACTAAGTCCTATTGCTGCAGAAGCTCGGGAAATTTCTTCCATTACTAAAACATGGTCTAAATATCCTCCATCTGATCCGCCATAGGCACTCGAAATTGTTATCCCTAGAATAAAATGTTTTCTACTTATTCTAACTCTTTGATACAAGAAATATAAAACCATTACCCAAGCATCCCAAATTTCCTAACTTTTTCCAAAATTCCCGCTGGTCTTTCCATCCATTTTCTCGATCGATTTGCGCAGCAAAAGGTGCCAATTCTTTTTGGGCAAAATCAAAAATAGTTTTTCTAAACTAAATGTAATACATAGATAGTAAATATACCAGTTAAAGCAAATTTAATTTTATAATATTTACTTGTATTTTTTCTTCAGTCAATCCAAAAATATTTTCATCGATTGGATAGTGTTGGGAAATACATCGTGTTAAATTATAGGAAAATTTGTTTGTACATTTCTGAATAAGTTTGTGTGCGATCATCGCCATTTTTAAAAAGATAAACTATATGGCAAATAATAAAATATTTTTGATATATAGCTATGTCAAACTAAGAGGAAAGACCAAAAGTCGAGTTATTTAAATACTGATATGTAAATTACTACATCAACGTCGACAATTTTTGAGGTCGATTTTGTGACTTACGAAAGTTGATATTTTGTATTTACAAAAGATAAATTTGTTATCTTTCATTCAATAAAAAAACATAATGTAGATTTCAATTAAATTTTCAGTTTCAATTGGATTTTTTATTCTTTTGATGATCAAAAAAGTATTATATGAAAGTTATTTATATTATTATACGAAAGTTACAAAGTTACGCTACTGTTTAATTTTCAATGTTTTTGTATATCTTGTATATTCATCAAAACTTGAGAACTTGTTTCTATTTTTTTGTTAAAAAAATAAACCTAATCTTTATAATTTGATCATGATTTATTTAACAAATATTTGTTATATGCGTTAGAATTGTACACGTTTTAGATCAGTTATAATTAACTAATACAGTTACAATTATATTAAATCGTTTTATAAATAAAACCAGATATAACTACAAAATAATTGTCACATGCTTACTTGCACACAATATGTTTCAACTAATCGAACATGTTTAATTGATTGGGAATATTTACAATAAATAAAACTTTATGATGTGTTTATATCAGAAGTAAAATTATAATTTATAAAAACGATAAAAACAGAATATTAGAAATTTAATGTAGGTTATTTAAATGCCCTTGGCCTTAAGTAATTTTAAGTATTTTTACATTGTCATTAAAGATAGGCAATTGGCTTTGGAAAAATAATACTTAGTTGCCTATATCTTTAGAAATAAAAAGATATACCGGATTTACCGCATTCTTTATAACCAGGGCCGCATTTGTTAAATAGTCATATAGGTAATGCTGACCGCTAGGGACCGTCGCACAAAAAGAAATATTTAGAAAAAAACGATGAATATTATTCATGTTATTGTAAATAAAAAACTAACCACATTGCAAGCCCTTGAACCCTATTTTATGAAAAATCATTAAATAGGGTTTGAAATAGTACAATGGGTGCAAATAAAATGAAATTACAGGTGAATGTTGACAATAATTTGAAAAAGGTAAATATAAATAATTCAATGAAACCCCTACTACCATTAAGAAAATGGGACAAACTCAATAACTTTTAACCAACAGATTTTCTTAATCTTTGTGTAAATCGATATTTTTATATTAACAATACAAATTTACGTTAATAATAAAAATTAGTATATTTTTTTTAATTTTGCTATAAGAAATAACATTATGTGATATTGAGGAATGAAAACAAATTTTGCACAAGTCATCAGAAAATTATAAGCTAGATTTTTTTTTGAATTGCAAATATAGTTTGATCGTTTGTGAAAATCAACTTTTTTATCAATAAGTCTATTTAGTATAATACATACATGTTTTCAAGGAATTAAAAATAATTTAAGCTTAACTAACATTTCTAAGATCTTCGAAAATTTTAAAATATTTTATATCATATTTCAATTATAGATAATTAGCGTCCGACCGAAACTAGTTTTTATGGCCGAAACCGAATTTCGACATTAATCTCAGTTTCGGTTAAAACCGAAAACAAAATTTCCATGTAAGGTCATGTTTTCGTAGGAAAAAAAGTTAATCATAATTAAGTAGTCAGTCTTTACTTTTAAATCATTTAGATATTTATTATTTATTTAATCTTAATATCTTAGCTAATTATTAGCATAAAATATTATTGGGGGGTAATAACGCGAAATAAGAGGTTGATTTGAATGAAATGCACGTAATATTTCTTTTTAATGTTAGTTACGAATAGCATAAAAAAGTTGCAAAAAAATATTTTTTACCTAATATGTTTCGGTACACAAAACAGAAAATACTCTTTCTCACATCTTAAAAACAAAATAATTTCTTTTAAACTTTGGTCAGTTTTCTCTTGAACTGAACAAAAATATTAAAAAAAAAAATTATGAACTGATTATAGCAGTGTTTCATTATTGAAGAATCCAATACTATAAGAGAGAAACAAAAAATTTCTCAACATTTCTATCTAACGAATTCAGTTTCGGTCGTAGTTTCGGCTTGACGACAGCCGAAACATTTTTTTTTAGTGAAACTAGGCCGAATCTCGAATTCGAAAGTTCGGTCGGACACTATAGATAATATATTGTTTGAAAAAATGTAGATTTTTTTTGTTTTCAAATCGAATATGTTCTAATAAGCTTATATAAAGGTTTCAGTAATTAATGATAATGAGAAACTGGGTAATCACAAATTATACATAGGCACTTATGTGAGTATTTTCGTAAAGTATACAAATTGATATCGTTATTGATTATTTATATCGAGATTTAAAGAATGATTAATACTACTTTTTTGAGGGTTCTTTTAAACTTTGGTCAGTTTTCTCTTGAACTGAACAAAAATATTAAAAAAATTATGAACTGATAATATTAGTGTTTCATAATTGAAGAATCCAATACTATAAGTGAGAAACAAAAAATTTCTCAACATTTCTATCTAACGAATTCGGTTTCAGTCGTAGTTTCGGCTTGACGACAGCCGGAACTTTTTTTTTATAGTGAAACTAGACCGAATCCCGAATTCGAAAGTTCGGTCGGACACTATAGATATATTGTTTGAAAAAATGTAGTTTTTTTTTGTTTTCAAATCGAATATGTTCTAATAAGCTTATATAAAGGTTTCAGTAATTAATGATAATGAGAAACTGGATAATCACAAATTATACATAGGTATAATGTATCACATGTATCACATATAAATATGTGAGTATTTTCGTAGAGTATACAAATTGATATCGTTATTGATTATTTATATCGAGATTTATAGAATGATTATTACTCCTTTTTTGAGAAAAAACTTTATTTTTGCAAACACGTAAACTATGTTTGTAGCATGCTTTTTCGGCGCCCTCTTATGTATTATTAGTTAAGAAAAGTGGTAAAAGTCGAACACCTTTTAATTCTTTAATTATTTAAAAATGTACCCTTCGTGTTGTTTACAAAACATAACCTTTTAAGGAATTTTCAATATTAATGTACCGCCCCATTTTCATATATCACCCGGAGTCATATTCTCACCCCTCTGAACTCACCACACTACGATATTGATAGTTTTATTTATGTATGAGGATATGCAAATGTTAACAGTTTACTTACACTAAAATTGGGTAACTTTTTCTAATTTTTGGAAACATTAACTTGCAATTTTGTTTTATTGAATCCTTCAAAGCTCTATTTTATAATTTTTAATTAATTATAATTTATCATTGGTATCATAATTAGTTTTTCACAATTAGTTGATAACTCCTAAACTATTTCGTCAATAATATTTTTCATACACATATTCATACATGATTTGATCCAAAAACCGGTATTTTCACTCATGGATAAATACATTATATCCTTAAGGCAGCTACTTAAAAGATAACATCTTGTTTGTTAAATAAATCCTGTACATACCACTATTCTTATGTGTAAGTACGCATGCTTCGGTTAAAATTTTATCTGAGAAATAAATGGCACTATTTAGATGTGAAAATACAGGCTTTAATTGGTATGAGATTTCCTTTTTATATGTTTAATAATATTGTAAAACTGTTGATAAAATTTACGAAATCAAATAAAAATTATTAATTGTTACATGCGGATCATTGTAAATAATTCTGTAATGATTAAATCCTGTATTATTTTAATATTTATAGGATATAAAGACAACCTAATTCATACTATCAAACAAGTTAAGAAATGTTGAAAAAAATTCTGGAATATGTTTCTAGATTGCACCACATTACACTTCAAAGGTTATTATTGTAGACGTTTAATGGTTAATTTAAAATTTTATACACAATAATCAATGATTTATAATAAGTTAATTATATTCTACAAACTACAATTCTAATATTTATGCTCATCTATTTTAATATTTTTAAAATAAAAATCATATAAAACTTGTTCTTTTTTATCTCCAGTGGGAGTTCCAAGAATAAATGCTTCACTATTTTGAATTTCGAAGTTCATTTTTGTACCATTATCCGTGAATTCTCCTTCAGTTTCTACTTGCTTTCCGTTAACCCAAATGTCTAAAGTCTTCTTATCTAAAAAATAAAATATAAAATTATTTGACTTCTTTGCTTATAAACGTGAATTTGCTGACTGGTTTGTGTTTTAAAATTACAAAAGTACAGGTGCATAAAGTGTATCTTACAGGGCAGGTGAACACAACTTTAGAAGGGTGAACCACAGCGAAATATCATAGAAGAGTATTATTTTGTTGAATGTAGTTTTTATTCAATGTTCAAAATGGTGCAGTTTTGGTTGTTTGAATTCAAAGTTAGGATTATTACACTTTTTCAATTTTCCCTAAATTGAGGTATTTTGAATTTTTCTTTTATTTTTAAGGTTGCAAAAAATTGAAAAAAAAAACCTGTACTACACTACAAAATATGTACTTTTAATTTCTTAAAGAATTAACACTGGACTATATGAAACCATTTTTATAATTTTGTTGATGATGCATAGGGTTTTGGTCTAGAAAAGATAATAATTTACCTAAAACAACTCGAAACTGTTCTCCGTTCGTTAATGAATGTGGAATTTTCCAGAAAATCAAAATCAACGATTGTTTTTCAATGAACTCTTCCAAAGGTAAACCATCTACCAGTATATAATACTCATAATTAAATGCTGGGCGAGGATCCACTCGAATTGTAATAGTATGTTGTCGACTTTGTTCAGAGTTTTCATTGGATTTTGAGCCCAAAATAAATACCTCATCTCCAACTAAACGAAACATCCAGTCTCTTCGAATAATTTCCTAGCGACAATATAAATATGTACAAATTTAAAAAACAAACCCTCGAAAATGAAAATCGCATACTTTTCCATCAATTGTAACCACACGTTTTCCTGATGTTGTTCCATGTTCAAATTCCACCAAATGCACTCCGTCATATAAAGGAATTTCCCAACGAGCGACCAAATCCTCTTTAAATGGCATCACTTCTCTTAAAACAGAAACATCTTTCGAATGTCCTCCGTTTTTTTGAATATTGTTGTTGGCCATAACGATCATATGAAACATACTGATTTCCTTTTTTCAAATTTATGGTTTTTCACTAATGTAAGATGCAATTAGAAGGTAATAATGGGAAGTTATTTATTATCGATGACAACTGTTCGTAATATAAGACATAATTTCTAAGCTCGGAAAATGAAAACTTAATAATTTATAAAGTATACTGGTAGGAGAGACAAGTAGGTTATCATGAAAACGATCCGTTATAGTGATTAAAGCAACATTTAAATGGGAACAAATACAAACAAAAATGGGATCAATAAATTTACATATACGCTTAGTATTTCAACGTTTTATTCACTTTTATTGATTATTTCAGGGACGGATTAAATATGCAATTATATTCGAATTAATATATTCACTGTATTCAAATTTTTATATTTTGGAGTAAAAATATTGATTTTTCACAACATATTCTCAAAATTGTAAATTGAGAGCTGGTAAGACTTTCCCTGTGCATTTTCCGAAACCAACGCGGAAGTTTTCAGCTTGACAATGGCCGGAAATAATAACTTCATCACTATCTTGTAAAAATTTTCGAGTCGATCCATCTTTTAGCTGCAATGGTTTTGTACCTTTCCAACTTAGCTCCAACATAGATCCAAAAGAATCGGAACTCTAAAATTATAAACAAAAAAAAATGTTTTGCTGCCATCTCTTAACACAATTGCCAAGTATGATTTCAAAAGCTTCAAAGCGTCAAAAGCTTTCTCAAACATCTATCGCCATCTGATTTTTTTTACAATACTTACTTCTCCACTAATAGTTCCTGAGGCTAATAAATCCCCAGGGTTCATATTACACCCGGTTATTGTATGATGGACTAATTGTTGTTTGGCTGTCCAATACAAAAACTTATAATTGGAATGGCAAATTGTTGTTGGAGTTGAATTTTCAGCTATAAATACAAGTAATTCATATTATTCTGAAAGCTTTAGCTGAAATATTTTATTACGTTTCAAATCGACTTGAAGATTAATATCAAAATTAAATTTATCTTTGTGTGCCAAATATGGAAATGGGGCTGGATCTTGAGCAAAATTATCAACTTTAAATGGTTCTAGAGCCAACATTGTTACAATCCAAGGAGAAATGGAAGTACCCAAATTTTTCGCAGTGAATGGTCCTAGAGGAATGTATTCCCATTTTTGAATATCTCGTGCTAAAATTTGTACAGAAAATAAATTAAAATAATACTGGAATACCCAACCCGTTTATTTTAATGTTAGCCTAAGTTTATTTCAGGGACATTTCTTGTTAGAAATCACTGTTTAAAAACTAGTTTTAGGAAGTAATAATTTCTTTGGTAATCAATAATTTAAGTTCTATTGTATAATATGGTATGAAATATAGTAGGGTATTCTTAAAATAAAATTAGGCTACTTTTAAAACGGCCTAGTTGTATGAACTTACCACTCCAGTCATTCATTAAAACCATTCCAAAAATATGATCTTGCGCTTCATTTATATTTAGAACAGTTCCAAGAGATGTTGGGCTTCCTCCGACGAAGAAGGCCATTTCCAATTCAAAATCTAATAAACGGCATTGTCCAAAATTTGGGGGTTCACCTTCAACTACTATAGTTTGTCCGTGAGGGCGCCTAATCGGGGTTCCTGATACTATTACTGAACTAGCTCGACCATGGTAACCAATTGGGAGATATTTCCTTTAATTAAAAAAAATCATAAATTATTAAATTTAAAACTAAACACGCCTCTATAACGGATATTATTGATTCCCAAATAGAGCTTTTAATACTCTCTTCAATGCAAGCTTTCTTTAAATTTGTATTTGTTTTTAATTTTTTGAAGTTGATTGCGTATAAATAACAAAAATTATTTTCGATCATACCAGTATTAAGTTTGCTCACCCCTGATTTATATATTAAAAATAAAGACGTGCGGCTAATTCATTACTGTGTGATATTGATTAGAAGAACGAAGAAGAGATTTTAATAAAAATTAAGTTTGATGCTAATTATAACATTAAAGATTCTCATGAGCTATGTGGTTTGAGAAGTGATTGTGAGGGGCTTAAGGACTAAGAAACTATAGAAGATACAATTTTTCTATTGGATGTTATTCATCTTCCAGGAAAACGACAGAAAATCGCAAATCATACATCTGGCAAAAAAATATAATAGCTTTTCTGGTAAGACACTGAAACCATGGAGAAATCCATCAAAATGGCCAGCATATGGAGAAACGACCATTTATTGGGATTTTCGCGGATTCTGCAGCCGTATTGAGCAACCGGTTGATAAAATAGACTTTAATGCAAGAAATGTTTTCCTAAACTTAAAGAGAGAATATCGAATGATACATGTTTCCATTAGACATACAATTTGCGTGTTTCGATCGTTCATTTGTCATTTTACCAATTATAAAATACTTTTTTATTTCGACTAATTACTTATAGCTACCGTGTAACCGAAAACAATTGTGAATGAAAATTGTTACCAATTTATTGGAAGAGCATTGTCTTTGCCTCTGAACATAGTTCCAACATTTGTAGCATGATGAATTGATGAGTAAAAATCAGTATAATCTCCAATTTGCGCCGGCAAATGCATTTTTGCATCACTTTGGGATACAAACGCAATTTTTCGGAGTTCTTCATTATTTTGAAGTGTCGCATTGTTGGCTGCTAATAATGACTGGATTGTACTACGAGCTTCACGCCAAGCCGAAGGTGTCAATGCCATAAACTCATTCAATTTCGGCTGTTTGAAAACATGTTGCTTATTCTTCAACTCAGGTCCCGTGAACAAGTGAGCAATGGATTTCAAATTTAAAATCTGATCTCCGATGGCTACTCCAATCCGCGGTTCAGGCTTAAAAACATAACACATTAATTGTACAAATTTTTATCGTTTTCTTGAATTAATTCAAGTTATGTAAATGAAGAAACCGGCTTGGAAATTGTTTTTTTTATTCCAATAGATGGAAAACTTACGTCTTGTGCTGTTGAAAACACTCCGTATGGTAAATTTTCAATGGGAAAATCACAGTTTGCATTGTACTTAATGAAAGACATATTTGAAATAACAAAATTAGTTTGGGATAATGGAAATTTTTGATAGTCAAATACCGCGGTTGGTATTCGCGTTGTTAGAGAATGTTAATGAATTTTGTGTAGAACTTCCTCGGAACTCTCCTAGTGACTGATAAATTGAAATGCGCTTCTCTCGGATAAGTAATCGTCTAGAAACACCGGTTTCAAGGTTTTTTTGATATGCGTCGGTTCAAAAATGTCGTTTTCTTAAGAACTTGTATAAAATTTATCGTTAATATGCAAACGACTGAGAAAATTTAGAAATAATTTAAATTAGGATGAATAGAAATATTATTTTACCACACCAAAAATCTACTGGTGTAAGTATATAACTATATGTTAACTACATGTACATGTAACTAATAAATAACTAATAACTTATACCTGTTGTGTATTCGAAAAGTAAATACATTGTTAAAGTTTTAACAATTAACTCCAACGATATTGAACCAACGTAAAACATTGCTAATTAGTTTTAGAATTTTATAGCTATAGCTTTCTAATTTTTGAAAAACTCTTATTGGAACATTTGAATGCGGATATTACTAGACTAAAAATCATCCCTCAACATCAATATGGATTCAGATCAAACCACAGTACAATTGAACAAGTCCACAGAGTTGTAAACGAAATTAAAAATGCTTTAGAAAATAAATCAATCTGTACGGGAATTTTCCTCGACGTATCTCAAGCTTTCGACAAAGTCAACCATAATGGTTTACTCTACAAAATATACTCCTTACTACCAATCCAATACCACAAAATTCTAAACAGCTACATCACCAGTAGAACATTCCAGGTTCAATTTGGTAAGGAATTCAGTTCGTCGCGAACTATAAAAGCGGGAGTACCACAAGGCAGTGTTCTGGGCCCACTATTATACTTAATTTTTACAAGCGATCTTCCAACAAACGATCAAATTACAACCACCACATTTGCAGATGATACAGCTCTACTTTACACCAACAAAGATCCTAAAATAATTCAACGTCGTCTACAGGAACATGTAAATGTCATAACTAAATGGTGTGACCAATGGGGAATTAAACTCAATGATGAAAAATCAATCCAAGTCACGTTTACCCTAAGAAAAATCACAAGTCCAAGGATCACAATCAACGACAAATCCATACCACAAAGCAGCTCGGTCAAATATCTGGGAATGCATCTTGACCAAAAATTAACCTGGCGTGAACACATCTCGAAGAAAAAGGAACAAATGAATATAATATTTAAAAAACTATATTGGCTCATTGGAAAAAAATCAAAATTAAAATTAGAAACAAAAATCATCATATACAAATCTATAATAAAACCTATATGGACGTACGGAGTTCAACTTTGGGGTTCCGCTAAAAATTCAAATTTACAAATAATAGACCGCTGCCAATCGAAAATTATTAGAGCCATCATTGGCGCTCCTAAGTACGTGCGAAATTCTATAATACTTAGAGATACCGACACTGAAACAGTCAAAGAAGTCACTTTGAAAATTAGTAAAACCTACAAGAAAAGACTTGACTCACACCCGAACCAATCAGCCAGGAAGATCTTAAAAGCCAAACGTTTCACGAGACTCAAGCGAAATGATCCACTGAACCTAATGGAGTAAATTTGAAATCAATAGTCGAGGCCAATGATGGACCCACCTTCCACATCCAATTCTACACAAAGGTGTAGGGAGGACTAATTACTCTAGTTTTTTTTTTTTTTTTAGTTTTAGACTTAAGAGTTGTAATAAATTTTGTTAGAGATATATTTATATCTGATTCAAAAATTATAAATAAAAATGATAACAAAAAAAAAAAAAAAAAAAAAAAAAAAAATAGCTATAGCTTTAATTAAATTATGATAAGATGTTACCCTATTATGAATGATTTTTAATTTATGCAGTACTTACTTTATACATTTAAATTTATTGGTTTAAATTCGTAAATTTTGAAGTACAGATGGCATATCTATACACACAAATTCTAATAGTGGTGTTCTGTTTTGTCGAATTTAATTTTATCCGGTTATATTCTAACATTTGTACTGAAACTTTGTTTTTCTTTTTTTTAATAAAAGCTTCAT
Organism: Sisyra terminalis; assembly: GCA_958496175.1. Taxonomy (NCBI): domain Eukaryota; kingdom Metazoa; phylum Arthropoda; class Insecta; order Neuroptera; family Sisyridae; genus Sisyra; species Sisyra terminalis. Next base: position 22,263,195 of record OY292277.1, read on the forward strand.
TGAAGTTATGTGTTTAAATTTGATTGTGCCGACTTTAAGTTTGAAGTAAAATATTTAATTTATCACTGACCAATTTGAATTTGTTGAATCATTTTTCAACTTTTAATTTTATATGAAAGAAGTAATTTAAATTGCAAGATATCTGTGCTGTATTTTTACTCCTTGGGAAATGATGGAGCTTTCATAACATGTATTTTTGTTAATTTATTAATAGAAAAGAAAAGTATGAAAAGATGTTAAATGTAATGTCAATTTCAAAATAGTTTATATATCATAGGAACAGAAATCGGTTGATTTTAAATTTGAAGAGAGAAAGCTCCTATAAACAAATATCTAAATACTTAATATCGATATTTTTTTTGTCGTAAATTCGTAAAGGTTAATGACTAATTTATTGACACACTAACTTTAATACTGGGCCTAGTATTTAGTTTTTTTTTGCTTACTATCGCTTCAAAATAGTTCAAGTCTTTAGTGACTGCAGGGTTAAAAAAAGGTTCTAGAACAATGGTTCTTAACCTTGTTGGAGGTACTGATCCTTACCAGTTTCATATGCGCATTCACCGAAGTCTTTTTAGTTGAAAAAATAAAATATAATGTTTCAAATATATCTATTTATACATAGATCATAAGAGTCGGGGATATGTCTTGACCACCGCCGAACCCGCAAGATTGACTCACTGAACCCTTGAGGTTCGATCGAACCCTGGCTAAGAACCACTGGTCTAGAAATATTAGAAAACTTACTCATCTTAAAATTTGAGTTCAGTACTTACCTGTTTTGTTTTATTAGGCACTAAAATTATTATAATATTTTGTGTCTCATAAAAAATCAGTAAGAATCCAACAATTATTTATTTGTACCTTCGAGAGCGTGAAATATTGTTTTTTGTACAGATTACTTCTTAGTCACCATATTCCAAAAATTGACTTGAACGATTCCTAATTACTTCTCTTTACCTTTCTTGATCTTTATTCGCAGAACAAATTTGTCAAAAGGCCTTAGAAGATAGCGATGAAGGTTTATTGATAAATAAAAAAATGTAAATAATATCAAATAGGCAGACAAGTTCTTACAAGCTCGGAGATGTAGTTACAAAGTCTAATAAATAAAATAACAGATAAATAACAATAATAATAATATCAGGATCACGGATAATTGGAAACACAGTTAAATCAATTTAAACAATTATTGATTCGCTACGTTTCGTCTTTATTCTTAAGACTTTATCAAGCTTTCAAAAATGTCTAAATGATCGTCAAAATTGAAAAATTCCATAAATGATCTTTTATTCTGGCTGTTAGGCTTGCTATATCAATAAAAGATCATGTATGGAATTTTTCAATTTTGACGATCATTTAGATATTTTTGAAAGCTTGATAAAGTCTTAAGAATAAAGACGAAACGTAGCGAATCAATAATTGTTTAAATTGATTTAACTGTGTTTCCAATTATCCGTGATCCTGATATTATTATTATTGAATAAAATAATTTTCTATTTTAAGAAATACGGTGTGGCACTGAACACCGACGAAACCAAATACATAGATATATCAAAAAGATGTAACATTTAAGAGCTGGGAATCCTCGTAAATGACATCCAACTCGAATGAGTTCACAAATTAATATACCTAGGAATTGTAATCAACGAAAGATGGGAACCAATTGCTAAAATTAAAAATTGAATAGCCAAAGAACGAACATCGGTTCAAAATGAAGCTTGCTTCAAAAATGAAGCAAGCTTTTTGTACATGCAAAATAAATACCGATTTGAGAATTAGAATGCTCCAATTTTATATTCTCCCAGTGCTTCTCTACAAGTACTAAGTAGACGCTTGGACAGTAATGGATACTTTGCTAGAAATTGTTCATAAAAGCTTTCGGGATGTGAACCTTCAGAAAATTCTGAAAGCTAAGTGGGTGTATAATATTACGAATTAGAAAATATTACGACTGATCAATAAATCAACCGAATAGGTGTCATTGTAAAGCGTTAGAAACTTGAAAACTTCGATCTTTCATAAGACATCCAGAAAAATAAACAGTTAATTACATCTAATAATTCAAGGGAAAATAATGGAGAAACGTAGTGTAGATAGAAGGACAACACCATGGCTGCAGGAATTTAAGGATGTGGCTTGGCTGGTTATCAACACAACTGTTCCGGAATGTAGTAAAAAAAAAATAGTTGTCTAGGCAATAAAAATATCCTAGTCATAGATCCTATCGGTCATGGCACCTAAAGATGAAGAAAAAGAAGTTTCTAGTTCCTGTGGGTTAGACCTGTTTCTGATATAAACCGTTTTGTAACGAAACTTTACAATAAAATACCGTGTTGTTGGAGCTATACCGTGTTATTATAAGTTATCTGTGTTCTGAATTAACTCGCGCATTTTTATATCCTAACAATGAAGCTCCTTAAAACAAAGGAATTCAAACTTGAATGTCAATTCCTTATTAAGAATTTCTTGAGAAACAACAATATTTCTTAACCAATAACCAGTCCTCCAAACGACCAATATAGTGAATGAACACCTCACGATATTGGCGTTAAAAATGTTGAATAATCTGTAAATTAAATAAATCTGAAATTGAGGAATTATTTTAAATAAAACAAACTTCATTTACAGTATCAGTTGTTTACTTTTCCCAATTTGCATTTATAGAGCTTTTAATTTTGTTCTAGTTAATTTTCACATCGTTTCAATTGCACCTTTGTATTTGCAGCCTAATTTTTTTTCTTGTGCATTATTTACATTGTGCACATTTTTACATTTACTAAGCCACTAAATATATATTTACTTTAATTTTATAGATTAAATCCATTTAAATAGGAAGACGTTAAAGTTTTTTTTTCTGGGTTAAATACCCATTACATAAAATACATTTATTTTTGACATCTAACAATAAGAACAAAACGACCATTCAAATTTACAATTTGAAAGCTGACCGTCATTTTAATTGTTGACTTGAACATAGGGAAATCATTTTTCTTATATAGTTAAAATTTATGAAATAATAAATATAATTTCAACATAATGTCTAACTATACTGTTATGAATAAATATGAATTTAACATAATTGCTTGATAAATAAATCGATTTAAATTGCAACAATATTATAATGAGGGAGCCGATTTAATATGTTTACAATCAATAAATCATTTATTGAAATTTTGTGAGGATGTGTAAATTTCAATAAACGATTTATAGGATAAATCGATATATTTAGCAATGTCGCATTTGGAAGACTTGAGTGCTTGTTGTTTTGAGAAAATAACTTATATTAAATGAAATTTATTCAAAATATTCTGTTTTAAAATATATGATTTATGTATAATATGTGTTATTGATATTTGTCATCGATATGTTCGATATGTTTCAAAAAATAAAATATCTATTGGCTTTCATATATAACGCAATTTAAAAATAGATATAGATTAATTTATTCTTCAAATTAGTGTTCATCGTTAATTTCATCAAATCGATCTCTTGAGATTGTATAATATCACAATTTAATTATAAACTATAAATTCCCATTCCTTGGACTTTTTCAAATCACAGAACTAACATTCGTAAATTTTAAATTCCTGTCTTCTCTTTATTTAACTATAATTGGTTTTTTGCTTTTTCATAAATATATTAATATACATTTTCTTGTCTTTTTAAATATTCCTTTTTCCTTTCCATCATATTTACAAAGAATAAATTATTCTATTACTGAAAATATATATTTTTCTTTGATAAAATTTAAGAATCAACAAATTTTAAAATATTTGTATTGACTTTTTAACATTTATAGAAGCTTTTACATTTACACTATACTTTTTACATAAATTATTTGATTAAAGTCTCTTAAATATAGCAAAAATGTTTTTTTTTAATCAGAGAACATAATTGATAAAATTTTCTATTTGAATTTCTCTATACAATTATTGCGCAGCTACACATATTTTGTTTAAGTATATTGGTTAGCGGATCTTTTCAAGTATCCGGAAATTTCTTGTACATTTATAATTAGTATAGGTTATATTATAATATCCTTTCTTTTGTCAACAATCTATATAATTCTCTTTCTGTTTTGTTAAATTATTCCACTTAAATAATCAACACTTAATATTATTACTAATTGTTTGCAAATTTTTCCCTGGCCATGTCTACCATGTTCAGATACGTTTCAATGTATTTTTTTTTCAATATTTTTGAAGGCATCATTGTTGTTATGAGAAAATTTAGTTAATACTCGTCTATTTGTCTAATACATGATAACTATATATTTCCTACAATGATTTAATGATTTCAAATTGACCAGTTAATTGATTTTTATGTTTAGATTCCAAAAATTTCCCTTATAAATACCCATAAATAAATGACAATATTTGTATTGTTTTGTTGTAAATTTTATCGGGTTTTAATTGTTTTATAAGGGTAAAACAAGTGCCTTAAGTCCTTCGTAAAATATTCGATGTTTTCTGTCTATTAAGTCTAATAAAACCATTTTGGAGATATTTTTATTTACATGAATTTAATATTTCAGTGTTTGTACATTGAAATGTACGAACGGGTATTTTTATTAATTATCGAAGAAGACAATTAAACATTTCTACATAAATTTTATCTATTATTGAGGGCGGGGAGTACTCTTAATATAATTTCAACTATTTTTTTTAAATATTACATAAAGATAAAGTTTGTATATTTATAGTTATATGTATATATATCTCATTTCGATAACGATTATTATTTAAACAATGAATGTAGCAATTAACCGTATTTATTTTTTTCTTTGGGTATTTTTTTACAAATCATGTCCTAATCTGTCGATTTCATTTAACAAGAAATCAATGTCAGATTCAAGTACAGCAGCTGAAGAAATAATATTTCGGAAGAAATTAGGCCGACGATCATCTGGTTGATAACCCACCATCAAAGTTCCTGCTTGCATCATTCGTCCTTTAATAATAGGACAAATCTATAAAAGAAATATGTTAGCATGCGTCTTTTTTTTAGGGGATGAAATGAAAATTTACTTTTGCCATTTCCTGTTCTTTGGATGGACCATGAGGGACTCCTCGTAAACGGGGTGGAATGTACCAAAAGCTAACGTTAACTAATTCCGGTTCCATGATTAGATAAAATTTGTCTGGTTGGGCTTTAATTTGGGCTACCATGTAATCGGTTAGTTCCATAAGTCGATCCATTAGTTTTTCAAAACCTTCTGTTCCCTATATAGAGGCAAATACGGATTAAAATTATCTTAAACAATGATAAAAATGTAAATAATTAATTGTATTTTGAGGCGATTGTGAAAAAGTTCAAATAACATTTCATGACATGAACATGAATCGTACAGTTATTGATATTCCATTAAAGTGGCATGATTAGTTAAGTAGATTGTACGTAAAATATTTTTTTTGGTAAAGTTATATAGTAGTTTTAAGCGACGATAACTGATATCCCCAGTGGCGCAATTGGTTAGCGCACGGTACTTATAAGACAGTAGTTGTGAGCAATGCCGGGGTTGTGAGTTCGAGCCTCACCTGGGGAAACTTTTTTTTTCTTTTTTCTACAAAAAAATAATTTTCCAATTCATCTTACCTTAGAACGCCATTGTAACCACAATTTAAAAATGTCATTATGCCGTCCACATTGAATCACTTTATCGCCAGTGTCATATTGAATATCATATAATTTATCAGTCATAAAAAGATACTCAGCAGACATTTGATTACAACTGATTAGTAGCCCCTGAAAATAACATTAAACTGATAAAATAACATTCCCGAAAAAAACTATGATAAAACTTGCAAATCCCGATTATATAAAAGGGTCAAAATCACCCATCTCTTCCGAGTGGTAACATATGTCGATTATAATTAAATTCCCTTGTGACATCCCCCAGCGTTTATGTCACCATCAAATGTTACCACTTGAATTATTGATTCTCTATTGATGCAACGAAATTCTTAATTTTCAGCAAAAAATCCTTCTCGCGAAAATTTAAAAGACAAAGAATGCAATGTTAGACAGATGGAAGAATGCGAATCATTTAAAAAATGCTTTTAGTAGAAAGGAATTCTAATCGTCGAAATTACTATGTAGCGCTAGGGGCTTTCGTGTTCAAGGGAAAGTTTTACAAAGGGACGAAAACACCCTGTAAAAACATTTAAACTCCATTCTCTTTTGTCCTGCTCGTGCACAGACATTCCTCTGATATTGCACCCATCATTCATTTTACTACTATGAACATCCAAAAATTATTCCTGGAAACGAGTATAAAACTTACATCTTCCTTGAAATGAATTGTAGAACATTGCAACAATGCTCCCATCAATTTATGCGGATTCCATGTAACAGACTGGGCTCTGCAAATAAAATTTTCAATTAAAAACGTTAATTCATTAAAACTACCCTTGCAGAGTAGTAAACCACAGCGACAAATATTTAAGGGGAGTTTAAATAGTTTAACTGCAAATGATTAATTACAATTTGTGAAAGCGTATCAAATCATTATTAATTTTTCCTCCCCCTGCTCAATTGCGCCCCATTAAGCTAATTTCTATTAAATAAAAGACAAAAATACATCAAAATTATCTACATTAACCATTTTATTTTAAACAGCCCCTCTTTAATTTGATAGGTGCAAATGTGTGGGTGCAGAGATTAAGTTGGGTAAGTGTAAGCTTTCAATTTTCTTTTTAAAGTCCACACATTAAGAGGTAAGTTTAAAACCTCTTATTACGAGAGTTACGAGGGTTGGTGGAAAGGGCTGGAAAGTTTCTCTAAACCTAGGTTTTAGAGGATTTGTTGTAATGGGCCAATGATCATTAAAAATGATAGATTTACGATTGAGAGAGAATTTAAGATAAAAAACGTAATTTTAATGAAAAAAATGGTTAGTGAGACGACCAGATGTTCTTTGAACATTTTAATCAATATGTACCCCCTTTATGGCAAGTGCAGAAGGATTACAATGCAATGCAGATTAAAAGTTGTTTAATTCGAATCAGACGAGATTCCGTTTATATGTCAACGATGAGAAAAGATTGTTCAATTTGCTAGAGGGTAAAGAATATAATCAACTCCATCCATTGTAACTTGTCTGGGAAAATATATAAATAATAAACGAACAACAAACAGCTGAATTTCTTTCTTTCGTTTGATACAGTCGTTCCAAATATTTTAAAATTTAATTATAATTGTTTTTACACTTTAACAGTTTTAAAAATTTTAATTTTATCGTAAAACGTATAAGAGCTGCGACAAGTCTTTCAAATCGTAAACTTGCGCTACTAAATAATAAGGGATAAACCGGGAGAGATGTGAAAGCTAAATCATGTAACGCCCTCTGATTACATGGGATTCCAACATCTGCTCCCATTCGACAGCGATGCTCTTGTATTCCAGACGGTGCCCATTCTGATTTTAATACCGCTCTGATCCCTTATATTTTTAAGAAAAAAAATCAATTTACCTTTCAACTCCTGTAAATCGGGGATGACGATGTTTTCTCGATAAGAGTAGTCCACCACCCCAAGCAGCCTATAAAAGACGAAAATAAATTAATATTCAAGGCGTATCGAAGGCATAAACTAAAGTTTCGAAAATCAAAACTTACGTCAACATGTAACCACATTCCGTATTTTTCGCAAATATCAGCCAAAGTTTCGATGGGATCAAAGGCACCAAGCACCGTTGTTCCAGCAGTTGCATTTACAAAGAAAGGAATATCTCCACGGGCGCGGGTTTCACGTACTAAACGATCCAATTCCTCCGGAATTAAACGTCCATTTATATCCGAAGGCACCATAATACAATTATCCGTACCGAGACCGCAAACGGCAGCACATGATTTTATTGAATAATGGCTCTATAAAGATTAAAGTTAAAAAAAATCTAATATTTACACCGTAAAATCTTACTTGGTCTGATGTAAACATAACCAATTGTCCTCGAATTGAATGAAGACCTTTTTCCTTGTAGTTTGGGAACATTTTGTGTCGAGCTGCCAAGAAGGCATACAAGTTGGCAATTGATCCGCCTAAAAATGGAATTGTTTAATTTGTTCAGGTGATTTAGAGAATGGTAAATTGAACCTGGAGCAAGAATTGAATCGCCTCCTTCCCATCCAATCAACTCTCGCATTTTCTTCATAACTACTTGTTCCATGAGGATAAAAACGGGAGCGATTTCGTACGTGAACATGTTGGTGTTGGCCGTAGCAGTTAGCCATTCCCCAGCCATACTAACCAGATCTAATCCGGTAGAAAGTTGATTCATGAATCTTGGGTGGCCTGCGATAAGTGATATTACATCAGTAAAAACAATAATTTAATAGCTTGGTTTAATTTTATGTATATTAATTAATACAGTTTTTAAATACGAAATAACCATTGCTTTTTATATTTTACAATAATAAAATAACATAGGAATTGACACTTCTACTGATGAATCTTTTAGTCAGGAAAAAAAGAAGACAAAAGAATTTCTGTAGATCAACGTAAAAACTAGAAAATATGACTTAATTCAAATATCGTGTGCAGAAAGTATTATAACGGAAGATATATAATTTGCCAGTTAACTTGAAAAGTGTCGGATTAGGGAAATCCGCGTTTTTCAACAATTTTTGATTAGAAAATTAGAACTGAATAATTGAAAATATTTGCTGAAAAACCTTTTCGAATTATATAACGTCAGTGAAGGATTTACACCTAGACCCGTGAGGCCTGGGCCTACGGTGGCTTGATTTTAGGGGCGGCAAAGTTTTCAAAATGCCAAAATGTTAAAGACGAAAAAACGTACGGATAAGACAAATTCAAACATTAATTTTTGAATCTTCAGTGAAGTGTATTATATAATTTTTTAGTTGATTTAACTTTTCAATTTATTACATTACATTTGTCAACTATTAAATCAGTGGCAAGAAGAGCACTGCCATTTCGAAGATTTTCTGAACAAATTGAAGATCCTTAAAATGGTAATTTTTAGTAATCATAGAACTTCTTGCAAAATTGGATCCATATTTGTCAGAATATTTAAAGTTCTATTCAAACCTCGGTAGTCGAAATACGTCGTACTTATCTAAAACAATGTAGTATACTGACGATTTAGAAGAGATCTTAGAAAATGAATGCATTCATTTATATTATCTACTAAAAGATTTATTACAAAATACTGAAGATATCCGCCGGGCACAAAATATATGGAATATATTGCATTCATGGAATCTTCCAGATATGTACCCTAATGGGCGAAAACCCTGAAAAGGGCGAAAAGTTACCAACGCGCAAGAATGGATCAAGATAGACTTAATGCTCTGGTATTATTATCTATTGAAGTTCAATTAGAGCAAGAAATTGATTACAATGATATAATCGAAGTTTTCACGCGAACCAAAGATAGAAAGAAGAAGTTAATATCATAAGTGATGGTTGGAAAAAAGCTGTGAGTTATAATAATTTTTGAAAAATTCATAAGAAATTTAGTTAAGATTATTAAAAATTAATACATAATTTAAAAATTTGAATGATTTATCTTGTATTTTATTATATGATAATAAAATATAATAAAATTATTGGTGCGTGCAATGAATGAATTAGATAAATTAATTATTTGAAACAATTAGTAATAATCTGCAATAAAAATTAAGATTATAGCCCCTGTGAGATAGACAACTGCTTGGCAAATTGTTACAGTGAAGTCATACTTCGGTATCTTTGGAATTTTTTTTAAATTTATATAAATAAAATATATAAACAAAGAAAACTTTTATGATGATTTTAGGAAAATATCCACTCATTTAGTCATATGAATAATAAAAAATAATTATGGAGATTGAAAAATGTGTTTTATGCTAAATTTGCAGTTTTTGGTTTATTTAGCTTTGATTATTCGTGGTACTCTAATATTTAATCTGAGGGTAAAACATTCATAATATTTAAATATCTGAAGATAAAATCCATGTTAAATAAATTAAACATATTCAGCATTCAGCATTTCAGCATGAAATTCAGCATTTCAGTCTCAAAGTTGAATTTTTAGCGGTTTTTAGTATTGGTTGAACATTGATTTGTAAAAATTATGCAAAGCAAACATTTCTTTCTAGTAATTTTATTAATTTAAAATCAAGTTTGTTAATATAAATTTATTAAAGCAGTAATTAAATTATTTTATCAGTAATTTTCATCATTCTTTCATCAACTAGCCCTATAGAAAATTTCACACTGAACAAACCACAAATAATCATACAATCGAGGGTGATAGAACTTCCGTCAAAATTTGATAAGGCTTTTCTTTTGAAAATATTTTCTTCTCAATTCTGTTAAAGTGACAGACATCCAAAAAGTGGTGAGCCACGTGCCGATAAAATGCAATCGTACACTCTCTGTTTAGGGACTACCCGATGGGGGTTGTTTTCATCCTAACAAAGTATACATTTCCTATAGAGAGCTGGGGAACATTTCCCTCACAAGAGAGTGTTAAATAAACCACTGATTGTATTGAATTAGTTGTTACTCAAACCTAAGCGAGGGATGATTTAATTTTGATAAATCATTTAAAATTTTGCTTCATTTTTTATTAGAGAAAAAAATGGAAATTTTAACCATTGAGTCGGGATTTTTAAGGATGGTTATCTAGAGTTGCTGTTGCGTATGTTCCGATTTTTGTGTTAAGGGTACAACTGTGGTTGTGTGTGTTAATCGGATGGAGCAGATTGTTGTTTAATATAAAAGCAAGGACCAAACTTCGGCCGGCATCGTTCATTCACGTTCCCCGGGATTCAAGGGGAATAACACACACACATGACATGAGTGCCCTTAATTACGCCACTCAAACACACATTCCCCCGTTTGTGCGTAATAGTCGGGATCGTTGGAATGATGGTGGTTCCCTTCCTTTCGGAAATCATCCCCTATGGAACGCGAACGCGTTTGCTTGTCTTCGTGTTTTTCAATTCCGCGGAAGGGAGTGATGGTATCCAAACCGCTCGGATCACTGCGTTTTATTTACCCTTACCCTATTTCGATCAGAGATATCATCCCTACGAACAGGAAAATTGAATTTCTACCATAAAAATAAATTCAAATTTTTTACTTTCATTTTTTCAAACATCTCAAAAATACGCGTGTGATTTTCCTCATTTTGCAACCAACAATCATTTTTCTTTTTTTTTTTTTGCCAACAAAAGCTTTTGGTTCTAAAGTCCGTAATATCAGCAGATAAGGGTGAAGTTCTCTGGTGCGAAAGTAACATGCATCTTTGTTTCAAATAGAGGGATTGTGCATGGAACGAGCTTCTCAAAGCCCTAGCTCACGAGCTTTCCAACTCTTGACATAAACTCGTCCATTTACCAGACAAAGTCTCCAATTTATTGACTATTATCCTGAGCTATGGCTCGGAATAATTGAAAATACAATTTTCGGCCACTCCACGTGAAACTTTCCGAATAAAATCAATAATTTTTTATATGGAAACGTCAAATTTTTATATCTCTATTCCAGACTAAGCTTAATGGAATTTTTTTATCCTGGAATGAGAATTAAACGAACTCGTTGAAGCATATGACATGTCTGACCATGGGAGGCTAACTCAATGTTAATTTTTTGTTCCTCCAAAAGGTCTACTTCTTCTGGCCAATTACCGATGGCGCTAGTTTAGTAGCACAGCCGATAATAACGATATCTTCTTTTAATCAGTTTGGATTTAAGCGCCATTTTCAAATTTAATTTATTCCTGAAATATTTTATATAGAAAAATGAAAATTTGATTGAAAATTACATTTTATTTACAAAAATAGAAATACAAAACATAATATTATTAAGCATTGAAAAATTTAAATTGCTTAAAACGAAATATGATCAATACAGAAAACTGGACAATGATTTTAGAAATAGTAATAATTATAAGTTTAAATTTTACATTGTTCAATTTCCTTTAATTGAAGTAAATTACAGACAACATGTTAAAGTATACTTCAAAATACGTTGATTTGGAAATAACAGCTAAATCCTGGTAATTATCCTTCTCGATTGCCATGAATTGCGACGACTTAGAAAATCGTCGAATCGTTGCTGAAACAAATTTATTTCACTTAAAAAAATAAAATTCCAATGAGAGTAATTAGTAAATCCCGAGTTTGAATTTCAAACATATTTGGGTTTGCCACAAAACAGTGGGTCTTAGCTACTAAATAAATACATACCTTTGTAATAATCTTGAGAAGTAAAAAAATGTATTTGATTGTGGTGACTTTTTAACATAAAACACACAACACTGCCTACAAAGATACATACGTTTCCTATAATGGAAGACCGCGACAATGAAAATCGATGAAAAAATGCGATTCCAAATAATTAAGATCGACAGCTGTTAATAGCGTCAGTTTTACTTTGAAATGAATAAGTTCGTTCAGATGATTTCACTACTACCAACATCTTTACTTTTACCAACCTTCTATTTTTACCCCAGTTCTGTGTCATTTAAAACTAGAAATATTGCATTTTAATATTCCGCGCCATCTCTAGTTGGCCAGGCTAAGTTTCAGATTTGGGAACAAAGTCTGCCATAAGAGTTAGACCCCCCTGTGTCTGACACCTGCTTTGAATGTTCCATTAATGCGAGTGGGAGCAAACCCTTCTGAGAGACTGCTCCGCAGGAGATTAACTAATTGTTGACATATTGCGTCGTACAGAAGGATTACAGTTGTCGCTAATGGAAAAGTTTTTTTTTTTGAAAATTTTCATACCAGTTTTTACTTGATATTTCAACGTCATGGCACAGTCGTCGATAAGGCGTTGCAGAGTCACTGGTTGATCAGGTACTTCGAGATCTATCATTCGAGCCATTTCTTCAGGATGGTGAAACTCTAGGATGGGTTTGCTGCGATCGTGAGTATCTTTAACCCAATCCATAAGGACATCCATCACGCGTTGTAGGAACTCCTTCGAAACCGGCAGGCCATCAGGATTTAGTGGTAATAGATCTGAAAACAAAGAAAACAAAGAGTTCCAAGTTAATAATGTTTTTTTACTGAATTTGTGGAAACTGGATACTACACTAATTTACAATTTCACAGAAATCCGGATTTCCACTAAACGGAAAAATTGTTGAAATTTTTTTCTCGTCAAACAGGAAAACGATCGATAGAAGTAAATTGTTCTAAAAACATTTTTGTCTGAGGATTCTGTTTTAGAAAAACAAAAATTTTCCCATACGAACTACTAAAAAAGAGAACAAATTTATTCTTTGTATCCCCTAAGTAATTCCTTTGCTTCCAATATAATTTCATCATTATTTTTGTATTAAAGTTTTAATTTTCTACACAAAAATATTAAATAAATAAAAAAAATTATATGCTGAACGGTAACATTTTTACAAGTTACTAAGTATCGTTTTTCGAAAAACAAAGACCAAAGTGTTGGATTCAATCCTGGTCTTAAGCAAATTTTCGATACGACTCGATTACGGATTTTTATTAACTCTAGAGCCGCTAAAGACCTTAGCAGTTATACAACGACGGTAAATAACATTTAAACTAATATTTTTAGAAAACATCGAATGTATATCAATATATATTTGAACAATTAGACCATAATCTATTGCTTAAATGTTAAAACTCTTATTAAAATTTCATTAATTTAATAGGCTATTGAGTCCAACGACATTAATACTGTGTACGTGAGCTAAAGACAACAAACTGACTGAATGGCGGAAAAAAATAGCGATGCGAAAAATAAGATTTTTTTTCATTTTTATAAAAAATATACTTTTATTAAATACATCAAACTATTATGATTGTTCTTCAACAAACTTTCTACTCTAAAGAAAGCAAATAGAGAACTTCAGAGAAGAACAAAATTGTCAAATAAGATGAATACAGACAAAAGAAACCCACTATTTGTTATATTAAGTTTGTTTTATCATCTATTGAAAATTATTTTAATCTAAAAGAAGTGTAATGATTCAAATATGGCATTTAGTGGTTATCAAATTATGAAACACCAAACACAAAGTTCTTTGAAAACCAAATAAACTACCCCACTGTCGTTATCGCTAAGGGGTTTATTTTCAATAAAAATAATGTTTTTTTTTTATATTTTTAAGTGAATTTAGAATTTCTTATAGATAGTTTAAGAATTTATTGACTTGAAAACTATATCCAACTAGACAAACATCCGACGGATCATGGCTGCGACGGAAAGGTAAATAATAATCTGATAACAAGGAGGAAAAGAAGAAAAGGATAATTTGATAAGTAACTATGTTTAAAAATCTACCTAGAACATTAGTTCTCAACTGGGGTACTATTGGGGTACTTGGGGTACACTTGCCCACTAAAGACGGTGGGCAAATGTTTTTATAAGCATACAATGAATATGCGTTGATAACAAGGTAAAAAGAAATTCTTCCTTTAAGAAAAACTTCCTTTAAAAGAAATTGGTAGAATTAACTTTCTTGAAACAAAGGGGGAGATTTTTTTTCGTAAAGGTGACAATAGCCAAAGGTTAGAAATCTTCTATCTAGAATGAAACAGCAATCAAGAATGCATAAAGATGTTAGATATCTATTATGGAAAAATTGAAAAAACTATTGGTTTGAAAACTATAAAACTACCCAACTGGACTAACAGACTAACATCCGACGGTTCATGGCAGCGATTGAAAGGTTTATAATACTCTGATAACAAAGAAAAAAAGGATAATTTAATAAGTACCTATGTTTAAGAGTCTATCTACTGCATTAGTTCCCAATGGTGGTGATATATATTCCTAGCGGACAACACTGTTTTCATAAGCATGCAATGAATATGCGTTGATAATAATTAGTGTTGTTTCTTCCTATTAATCACTAAGAACTCGTATGTAACCATATGACGTATGAAGCCCAACTATCAAAAAGTATTCTTTCAAAAGTATATTTTTCAATCTCATGTTGTATCATTTAGTTGTTGATGTCTTAGATTTAATTTTTTAATATTGTTTACTTAAAGCAGAGATTCCCAAAACTTTAAGCTGGATTGTACCTACATTTTGGGATATCAGTCTTGTGGTGGACAATATTTAATTATTAAGAAAAAATTTATTGTTGAGAATTGTTTAATGTTCATAGTACATGCAAAAAGTTAAAAAAAACTGCAATTTTTCTAGCATAGTGACCCAATTTAACTATTAATCTGCGGTTAATAATTCACGTACAAAAACAAATTATATGCAAAATTGAACACAAATTCAATTTTTCAGGTTTTAAAGTACTTAGATAAATATCATCATCGTTGAATTACATTCAGAGTTGAGTACACATAGTAAAATGAATCATTTTTTATCTTTTGAAAACTATTGCAAATATCGTTATATCTATTGAATTCAAAATTCAAGTTTTTGTTTACGTAAGCTTTAATTATATTTGGTAAGTTAATATAACAAAATAAACACTACAATATTTCATAAATACCCTCAAACTTAAGTGTATTGACTTCTTTTTTCACTCTTATTTTCCCAGTAATCATTCTATACCAAAAAAGTAGGTAAAAATGATAAACAACCAAGGGAAGTTTACGGGGAAGTTTTCTTTACGGTGAGGGTCATAAAATTTGCCATTATTTTAAAGGAAATGTAAAAACAAAACAAATTTCGCATAATTTTCCAAGAGAAGTACGATGGTAATGTTTTCGTTGAGTTTGAAAATTTAAATCTCAACTATTCCAGACTATTTAGTTTATATGAAGGGGATGTGTATATAAAATAAATGTATGGCTTGGAGGGAGCTTTGCGAAAATAAACCAACTGTTTAGTCTTTTTTTACAGCTCTTAATCCTAGCCCATCAGTCAAACACATCAATTCGCACCCCCTCGATTTTTTCGGGGGAACCCAAATGTCAGATTCTAAATCCGGGTTAATTCCTTCTCTCCATCTAATAAATACTAGCTCGGGAATGTTGAGGATTTCTTTCCCTCTTCGAAAAACAAGAAAATTATCCTTATCTTTCCCATTAATAGATTTAAATTGTTTCTATAGAAATGATTTGTTTTTCACCGTTTTTTTTACAAATCCAATTTTTTAAGTTTTAAAAATTTGTTTTTCCAAAAATGATGAATGTTGTTTTACAAAGACATGGTGCGCGTCAAATTTACGTGGTGCCCGAGGGACTTCGGGAGCTTATGTCAGATATTAGTAGAGAAGTATTGAGATCCCAACCATTTCAAATTTATGGATTTATTGCTAATTATCTGGATGCGTTGATGGTGACACGTGAAAATGCACGTGTGGCTGCACGAGTAGTTGAAACCTTAACCGACTGCAGCGCAACGATCGCTTCGCTTTTGGAACGTACTGGAATTACACGGTCCGAAGCCGATAAGAAAGCCAAAATAATTCAGCAAGCTTTTAGGTATACAAACATCAAATATTTAATCTTTAAAATAAATATAAAAGAACAATGCAGGGCATATCTGGATCGTAAACGATATCCCAAAATGAAAGACCCTGATGGAGAAATGCAAATGCTTAACGACTTATTGAATTCGTTGGAAATTCCACCCGAAAAAGCAGCAGAAGCTGCCATAATAATAGCGGATGCATGGAGAGGATTCAAAGAACGTCAACAAATGTTCCAGGATGACCAAGAGTTTATTAACTGGCGTGAAGCAATGCGAAATACAATGTCTGTGTACAAGAAATCAGGTGAGCATTTTTATACCATTGTGATTTGATTTAACTTTTCATGGAATTATACAGGTGCAACTGAAGAAGAGTTGCATAGAGCTGCAACAACAATAAAAGCGGCATATAAAGGTTACTACACGAGAAGATATATGCGTCCGGGTGGAGCACCTTTGGAAGCCACTATTAGTGAAGAATTTAATAGTATACATGTAAACTTTAAGCGTCGGTTTAAAAAAATGGAAGATGCAGCTATTTTGATTCAATATTGGATCAGACGGTTCTTTAAACGAACTGGAAAAAAAATGAATATTGTGAAAAATATGTCACCAACACCATCCTGCAAGTCGACGGCGTTGTCTGTCGTAGTATCACAATCATATCATAGTCAAGCTTCGGTCGTTTCTGATTTTGAACAAGCTGCAAAACAAGCTGATGTTTTGGAAGAAGGAGTTGAGGATATTGTGTGAGTATTAGGGGTTGAAGGGTTGCAAACGTTGCGAATATGCGACACACCTATGTAACTGCAAAAGAGACTTATAGTAACGAAAGGGTCGCAAGGTCTTAGTAGCAATTTTGGAGGTATAACTGTGGGAGTTGAGAGACTAAGCTGGTCGAATTTTTAGATGCCTTTTAAATTTAAATTTTAGAATTAAAAAAAATGCTGGTTGGAGTTTAAGATGGTACGGGTTTGTAGGCTGCAGCCTACTCACAGTAATCTAATAACTCTTTGCATATTCTACAATTGTAATGAAAGTAAGTGATAAGTATTACAAGTAACTGTTAATTTTTCCCACAAGTGGAAGAAATAACACAAAACCAATGATAATACTTACTACTTCTGGAAAAATCAAAACTATGGAAAAAAAAATCCTGCTTATTTTTACTGAGCAAATTCTATACCACGAAACAACATGGAAAGATATTTAATAACAGTTACTGTAGTATTTAATTTTAACCAAACAATTTTTTCATTATTTTTTCTAACTTTTAATTATTTATAGAAAAGCTATGGAGTCCAAAGCTTCAGTTGCTTCAGAACGTAGCGCTACTGTTAATGATCCTTCCGAGCCAACTGCAACTGCATAAAAAGTAAATAAAGATAGAATTTCTAGATTTTTGCATTCGTTTTATTTGTATCCTTAAAAATAGAAAAAAATGTTCATTTAAAAAAAAAAAAGTAAAATTAAACGATTTTAAAGTTATTTCAATAAAGTTATTGTTTTATCAAAAGTTTGGAAATTATTATTACCGTTTTAAAGCTCTAAGTGAATTGCTCAAAAGGAAAATTTTCCGAAAGTACAAATTTCCAAAAATATTTCAATATAAAATTACGAAACACAATTATAGTTTCACATATTTGTAATTGTTACAATTAATGATTCATCAATTAAATATCCATCTAGAATTTTATAGAAAAACGTATTTTCATTGTTTCAACTAAAATTGGAGAGCCGGAGCTGTGGGCAGAGCTCGGAGTCATGAAGCTGGAAGATTTTGAAGGGGACCTGGAGCTAAGATATTTATTTTAGCAGAGCCGGAGTCAACCAAAACGTATACTGGCTCCAGGTTGTAGCAATCGTATCTCCAATACAAAACAGTGAATATATAAAAAATATTTTCATTGAATCTTGTTAAGCCAAGTTTCAATGGTACAAAATGACTTATGAGTAATAAAAAAAAATCATAAGTTATTATAATTTAAGCCCAACTGAAACTGGATTTGTGATGAAACATTTGATGATGGATTGGACTTGTAAAAGAAAAAGACTATTAAAAGAACTAACGACAATTGGTATTGATATAGATGAACTTGAAACGCGATGATCTCCTACTATCAAAATCGAACACGGGACCACCAACAAAGCTTTTTGATTGCTCTGATTGCTCTTTCAAATAATTTGTTTTCCAACAATTTATTAACTCTCAAATTATTTACTAAAATACGTAAAACGATGTTGGGATATTTAATGTAAAGTTAACTTCTTCATTTCTTGATTCCGACTCTTATATAGGGATGTGACGTTGAGAAAAAATCGATTTTTCTCTTTTCAATAATAATTGATTCGGGAAAATTCGATTTTTATTAGAAAAAATAATTGGAATAGTAAAAATCGATGTTTGTTTTCTTATAATTTGAAAGAATGCTTGTTTTTTTTTCTGACTATGTTACGGAATTTATGACGAATTGAAAATTTTTGATAATTACCAAAAGTCATGGAAAAGATAAGTGGTTTTACTATTCTGGTATTTATTATCACTCCGGACTCTTATTTTGACTCGGGAGGGTTGTGGAAGTAAAAATCGACAGTGAACAAAATAATCAATTCTTAACTAATAATTTGTTTATCATATTGTTGCAATCTTTGAACATTCGATAGGTCTTTCTAACAATTAGATTGAAGAAATACGGAGGACGTTCCAGAACACTCTCCTTATGATTCTAATGTGAGGTAGAAAGATATAGAAACATTAGAAACTACGAGAAGTGTCTGGAACAGTCTCGAACCTTCCGGATGCTGCAATTGTGTATATTAATAAGGCGATCGACCGTTGTCAGATCAGTATCGAAAAAATTACAACAAGTATCAATTACAAAACAGCTACGAAAAGTTAACAGTTACAACCGCTAAAACAATTGTTGAAATAAATAAATAAAAGTATTATAATAAACGTGTGTGCTTTAAAATAAATGGTGTTAGTGTTTATATTCTGATACAAATCCTAACGAACCTGTAAAAATAAAATAACCAAAAAAACGTAACAACATTAAAAATGATTAATAAAATCGTTTTTTATAGAAGAAATATTATTTTTTTCCATAATCGATTATTTTTTCGTTATATAGCTATACGATTTTCCGATGTTCGTAACTATTCTTCTAAATTACTTCACCAATTTTGAAGGTTTTTTTATTTGGCCTGAATAAACTCTTAGTTATAGTTGGAGGCGCTGTTAGGATATCAAAATGCTAGTGGGTCTACTAACAGGACACTGCAATTTAAGAAAGCATCCCCAAAGTATAGGGAAAAATATGGAGCAAAATGTATGCAGGAAATGTGGTGAGGCAAAGAAAACTGCCTCCCACGAACTATTTAACTGCCCAGCATAGCTCAAAGTCGTCTCAGCTTTCTTGGCCCTCCCGGACATGATCTGGGAAACATACCCAAAGATTCATTTTACGGTCGGCTGAGATTTATCTCAGAAGCAGACCTGATCAATTGGAACTAGAAGCAAAGCTGGAGTGCAATAGTCTTTTTAGGAAGCAGCGCAGAGGAACTCTTACCAGAGGTCTCCAGAAGAATGAAGAAGAAGAAGTAGAAGCCTTGATCCAGTGCCAAAAATTAAATGTTTTGGTCAAATCATAATATTGTAATGTTATATTTTTTTAATTGTTATTTACCGTCGCCATATAACTACTAAGGTCTTTAGCGACTCTAAAGTTAATAAAAATCCGTATTCGAGAAATATCGAAAATTTGTTCGAATCGAGTAAGGAACCCAACACCTACCGGTTTTGAAGCGGTCACCTTAGTATTTGTCAATATTCTTTAATTCCATAACTTTTTTAAATATATGAATTTTAAATAAGGGTTTCATTGAGGTATTTCATTCAACCATAGAGGTATTAACAAATAAGAGACAAATAGTTTCTGGACGTAAAAAATGTGCAAGAGATAGAAAGGGAGGTTTGTAAGTTCTGTATTTTGGTGTAAGTATGGAATAAAATATTTTTTTCATTTCGATAAAATTTCTATAAAAATAGTTAAAATAGTTCACATTTTTCATGATAGTCAATACAACTAAACAATATTATTCCCGACATATTATTAACCACGCAGATGAAGTGGCTGGTATCAGCTAGTAACTGACAAAAATTATGTTTTATAAAATACAGAAATTTAAATTATATTTTTCCATAAAAATATTTTTGAGTAGCTCTACTTAAAATGTACTTCATTGATAGTTTTGCAAAAGCACATTATTTAAAGTGCTATCAGAAAGGTTTCGTTTAGATAAGGCTAATAAAAATCAATTACAAATTTAAATCTAAAGTCAACCACAATCTATTTATACTAAATAAATAAACGGGGTGACTTTCCCTCGTGCAGAATCCAATTGAATTGAATTCGAACACACGGGGTCCGCTTTTTTCGGATGTGCAAATGCATCATTTTAATAATCCTCTTATTCGGTGCAAAGGTAAATAGATTTTCATACAAATTTACATTTAATCTTTGTTTTAACAGGCATAGCTTCAAAAAGCTTCTCACCGATTATGTTTTCCTATTTTTTGTCACTTGAATATCTATTCATGTACCAACGTAAGAGCTTTACAAGATTAGAATATGTTTTGGACGCAGTTATCTCAAAACACTTTTCCGAGACATTAGGTTTTGTAATTTCCGGTGTATGACACAAACCGGATGAGTAGTATTCCAGATAAACGTACTTCCGATCCATTTTGCGGCTGTACCATTGAAAATCTAAGTTTTCCTACAATCTAGATAAAAAAGCCGCTATTTCTTGGTGGTTAGAAAAGTTTTAAATGTGCTACAATATTAAAGTGAGAGAAACAATTACAACTACTAATAAATTCCACTCTCCCTTTTTGGCATTGTTGGATATAAATTAAACTGAAATGGTCATAAGGGATGAAAAAAATGGTTGTAAATAGTTCAAAAATTTGCCCTAGAGAATTTTAATTAAAACATACAGTCCCTATTTGAATATATCATCCCCTGTTTTCTTGCTTTTTAACAGGGGGAGGCTTTGTTCATTCGAATTCCAATAACATTGGTAAGCAGATGTTACCCAGTACGAAATAAGAAAAATGCCTCTCTCCAGATCAAAACGAAATATTTTCCGCATAGAATTTCAAGAAAATATTCATCATTTATTATCAATTTCGAATGAAAGAACGATCCACACAAATCC
Organism: Sisyra terminalis; assembly: GCA_958496175.1. Taxonomy (NCBI): domain Eukaryota; kingdom Metazoa; phylum Arthropoda; class Insecta; order Neuroptera; family Sisyridae; genus Sisyra; species Sisyra terminalis. The sequence goes on from OY292277.1 coordinate 22,284,791, forward strand.
TGTTGATCCCGATCATCAATCTATTCTTTTATACAGTTTTATATAGTCGTAAATAAACGTAGTTGGATTCCTGTGGGACCTTTTATGTTGCGTGTGGGAAGACTGATTATTTCGCCCACTATTTTTTGTTTGTCTGATAAAGAAACGTAGACTTTTTGGGTTTTTATCTGCCTTTTTTTCGGGGGAAAAAGGGGGAAACAAAAATCTTTGCTGTCAGTAGCAGAAAAACTCTTATCTTCATTCAGGATGGATAACATATAGGATTTTCATGGGAAAGGGTGTGAGATGGGAAGGGATGTTTGATATTTATGAATGGTACAACACATAAGGATGCAAGGATGACACGTGCATTTGGGTGAACAATATGTTTAACAGATATAACTCTTAAGAGGGATGAAACGATGTACTCAAAACCCTCTGATTTTTGGAGAGGGACAAAAATGGTGACAATAAATTGTATATATTTTTGTTATCGTAATCATTTTCACTCATAGCATATGAAATATACGTAGTATGAAAATGACATATTTAAAAAGTCAACAATATGATAAAATTGAATAATTCATTTTTTAAATAAAATCAAAATAATCATAATTCTTATACACTCTTATAAACTACGTAGAAAATTTATAGATTTTCATTATTTGCGTTGTAGAAAATTCGACGCATATTTATATGTGCGTCATAAAAGTTTGAATACAATAACCTTGAACTTTAACTGGAATCATTTTGAAGATATCAATATTTGGACTTTTTTAAGCTCATTAGGTTTTCAGGCTCAACCGAAAATGTAATCTGTATATAAATTAAGAATAATTTAAATACTATTTACATAATAAGACTGAATTGAGTCCTCTTTTAATAAACGTTCCTGAATAACAAAAAAGCATTGATTATTCAAGCTTGGAAGCTATTTTATATTGATGTGGCGTTGGGAGTTGCATAACATGTTTTGTTTTTAGCAACAAATAAAATTATTTTTCATTATTTTACATTTTCATTTGCTTATTTTTCTATTGGCTAACATTATTTGAAATAAATAGAAATTCGATGGAATAACTTTGAACGATTATGGTGGATAAAACAATATCACTACCCCTCTTAATTAATTTTTTTGTAGGGCTTTTCTTTTATAGAGGAGTCTCTTGCATTATCGTGTTGTAGAATAGTTTTCTCTGTTGAGAATTTTTGAGCACTTTTGGGTACTTGGTTGGCCAACTAAGATTGAATAGGAATATTTGACAACTTTTCGACTATCTGACAATTATTTGGTACCGTTTCCTCTTATTGCCTAAACTTTTATTTTTTATTTTATTTTTTATTAAACTTTTATTATTCTTCGTCGATACCAGTTGGAGAACTATAAATTAACGACTTTGGCAAAAATGAACATCTAATATACTTGGATAAGTATTGAAAATGCTTTTGCTAATAGCTTTGCATTACTATCCTGTAAAACTAGAAAAGCATCCAATACCGAATTTCTATTCC